>FR990031.1:11085181-12339466 GCA_905404135.1 Hesperia comma | reverse complement strand
TTGAAAGTGTTTTTATCCCAGACGAAGATCCTTTTCATACACCTGTCCCAAAACCTCATCCTTTCTATCTCTTCTGCGACAAAGGACTTAAAGTGCACGTTGACCAAAATTTGTGTCCAAAACATTGCACATCTAGTGCGACGCAAATGCCAGTAATAGTCGTTAACAAGAATTATATTTACACTGCTTGTGATAATCTGGAATTATTTACTGACAAAATTAGACAATTCATAGACGGGAGCCGTGGAGATGACAATGATTTCTACGATGATCATGACTATACGTATGACATACCAGTAAAATATACGATGTCTCAGCAACTGAACGAAGTTAAAATGGAAAGTTCTACAATGCAAATATTGCAAAAGGAATTTCCCAACGTTAAAGAATTACCTATTGAATGCTGTCTGCGTAATGTACCATTCTGTTTCTGCAGTGCAACGCACCCATCTAAGGCTTCAATCCGAGAACAACCTAAAAAAGAATCTAGAAAAATAATTCCAGAGAAAAAAATATTATCACCTGGAGAACAAATTACTTCACGGGATGTGGAGTTAGAACACGAGCGAGAACCAAAATGGGAAAGTTATTTACAATTTGTGAAACCAACACGGTGTAAGTGTCCAAAGACGGCTAAGAAACATTTAGAAGAGCATTTGCCTCCTTACATGAAAAATATGTCTGCATTTGACTCCCCAGATCTACCGCAGTATGAACCATGTTCTCTCGACACTCTTAAGAAACTCGTTAGCAAAGCAAGAGGGGTGCGTCCACCAGAACCAGTTCCAGAAAAAGTTGAATCGAAGACGAAAAATATAAGTACGCAATATTCAGATCAAGAATTCGACTTTTTGTGTAATTGCTTGTCAGACGACGAAATCGATAGACTGTATCGGGAATTAGTAAAAGAACCAGATTTATTCACTGCAGAAACACACTTCCAAGTGATCGAAGGTTCTCCATCCCCGTCTCTATTACAAAAGGATCCGAGCACATTTGCTACAGAGAGAGCTAAATCTCTGAAACATTTACTTATAGATGCGCCAGAACTAGAGGAGATATTTAAAAAGAAGGACTGTAAATTCTGAATTTTCTTGGTGTAGTAATTATTTGATATATCGGATTAAATACCCTTTGAGCCAGTCAATTATTGATTTTTCACAGTGAAAGCTCAAGCCGCAGTGGCCGTGCTAAAAAAAGGTCCGCATTATTTTTTAGGGTTATTACGACGAAAATAAGTTTAATAAAAATTGCATAATTACAGTTGATATTTCTTGGTTTGGTCTTGAGTACGAGGGTACCTAATTGTTATAAACGAGAGAAATAAAAGGGAGCACAAAAGTTATACTACGTAAATCAACAAAAATAACGTTTACAGTATGTAGTCAATTGTTATCAGTTTGGTCTAGAGTTAGAGGGTAGATTACCTAAAACATGGAGGGTAGCACAAAACGTTTCAATGTCATTATGTTATCATTTATTAAGTGAATGTGCTCTCTTGTTTCTTTTTGATTTTCGACGAAGATCTGTGCAAATCTGTGAAATGCTATGCTAGTGGCCTCGGGGGGCAAACCCCTGAAAAAGGAACAAGCAATTGAAATGGAGGACAGATGGAATACCGTTAAGCTTTGCTGTAATTATTTACGTTCACGGGGTTCCGTCGACATACTTATGCATCGAATCCCGCTACCCTCTCCCCCATTTCCTCAGCCTCGCCTATTCGCTACCGCTAAACTTTGACCAAACAACTGTAGCTTAAGAATATGTGTACATTTGTGTTTGGGCGTGTTTTTATGTGTGTGTTTGCCCTCAGAAAGTCGAAAGCACGGATTTCACGGTCTTTTCCGATGTATTAAATTTTTAGACAAAAATAACTTGGAAGCTATAGACCACTTCTGGACGTAAAAATTGTTGTAGGGTCCTCCCTATTACCCCCTCCACCCCACTCCCAACCATTACACGAAAGCAAAACAGTTTACAGGTCCGCACCTCTCACCTCTGTCTCTGTGGATACGCTTCTATGTAATTTGCCATTGCGAGTCAGAGTCCTTAATGACTCCGTTCCGCTGCCTAGAACTGAACGAGTTCGTTTCAATGCTTTCAGCTCGCTCAGTCCTTTCCGCTCGACTATTTATTGATGGAAAGACAAGTATGCAGTTTACTTTTTTGCGAGTTGAACGGAGTCCTTAATGGGTCCGCTCCGCTCGCGGTGGAAAACCGGCTTAAGGCCGGAGAAGCACTGGAGACTCCTTGATGTTGGGAAATTGAAGAGGAAAGTTAACAAAACCAAAAACTGAAGGCTCCTACTTATCAACCTCCCTCTTCCCTGTTCGACCTTCCGACGATATCCTCAACGTCAGTCGCAGGTGTCTTCCGATTTCTGGTAAGCCGTTAGATGCAAACTCAACATACGTCACGTCACGTCATGCGCGCGAAGATCACAACTTTATTTATCTTGGAATACAACGAAAGTGTCAAAAACTTCTTTATGCGCTAAGGTCCGCCCTACACTTGTGTGTGAATACGCGATTCACGCGAATATGAATTTATTAGCGGGCTTACAGAAAAGGATGTAATTGAATTGTAGATGTAGTTCGCTGCCTTAGTTAGGCTGGGGCTCCATGTTGGCAATCTTCGGTGATTCTGGTACTATCGTAGGCTTTCAACGTGTCAACTCGGGTACACATGCTTTTAGGATAATCGCCGAAACAGTCAACATAAACGTTAAAACCCTATTTATCATAGCGCCTCAATTCCAGGATACCGCGCTCACCGTTGGTAACAGTATTGGGATTCTGGGCGTTGACATTTCGAGCGACGTGCAGTATCGGACTCATCTGAAAGCTAAGGCCAAATTGGCCTCCAAAAAGTTTGGTGTCCTAAACCGGGCGAAGCAGTAGTTTACTGCGAGGGACCTACTGATGCTTTATAAAGCACAGGTCAGGCCTCACATGGAGTATTGCTCTCATCTCTGGGCAGGGGCGCCACAATACCAGCTTAGTCCATTTGACGCCGTACAAAAGCGCGCGGTTCGAATTGTCAACGAACCACGAGTCACTAACAGGTTAGAACACCTAAGTCTGAGGAGAGACATAGGATGCCTCTGCGTGTTCTACTGGCTTTATAATGGTGAGTGCTCCGAGGAATTGTTCGATTTGGTGCCAACTTCCTTCCATCATTACACCACTCGTCGAAGATTGAAGTTTCATCCACATCGCTTGGACTCGTGGCAAACGACTACGGTCCGTTTTTCACGATCGTTTTTGCCGCGAACGTGCAAGATGTGGAAGAGCTTCCTTCTGAAGTATTCCCGGAGCGCTGACATGGGGTTCTTCAAGAAAGGTGTAAAAAGAGTTCTCCTTCAGGGCCGGCGTTGCACTGGTGACTCCCCTAGTGTTGCTCGTGTCTATAGGCGACGATGACCACTTGCCATCAGGTGGCTCGTCTGCTTTTACGTCAGCCCTTCAGGCTATAAAAAACCAGATAGTTTTTCGAGTTTTCTTGTGATATATGTGTAACTACTGAAGGTACATACGTGTGTATTAGAGGTATTTGCTCCTACTTTATTTAATAATAACCAGCAAGTTATAATGATAAATATTTGCCAATTGTCAACACTATGAGTGAAGAAAAAATAAATAGGAACACGATATTAATTAAATCAATTTATTTTGAAATTACATAAGATACTTATAGTAAACCGTGGCCTTGTATACTGCCGCTATAAAATTCACAATATTAAATTTATAGTAAATAATAACTGCATAAAGAGAAATTAATAGGTTGTGTTAGGTGAAGGAAATGAAAACAAAGTAATCGTAGCCTATAAAATCTTTTATTAAAAATCACTGCGATAGTGTGCAGCTAGGCAGCCGCACCAGGGGCCCGCAACTAACAATACTCTGTCATAATGTTCATACACGCGCACACGGCGACGTTCACAAACTAAAGTACAATTATAACTAAACAAGCGATTCCAACCAAATGCTACCGAATGATCGACTTACAAATAAATACATTTACATATTTATTAGACATATCGGATTGAGAGCGCGCACACAGTCTCACTGGCGCGGCGTATGTCTTACGAACGGGGATGCGCCTTCGACTCGACCTACAACTGTCACAAGGCATTGCTTAACACTTCTGCGACAAATTCGAGCCCTACTCACCGATACTGATGATCAACTGACGGAATTAGTATATCGTGACCGATTAAAATATCGTCGGTGAAGTTCTAACGGTGCGAGTACTTGTCTGATGGTTTTTAACGTGTTTTGCGTTCGAATAATCTGAACGGATACCTAACCAATAACACCGCATTCTTCGACAAGACCCCGCGCCAGTTATTTTGACCTTAAAAACCCCGTTAGAACTTCACCAACCATATTAATAAAATGCTTTGTAAAGTGCGCACTAAGTGATTTACTCAACATCCCCATTCGCAACCGTGCCTGTATCTAACACCTCTATGCCCCGTTCGGATGGCCGAACCGCGAACCGATAACCTAAGATAATGTCAGTCCGAGAACTGTGCCCGCGGGGCGCGGGGGGGCGCGGGGCGCGGGCGGGGCGCGGGGCGCGGGCGGGGCGCGCGGCGCTTAGCTGTAGAGGTCATCGTCCCCTCCCTCCTCTTGGAAGGTGGGCTGGTCGCCGCCCGACGTGCCCGTGCCGCCTGCCGCGCCGCCGCTTGTCGGGAACCTGATAATTAGGGAATATCCATGTAATTCAAATTTAGGTGAATTTTTTTTTACAGTAGTTATCGCTAACATAAAGACACCTCTAAGTTATTTTTGGTTTAAACACTGTGAAAATAAAAATATTAGTTAATAAAAAGTGGTAAATTTACGAGGGAAATTTAAAATAGTTAAAAAGGAAGTGACGTCTTCGTTCATTAAAGACATGAACATTGACGTCATCTTTCTATGGAGTCTATGGAAGGTGCGTTCCGCTTAGGATTACCCTTGTTTCGTATAACAACTTTTGATATAAATTTAATAAATTGAACAACGTTGATAATAATCAGTTTGTATAATATCGTTTGACATAATTTTCATTTGATCGAATATTCATTTTATGTAACATTGATTGACATAATGTTCATTTTATCGAATATTTATTTTATACAATGTTCATTTCATGAAATGTTCAGGTGGTTATAAACGCCCTAAAGTCGGTTCTGGCAGTCGCCGCCGCTGCCGCGGCACGCTCGCTTCGCTCGCTCGGCTCGTGCGATGGTTCCTGTTAACCTAACACGCTCGTCGCTTCGCTCCTCGCTAAATTAACCTATTTATCATTATTAGTCTAGTTTACATTACTTTGATTAAAATTAGCGCATTTGAACATTCGATAAAAAGATATTATTCGAAACAAATGATGATAAGAAATAAAATTATGGCAATCAAATATTCGATCAAATGAATAATTATGTGAAATGACTTTATTCCAACTAAAATTAGTCAAAGCGATTTTCGACGAAAAGTTGTTATACTAAACAAGAGGAACCCTTCCGCTTAGCACAAATAAAACGCCCAAAACTTTTATTTTTCGATACAAACAGAGCGTTTGTTGAGCCTTTTGGTTGTAAGTGGAAAACACCCTCAATAGACTACATTGAAAGATGACGTGAAAGCTAGGCGCGGGAAGACGGTGGCGTTTAAATCAGCATAATGTCAATGCAGTTTTAAATATTTAATTTAAAATAAGTGTTGACTTTTTCATCAAGTATATATATTTTTACGGTATTATATTTTATATAGACATAAATAAACGTTAGAAACAATAAAAAAAATCATGACATTCCCCAATTGTAACATAAATGTTATGTTACAGAATTTACATACAATACTATTGCTATAAAGCCAGACAAACCGCTCTTAACACTAATATGCTTTCAACGCAAAAAAGACAATAAACTAGTTTGTATGTGTGTGCGCATGTGCGTGTGTGTGGGTGCGTGTGTGTGTGCGTGTGTGTGCGCGTGTGTGAGTTAGAAATCGTATCTTCTCTTTGCCTGTCCCCTGACCTGAAGTTGGTCCCGAAGCCGCGGCTCTGCTGCAGCGTCTGCGCGAACATCTCGTACTTGCGGATGTCGTTGTCGGAGACGGAGCGGCGCGCGAACTTCATCGCCTCCTCGAAGTGCGCGCGGCTGATCTCCGGCACCGGGTCCTCCTCGTCCATCTGGAACACACAGACCGCTTAAACAATATTGTTCAATACAGATTAGAGATACATGCAAGGTTAAGTGTGATTTGCAGAGGACACGACGCCGCCAACTTCTTAACTGAGTATTGCGCCCCACATAGTTCAAAGGAGGCAAAAATGTTGTTTATCTACATTAGTCATTGTCAGTATCTACAGTACATAAAATAAGTTTGTAATACAGAAAAGTACAAAATATATACTCAACTCTCAAGGTGGCAAAGCAGACTAACTTACACCAATTTTCCTATTTCCTCACACGTCACAAGTCACAAACGTCATTACATTCTAAACTACACCTTAACCAGACAGAATAGAGACTAATATACTGACGTCCATAACAGCGGCCGGTTGTTGCTGCTGGCGCGCGCGCTCGCGCAGGATCTCGGCCTCGATGGCCTGCCGGATGGCCAGCTTGCACGCGCGCTGGCAGATCTCCGTCAGGTCCGCGCCGCTGAACCCTTGCGTCACCTGCACGGGACATACGGTTGGTTCATATATATATCTGCTGTATTGGTACAGTGCACCGTCAAGTTTAATGGAACCTTTCCGTGTCAGATTTAGAGGGTGAAATCAACCCATGTAGTCCACTAAATGGGTTGATTTAGAGTGAGTAATAGTAATAGTCTCAGAAAATGCTTAACCAATGAGGATAAAGTTTTCACTGATGCGTAACTACTGGTATCATTTAGCATATTGGTATTTCAAAGCATTCACAAACTCGAATGTCGATACTGGCCGCCTGCCTTCTTTATTTTAATAAAAATCAAAAATGTAAGAAAAGTTGAAGATACTGAAATTTTACAGTAATATTCTATTGCATCCACTTCTCCTTTCACGCCGTTAAGGTTACAGGGTTACAATCACATACACCCACCTTAGCGATATAGGACAGATCGACGTCCTTGGCGATGGGCGACTTGCGCAGGTTGGCGCGCAGGATGGCCTCGCGCGACTTCTCGTCCGGCAGCGGGATGTAGATCAGCTGGTCCAGCCGCCCCGGCCGCAGGATCGCCGGGTCGATGATGTCCGGACGGTTGGTCGCGCCTGGACAGTGCCATACCACAGCGATCAAGTACAAATAATTTGCTCATATAAGGCTACTTTATGCGATTTATTTATTCTACTATAGCTACAGACTACGAACCCCGATGCAAAATTTTTCAATGTAAATAGTTAACAAACAAATTGATTTTAAACATTGGATGGTATCTGGTGGCGCACCAATTTGACCAAGTAAAAAACTTATAGTGAACATTATTAAAGTTTTTTCTAAAAATTATTGTTACAAACAAAAAATATACAAGTATAAAAAAGTCCGAGAATTTCAGCCGGCATCCTCTCGCAACAGTAAGGTATACGACATTATATACCTAACCAACCACCAGCACCCAACAAAACCGTGAGCCCCAAGCCCAACCAACATACCGATAATAAAGACGTTCTTCTTGGCGCCCATGCCGTCCATCTCGGTGAGGATCTGGTTGATGACGCGGTCCGCGGCGCCGCCCGCGTCCGACACGGAGCCGCCGCGCGACTTCGCGATCGAGTCCAGCTCGTCGAAGAACAACACGCACGGGGACGCTGAACGGGCCTGCACGGGGAATACACGTATTTGTCACTTCCTACGTCCTTGTTGTAAAGACGACATTCAAACGCATCTCGCTCTTAGTTCGACCTTACATAATTTTAAAGTTTCAAGTTTGGCGTCAAGATTTTTGCATGTGACGAAAATAGATTTCGAAATCATTTTTCAGTCGATAACCAAAATTTATCGCTTAAAACAAACAATGGCTTTATAGTTGAATGTGCCACAGTGATGAGCTAAATTTAGCATCAGGAATCATATCATTGCACCAAAATCATGCGTATACCGGTAGGATAAGGCAACAAAGTCTGATATGACGAACACGGAGTTACAGCTTATATGGTACAACATACCTTGTCGAAGATGTCGCGAACGTTGGCCTCAGATTCACCGAACCACATGGTGAGCAGCTCCGGGCCCTTCACCGAGATGAAGTTGGCCTGGCACTCGTTGGCGATGGCCTTGGCCAACAATGTTTTACCTGTGGATATAAAAATGTTAATGTAAATGAGATCCATTGATGCAACCTTGCAATAGATGTGCAGAAATAAATATTTCCATAAATGAAACAAAAAGTTTCTTTGTTTATACACCAGATATTGTTAAAAATTAAAATGTACAGCATTACAATTGTCTAAAAATGTAACTCTTACAAATATATTTTCATCATTAGAACGATTTTCAGAAAAAAATAATTATGTGTTGTATGTGTAATGACAATGAACAAAATCGTTATAGCAACAGTTGTCGCAACTCTAAACATAGACTGCACTAAACACAATCCCTACAAAAACAGTCCTCCAAAAAGGTTCTCACCGCAACCCGGCGGTCCGTAGAACAGCACGCCACGCGACGGCTGCATCCCGAACTTGAGGAACTTGTCGGGGTGCTCCACCGGGTACTGCACCAGCTCCTGCAGCTCCCGCTTCACGTTCTGCAGCCCGCCGATGTCGCCCCACGTCACGTTCGGGACCTCCACCACCGTCTCGCGGAGCGCCGACGGCGATGATTTGGTCATCGCGTACTGCAGGACCAAGGTCAATTATTTTACTAATTCAAACTTTGTGAAAACAAGTAAAGTTGGGGTTAGAAATTTCACTAGAGGGAGAGAGTTGAGAGAGTTACAATCTCCATGAAAATAATACATTCAGATGCAATAGGCAGTTTTCACATCTCCAGCGAAGAAGCGACTATCAGTTATTTCCTTGCTCAAGAAATGTCACCATTTGCAATTCAAGGGAATAATTATAAATCAATATCGGATCGTGAGACATCTTCCGTACCAATCCATTGTCATTATTAACCAACAATATACATTACAAACAAAGTAAATAGAAATGTAAAATGTGTTATAACTCACGCGGAAGTTGTCCATAGAGACGGCGAGCGAGTTGAGCACTTCGGCGTCGATCTGGTCGTCCTCCAGGTCGATGAGGTCCATCTTCTCGCGGATCTGCTGCAGCGCCGCCTCCGAGCACAGCGACGCGAGATCCGCGCCCACGTGACCGTGCGACTCCGCCGCGATCTAGAGAGAGTGCCATAGTTACTTGTAACTTATCCTACTAACATTTTAAATGCGAAAGTTGTGAGAATGGACGTTTGTTACACTTTCACGAAAAAACTACTAAACTGATTTGGTTCAAACTTGGCAGTGTTATAGCTTATGTTCCAAAATAACACAAAGACTACTTTTTATCCCGAGATTCCTAGGGGACCATAAGACAAGCACCAGCTTTCAAATAAAATGAAAATCATAAAAACCGGCCAAGTGGACGGACGGACAGCGAAGTCTCAGTAATAGGGTTCCGTTTTACCCTTTGGATATGGAACCCTAAAAATCGCAACACTGTAAAAAATTATAAAGTAACGGACAAATTTAAAAAAAAACATTAATAGCTCAAAAACAGCCCGTCGGGTCTCCCAAAAATTTATATGAGACAAAAGACGACAAGCACTATCATACCCTTGGAATAAAAATAGAATTATCAAAACCAATCGAAATCAACCAAGTCGAAATAAGAACCTCCTCCTCATTTTTTGTCGGCTAAAAACATTCCCCTATCCCCCTACCTGTTCCAAATCGACGTCATCGCCGAGCTTCATGTTCTTGGTGTGTATGCGCAGGATCTCGAGGCGGCCGGTGGCGTCGGGGATGCCGATGTCGATCTCGCGGTCGAACCGGCCGAACCGGCGCAGCGCCGGGTCGATCGAGTTCGGCCGGTTGGTCGCCGCCATCACGATCACGTGCGACGACTTTTTCATGCCTGTGTGGTGACGGGGTGTTAGGGTTGTATGGAACGGAGACTGTCGGTTGGCCGAAATAGAATCGGGTCCGAAAAGGATTCCTATTTTGAATAATGGCGAATAGATATAGTTTTCCTTACACTAGCTACACTTTATACTAGAAGGGTAAATGTTTGTATTAGAATAAAATTAAATATACATAGTCAGATTTAATTGAAGTTTAGAACCAAATTAAATATTTTCAGAATTACTTTTCACTGAAATAAAAGAATGAGAAAAACTGTAGTCCTGGGTAATTCATTATTTTCTTATTAACAGTGGCGAGCCAATGTAGTTCTTTTATATCAAATTGGCTAGTTCTAGTCTCTGAAAGTAAATTGAAGCTTAGCCATACTCTTCAGTAATAAGTAGGCTGTATTACAACAAAAACTTTTTATAAAAAAATAACTGACTTCAACATTGACAAGTACAGATAACTCAAAAACTACTTGGCAAATGACGCTCAAATTCATATACTACACGGCTTTCGAATAAAAACAGAATTATTAAAATCGATTCACCCAGTACAAAGTTATGAATAACACACAAAAAATACAGGCAAATTGAGAACCTCCTCCTTTAAAAAAAACTTCTTTTGGGAGATTCAAGTCTGTACAGACGAAAGAGTACTTACCGTCCATAAGCGTGAGCAGCTGCGACACGATCCGTCTCTCCACTTCACCGTGCGTCTTCTCGCGCTTGGGCGCGATGGCGTCGAGCTCGTCGATGAAGATGATCGCCGGCGAGTTCTTGTCCGCCTCCTCGAACGCCTTGCGCAGGTTCGACTCCGACTCGCCCGCCAGCTTCGACATTATCTCCGGACCGTTGATCAGGAAGAAGAACGCGCCTGGGTAATAGACGTTGTGATTTAGTGTTCAGTTGTTCACCTGTGGTCTATTGCGTTTATCATCGCATAAAGGGTGATTTATAAAAATTGTTAACAAAATTTATTCAGAGCCCTGACATTATCACAAATACCTAAAATAAAATCTTTTGAAATAAAAACGCTTTACCTTTAATATACCAAAACTAGCTTTATGAAAGAATACACCAAACTTATTGTCTCAATAAAACAAATGTGACTTTGTTCACGTCTACCTTGCTGCTAACAAACTTAACACATTACATCAGCATATACCTATCTAGCCTTATTTGTACACCTCAAAAGAAATCAAACAAACAAAATCCTCATCTATCACCACCACTCACCGGTCTCGTTAGCCACGGCGCGGGCGATGAGCGTCTTGCCGGTGCCGGGCGGGCCGTACATGAGGATGCCGCGCGGCGGCTTCACGCCGATGGCCTTGAACAGCGACGGGTGGCGCAGCGGCAGCTCCACCATCTCCTTGATCTGCGCCAGCTGCTTGCGGCACCCGCCGATGTCGTCGTAGCCCACCGCGTTCAGCGCTTCTTCTTCCTCCTGTTTACAGGGTTATTTTGTGTCAGTTTTTCTAAGAGTCGATAACGTCTACTTGAGGGCACTGTAATCCTAGGGGAGGACGGTAATGGGCTCGGAATTTTTTTTGGTAAAGAAAACAATACAAAAAAAAATATTTTTTATCTGTTAGCAATGGCCACAACGGCTCACTACCGAACACGGGTCACTCCTCATTATAGAGGTATAGAGCATACTTCACCACGCTGCTCTAGTGAGGGTTGGTGGAGACCAGTGCAGGTTGGTGGTTTATTAGCTGTAATATTTTAAAAAGTATATGACTTACAACATTTGACACTGTATACTTCTTGATTGTAATCATTAAGTCTATCAACTGACCGAAACTAAGTTGTTTTTGAAAATGGTGAATTTTTAGTTATGACAGGCTTCATACAAAAACCCCTTTGACACATAAGCATGATTTGCACAGTTCTATCTTACCTGAACATTAATAAATCACATACCTCCCGCTTAATCGGCTCGCCCTCGCAGTGTATAACCGTATCGGGAGCCACGATGCAGTAGGGCACTGGATCGGTCTCGACCACCTTGAACTCGACGGCGCGCATCCCGCCGCGCACCATGAACGTGTCGTCGCGGTGGATCGGCCGGTACGCCTCCATGAAGTAAGGCTTCAGGTATACCTCGAACAGGTTCCTAACAGACGGAAGGTCGTGTTTAATAAGACTAGTCATCATCGCAATGGCACGGGCGTTGACATTAAGGTTGTCATGCACACATAGTAAAAAAGTGACTTCACTTTATTCGTTGCTTTTCTTTGCGAATGTTACATCTGCCTTTTGGTTCTATAATCTGAGACTGAACTAGCACAAATTAGATAATACCATGATAATACAGAATATGTTAAGCTTCATACAAAGTGCGCAAAAACAACTCACACATAAAAACCGTTCACATACACGAAATGACGGGCCTTAACGTTCTCATTGTGAGGTCTCTTGTCTCAATAAGGTTATTGTGAGAAGGTCTCTTTTCTCAATGAAAGGTTAAGGCCATAGCCCGCCACGCTGGCCAGGTGCGGATTGGTGGTAGGCATTATGTTTATTAAACCTACATAGAGAACAGAAGACGAACAATTTAAGAAAAATAGGCTGAATGAAGTACAAAAGGCAGTTTTATTGCTACATAGCAATCTCCTCCACACAACCAGATGATATGGAGCGAGAGAGAGATTGAGTAGGATAAGGCAAGATACCTGAGAAATGTAGTGTTCCACGACACCCGTGTATTTTCTTGTTACTCGCAGAACAGTGAAAGGGATATAAGCATTCATTTCAAGTTAAAATAAAACAACTAACTTCGCAATTTTAATTTAACGCATTGTGTTGTTACACACTCATTCAAAACTTATCTTTCCCACGACAGATGACTCATCATCATTACAACACGATATTCGATAATTTCATAAGTACTCACCCAGTCAACCCTTCAACGGAGTCATCGATCGGCAAGATGTGCACGCGCTTGCCATACTTGACGGACGGGCAGGGTGCGATCGACACCACGTCGGACAGGCGCACGCGCAGGTTGTTGCGCACCACGCGGTTCATGCGGATCTTCTCGTCGGGGCAGTTGTCGTCCGACAGCACGATGCACACCGTCTCCTTGCGCCGCTTGCCCTTCAGGAGTACCGTGTCGCCGCGGAATAGCTGCAGCTGCTCCATTTTTGCCTAAGAGATGTTTTATGAGGGTTTAGAAGTGGGAGTGTATGCCGGGTTTGTTGAGTATTCCTATTTTAAACAAAGGAAGTTTATTTTAGTAATGATTCGTGAGTGTTTGAATTCATTTTACGTATATAACGCGGCTTACCTCACGTACTGTTTTGTCGGATTCGCCCGACTAGTTTCGAACCGATTCCGAGCTCTCGTCGCCGGTGGCTCCTGATGACGAACCTCGGAATCGGTTCGAAACTAGTCGGGCGAATCCGACAAAACAGTACGTGAGGTAAGCCGCGTTTAGGGTTGCAACGATATATCGGAAAATCGATAATATCGATAATATCGAAGGGGAAATATCGATATATTTATCGATATTTGCGCTATAACGATACGATAATATCGATATCATGGCCGAAGAAAAATATCGATAATTCACGACCTTAGATAAGGCTGTTTGGGCTTCGAATATTAGCCTTTTCTTACAATATAAACAAATAAAAAACATCCTCTACTTGTTTTATGTCTCTATTTTCTCTGGCTGTATGGGCTTAGCCCCTTTGCCTGTCCGTAAGGACTAATGAAACAAAAAAATCTCTATGAACTTCATATTTTTTATTTAAATTTAAATAAATTCGTTATTATCGATATTATCGACCTAAATATCGTTATTATCGATATTATCGACCTAAATATCGATATTATCAATTATCGATAATTTCAATGCCTCGATATAATTATCGATATTTTTATCGATATTACAACAACCTTGCATCCCTAGCCGCGTTATATACGTAAAACTAGCGGCCCGCCCGCGGTTTCACCCGCGTGGATCCCGTTCTCGTGGGAATATATGCATGTATTATACATAAAAACCTTCCTCTTGAATCACTCTACCTATTACAAAAAACCGCATCAAAATCCGTTGCGTAATTTTAAAGATTTAAGCATATAGACAAACAGACAAACAAACAAACAGACGGACAAAAATAGCGACTTTGTTTTATACTATGTAGTGACAAAGGAAGTTTTTTATACAAATGTCTTTTTTAGTTCAGAAAAATTATAGAAGTTTGAAATTGTATTTGTTTTATTTATTTTTTTCAACACAAATTATGTAGATATTAGCGTTAAAATAGTAAACAAATTGTTATAGGTATATACACGGTGTATATTATCTCATGTAATTCCCATAAATAGAGAATACAAAACAATGCATTGTGAGAAAAATTCAATAGGGTGATTCAGGTCAGACGTCTTATCGCTGTGTGCGCTGTGACTCTCATCATTGTTGAGGAGGACTAGAGCATACTCCACCACGCTGCTACAATGCGGATTGGCGGAGGGGTTAGTGGCCAACCCAGTAACTGAATTTTTAAAGCCGCCCGAAGGCCTTCCGACATAGTTTAACGACTGCTATCTATCGATATCAACCGGGATCGACGGGCTTTACGTGCCCTCCAAAGCACGGAAGCGCTCAAGAAATATTGCCACTAGCAGTCACCCATCCGACTAACGACCACACCCGCAGTTGCTTAACTTTGTCGATTACTTGGGATCGACGTACGCCGACAGGCTATGAGCGCTTCGAATATCGCTGTGTGTAGTGCAAGTGCAAAGATACAATTTATTTAATGAATTTTGTAATTGTGTCATATTAATAACTAACAATTCATACAATGTGTAAATAAAACAATATATAAAAAGTTATTTTGTTAATTAGTCATATTCATAATATTCATGACGATATTTATATTAATAAGATGGCTCAAATCGTTTGTCTATGGACGATAATAACGACCGTATCTGGGTTGAGGTCAAACACCTACCGTACTTTAACTTCGCGATCAGTAATACAACGCGTCAACGCGAAGTATTATAGGGATGTCATGTAATTCAGATTTCAATATCTAATAATATAAATAATATTCTGTTGGACTGTTGAACTACAAATAATATTATAATATTATGTTGAAGCATTTATGACACTGATTTGAGTGTGTTCATAGTTCATATTATTTTATATTATTAAATATGTAATCAGTATCTAGATAAGTAATAATTTTATTTAATTGTATATTATAGAAAATTTTAAGCAGTTGCTATTGTTCTAAAGTAATTTGACGTTTTTTTTTATTTTACAGAGTAATATACCATGATTGGACATGGTTGTTATATTTTAGATTGCTGTTTCAGTTTTTTAAATTTAGTACTGTGAAGTTGTTGATTCTTAAAAAGTAAAAACTTTCAAACAAAATGTTAATTATTAAAAAGCAAAACTAGAAATATTTTTTAGCCTAATTTATTCTTTTAGAAACATTAATTTATGTACACACATTAGGTTATCTGTTTTAAATAATCTGTTGCATAGCTTGTGTATTATTTGTGTGCATGTTTTCAATGTCTACGCCCTTCTTCTCCGATAACTATCTATTCTGACCACACAAGTAATTTTTATTTAACACATATGATAAAGGATTTTAAATTATTTCAAATTCAAATTAATAAGTATTTTAATTCAACTGGCAAAACAAATGTAAATACAATTTTTTTATGATTCAAGTTATTATCTATCAAAAACAACTGGCAACATAATCTTTCAATTCTTTGTAAAAATTTTCACTAAGTACTTGATTGAACACATACAATATTCATTCTTATCATAATATCCTGTTACAAGTTGAACAAAATTGTTTTTGCTAATTTGACATTTAACTATGTTGTTTTCTTGTCTCCATTACGTTCATGTTGATTTTTATGTAATTTGTTTAGTATAAGAAATAAAGAAGATTGTCAGTTTTCACAATATAGTATATAGTATGTTCTATAATTATGATAAAATTTGTTTCCTTGCATTAAATATCAAACTTTAACATACTTGTGTGAAAAAAAACTTCATTTGTAATTCAGAATTGAATTAACAACAATATTTCTTTCTCCTCGAAATTCCAAGTTACAGGTTATAACTTGATAAGTAAATTAAGAAAGAGTAGTTTTTACATTTTGACGCATGATTCTGGAAATTTTAGGTGGAAGAACTGTATTATATTCATTTTATGAACATATTGGAAGGGATCAAAGCCGATGACTTGCATAAGTCCCTAGGGACCAATCAAACTAAGCAACAGCAAAATGCAGATCATTGTGGCCAAAATTTCTGTAGTGCATTTATTTTTCACATTTTACTATTTTACAAAATTAACCTGATTCATTAATAATAAATAAAATAAGATATTATGTTGGAAGCTTCTGCACTGCAAAAAAAATTGGTTGTCTGTAAAGTCGGTTTACTGACGATAGTTGAACGTGACAACGTCTTAAGAACATACTGATGGAATGGTAGCATAATCACTAATAGTCATCCTAAACTATCTTTGAATACTTAGTTATAATTTATTTACTGTTATATTGCAGTTAAAAACCTTTATCTCTTAGCTTCCAACGACAAAAAAACAAAAAAAAAGCAAAACTAAAGAGACGTCAGAGTTACATTGACAAAGGCCGATTGTGCTTCTTTGTCGCTCGTTCCGCGTTCTCGCTTGCACTTCAAGCTTTACATAGGATGGGGCCTCAGAGCGTGTTACGATAACGCCGCATGACGTCAGATAACGGCACATAAACGTCATGTTTTTCGTGCGTGCAGCCGATATCGAATTATAAAACGTAACGTTGTCATGTCAAAAACTTGACACTTGAATAGTGGACAACCTGCTGACCAATAATCAACTTCATGTTCAGTGGTTTGTAAGGGTGCATTCCACCATGAGATTACATTAATTTTATTTTTCTACACAAAGAGTTGTTTTGAGCATTGTCATCGCTTATTGGAACTCACCCTAGGAGTGTTGGGAGGCACAAGGCTTGAAATAAAGTCAACAATAAACATATTTTCAAATTTGCTGTGCGAGGTACATGTTTTAGTAAGTGAGTCAGCACATTTATATTCTTATTCAAATAGTTGATTTAGTGAAAAACAACCTTTACACTATGAATATATTTTGCATGGCAATAGTTCTTCATTGAATTGGTAATAGCCAAATAGACAAGCTAATACATAAGGTATATCCAAAAAAGTGATAAGAGATTCCAAGTTGCACCATCATTTCCTGGATGTTACAATTAAAAACGAAATTTTGTAAAACTGAAGTTTGTGATTTTGAACAGTCATGCAGTAGGCAAGTAATTATGGCCTCCCATGATTGGTTGAAAGACAAAGACTGACCTGTGACAAGGAAACCACAGAGTTGTCGTCGCTGACGGCCTCTTCCACGATGAGACGGTTGGGCCTGTCCTTGCGACGCAGGATCGCGGTGGATAAATCATCGGGGCTGCACATAATAATTCAAATTAACCATACCATACCATAAATGTTATTTCCGAAAGGCGTCACCTAGACAAAGACACAGAACGCTAAATATTGTTAACGACGACGCTCTCAGCCATCAGTTTTGAAACGAATTCAATAAAAAATCCGATTTAAAACTTCACTTGCAAAAAAATCACGATTTCTCATAATGTTAGACATGATGACAAGCCAAATTCGACCACTGGTTTGCACTACACCCACAAACTCGTGTAGAAACTTTAAATGCACAAATCAAAAACATTATATATAATATTTGAGATCTCACCTTTTATTGTCTGCCATTTTTATCACTAATTAAAGTTATAATAAGTAATTCACAAAATTTTAAAAATGCCGAATAAATGTCTCAACTCCACTTTACAGGTGCGTGACGTTGCCGTATTTCATTTGTTCGCTATTCATGACGCCGATGTTGCCATTCAAAAAGAATTCCAAACTGAAAGCACAAAGTCACTAACCGTTATAATAATTTTACCGGTATTTATTATAAGGTTATCATGGAGAACTATAATCTGATAACTTCCCCTTTAATCCAAATACATAATCTTTTAAACCTCTTCAAGTCTGAATTTAGGTTTCAGTGATGGAAAATATAATAAATACTTAAATAATTTAAATAATGTGAGCTATAATATTCTTTTAGTACCTACGGAATAATTTTCGTGTCAGTAATAAAGTAACTAAAGCGCTGTGAGACCAAACTCAAGGCAAAATAAACATTTTGCCGACTTACAAAGAATATAAAACTGTCAAATGCAATCCGCGATGAGTTATAGGATTGAAATGAAAAGAGGCGCTGTCTGTCGGACGCATTTGACCAATCATTGCACACCATTTGCACACTAGTAACTGACAGATGAATGACCACACACAACGTACTTATGAATGACTTTTTAACAAAGTGGCGTTAGTTCCTATTTTTGCCATTTCAGAGGTAAGTTGGGCGCACTGTAAGTTTAAAATCATCTGTCAAAAATGGTTACATTATAAAGTGATTTTTGAGTTTTATAAGTGTGCGCCAACCGTACAAAAGTGACCATCGTACATAACCCTATTCATAGTGATATAATTTCGATAAGTTCGTAATATATTAAAAAAATACATGTTACGCAAGGTGTAAGTCGTTGTAAGGTGTATTGAACTTGTTTATTCTGTCGGGTAAACGTTAAGCACACTTTGTAGTTTTAAAATATCGGTATCAAAACTAATTATTGTTAATTTTTTTATAGGGAAATTCCCTATTTGGCTCTTCGACCAAATTGTCTTGTCACCGGTTGGCAAGTCGATAATCAAAACACTACATTCCATTCCAACTTTGATTGCTATTGTTTGGTCTCGATTCTCAATTTTATCAGTTAAAAGCTTATAAGGGTCACAGCTATAATTGTAAAAAACCCGTTAGCTACCGTTAATTAACCAAATTTATGGTTAGCTACCTATAAAATGCAGTTATTAACGGTAAATTATGCTACTATGACAACGAAAAAGGGTAAATAATCTTTTTTTTATTGTGTAGTAAACTCCTAGGTGAAGTGATAAATCGTTATCCGAAGGGTAAACATTTCATTTAAGATTTTTATAAATATATACTAATAATATAAAGCGGAAGAGTTTGTTTGTTTGTTCGTTTGAACGCGCTAATCTCAGGAACTACTGGTCCGGTTTGAAAAAAAATCTTTTTGTTTAATAGTCTATTTATTGAGGAAGGCTATAGGCTATATACCATCACGCTACGACCAAAAGGAGTAGAGCAACAAGTTTCTTAATATACTCCGACTTTTAATTCGATTCCTAAATTGACGTAAGCTAATGTCACTTTTGGAAATAATGTTGCCAGCTTTTTAATAATAGTGATTACTCACACGATTAACGAACGATGATTTGATTATTCGATTTTTCTTTTCTCAGTGTCTATTATAATGTGTTTTAATGAAATATAATAAAAAATCAGAGAACAATACGGAAAGGTTATTTAGTAAAAATTATATAGTAAACGAAATATATTAAACACCTGTACATGCATGCTTTTAGTACATACATGCACTAAAAGCACTTAACAATTAAAAATGTAGGGGGAAATTGATAACAATTATTTTTTTATGTGTAGTTATTGATCCTGTAATAACTTCATGCAGTATTTTAGCGATTTGCTAAATTACGCGAAACGATTATAATGCGATTAATATTTTTATGAAATCGAATCATTTGCGTCCAGGTTACGTCACTATTTTTGTGATAATAAAAAACGGTAACACTAGAAATGTCATTTTAGGAATCGAATTAAAAGCATGGAGATTAAAAGTCGGACTATAGGCATAAAATGCAGTTAATTAACCGTTAATTACGAAAAATGCATTTTTAACCGCTTGGTTAAAATCGTTAATAACCATAGAGATATTACACTAGAGGGCAGAAGCCAGGCTTCGCGCGCTGCCCGCGATTGATACACGTAATAAGCTTTCTTTTTTTGTTGCGTCTCATTTTCTTCTGCATCAAGCGCAACAGCTATGATTGCCAATTCACGGTTCGTAAAATTTCACATAACGAAACACGTTTAACGTGCCAATTATTAACAGACTAATCGAAAATTCGTGGACCAAGCGGCGTCTACTCGTTGCCCGCGCGGCGTCCACTCGTTGACCGCGCGGGGTCCACTAGTTGACCGCGGGACGTTTATTGTTGATAACGCGACGTCCACTCGTGGCCTACTTGGACGCCGTGCGACGGGCGGTGCGGGGTGGGTTCCGGGTGGCTCTAATGAGCTGTGAGGCTGTGACCCTAAAGGACACACACACCGAAATAAACACGGGTGAAGCGGCGCGCCGCGACGGGTCACAAAAAAAATGGTTTCACCGTTTGTTTCAAAGTTTCTGACAGGTTTCTGAGAAATAATGTGATAAATATAATTGCAGTAATTATTTCTACTACACGTTAGGTACTCATAGCATATTTATTTTCGTTTGGTGAAAGAATAATATCACTTCATCATCTATATAAAAATTACATATTATTTTTAGATTGGCAGAGGATATTTAGTTACTATTAACCACATCCCTAAGCAATGACTCCAAAGAAAGATAGATAGAATTCTCAAATTATTGACCTTTTAGCACTACAGCTAAAATCTTAAAGACGAACTTATCACGATAACTTAAAGGAGGGTAGCAGCAAATACTGGCCTACAAAGAACTGTAACCACCATAGGTTTAGCATATAACATGATAATAATAAAATAAATCTACCCACATTGACGACCTGAATGGCGTAGTGGTCAGTATGGGTGATGCCAGACGGTCCTAGGTTCGATTTCCAGTGAGGCAGAAGAATGATGAATTTAAATTTGTTTTCGGTCTGAATGTGTGTTCTTGTCTTGTGATGTCCACGGCACGCACGGGACAGAGGGTTCTAGTGTGATCACCAAATAAAGCCAACATGTACAACATACAAAAAATATCAAACTGGAAGGTAGCTGACGAACGTCTGAATTCATTTATAAATATTAGGTATCGTCAAGTTTCGTCACCCTTGATCTAACTGGAATGATACTTTACAAAGTGATTACAAATAGGAAAAGGAGAGGGTTCACTAAAAATTAAATGAAATTCATGCTGTTTATATTAATTAATTTTATTGGTAACCCACTGACTATTTTTACTATTTTATCTACTATTAGCTGAACCGGAAGACGTTGTCCTGCAACATATATCATTTACATCACAGGTTCTTAGCGGCATACAGCGTAATACCAGTGATACAACTGCGAAAAGCTAATCAAATTGAATTCACTAGATTTGCGCGGAAAAACATACAGACGCACAGACAAAAATTCTAAAAATAATATTTTGGGCTTCTATTGGCCTTTAGAATCAGTTCCAGTGTCAATAAATATTCGTATTCAAATGTTTATTAAAATTCAACTTGTGTTTTCTCTCTGATATTTTTATTTCCAAGCCATGTTCTTGAGAGCTTCATTACCTGAAAGTATAAAGTATATTTTCAGTACAGTACTCATTACATACCTACGCAGGGACAGGGCGTAAGGAAGTTGCCCCCCCCCCCCCCCTCCTGAACATACAAAAATAAACTCTTTAAACATCTGCTCTGAAAATCCAATTTGCTCCCCCCTAAATCATGAATTTACAAGTTTTGCGAACAGGCTAGGTACGACTATGTTCGCTTCATAATGAGTAGGTAAATTACATTCTACTTTCCTTATGAACATTACAAACATTGATTTATTTTAACTACCTGCCATGCTACAAGTGTTGCCAGTGCAGCTAAAAGGAATTCGTCTGTTGCCAGCAACACGCATCCAAAGAGCATTGCATCAAATGTTGCCAGAGTCCATTCTTCTCCCCACCTTTAAATAAGGAAAATATATTTTTAATGTTTACATATTTTATAAAGCCACAGACTAAGTAATGAGCAGTTATATCTGCAACCTTACATGAATAAAAATCGAAGTTTTTTTTCGTCTTCTTACACAATGCAAAATCACGTCGAGAAAATAGTACAAAATGGCCTAATTTTTATTTCAAAAACAATATACCTAGCTTGTAACGAGACCTAATAAAAATCAAGTTATCCCCTATAGCTGTCACCTACCAAGTGACAGCAAAACAAGATGGCGTGCTATTGTCAGGGTCGTAAAGCAGCGCGCTGGTGGCGCCGCCCTCGCGCGCGCTCAGCTCCACGTCGACCAGCCGCTCCAGCACCGTGCGCTCGCTACCCACCCAGTTCAGACCATCTAATGCCTGAAAAAAGTAAAGGAATTGAGAACTTCGTCATTTTTTTTGAAGTCGGATAAAAAGAAAAGGTAGGCATCTAAATTCTGATGTTTCAAAATAATTCGATTGATTTATAATTAATAGGACGCAAACGTATCTTCTCACAACTGAGGACGCCTAGGCCACGCCACACGTACAACGTTGACAGGGCCGTTGCTAGGCGCATGAGCGCCCGCATGCAATACTGTTTTGCGGTAATAGGAGCATACACAAATAAAGCTTTTAGCTGATCCGTTGTTAGCTAAGTTACTAACCCTTTCAAAGAAAGCAGCCAAAAATCTTGACAGAAGTATTCTGTTCGGCTCGGAGTTGCCTAGATTACCTGAAATAAAATGTTTTATGTAGATATTTTTTTAGAGTAAAAAGTGTTATTTATGAAATTACTGTCGTGCACCATACGCAAGACGCGGATTTTTAAATACATAGGTAAACACACGATGACAAATTATTTAGAGCAATCATTCCCACTGCTACTTCAAATGTATCTTTATAGTGACTTGTGACGGAAAATATAATCAGCTGCAAATTAACTTACCATAATCTGACGAAGACAATTTTTTGTACACGGCTCTGAAAATGTATAACATTGATTTAATTTTCGACAAATTCCTATATGAATCGAAATAACGAGGAAAATATGATTAAATTTAAACACAATTTAAACTTATAAAGCATACCTACCTTAGCTGAGGGGCGCAAACCACTCTGCACTTCGCTAGTGGACCTGCCATTGATTTCAAATCGGGAGTGGCGTCGTATCTAAAAAGTACTAGGTTATAAGTATAGGTAAATAGAAGAGTATTCGACGACTCTGTAAGCTAATTGATAGTGACACTAGCTACCAAGTGTGGTGTCCGATTTTCGAAAGAGGTAGATATTTAAGTGACAGATAAATGTTTGTTATACATACTTTCGCTGTGGTTATAACGATGTGTTATTTGTGTTGTCTAATCCATCCGCCACACGAGAAAGGAAGAAAGAAAGGAAGGGTATATATGAGCGTGTTTATTTAGAGAATATTGCGATACTTATTATTAAAGTTTTCAACTTACCGACCATGAACATAATGTGCGTAGAGATCTTCTTGAAAGACCAATAATGAGAGCCCCACACCTTTGCAGATCTTCGGAAGCGTGTCCGTGGGTGGTCCGACAACCTTATCACGAACCCAGCTCGCGAACAAGACGGTGCTATAGGCGGCCCACCACCCTATCATTCCTATAACCCACTTGTATCCTTGGCTTTTGGGTAGGTATGATTGCCAAGGGCTCATTAACTGAAATGAAAATAAAGATGTTGGATCAGGCGAGTCGGTTCAATATTTTACAAATTACCATAATTTTCACATTATGTGTGAACCAGGTAATATCTTCTTTTTATTTTCTATTATCTTTTCGGGGAGGTGAAAATCATTGACTTACAAAACCCTCATACTTTTAGGGGACAAAGAACCACTCCTTAAATATTTTTAACTCCGCCTATTCTTTCTAGTATTAACTACACCAATGTTACTTTTGTGTAATGAGAAAATCTATATTGGCAAAGGAAAATTATTAAAACAAAAGGGTAAAAAGGGGATTGGGTGCTAACTAAGATCGACAGTACCTCACTGCGCGGGATGCCTATTTATTTATTTTAATTTTAGTTATAACCTAATGTGACTTTGTGAATAATTTTCCCTAAAAATATGTAATATAAAAGACATACATGAAGCACAACAAGCGCTAGAGTAACAGTGACGGCGGGCGAGGCGCGGCGCCTGGTCTGCATCCGGGACCACTCGCCGGCCAGCCACACCGCACGCCACTGCTCCGTATGCTCGTACATCACCTCTTCTGACAATAATGTTTCTAACTTAACGGTATATAGGTGTAACATAGTTTGGTAGGTGTAAGAAAGACATAAGTTCGACAAATATTTTTAATTCAAACCTTAATTTACCTATTACTTGTGTACGCGACACAATTGACATTGACTAATAAAGCACTATCAGTAAAAATAGTGGCAGTAACGACTTTTTGTGAAGTACCTCTCTAGACTAACTAAGAATTAATAATGAATAGTGTACCTTTCAACGGAGGATTATATTCCGACCAGTCTATGAAGAATATATCACAATGACACTGACACCAGTTTATCCATAACACTTTTAACATCTAAAAACAAAAAGAAGATTAATTGAATACCGAATAAAAAAACCACGTATTAAAGGCATGTAAAACGTCCCAAGGTATAGATAGAGCTGAGAGTGTACGTCATTGTTGATTGAATTTAACATTAATGATAAATAAAATACGTATGAACTTTACTGTACCTTTAGAGACACGACCGTGTAAACAAAAGCCTCTAGAACAGTCTCCTCGGCTTGTGACAGCGGTAGTGGCATCCCTAGTGTCCCCGCCTCGGCCGACAGTGCGTGCACCGTCGAGAATATAGCTGCCTGGAATACAACGATATCTAGGGGAGACCGGGGCAAGATGAAGTTCGGGGCAGGATGGGAAATAAGCTTTTATGTGTGAATGGTAATCGTATTCGGACCGACGACGGCGCTATTTGCACGAACTTTCCTCTCCGCCACTGCGTCCGAGCAGAGCGAAGAGGTTAGAACCCGTTTTTGCGTGACCAAGAGAAAAAAAGTGATATTGCAAGTTTTTTATGCGATACATAGTTCAAAAACTGATGTGCCAACATGTATGTACTTGTCGACTTAATGTCAGCTTAATGTATTGTTTTAGTCCTAAGCTTATTGTAGTAGGTCAAATCATTAAATTCAGACTAGATTTTTTCGCTGGTAACGTTTTAGGTTAGAATCGCTTCATCTTATTTGCCTACATGTGGATCGGGGCATGATGATCGGGGCAAAATGGGATACGGTTTTTACGTACAAATAACATATTTTGTTGTAATTTCTATTTAAAGCAGAGTCAGGAAAGCTCGTGAAACTGATGATGATGAAACTGAAAAAGCATTTGGGACGACTTTAAACTGTTACTGGTGTGTTATTATGCTGTTTTCACAGCAGAGCAAGATGACGAGCTGGCGAAGTACGTGAAATCTATGGAAGCAAGGGTTTTGGCTAAATAGGAAAAGAGCTTCGTATTATTTGCTTATCATCTTGCCCCGGTCTCCCTATAGGAAGGTACTAATTTTTCACACTTACCCACAAATGAGCAAACGGATTGCTTAATTTTACCGATACTTTTTAGTGTTAAAATGAGCTCAGGAATATAATGAAATTGATGAAGGAACCAGGGCTCTACCATTATGCTGGTACTCGCGTTTGGCGGTAGGGATGTTCTGTGATGTTTCGTTACCTCAACGCGCAGGTGATACTTTTGATGCTACTGATAAATAATCAAGAAAAACGATGACCACTTACCGTCAGGTGGTTCACCAACTCATACAACAACCATACAAAAATATATGTAAATAACTCCTTCATTCCAAAACCACGACACTATAAAAACACCCCTCTGTCAATATCCACTCACAAAGAAGAGAGCATCAGCCACAGCCCCGGCTATGATCGGTACCACAGCCAGCTGCAGGCTGCCCCGTCGGACCAGCCCGCGCCACTGCACCGCCGCGTACACCGCCTACATCGCTCCCAGTACCTACTCCACAACATATATTATCTGTACAACATCTGGGTGAACTGTCAATGTCCACTCACAAAGTAAAGCGCATCGGCCACAGCCCCCGCCACGATCGGTACCACAGCCAGCTGCAGGCCTCCCCGCCGGACCACGCCGCGCCACTGCACCGCCGCGTACAGCACCGACATCGCTCCCAGTACTCCACAACATATCTGAACAACATTTGGTAGAACTTTCCAAAGTTGAAAGTTGATTTTCAAAGTGAAATTTGACACAACGATTCATTTTATAGTAGGTATTCATAAGAAGCTTTGTATCAAGTGTCAGTTCGAAAACAACTTTAGCGAATCAAAATTAGATATATACCCAAATCGTCTTTATTATTCTATTGGTATTTAACAATCAATTAGTGACACAGGAGATGTATAATTATTATAAAAAAATCCATATAATATGATATCCACATCTTTGTAATATGATATCAATCACCGTTACCTCTAGCCCACGGAGCACACCAGCCAGAGGCATTTCATGCAGAACCCTCAACGTCGTGGTCACGGTATCTGAGAGTGGGGACTTGGTACCGTACTGCAGTACGACAGATAGTTGTAGACGAAGGCCACCAGCGCTGTGCTTACTTCTCTCTATCCTAAAGAAGATTGCAAGAAAATTTACACATAATTTTTAAGCAAAAGGTGCTTGCGCCTGGAATCATGCCTGCATGCACGCGGTTCATGTTCGTATTTTTTATAAATGGAGAGGTGTAGCTAGATACCTAACTTCGATATAGTGATTTAGGTTTGACGTGACGTATGCGATATTGCCCCACCTTACAGCTCGTAGAGAGACATAAAAAAAACTTTTAGTCTATGAGTCTACAGTGAACTCTACTACTAGCCCTACCAGTATTTTTTTTTATCTCAAAGGACTTTGAAAATTTGGATTTGTAAGTTTCACTGTTAGAACTATGGACAGAAGTTTAACATTAAATCTTATAGAAAAATGTGTAGGTAGTTATAAAAGTGGTGACTCACCTTATTTGTAACGTAAAATATTTCAAATACGTGAAAACGGTCATATTGGCTGTCGTCGAGAGGGTAGAGTCTAATGCGAAGAACTTTTTAAATTTACTAGATGGCCATGCTCCTTTCTGTAATAACATTATTCATTAAATTTTATTGGTTAAGAAGAGACCTCTTGTGGAGAGATCCTGTCTACAGAGGAATGGGTTCCAGGTTCGTTTCTTGATCGTAACAGATAATAGTACCTGGTTGACCGAGCTTTGCTCGGTTGAAAATTATATTTAGTATGAATCGCAAGAAATACGAGGAATTCCGCCATCTATTCAGGAGTCAAATCATACAACTGTTCACTGAGCACAAAATTCATTTTACTTATGTTACGGCCAAAGGATCTCAACAGCGTGTTTCACAAAGTTGTACAGCGCCATCTAGTTTCATACTACTGAAATTTCAACACGTTACAAACAGTACCTCATAGAAGTTAACTGTGTGAGCGAATTAATTGCATTTTAAATAGGTACATACTTAATTAGATAAATTCATTGAACTTTCCTTCGTACTTTTCGCAGGCTTAGGCAGTCCCCGACTGAAATTTTTATTTGCGATAAAATGTATTGAATGTTTATGATAATTAAACAACATAAATAAAATATACTTTTAGTTTAATGAGCAAGTTGTTAGGCGTACTTAAAATTTTATTGATTCTATTTACAACAATAGTAATTTCATCGATCTGACCATTATTTATTTAAAACTTTATTAAAATATATTATTAAATCGATAATAACAAAACTAACATTTATTTACAAATATTCTCGTAAATATCACAAACGCACGTTAAACTATCACTACGCGTCCTGCGAGGTCAAGCGAGATAATCGCACTGATTTTTAATTTTATTCAAACAGAAAATAGGTAGGTATAACGCAAAAATAGCGCTTCAACGTAAGAATGAATATTAATATTAGTATTAGCCGAACAAAAATATATTCGAGCGCCATCTAGTTTCATACTACTGAAACAAACAAACCGTATCTCATAGAAGTTATCCTAATGTTTCATAGATGGCGTCAGTTCAACACGTTACAAACAGTACCTCATAGAAGTTATCCTAATGTTTCATAGATGACGTCAGTATGATGTTTTTAAAATCTCTTTATCTCGGGAACCGAGCTTTTCTCGAACCTGGGACCTTGATAAATCGATTCCTTGAGCCGAAAACCCCCTAATCTGTAACTTTCATGAAAATCTTTGCAGCCGTTTCCGAGATCGTGATTATATATAAATAAATATACAAGAATTGCTCGTTTAAAGATATTAGATTATTATGCCGCCATTACAATCGAAAGCAGAGGTCCTAATAGTTATAGATACTATCTATTGTCCTTACCGGTACATAGTAACCAGTTGGTTTCAGTATTGACAGCGGTATGGGCTTAAAGTCGTCATTGTGATGAAGATATAACTCATAAATGTCTTCCACGTCTACATCAGGTTTTGAAACATTCACATGACACTCATGCCTGAAAAAATATAACTATTTTAGAAGACAATATCAAAATTTTCTTTCATTTAAACGTAGGTAAGCACGACATCCCTCAGTCACAGTAACGGAATTGTTCAAACAATTAATTTGTCTATGACCATCTCTCATAAAAATTAATGCTTAGCGTAAGTAAATGTTACATTTAACATAAAGAGTAAAAAGTATTTTTTTTATTCCTGTAAATAACAAAACTTACATAATATCGTTGGTGATTCTGACCTCAAGTGGCGGCAGGCAGGGGGAGATACTTTCACCGACTCGTAACAACTTCAGCCCTCCGTTTCTTGTGTGCACCATCATCACAATAACCACCGTATTCTACAGACAAAAAATATTATAATACAATTAATTTATTGTACAGATCTTATAAAAGTATAGGTAGATATAGATAGATCACGATCGTTTTTGCCACGAACGTGCAAGATGTGGAATGAAAGGTTCAAGAAAGGTGGTAAAAGAGTTCTCCTTCAGGGCCGGCGTTGCACTGGTGACTCCTCTGGTGTTGCTCGTGTCTATAGGCGACGATGACCCCTTACCATCAGGTGGCTCGTCTGCTTTTACGTAAGCCCTTTAGGCAATAAAAAAAATAGATGAAAGAAAAGGTATTGATGGCCTTACCTGTTCCGACGAAAGTTCTATCTCTACAGCGTTTCTGCTAGCGGCTGCCACGGTTAACTGCGATAACCCTGAAAAAGTTTTAATTTTTTTTTATTATTAACTTCATCTAAGGCATTATGTAAGGTACGTATTTATTGGTTATTTACTCGTTCTTCGCTCGGTGGTTTTTTACGGCGCATCAAAGATTACCTGTACTTATGCGTGCATTATTCTTTTTCAAAGCTTTGTAGAGCGTTGTCTCTCTCGCACATTGCACTAATAATGCAATATCTAAATATTACTAGCTGATAAATCACCCTATCAAGTACTTTTATCATAATAATATTAATGTTCCATTGGAGGTTTTAACAACTCTTTATATTTATTTATGAGTGAACGCGACCGTCTTCTACCGAATTCGAAAGAAAAGTGACATGTCAGGGGTAAGGACTGTGTAGTAAGGACAACGCTCTACAATGCCGAAACTAATCGATTATCTCTTTTTGAATACCGATGTGCATTATTTCTTGCCGGGTACTGTACAGATTGTTGTAGGTAAAATAAACTACCTACTTTAGCTACCTACTCACTTAATAACACTTGATTTTCGGATAGGCTGCACGCCCATTTATTTAATATTATTTTTACCTTAAGCGCTCATAGCCCGGCGCCTTGCGAGCTTGCGACGATTCTAAGTGATCGACAAAGTAAAGCAACAGCGAGCGCGGTCGGTAGTTTAATGTTTGACGGCTTTGACCGTTTCTTGAGCGCTTCGGCTTCCTTGCTTCGGAGGGCACGTAAAGCCGTCGGTTCCGGTTGTTATCGATAGATAGCATTCGTTAAGCCATGTCGGAAGGCCTTCGGGCGGCTTGAAATCTTCCGACACTGGGTTGGCCACTAACCCCTCCACCAATCCGCACTGGAGCAGCGTGGTGGAGTATGCTCTAGGCCTCCTCAATAATGAGGTGAGACCCGTGCTCAGTAGTGGGCCTTTAATGGGTTGTAGCCATAATTTTACCTTTATGTGTTACCAGTTGAGGCTGAAACCACAGTCGGCAGGGGCCTGCAGTGTCCGCCAGGTAGAAGCTTTTGACGCACATCCTAGCCAGTGTTCGGCATGCCCGTAGATCGTTCTTCTAAAAATAAATCCGCGTAGTATTCATTGACCATTGGCTACATACGCAAGTGATACAAACCATAGTTACTCATCTTTCAGAATATTAGGACAACTCACAAGGTGCGCGCAGGTTTCCTCACAATGTTTTCCTTATCCGTAGTAAACGATAACTACTTTTTATTACAAACATAATTATTTTGAAAATTAAAGATTCCTGCAGCATTGGAATCCAACGGTGACTCCTTACCAGTAGGCAATTTTTATTAATTCAAAAGTAGGTAATAACTGATAGTAACTGGCAATATAATCTTAAGTGCTACGAGTATTTATAGTTTTCTATATAAAATGAGAGAGAAACCTATTTACTATATAAAATGAGTTAACATTTTGTTTGTATAGAAAAAAGAAAACATAACTTACTGTGCACAAATACTCCTGCTTGACAATCTCCAGCAACACGGTGGGATGCAGGGAACTGTCCGCGTACTTTGGTCTGTCATTCACGTATCTCTTGGGTACGCAGCTCCCGCGCACTACTATCTCGTTTCTGTTACAAACGCACGCTTCACACTTCACGCATTTGTTGTTTTGAGGTCTGAAGCCGCGCGCACATTTTACGCAGAGAACTTCTTTCATCGGAGACCCGTCGAAGGCTTGGGTGACTGGAGAGTAATAAATAAGAAACGGAAGAAATGAATAAGTACCTACATGTAAAAAATATATGTACATAAGCAGTATCAATCACTGGCTGCATGACAATTCACCGCAATTCACTCCTCGTTACTGAGGAGGTCGAAACCCCCTCGCTCTTCCAGATAATGGAGAAAGTCAACTTTGTGTTACATTAGTACCTAGCCGACAAACAGAGCAGACTTCTGACGGTAAGTGTTCACAAGGGTGCGCTGTCGGCTAAGAAACATAGAAGAGAAAACATGGAAAACACCTGCTCTCAAACTCAAGTTAGATGCCCTGGCATGCTTATGCCATACAAAGGCTTCAAACATGGCTTACGCAAATTGCAACGATTACAAGAGCACAGGAACGCTAAAAATTGCTTGCTAACACTCTATCTATTAGGTACTAACGTGACTATTTCATTTCCATGTTAAAGAAAAATCAAGAAAGACACACCCGAAATATAATCGTTAGGGCATTTCCTGCAAACGATCTTGCCGGCGGTCACCTGACAGCGTCGCGGCACGCAGGCAGACCCGTCATCCGACACCACCTCGGTGGCGTTGCAAGGTCTGCAGCGGACCTGTCCTGCCGGCACCGCGTGCTCTTCACATCTACATCCAAACCCTAGTGCGAGGTCGAAAATATATCGTATCAGAAACTATTACGTATCCTTATCGAGTAAATATGATTACTTAGGTATCAAATGACTTTATAATAAAAACAGACTTCGAAATCGATATGTGGTAAAATGAACTGTTAGCTTGCTTCAACGCTTTCTTCACCGTAGTCGAAGTCATTTATATATTATACGCATTATTATAGATTAATTAAAAAGTACTCGTCAGATGTCGCTGAAATTTATAAGGTGGTCCTTATAAATTTCAGCTACCAGCACCAGCTTTCGAACAAATTTTGTGGTAAATATTTTTCAATACAATTCTGAAGTCATTTACAAATAGCTCCTACTATTCATGAATTGCTTACCATCAGCAGATGTGACCATCGAAACATTGGCAGGGCAGCTTTGGCACGCCATAGATCCTGGGTCATAGAATTGCTCAGGATCACATTCACCGGGCAATTTGAGTCCCAGAGCTACAGTAAAAATATAAATTAAAGTTGCAAAGAAAAATATGTTAGACATTTCGTTTCGTCCAGGCACACTTGAACCTTAAATCCTATCTTTTTGCTTTTATAACATAGAGATAATAATTTCCAAAGTTATTCTTAATACCTATTTAAATGTTTTTACTTATTTTAAAAGGCAAAAGCAATAATAATACTATGTCACAAAGGTAGGTAAACATTGTTGACTTGATCCGTTGTTGCTTGGCGACGTTATTTTAACAAACTGTTTGCAGTTGGTAACCATGGCAGTAACAAAGACAAAGACGACTATGGTAGTGAAGTAGTGAATGAATACTATTTTAATTATTATGCTTTTATCTCTTAAAATATATCTGAAATTAACAGCAGATACTAAAACTACGGACTATTATTTTTGCCTACATGTTTTAAAACTCGTTAGGAGTGCTAAGATAGCACGCAATGTCTACTACTATTTTTTATGCGGTAACATAGAGGACGCCATACATCGACATAGTGCTTCATGATAAATATAGATGGCGTTGTATAATATCAGTTATGCCCGGTTCACATTTATTCCAGTCCATCAGTCCAGTAATCCAGCGGGTAATCCAGTCCAGTGCTGGACTGGATCATATCGTTCACATTTATTCCAGTCGTTCAAAAGCTGTAGGTCGGTAACACTACAGTGACAATGCTTTCAAGAAAGGAGTTTGAAAATTGTTTTAAAACTGTTCAATTATTATTGTTAGAAGAAGTAGCTGATTTCTGATATTTGAGAAGAACCTTCTATTTGCATACCCCCACAAATATTTTGCAGGGCGGATTGGCGCATGTCTTTGTGTCTATAAAATTCCGAAGTAATGTCCCACAAACATACATGTTCTCTGTACAAAGAAACAAACTGAAGAGTTTGGTTTTCAGTTAACTTCATTATTAGGAATTAGTCACCAATCCCTATCCCACCTATCCCAAAAAAACAACAATTCGTATTCACTGTTCAACGTGTAATCCAGCACTGGATTGGCAGTTCACACTATTCCAGTGGCGCTGGAATGGGCGCGCTGGAATGAAAAATAGACCGCCATTCCAATCGACTGGAATGGTACATTCCAGTGCAGGTTCACATTATTCCAGTAGCATTCCAGCGCTGGACTGGAATGCTGGACTGGAATAATGTGAACCGGGCATAACATGAATGAGAAATAGGATAACGAAATGAGAAAAAACAAATAGGAAATTAAAATTCAGGGGTTATAGAAATTTTAACGAATAAAATTGATCACCAACATCTGTACGGGATGAAAAAAAATCAAAGCATAGCCTCTTTAATCTATTCTTTATTTAGATTCGTGTATAATTTTGGTTACAAAAAAAAGTGAGCAGAAATAATTAATTTGGAATATTAAATGTAGTGAACTTAAAACGAATGTTAATAACTGGTCTTAATTATTAAGGTACTGTTGCCGGCATAATGCACTTGCCTACCATAGAATTAATTTGGAATATTAAATGCAGTGAACTTAAAACGAATGTTAATAACTGGTCTTAATTATTAAGGTACTGTTGCCGGCATAATGCACTTGCCTACCATATACAAGAGATAAAGAGCCCAAATTAACGCTGTCAGCTAATTTCGGCCTATTTCGAAAAACTCCGAATCTAGATATACTTATATCTATTGCTATTTTTAGTTAAGTAACAAAGTCATATGTGGTCTTTATGTTTGTTCGGCGAAGTATGCTTTCGACCGAATAAACTATTAGGACCGAATAAATTTAATAGTTTATTCGTCTGAACACATACAAAATCAATTATAATTATCTGCAGTGAAAGACAATAACATATTATACAGTCATAACTGAAAAAATACTAGTTATATGCATTTACATGGTTTAGTAATATTATGGAGGAAATAATTATTTTTATGTCATTTCAATCAAGATGAACAGACGACATCTAACGCTTCAAGGAATTTATTTGATTGTAATCGTGGAGGTGAATCAGTGTTTCGTAAATGGAAGCCGAGAGACTGAAGATATAGAAGAGAGTAGCAGCACGTCAAGTGAAAGAGAAATCTTTGCTAGTGCCATTTACTTCACTAGAAGAACCACTGTCCTCACTACGACAACTGAAGTTTATTTCAACACTAACGCTCCTGTAGGCCCCTTCTATAACTTTGTTGTCAACATTTGCAAAGTATTAATCAATAACTTTTCACACTCGAGAGTTCCGCAATATTTCGAAATTCTCAGCAGAAGCCTTGAAAATCTTGGATCTGGACATTTGATGAGGAAGTTAGTTAAATTATTCTCGAGAAAACTATACGCATTATCGATATTCAGAGGAGAACTATTAAAGGTGCACGTCCGCAACTTTTTACAGGTTGCAACTGCAAATAAGCCTAAAAGGTATGCTTTATTTTCTGTTTTAAATACCATTTTTACCATAAATCAAGATATGAAAATGGATGATTATGTTTATCAGCTCAAAAGATTTGGCACTAAAAAAATTAAACACATCGAGAGGTGGACAAGAAAAATATTTAACGACGTTATATTTCACACAATCAGAAAACAAGAAGAAGTTGTAAAAGATGACATTTTGATCAAATTTAAACTAGCTGTGAATGAATACATGGCAGAAAAGTTACATAGCTTGTAAGATAAAACCGGCCATAATAATACCTAAACCTAACTGAAATCATAAGCATGAAATGTAATGTTTAAAACCGTAAACTTTACGACTCATACCAATCAATACCTAAGTACCTAAGGCAGAAGAAAAATGCTAGCGTTCTGTAAATGTACTTTAATAATAAATCTACTGGTCGCTATAGAAATTTCGGAAACTATAAGTGTTAGTGGAATAAACGATCCAAAGAATCCAGATGCTCCTATATTAACATTATGGTATATGAAGAAACCAGAAGGAATACCTTCCGAGGGAATTTTTGAACGATTTTTGAGAAAGCTACTCGATGTTTTGTCAGACAATTTTTCAGGGCATAGAATCAACAGATACTGTCGATTATTAAGTAGACATTTGGGAGATATGAAATTTCGATACGCAATAAGATTGGGTAGACATCTCAGATACTTATCCAGGATGTACCGCGATGATTTAAAAAATGAAATTAAAACCTATAGGAAACAGTTTGCCAAAGATATGCCACATAGAATTGCATTTCTTCACATGATGAACGATGTATTTACTTTAAGAGAGAACCAGTTATTTGATGACTATATTTATGAATTAAAAAATTATGGAACTGAAGATAAGCTGTTTATTGATGAAGAAACAAATAAAATTTTGAACGATGTTATAGTAGGCAGTATATTGAAAATGAGTAAAAGTGATCAGAAGACTTTGTTGTCCAAACTCAGGGAAGCCGTAAGAGAATATTTGGACAACAATATTTAGAAAAGTTTTGTGAATGCAAAATCTATGCTGAGTGGAAGTGGAAATTATAAGATGCTCTGTTACATATAATTTTCGGTAGGTATATAATGGATTGGTAAGGTATATGGACAGAAGTTCCAAACAGTCAGAAACACAGCTCCAAAGAAGATAAGGAACTCCTGTAAATGGATATAAATATATTTCTCTGTGTACTTGGCAACATGGACAACACGAAGACAAGAACACACACACCCAAGCAAGACCCTTCAAACAGCAGTCCTAGAACCATCTCGGAAGAAATGAAAAAAAAGACGCTATGGTTTGGAAACCGTAACCTTTTTTTTCTTTTACCTACAAAGCAATCAAAAACTGAGAAACTCGTATTTCATTTATTTTAAAATCTATATCTGCGACCATTTTAAAATTAAGTCAATTTTCTGTCTGCTTAGATATACGTTTAACCTTAAGTATATAACTTATTTTTGTAATATTTTAAGGAAACACAATATAATATTGTAATTCATTTTTGCTATGGGCATGACCTACCGAGTATATACTACCGAGAATACAAATATATCAAAATCAAATCCATTTAGCCGTCTAAAAGCTTCACTTTAAAACAACTTCGAAAACAAAACGTGATTTATAGAACTCACACGTCATAGACGTGCATAAAACAAAACAACAGAACTAACGACCATTCGAAAACTGTGTAGTTCTGCCACAAATTTTGCTTCGACTAGTATTCCGTATTTACAGAAAACAATATGTACCTAAAAACCTTTTGTGGAGTGATCATCCTGTTAAGTACTTGTCAAATCATAGCTACAAAATTGAATTACGTATCAGATGAAACCCAAATATCAGATCACTTATTAGAATGCGCTGTAGAAATAGCCAATGACAACTTTAATTATAGAAAACAAACAGTATTTTTAACGAAAGACATTGACGAAAGCATTTCCAATCAATTTCTGCAATTTTATAAAGGTTCGGTTATCGTGGAAACAAAAACAAATGGTCATCCACCAAGACAGTTGGTGATTCTTTTGGAGTCATATTATTCTTTTATAAGAATTCTGAATAAGCTCAAACCTGATCTTAAAGGCCAGACGCTTCTGCACAGTGGTGTAAAAATTTTAATAGTATTCTTTTCCAGGCCCCATAGACTGGAGAGAGTAAACAGCATTCTATGGCAATATTATGCAACTAACGTTCTTATAGTAATTGGAGAAAAATGTAAGAAAATTGCCATGTACACATATTTTCCATACAAAAATCACTTAGAATGTCAAAATGTACAACCTAGTTTCATTGGATACTGGAACGAAACTATGGAGTTGGTTGGGGACATTTACCCTGATAAAATGAAAAATATGCAAGGTTGTCCGCTGTACATTTCTACAAACAGAATCAAATATCCAGATACCGATCAGAAAATTTCCTTGCAGATTATAAAAAGTTCGATAGTAAGGCTATTGAGTGGCATTCTTAATTTTACAGCCATCGTGACAAATAAAGATTACGTGAGCATTGATTTTGATCGTCCCAAAAATTGGTCCGATTGCTTGAACGACGTCATAACGGGAGAAGCTAACATATCGACGTGTACCGTTTCATTCGGAATAGATAGAATAGGTTTTTTGGACTACAGCATGCCTTATTTCAGAGTGAGCTTGGCATGGTTAGCACCACCCACTACACCTGGGCCAATGTGGTGGCGATTGCTAACACCGTTGAACGGATATCTATGGCTGGTTCTTCTGATCGTCGTTTTTTTTGTAAAATCCTTACCATTTATTATGAAGCTACAGAAGGTTAAGGAATTTTGTCGTCGTCATTTCAGAAATATAGACAAATTACACAGCGTGGCTTTTCGCTCTTGGGCAGTCCTGGTGGGTCAACCGGTGCGTGTTGCACCGAGACGTTTCAGAGATATCTATATTGTGGGCCTGTGGATCTGGTTCACGTTTGTCGTGAGGAACGTTTATCAGAGTGTGCTGATTGGAGCTCTAAAGTACGAAGGAATAACTGGCGATTTCTATGATTTAAAGGAGTCAGTCGAGGAAGGCTACATGTTCGGCGGCAGAGAAGGTATGCTGGCTCATTTTGAACACAATCCTTTTATACGAGAAGGTTTCAACGTCGTACCCGAAGAGGACTTTGAAGAGGTATTTCGCGAAGTAGTGCAAGGCAAAAGAAATTTTGTGATCGCGACTTCCGTGGAGTATGCCTGGGCGCACTGTTTATCTCACGGCGTGCCTGAGGACAGATGCGGGCATGTTTTGCGAGACTCGATTATGACCATTCCTTTGGTTGTTTGGACACGAAAAGATTCTCCGTTCATTCAACCATTATTAGTTTGGTTGCCGAGGTTGATAGAAAGTGGGTTATTGGAAAAGAATACAATAAAAGGAAAGATTACTTGTACCACAACCACCTCGACAGATCCAACGCCCTTGACTAGAACCCAAGTAGTAAGTTGTATGCTCTGTCTACTGCTCGGATACACCATTTCGATTATTATATTTGTATTAGAAATATTGAACAAAAAATCTGATCCTCTTAAAAAGATAAAGCAAATCAAATTTATAAAAATAATCGTAGTTAAAGAGTAAGCTCACATCCCTACTTTATATTATGAATGTAAATAAGTATGTCTGTAACTCTTTCTATCTATGGAATTTCACGCCGAAACCAACTGAACCGTTTAAAAAAATTGTAAGTTGATCTTCTATTATTTTTAATATTTTTGATGTTTATGAAAATAAAGAAAGTAGATAGCGGGCACCGCCAGTCGACCATTAGATCTTTTTGCACAATGGCGCGTTTGATTTTCTCTGGTATTTTGATGTTGCTTGTCTCTCACGGGTTTAAAATAAAAAGCAATATGTCAGCCTTAATTTTATTTAACATGAAAAGGAAGATATATACCTATTACCTATAGGCAATAATTGACATACTAGTGCTACTTTTTAAATTCCAAAATCTATTGTTTAACGTAGTAGACATATATCTATAGGATTATGTTCAAACATTCATATAAAAATATTTATTTAGTAGCGACAATATTTTATAAAATTTTTGTAATTCAAATTTCTTTGTCCAATTTCCATATTCAATATTTGATCAAATTTATTTGAGTAAAGTCTTATTTTAAGTTTTATTTTAGTAAAGTCTAGGTGATATGTAGATAATAAGAGGAAAATAAAATATTGTAAAGTGTGTGATCGAAATATCAAATTATACTTGGTTTAAAGGGATAGAAATGGAGTTTTACCACAACATGTAAATCTTTTGGTGCGTACAGATTATGCAACATGTTATATAACTTCTGTTTTATAACACGTCCACACTATCTAACATTGTTGTCTAACAATGAAACATGTTACAAGACCGTACTCATTAAAACAACATTGTTGTATAACAATGTTTTATAACAAGGCACAAGTAGGTAACTCGTGTGCAAAAGTTATATAATATTGTTGCACAAACTAATGTGATGATGGCTATCACACTGGCTGCAGCAAGGACGATGAACTTCCCTATCGATAGGTTATTTCCCAAAAATAAACTTCAGCAGCATCTTTACACATTGTTTATTACAACGCATACACATTATTCTCTACACTTTATATTTAATTACCAATTAATTTTACAAGTATACATTCGGGCAGAACTTCGCCTTACAACTGTTACAAAAATAATGACCTGCACTACCTTAGTTCGCCATATTTATATCCTACTCTCAACCCCACTTTTCAATTAAATCGGAAGTCAATAGCACTTATATAATCTCAAACAATAAATGAATTTATTAATAAATCGTAGGAATAAATTATTATACACAGAATTATTATACACACAACTATATTATTATTGTAATTAATAATTAATGTTGGGTTATATCGGGGTGCCGGAAGTAGAACTTTTAACACTCGGCCATCCTGCAACTGTCGTGTCTCACGGCGGTCATCATTAGGTCATCATTGCTAGTCTGCTCGCGTCCCGATTTGTCACTGGTCTACGGCAGCATCTGAAATTGAAACACCGAACGAGTAACTGGTTCTTGTAATTACTGCAAATTTAATGGAGATTGAATGACAATCTTGTCACGTAGAAGTTCGCCATTTGTACTAAGTAATAAATAATAATCGGGCTTTTTTGTCAATAAAAGTTAAATAAAATAATATTTATTTTTCTTTGGTAACGTTTGTATTCTCCTCAATCGCATTTTTTTTTGTTTATACAATTTTTATTTACTGTTTATATTTTTCTTCCAACACAGAACTTGATTTTTTTACAGTCTAATGTTAAGTGAAGCCCATCAAAATAGAAATCTGAAAAGTGCATTCAAATCGGATAAGCAATTCTAGAGGATTAGTGTGCACAAACCTACAGGCAAATAGACAAAATGGTAAATAAATAAAGACACACACATATTATTATAAATTTTTAAATTTGTTGCCATGTACAGAAACCGATCAGTTAAAATTTATTAAGTACGTACAGGATAGAAAGTCAAACTGTATTTATTTATTTTATCCCATTGCTATTAATGTAACTTACACAAATTTGATTTTATTTCACACAGCTTTAAGTTTAATTCACACAGCTTTGAGTTTAATTCACACAGCTTTGAGTTTAATTCACACAGCTTTGAGTTTAATTCACACAGCTTTGAGTTTAATTCACACAGCTTTGAGTTTAATTCACACAGCTTTTAATTTAATTCACACAGCTTTAAATTCCATTCACACAGCTTTGAATGTATTTCACACAGCTTTTTAATTCAATTATACTGTATTTGTTTATATAACATAGGATAAATGGTTTCAATTAATCCTGTTTTTCCCAAAACTCATTTCCACTCAAGCCTTTACAATATACATACATTCGTAAGTATTTTGTTCGTATTTTGTTGAGGAAGACATGTCAGAAGTATGTAATGTTTTAATTTTGTGAATCGAGTAACTAGGTATGTACAATAAGACGAACGTTAAAAACTAGGAGCGACCATTTAGAAGCAAATTCAAATTCTTATGCGAACCGACTCCGTTTTCTCATAAATGCTAGGACGTCAAACGGGAAAACGCAAACAAATATATTTTTAACTATTTCAAAAAAAATATTTATCCATGACATTATATATGATGGCTGTAATATATAATTATGTGAACTAGTAATAATAGTACATATGAACGTGTGTGTAATAAATGTGAACGTGTGGTTGGTGCATGTTATTATTGGTGAAAGATATTTATATAATCCTACGGCAAATACATATATGGAGTTTAATGGTTATTTATGGATATACATATATTATTTATGATTATATCGGTGGAGTTTAATATATGGAGTTAATAACAAGGCGTAATAAAGACCTTATCAAATAAAATTATAAAATTAGGGTTAGTTTTTTTTTTCTCTTATGATAAATTAATAATTGATTAATAAATGCCCATGAAGAAGTAATTTTTATCTTTCATGTTTTAATGCAATTGTATGTAATCGAAATGATTGTATTGGTGTACTTACATGAGATCGTAAAGTACTGATTATATTCTATTGTAGGTAAATTAAGATTTTCATTTTTTTTTTGTTTTACGTATGTTTAATAAGCATAAATAGTAGCATCTATTTATTCTATATAATATTCCATGTAATCATTTTATTTATGACTAATGAGTGATGTGTACTGCTGTAGGTAAGGGAAATGGATCTCCTATAAATTAAATTCTAATAATGTATTGTTGAAGAACCTTAACAAATGAATAATATAACGAGGTGATATAAGTGGAATAAATAAGCCAATACTTAATTCAGCGAGGTTATTACCTAACTACATATAAATAAATCTTGTTTGTTTTAAATTTTTGTTTCATTGTGTTGTAACTAAATATAACGTTTGAATTAATATAGGAACATAAATAAACAATTATTTTATTGAAATATTATTTACAGCATTAACACAAAGTAACACCTTCAATTGCGTATATACCTAATTATTTATTACTTTTTATTTATTTATTCCAAAATAATAACACTAACATTAGGTACAGGTGCTACGTCCTAATGCGTTAAGTGTATTTCATATAAATTTCTTAATAAACACAGTAAAAATAATATCTTAGTAAATCATTATTATAAAATGATTATGACGAAATTAATTAAGGTATTTACTTGATAAAATTATCAATTGGCATAATTTAAGAGATAATTCGTGATGACAATAATTGTGTTGAATATTTAATACTTAAAACATGCGTTGTAAGTAATAAACCAATTAATTGAAAATTGTAATGTAAGTAGGTATATCACAAACGAGTCTATGTATTAGGTTGATCGAGTTTGAATATTATTGTGAACAACGATACATAAATAAATTAATAAACCAAGAGCATAAGTGGATTGAACCCAAAATTTCCTTCAAAAAATATGGTAACTGTAATCAAGACTATGAAATATACCGTGTATTAATTTTATTTCGGCACACATAGCATTATTTGACTTGAATTACTCATTTAATATTCATGACCCATGTATCAAATGACTATTTTGTCAAATTCCCTCTTTCATGAAATGAGCCAATTAGCCATAGCTTTCGTCAATAGATACCAAATATAAGATACATATTTACATACATACATATAATACATAGATATGTTAACATATCACTGCACACAGCGATTATATTGACCAATAACTTAAGTACAATACTCAGCGTATATATGTTATTGTAAAGCAAGTCGGTAATGAGGATTTTTTTGGCTGCGGTGAATCCTGAGCGTGCTACCAGATCATGATTATGTCAAAAGTATATTATGTAGGTATGTTGTCATTAGAACTATCAGAATGTATGTTGAAAGAAGTCTAGTTAATTCGCAAAATTATTAAACAAAAAAATAACATTATCGCATGTACAATAAAAACTTATTGCAACTTACTATTGATCGCTTGTTTCTTTTAATCCTCTGTAGGTTAATCTGTTTCGCATTTTATTTTTATCTATTTATTTATTATAATTTATTGCACACCATGACAACAAACCGGAATAAAAATATTGCAATTTATATAACTTTTGCACAAAAGGCTATAGCAAAATTGCGATTTCTTTCAGAGTACCTTTGGGAAGATGATAAGGAGATAAACCAAAAAATTGCTTTCCTACTACTAGATTCTGTCCTTGCTTTGCTTCGAGAAAGTTGTTGTTTACGTTTGTAACCATTTATCCGTAATATTTTGTTTGTCGTAGAGCAATGCTTAAAAACTTAGTCTTCTTCAATAAAGTGAATAGTCAATTCAATACTTGAAACACTAATCCCGGAGATTAGTTAGAACTTAAAGCTTTTTTTTATATGATAAAGGTTGTACTACTTTCATAATAGCCTTACAACCTGATTGTGGGGACACACAGCATTTCTTTTAGTAACCTCATTGATCTATCGTGCAGTTCTACAGCATTTTCATAGTAGCCACACAGATCCACTATGTAAGCACACAGTATTTTCATAGTAGCCATACAAATCTGCCAAGTAGACGCACAGAATTCTCATAGAAGTCATACAGATCTGCCAATTAGTACTACAACCTAACTATGGGGACACACAGCATTTCTTTAGTAGCCACATAGATCTCCATGCAGTTCTACAGCATTTTCATACTAGCCACACAGATTCACCATGTAAACACACAGTATTTTTATAGTAGCCGTAAAAATCTGCCAAGTAGACGCACAGAATTTTCATAGTGGTCACACAGATCTGCCATGTAGTCACTTTTCTTATATAGTAGTCACACAGATTTATTTATTATGCAAGATAACGGCTTGATATTATTAGATCGATTGTTTTTATTCTAACCACACAGTCTTGTTATTTTGTTATTCATTTCCTTTTTGTATTTACTTTTTTTGAAAATACTATTCTGTTCTAATGCTGACAAACAAATAAATTTCAAGTTATTTATGTATTCAGCTTAATAGGTTGTCTAGAAGAGATCGCTATTTAGTGATAAGGCCGCCTGTTGTACTAATCTCTGTGTGATAATGTGATCATGTAATATGTTTTGGCGTATAATAAAGAGGATTTTGTTGTTGTTATTTCACTTTAGATAGCAACAAGACAATTATTATTATTACTATTATTTTCCATGTGAATACGTACAAGTGCTTTGTGTTGTCGTGTAGATATACCTATCGTTAGGTAATTTTATCTTAAAGTTTTGTGAAATAATAATCTGAAACGGGTCAGCAACCACTAACCAAAACATTCAATATTTAAGAACTGTCATAAGGTTTTTATAACCTTCTAAGAAATACACCACTTCCTTTGATTAAGACAAAATGAATATGACGTACCTGTTCGTTTCTTTGTTCCTTGGATCACAAGAAGTCCCCGCCGCATGCCAGCGATTACCTTGGTAGACATGGATGGCGTGTCAAAAAAAAATCTCCGTTCCTTTGACCAAGATAATATGGGCTGTAAAGGAAAATATCCCCACTTCTGAAGTGTGATGATGGCTATCACACTGGCTGCAGCAAGGACGATGAACTTCCCTATCGATAGGTTATTTCCCAAAAATAAACTTCAGCAGCATCTTTACACATTGTTTATTACAACGCATACACATTATTCTCTACACTTTATATTTAATTACCAATTAATTTTACAAGTATACATTCGGGCAGAACTTCGCCTTACAACTGTTACAAAAATAATGACCTGCACTACCTTAGTTCGCCATATTTATATCCTACTCTCAACCCCACTTTTCAATTAAATCGGAAGTCAATAGCACTTATATAATCTCAAACAATAAATGAATTTATTAATAAATCGTAGGAATAAATTATTATACACAGAATTATTATACACACAACTATATTATTATTGTAATTAATAATTAATGTTGGGTTATATCGGGGTGCCGGAAGTAGAACTTTTAACACTAATAACATGTTGTATAACTTGTTTTTATAACACATAGCGTCCACATTTGTAAAACATGTTATTTAACTATGTTTTATAACATGTTTTGTTACATAGTCTGTACGCACCATTTGATCAAATATCACTGTAATTCGTAAATTGGACAAAGTCATCCAATTTCTTTGTCCAATACAAGTTGGATGAAAGAAATTGGATGAATGGAATACCAACCTTAGCACATAGAATGGCCACATATAACTTCATTTTCGCTGTTAATTTTTAGTAGTTAGGTACGGAAAGCAGTAATTATCATAAGAGTTGTTTTTGTTTGATAGGACTAACATACCGTCGTATCTGAGGTCGTATGCCACATGGATTAGATAGTACCCACATATAAAATTGCCTTTTAGTGAAAAGTGTCCTTATTTTCTTTATCGTGATTTCCATACATTCATTAGTTATTATAATGTAAGTAACACGTACATTTATTTGGCACAACAAATGCAATAAAATATAAAGAGTTTCGAGAGATAGAATTCGTAAACCTTAACTATTAACAATATACCTACTTTAAGTGCTATTCTTTAATTAAAGCGCTAAAACTAAAAAAGTGCTTTGAATATCGCAATGTACATCAATTATATTTTAGGCCATTATTTATACATGAAAATGAACTAAATTAAAAAATACAAATCTACTTTGATCGTTTTCAATTCAAATATATACTATAAAGTGTTAAAGAAGATTTTATTCAATTGAATATGCCAAACGAAGTAACATTAATTTCAACCTTCTGAAAAAATTAATACCATTATTACAACATTGCATTAGTATGCACGAACTATAAAATGCAACATCAAATATTTATGAATAACACTTTGTTTTATGTAATTTTCCGATGATAACTTACAAAATATTTATTTAATAAATATTTTTTTTATTTACCTAAAGAAATATTCCTTAGACATATATCTTATCTATACAATACAATAAATGAGTTATGATGGCAACAAGTATTTCTGAATTTATATTTAGAAAAGTATAATTTATTTTATTTATTTGTAATTTGTTTAATAAACTATGTCTGACAACTCTTTGATTTCTTACTATTCAGCTCCAAGGTTTGTAGTTACTTGTTTTTGTACTTTAAAAAATATTATTACAAAATAGCATAAAAAATATCTAATCAGACGAGATATAAAGATATAAATAGTAACACATAATCAAAGCTACTTGGAATATAAAGTTTTTTTTCATTTATAAATGGTATAATAGCTGTTGTTAAATTATTATAAAGTTAAATGAAAGTTAATTAGCCGTTATTATATTCAAAATATACATTGCAAAATAAAAAACAATTTTAATTATCGAATTTAGGTGACACAGCGTCACCTATCACATCAATCAAAGCTTTGAAACTGATTCGAAAGTCGAATATACTGCGTTTAAATATTTTCACAGCATTTTACAAATTTACCTATAGAGAACTAACGCACATAATAAGTAACAACAACTCTATAACCCTCACAACTAGCGTTCTTTATGTCTCACGACTCACGACCTTTACCGAATGTACAATAAAATAAATATACAAAGAGCAACACAAATTGCAGTGATCACAACAATCATCTCAGGCCAGCGCCAGCGGCGACGCGCTGTGTCGACTGTCGCCACTTTCATTAAAGCCTTTTATCTCCTTTTGACATTCGAGTTGGCATTGAAAAAATACTTATTTTGATTCGTATTGAAGCAAGCCTCTGTAATTTTATTTTTAGTTATAACTACGAAACTGCAATTTTGTATATCAGACGTATCAATAATAAAAATTGCCTCGTGCATTAAAATTCGATGCGAATTATTTTTTCTGATAAAATTCAGTACATATCTACTTTTATCAGATCTTATGAATTGTGTGTCTATAATTGATTGTATCAAGTGATACTGCGTGGAACTTCATTATTACAGATTAAAGGATAATCTACTTTATGAAAATCCGAGAGCAAACTTGTATGTATGATGGTTTATATGGTTAAGCAACAATCATCCTCCACCTCCCTCCCTCTAACATAGGAACATGCAACGAAACACAGGAAACATAGATCAACATACATACTAACAACTTGTTTTACCTCATAACAGGGCATCGTCACTGTTGGTCAGACAGGACTGCTAGGAATAGAAAAGGAATCGGAGGCCCCATACTTAGACAGGGTAAATTTAAATACGAAATTGACAAAATTTACACCTTGTAACAGGCTCCATTCATCACGTAGGGAATCCTGAGGAAAAACAGAATTGATCTGGTAAAGTATTATTTAGTAGTAATTTATTTAGTAAATATTAAAAATAATATTTTATTGCTCATAAACTAAAAAATAAAGGTGAACAAAGGTTAAGTTCAATGACACTGGCAAGTTAACGTAGCCGTAGCCCGTAGCTCTACGGCGTAGTGTGATGTAGCCGGTCTACGGGTCGGCGTAGCTCATAAAATGCAAATAACGTCAAATTGTAATGAAAGCGCCGAAAATTCGGTCGTAATTTTGCCTTGTCTTACCCTAAGTGCGCGAGAGTTCAGTGCGTCGCTACTGAATCGCGCGCTCCGCCGCTAGTTCAGTGTGAACACACACAAACATTTCATGCGTTTGATATGCCGCGAGCGCGCCGCGAGCGCGCCGCGCGCGTCGTCGCGAGCTTGCCCGCTACTTAGACCGCACGTGCGATTCCTGTGTGAACACTTGGATATTACGCCATATGTTTGATATTTCATGACCGCCCCGTCACCGCGCCCGCGAGTCAGTATGAATGAGCACGCAAATGAACTCCGCGCAAAACGCCTGGTGGTCAATATGAACACGAGCTCGCCACGTCCACCGCGCGCGCGCCCGCCACCGCGCCCACGTGTTCAGTATGAACAAGCACTTAGAATGAGCACTATGGATTTCTCTTGTTTAAATAATTTATGTAATGTTTTTAAATATGTTTACATTGTGAAACTGCACGTAATTAAGTATTCACGATTATTAAATTATTTACTTAAATATCTATGGATTATTGTGTAAGATATTTTTCTTTAATCAATATAAAAAGGAGTTTAAATTGTTGTCACAATAATTTTGGTATTTAATTTACCTTTTTTACGAGTCATTACTACGTTGTTACTGTTTCTTTAAATAAGTTTTTTTACACAATAAATCTAAATTGAAAAGTGGCTTAATTTTTATTCAATTTTTTAAACTTAAACTAAATAACTACATATCAGAAATTTCCATGTATTTTATTAGCAATAAATACTAACATTTGAATAAAATTTACAATTATTCTGATGTACGTATATTTATTTTGGAATTTAATGCATTTTACTCTAGGGACCTCTATACAGAGAGTGGGTTTCATTTATAGGTATGGAGTGGATATTTACTTAGTAGATATTTAATAAGAATTATTTAGTGGCTACTTAAATTGTCCCCAAAAACTAAAACACACCGAAATGATGGATCGTTTACATTTTATGAGTTACAAAGTGTGCTCACGATGCCATTACAAGCTATATAATATACATATTTCTCCTCAGTAACCTTAACCCTTGTCACAGCTAGACTCATATGAATACGAAAAAAATTATAACAACAATAATTTAAATTTCGAATTGCAACAAAAGAAAAACAGCATCTCATGGTGAATCATAAAATGCAAATGGCTCCGTCTTTGCTTTGAACTACTAGTGAGATATTCTTGCTGAGGCCAGAGGCTCGGTTTAATTAAATGCAATCGACTTGCACGAGGCTGATCCGACTCATTTAGCGCTAAATGTTCCTTGGCACTATCTTCGTACACAAGTAACAGTTCTATTTTAATCCACAATTCTCATTTCAATGTTCTATGAGCAATGATTGTCGCTCAGTAGTTGAGCGACTTTAATAGGCAAGAGTTAGTGACATAAAAGCCTTGATGCAGCTTTAAATGTAAAAGAGACGTAAATTTCAAGCGTGGGATTAAAATAAAGACTAGTTTTTACTGAGACAAAATGTAAAACTTATCTTTAGGTATAAAGTCGATTGGTGCGTCCGATACAATGACGTCTCAATGTCTGGATCGGGTCACAACACAACAATATAAAATTCATTTTATTGCAGCTTCGCTTTCGTAAATATTTGTGTTTAATACAACTAACTGCTTATTTTTGAATTTGATGTCTTCAAGAATTAGATGCCTAATTGTTTTTAAAGCGTAAGTTACAAAATTTCCTGTCCCGTGGGCAATTTTAAAATGCCTTAAATTGTTGATATAATTAGAATGAGTCCCTTACTTGTCATTTTATATGTACGACTTAACGCAGTTGCCAGTTATAAACTATAAATAAAAATATAGAACTAGCACAACACTTAAGTGAAAAACTGAGCATAACAATAAAGTAAAATATCTTTTACTTTCTTCTTGTTTGTAGCGCACTCGACCTCGACTACAATAAACACTTAAACACGAATAGACTACAGCCCACTTGTTACAGTGACTCCTTGCTCGTTTCTATTTTCCTTCACACTGGTAATGTACAAATTAAATTAACAAAACTATTTTAACAAAACATTACATGGTGTGAAATATAAGGAATTAATATTATATTAAAAAGTAAAGGCGTACCGTAAACTAAGATGAAAAATTAAAACTCTTGTATCATACCTCAAACTGTAGTAACAAATAAAGGACAAACAATACTTCATCACCAACATAACGTGTTGCTGAAATTGTGAATAAAATTATTTGTTTCGACTCATACCTGCTAACGAACGTCAATGTTAATATGCCAAAATATGATAGTTGACGCTGTAATTTAGTTTCAACCATGTTTCAACCAAATCTTACAGTGCGCCCAACTTATCTCTGAAATGGCAAAAATTGGAACTAACGAAAAGTCATTCATAAGTACGTTGTGTTCATTCATCTGTCAGTTTCTAGTGTGCAATGATTGGTTAAATGAATGTCAAATGCGTCCGACAGCGCCTCTTTCGTTTCAGTCTTAAGTTGGGTTTACTTTAATCGAAACTATATTCGCAAATAACAATATTACGGTACCAACGTACCAAACAAAACAAAGCCTGTAAATATATTTTAGTTTACAAAATATGGTTAAAATGTAATCATAATTACAGATTACAACTTTATCTGGAGATTACGAAATGCCCCAGCCCCAACTAGTGCCTTTCGAGATACAATACTTAGTTATAGCATTCTTGTCGGATACATTTTCATGCTTGCAGATCGTAGTCCTTAATCAAAATTAATTACATATTAGGCAAATGTATCAGAATAAATTTAAGCCTATAATCATACTTCTACTTTTTCCATCTTACTTTACTTTACATACAAAACTAAGCCACTAGAGTAGGCGGCTCAACAACCAGATACGGCGTGTGCAGCATCGCCGGCTGGGGCAGCGCTGGGAACAGTATGGGGTTTTGCGGCGGCGGCTGCAGACCCTGCAGCAGCCGCGCCTCGGGATCCGAGCAGTGCAGCAGCCAGTGTGTCGGCATATAATAACATATTGGGCCAATGCATCAGAAGAAGTTTTAACCAGTGATCACGTTTCTACCTTGCCCATCTCTTAGCTTACATACAAAACACCTAAGCCGCGAGCGTAGGCGGCTCAACAACCAGATACGGCGTGTGCAGCATCGCCGGTTGGGGCAGCGCGGGAAACAGTATGGGGTACTGCGGCGGGGGCTGCGGGCCCTGCAGTAGCCGCGCCTCGGGCTCCGAGCAGTGCAGCAGCCAGTGCGTCAGCATCCGCCCACGGCCCTTGAGTTCCACCTCCCCACGACGCTCGACCACAAACGTCCCCCATTGTTCCAGCAACGCGCGCGTGCTTTCGCTTAGGTGGATCCGTAAAGCTGGAAAATATCTTAATATTATAAATGCGACGATGTATGTTTCTTTCCCTTTCATGTAAAAGCTACTGAATGGATTTTGATGGAACTTTGCAATAATGTAGCTTATGTTTGAGAATTTAACACATCGATTACTTTTTATCCCGATATTTACACGGGATTCGACACGCGGTATTCTAGCACGGGGATATGTAAGGAATATGTCGGCGTCTATTTTTATTTATTAACATTAGAATTACATTTGAAATGAGGTGTAGGAGTGCTTCGCAATTCCTGACATTAGAGTTGTTTATACTTATCGAGTATCGAGGTATGAGAATAACACATGGTAATTTACTTTCATCCTGATATTCACACGGGACTGGGCAGCTTCTATTTTTATTTATTTAAGATGGAATTAACGTTAGAATTACATTTGAAATGCGGATATAAAAGTTGTGGGAGTACTCCGCAATTCCTGGCACTCGAGTTGTTTACTTATCGAGTAGATATCGAGCCGTAGAGGCCATCCTTGAAACAACTTGTTATTGTAGAAATATTACTTCTAAACAGAATTAGATTAAACTAAAATCTACAATAAAAGTTTAAATTAAGATGAAGAAAATCTACATACTGAATATTAAGTACCATTTGCAATTAAAGTTCTCTCTAAATTATCCTTGTAAAGTTATCGGAAAATTTAATCAAGTACTTCGCGGCCTTATGCTTGGTTCTTTACGATCAAAGTAATTAAAATATTTTAATAGTTAGACTTGTAGTAATTAATTCGCTTGTAGCACTTAATGCAATTACGTTATTTAATCAAGTAACGTCTCTTTTGTAATATTATATTTTATATTTCATTCATATAAAGTATGTTATATATAACAACCAACCCTTTTATTTAGTGCCGGATAATTATAGTGCATATTGCGAGAAATAAAATAACCGGCTTGTTGTTGTTTTTAACATCAGGAGATCGTTTTAAGGCACTAACTTATACAGTTAAAAAAAACGGATAAAATCATGACTAGTTTTTCCCTTCATTATTTAAAAAACAATTAACGGTCCTCAATTAATCTTAGTTACCGTGTTCCAGCCGTGTTCCCACAACTCCTTACTTACCCCACACGCAGACTTAACACTAGGTAAATGTGCATTAATTTAATTAAAATCGAAACCTCTAACTTAATTACAACTTGTTTAAATAACTATACAGCAGTAATAGTATAGGTAGGTTAATAGCACCATAAGTAATCCATTAGACAAGGCTCACTGATTACTTTGAAAACTAACCTAATGACTCATTACGTTAATGAGCGGTTAAGGACTTACGAATCAATCAAAATCAAACTTAATAACGCCTACAGACACACGTACACGTTAACTTATATAATGAGGATAATAAAACTCTCAAAAAAGTTTCTTTCTTTTCTTACAACTGAAACACCACCAAGTCGCAGACTGGCTAGTTTATGGTAAACTAGCTTCCGCCCGCAGGCTTCGCCCGCGTGGAATTCATTTAAACTTTACCCCCCTATTTCACCCCCTTTCACTCCCCTACACTCCTCAAGGAACATACATCCCAAATTTCAGCTTCTTCCTTTCAGTAGTTTCGACTGTGCGTTGTCTGTCAGTCAATCACTCAGTAACGCAAGAAGTTTTTAAATTAATATAGTAACCGTCGCCAACTAATCTAAGTCTTCTTATATCTTGTCATTCTAATATACGCATTTTAATCCTACTGCAACCAACTTTTAAAAATGCCCCGTAAAACGGCTAACTGCCGCGAGTCATTTTGGTGTAGAAAATTAATAATTAATTTTAATTAGGTGATTTGAGAAGACGATTTTACTCGTACTTTTCACGATCACACTTTCATTTAAATTAAATTTAACAATCCAAGATTTTATAACATACAATGATGAACAGCCAAAAGTCTTAAAATAAATATTTAGCAAATTTATTCGTACAAAATATATCAATTCAATAAATTAGTATTCATAGAAATGCCATTCGAGCATCAATCATGTTCCGCTTTGGCAGGGTAACCAACAGAACTACACTTCAGTTATTAATTTTTAATCAGCAAAACATATTTATATGTACAGTCATCGGTCATTTGAGTTTTCACGTCCTCGGGCAATAATACCACTTTCCTTCAGATGACTCGCCAGCTATTTGCTGGCTATTAAAGTCGTAGACCTGATGCAATCTACCAACCTAATTCTTTCAGTACACCCAAAGACAGTATTTTATGAAAGAAGTCAGACGCTGTGAAAGTTTAATTGTAGCTTCGACAATACACTGAACATTGACAAAGAAGCGCGGTCGACGACGTTCAGTTGAATCTTTTAAGCCAAGAAAAACTTATTAAGAATTTATAGTCGTGCAGTATCTCTAGCAGTTTTACTTTTGTAGGTAGTTAATTACTTTAAAGATGGTACTATTACTATCCCAAGGAATCAGTTTCCCAAAGCTGCGAAAACAAGTCATTGAACTAATATAGGTAGGTACTGGTCTGTAGGTATATTTTAATGTTTTAAAATTATCACCTATCTGCTGTCAATTGTCACACATTACGTTCGATTACCGAATAGTCGATAATATATGTCAAACACAACGTTAGGACGGTAACCTGCTATTCTGTCGGTACTCACGTTGGCCAGTAGACTCCATGCGGCTGGCGGTGTTGACGGTGTCCCCGAACAGACAGTAGTGCGGCATCTTCACTCCCACCACGCCCGCGCACACGGGACCCGAGTGCACGCCCACGCGGACCTGGCACGTGTTATATCTTATTACCCATAATCACAACCGTTGTCTTTGTGATGAATTCTCAAAACAGTGTTTTGTTTTACTATCCAACTTACAAGAAAGTCCTTTTTAATGTCCGAATTTAATGTCCATCTTACAAAACGGACATCTAATCTCGATCTCAAAAGGTATTCTACCACCATATATAGTACCTGGTATATAAACAGTAAACTGGTATATAAAAAAAATTTTGTAACTCGTCACACGCCAAAAATGTATTAAATGGGTACTACTCGTAATTTGTCACGTCCCAAAAAAGTTGCAATTGGTCACATAACAGTGCAGTTCCAATTTGTCACCTAATAATGAGCTCACCTCGAGCCGATGCGCGGGCTTGTGCCGCACGACGAAGCCGCGCACGGCCTCCACCACGGCGAGCGCCATCAGGCAGATCTCGCGCGCGTGCAGGTCGCCGTTCCGCTCCGGAAGCCCCGACACCACCATGTACGCGTCGCCTATCGTCTCCACCTGAGGTAACAAATACTTTGTTTTTTATATCGGAGTTGGCACTAGGCAACCCCGTAGCCGAGTGACCCATCCGTAACCTAGACGATAGTGACCCTGCCAGCAAAACAAGAAGTCCCGGATTCAATTCCCTACTGAAGCAGAATTTAGTATTGACAGTTCAAGTGTTTTTATTGTACCCTAAAATGACAAGAGATAAATGATTAAAGTAGGTTCTTGGATGACTATGGGCGTAAGCAGCTCCAGATCTAAGGGAGAGGAAGAGTCGTGAATTTCTGACCAAGGAGGAAGCTAATCGGATTTTCGAGTCAAGCTTTTAAAGGGTACAACAAGCAGGGTACCTATTGTATACATACATATGTATGTAAGTTTTGAGAATTACCAGTAGAAGTAGGTGGAAGATAGGTGGTATTGGCCGACGACGGTGACAACTTACCTAGGCCCGTTTGTAGGCTATTCATATGTACCAACCTTATATACGTCATAGAAGCCGATGATCCGATCGAAGGTGCTATACAGATCGTTGAGCAAGTCGACGACCTGCATGGGCGTGGAGGCGGCGCACAGCTCGGTGAAGCCCACGATGTCGCTGAAGTACACCGTCACGCACTCGAAGCTCTCCGGCTGCACCACCTCCCCAGCCATGAGTTGTTGGGCTACTGGCCTGGGGAGGGGGTAATTTGACAGTATATTCCAGTTGAGTAGGTTGGTAGGTATAGTATGTAGAACAATTGTAGGTATACGGATTTTAGAAGCTTTGTAGCATGTATCAATCCTTAATTACAGATAGAGATTACGGAATTAAGGTAGCATTCACTAGCGTCCGTGTCGTTAGACTTTAGCAACAACGGGATAGATGATAGGTATCTATAAGTTGATGTTGCAAAAAATTTATTAGCTCTAACGTGATATAGAAACTTTCAGGACTGGTTAGCCACTAATTCTTACACCAATGCGCATACTTTAAATAAGTTACCTTGGAAGAACTTGATACAGCAACTCCTCAGACCGTCGCTTCTCCAGGGATAGCTGTTCCGTCTTCTCTTCCACGAGAGACTCCAGGTTGTTAGCATACTGCTCCATACGGCGCAAGAGGTCATCCATTAAGTTGTCACAGTAGCCCCTGGACAACAAAGCATTCCACAATATTCCTTAAAGATTTGTAAGTTGACCTACCTTATTCCCGGTATAAAATATGAATTCATATTCCTGTACCACGGTTTAATACCAGGCTAACCTTCTTCTAGTTGCAATTTCTATCAATAAATTTTGAATAACCCTCAAATTGAAGCAAAGTTTACTTCTTCGGACGTTCTTACGGACGATCTTCGGTCGATACTTAGGACAGTCTACTTATTCTTGGCAACCCATAACTCATAAAGAAAAGCCGTATTTACTTGATATAATTAGCATTGATGGCATCAAAGCTGGGCCGGTCGTCGGGGCTCTCGGCCCAGCAGCGCGCGGCCAGCTCGAGCAGCTCGGCGGCCGCGCTGCCGCCCGCGCCCGCCTCCCCGCCCGCCGGCCGGAACGGGGGGGATTCCCGCGCGCAGAGACGGGAAACTATCTTTGGATTGAGAGGGAGATTGTGTTGTCCGTCCTTACTTGATATAATTAGCATTGATGGCATCAAAGCTGGGCCGGTCGTCGGGGCTCTCGGCCCAGCAGCGCGCGGCCAGCTCGAGCAGCTCGGCGGCCGCGCTGCCGCCCGCGCCCGCCTCCCCGCCCGCCGGCCGGAACGGGGGGGATTCCCGCGCGCAGAGACGGGAAACTATCTTTGGATTGAGAGGGAGATTGTGTTGTCCGTCCTTACTTGATATAATTAGCATTGATGGCATCAAAGCTGGGCCGGTCGTCGGGGCTCTCGGCCCAGCAGCGCGCGGCTAGCTTTATCAACTCGGCGGCCGCGCTGCCGCCCGCGCCCGCCTCCCCGCCCGCTGGCCGGAACGGGGGGGATTCCCGCGCGCAGAGACGGGAAACTATCTCTGGATTGAGAGGGAGATTGTGTTGTCCGTCCTTACTTGATATAATTAGCATTGATGGCATCAAAGCTGGGCCGGTCGTCGGGGCTCTCGGCCCAGCAGTGCGCGGCCAGCTCGAGCAGCTCGGCGGCCGCGCTGCCGCCCGCGCCCGCCTCCCCGCCCGCCGGCCGGAACGGGGGGGATTCCCGCGCGCAGAGACGGGAAACTATCTTTGGATTGAGAGGGAGATTGTGTTGTCCGTCCTTACTTGATATAATTAGCATTGATGGCATCAAAGCTGGGCCGGTCGTCGGGGCTCTCGGCCCAGCAGCGCGCGGCCAGCTCGAGCAGCTCGGCGGCCGCGCTGCCGCCCGCGCCCGCCTCCCCGCCCGCCGGCCGGAACGGGGGGGATTCCCGCGCGCAGAGACGGGAAACTATCTCTGGATTGAGAGGGAGATTGTGTTGTCCGTCCTTACTTGATATAATTAGCATTGATGGCATCAAAGCTGGGCCGGTCGTCGGGGCTCTCGGCCCAGCAGCGCGCGGCCAGCTCGAGCAGCTCGGCGGCCGCGCTGCCGCCCGCGCCCGCCTCCCCGCCCGCCGGCCGGAACGGGGGGGATTCCCGCGCGCAGAGACGGGAAACTATCTTTGGATTGAGAGGGAGATTGTGTTGTCCGTCCTTACTTGATATAATTAGCATTGATGGCATCAAAGCTGGGCCGGTCGTCGGGGCTCTCGGCCCAGCAGCGCGCGGCCAGCTCGAGCTGCCGCCCGCGCCCGCCTCCCCGCCCGCCGGCCGGAACGGGGAGGATTCCCGCGCGCAGAGACGGGAAACTATCTTTGGATTGAGAGGGAGATTGTGTTGTCCGTCCTTACTTGATATAATTAGCATTGATGGCATCAAAGCTGGGCCGGTCGTCGGGGCTCTCGGCCCAGCAGCGCGCGGCCAGCTCGAGCAGCTCGGCGGCCGCGCTGCCGCCCGCGCCCGCCTCCCCGCCCGCCGGCCGGAACGGGGGGGATTCCCGCGCGCAGAGACGGGAAACTATCTTTGGATTGAGAGGGAGATTGTGTTGTCCGTCCTTACTTGATATAATTAGCATTGATGGCATCAAAGCTGGGCCGGTCGTCGGGGCTCTCGGCCCAGCAGCGCGCGGCCAGCTCGAGCAGCTCGGCGGCCGCGCTGCCGCCCGCGCCCGCCTCCCCGCCCGCCGGCCGGAACGGGGGGGATTCCCGCGCGCACACCCGGGAGACTATCTCTGGATTGAGAGGTTTATCGTGTAGGTCAAAATTATAAGATGAATTCAACTGAAAATCTAGCTGATGTTTTGAGTACAGTTTAAATTAGAAAAATTCAACAAAAGAAGATTTGGCGTAAAATTCAAAATTTGAATTCTGTAGTTTAAATTTCTATTTTGGCTGCTACGATAAAAAAATAGAGAATCGTAAGGAGCACTTTTTGGATCACCTATAGAATCTATCGATTTAAACCTACTAGATTCGAGGTATCTTTGGATTGTTACGCCCAATGATACTCTAGCTTACCCTAATCGTAACTACCTTAAGCATGTTTTAAAATGCCAACAACTTTTTGTTCATCGCATAAAAACTCTTGTAGTATTAGGTACGCTTTCATTGGACACCAGGTCTTGTATCATTGGTGATAGTTACCTTTATGAGACATAGCTGGAGTATAATGGTGGAAGGGTCCCGCTCGCAGCACGATCTCCTCGAGGATGATCCCGAAGCTGTACACGTCCCCCTTGAGCGAGGCCACGGCGCCGGGGTACACGCTGCCCGCCACCAGCTCCGGCGCCGTCCACAGGAGCTCTGGTGGACATTTGGACGGTAGTTTTATGTAAATAGCCAACAAAAAGGTAGCTCACCTTATAGTAAGTCGTCCTTTCTGAAAATGGAATACGAGTGAGAGACCTATAAGGTAGGTTGTCTAGTTGTCGACAAGGATCAAAACACGTAAAACATTTTACGCTAGATTTTAGGAGAGTGGTATCCAGCCTGGCATGTAAATTACTCTTTCTATTAACATACAAGTACCACCGGTATTAAACTGGATGGTTGAGAGGAACAACCGGTTAATATTCTTGCCAGTTTAATATCCTTGCGATGTCTAGGCTGTCCCAGCGCCTCGAATCCCACAGCGCCAATGTAAATGTTTTACTTAATTAAAAACGTTGATTCATCCCGAGAGTTGGTAACATTGATAGTAAAAGATTGATTAAATATATAACATTAAGTCCTGGGCATCATTGCTACCCATAACAATTACACTTAATAAACGGGTCTGTACTTAAAATTTGATGGATACAGACCTTTGTACACCACGCTGGTCAAGTGCGGGTTGCCGAAATTTACACACCTTCGAAAACATTATGGAGAATCATGTGTGCAGATTTCCTAACGACATTTTTTACCGAATCAAATAATAACTACATTCTTAAATGCCTATAACAATTAAAACTAAAATATAAAAATAATCACTGTAATAATAATTGTCGTCCTTGATCAAGTCGGTGGGCGTGCAGAGCGTGTGCAGGCCGTAGTCGGATATCTTGAGCACGAAGCGGCCGTCGATGAGGCAGTTGGAGGAGCGCAGCTTGCCGTGCGCGCCCAGGCCGCTGTGCAAGTAGCACATACCCTGGGAACAATGGGTATTGTAGAACCGCGCTGAAGACTTGAAGGGCAATACTGCTTTCTTCTGTCTTTTCTCTTGGCCGGCAACGCATCGACTAAAACATGATCGTCAGAATAGCTGATATCGTTGGGAAAATGTGTTCAATTTTATCATTAGAAGCTATATATATAATCTTCCTTCAACGCGTAGCTGGTCAAGGTTTAAAGTTGGTTCTTTACTAGCTTCAATTTAGTTATTTTATATTTTTGCTAACATGCTAAAGCACACAAGGTTGTTTGATGATTCCCGGCTGAGGAACGGCTGCCATGACCCATGACGAGATATATGTTAGAAAAAAATGTTCGTTCTTGGGTGTTCAGTGTCTTATGACAAACTAGAAAGCTCACATTACCTGAACTATATCATGCACCAGCGAGGTCCTGAAGTTCCAGTCCAGCTGCAACTCCTCGTTGGCCAGCACATCCTTCAGCGAGCCCTTGGGACAGTACTCTGTGAGCACGAACACGAGCGGACAGTCCACGCACGCGCCGATAAACCGCGCTGTGTTCTCGTGGGACACGTTGCGAGCCTGTGGTTAACCATACAATTAGACAGATAAGAAAAGTTAATCTACTTACTTAGCAACAAACGCCGAGCAAACTCGCTATGTATGTTGGTTATTTGGTGTACTTATACTATCATGCAAGTAGCCCCTCTCTACCTCCCACATATGTAGGAACATACAAAAACAATTTGAGCGACATCTGACGGGGAGTTTTTGAATTATTCTAAATTATGGTCGTTACTTAAAGTTATGATTTGGTGTTCCAATTTTTATTTTGTAAAAGGTTAGTTATTATTTTGACTTTGAGTTTATTATGAAACTTTTTTATTGACCAGATCAAAAAAGGAACTTACAAAGAAGACACATTAATTTAGTGCTCTGAGACACAATACAATGAGCGGCCTTATCGCTTACAAGCGATTTCTTCCAGACAACAAAAACATAAAGACAGGAAAATGAAACTTACAAACTGACGGAATGCTGTTAACTGGCTGTTAATTATTCAATCCCTAAAGTTTCTCAAACAATTATACAACAGCTATATTATTATAAGTTTAGTAGGTATTATTCGGCTCATTGTCGTAATTGTAACGTTAATCCAATGTGGATTCATAAACCGATTACATTTTAGTAATCATAGTAGCGAATAATCGCGTGTTTTCAATTCAATGTCAATTTATTATTCTGAAATAGTTTTCACTGATGTATTTTTTATGTAAACACAAACGGACGGACTTGCCCCCTAATGGTAAATGGTTACCGTTGCCCATTAACACTAGCAAAAGCGTATCCATTCGTTTGCCAGCCTAAAAAAAGGGTAAAGGAACCGTATCATTTTCTAGTCTTCGTCACTGTGACTGTGCGTAAAAATATGTGTCGGTCAATTTTAGAAGAAAGTACTATCGAAGGAAGAGTAGGTACCACCGGAATTAAACACAGGATTAAAACATTATTGCAAAAAAGATGTTTTACATAATAGTATAATTAAATTTTAAGTGTTAGTTTGTAAGTTGATCATACCAGGGCGGCAAAATCTTTTCAACGATAAAGCCTTTTTCATTATGTAAAAAAAATATGTATGAAAGGTGACATGACTTTAAAATACCTATCTATACCTGTTTTATCTCCCAAAGCAGTTTTTTGTTCAAGTCCAGTTTCTTCCTATGTATTTTCTTAACGGCGACCCTGTTGCCCTTGTAGAGGCCGACGGTGAAAGCCGAGAGGGTGACGGAAGGCGTGCTTCCCACAGCTGAGGAGGCACTGGTGCTTCCACGAGCACTCCAGCCCAGAGACAGCTGGTGAACACCATTCTATGTATAACTCAAATGCATAGATTCAATACTACGTCTTTACTGATGATTTTACGTAATACCTAATTGACGTTTATACTGGTGATTTTACAAGCTGCGAATACGATACGATTACTTTCACTATGGGCATTATAGGTATTTTATAAACAAACGGGTACTCACGATTTTGAATTTTTTACCCATATTTCGACCTAGTTACGTGAATCATGGTCACGGTCACGGTGAGCCTAAAGATGGAATGTTGGTAAATATAATTCAAAACTGTGAGTACCTACCCGTTTACATTTAAAATACAGCAGAGGAAAAAACAGTAGGATTTTAACGTGTGATATTCAATTAAGCGACACTTAAGCCGCGGGGAGCGCCCTGTGAAATAAAATTGATTAAAACACGTGAACACGACACTCGACATTGCATTGTTACGAGTATGTCCACGCCACTTGTATCTACGGAGCAAACTAAACATTACGTTTTTAATTATGTCAGCAATTTCAGCGTGTTTGATGCACTTACGTGAAGTATCTAGGTAAATATTATTTTATTTAATTAACATTAAATTGTAAAAGTTTTTTAAATTTAAATTAATTAATTGAACCTAAAAATCGCGTGATGTGGCTTTTTGTCTTTAATATTTTTCGGACGTTCTGCTTTCGGTTATAGCTGTCTATTATCTATCTTTTCTTTTTCATATTTTTACTAAAATTTTAGTTGAAAATCATCATAATTTTCATCAGCTCTGTCGTCAACGTCTAATTTTTGAGTTTCTCCACTTATCGATGTAGAAGTGATTTATGTTTATGTAAAAAATTGGTTGTGTAAAGTATGAGTAGCAATAGGGCCATTTTGAGGTATCTCCACTTTTTGATTTTGAAGTCAGATGTTATTTTTTGTTAAAAGTTATTTATGTATAGCAATAGAACCAACCTTTAAAACTTCATTGACGCTGTGCAAGGCCGGACTGGCCCCGAGGCTGGTGCCCACTTCCACCAGCACCTCCTCAGGCCGCACGCGCCACGCCATGTTGTTCAGCTCTGCATCTATTCTCATCTGCCTGGTATAAATAATGTATTGTGTATTATGTATACCTAAAATAAATTTCATAAAATTATTGTTATAAGTAATAGTTATGCTTCAGAATTATAAATTACGTGTTTGTGTTTTTTCTAGTATTTTATATTTTTATATAATAAAATACAGTAACACAGTCAGACGAAAATAAAATAATTCTTTTCGTAGGTATAACATCAACACGAAAATTTTAATAATCTTTCCTATTAAAATTTAGCTGATCTTTCTCTATTCTTAACGATGTTGTAGCACGTTAATTCAAGCGGCTACGAAAATGTGCCCCACTACGAGACTCGTAGCATGTAGTAAAAATAAAGTGACGTGAGCCGATGTCCGATTTTGATCGCGGGCGGGTGACCGTTAGTGGCAAAATTTATTAAGCGCTTCTACCTATTCTTCGGAGGGCACGTTATCCATTCTCATTAGATTGGAGGCATTACGCCACGTCAGGTGCTCTCATGTAGCATAAATCTTACTGAAACTTGGGATAGCCACTTACTCCTACACCAATCCTCACTGGAGCAGCATGATGGAGAATGGATTATTGGGTTGAAGCCACCAGGTGTCTACCAATACTTACTTGTAAGCGACACAAGCCGCCGTGACTGCGAACGTCAAGAAGACGGCGAGACCGATGAAGCAATATATAATGATGGCCTGGGCTTCTAGCAGCGTGCAACAAACGAGATCCATGTATTGTATCTATATGGACTACTCAGCTTTTTACATAATGGCATGTCTGATTGGTCGTTAATTTTTGTAACCTACAGAGCTTTCTAATAAAGTGTAGTACAGTAAAGATCGTATGAAAATAGGATCGCTATAAATATTGGATCAGTTTACAGAATCCCTACTACTTCTATACCTACACTCAATTTTAATAACAATCTTATTAATATGGAGGAGTAGTAGATAATAAATCAACAATGTCTCGGCTTAACACAGATTCAATTAATATTAAAACATTGAAACATAAGCTAACATAATCCCTTGTCCGTAGGTCCTTTAAGGTGAACACTGCAGTCAACGCATGGAAACCAGTAGCCAAAATATTAATTAATAAAAAGGTCTCTCAGGCTTTTACAATTAAATCTAAGGCAACTATTATAAACTTTTAGAAACATTTCCAGCAATACATCATAAAAGTAGAAAGTCTTATACAACAACATGATTTAAAAACATGAATCCATAATCCGTAATAAATCCGTAATGCACCCAACATATTTTCCAGAATAAACAGTCCTGATCAACTCGCAGAATGAGCTTGCGAATGGTGTGCAAATTTTACATGCATATTAAATTACAGTTGTTACGCGAATGCCCTTGGGTCGCTGCAAGGTTTGCAAGGTTCACGGTAGCGGAGAGCGATAAATTACACGAGAACATCTGCTTGATGCTTTGTCATCTTTTTATTTACGAGCTTCGCCCGTGACTTCGTTCGTTTGGGAATTTTTACCGCGAAAATCTTGATTTCGTGGTAAACAAGGATTAAATGCCTTTTTGTGGAATTAAGGTAGCAAACGAGCAGGCAGCACCACCATTCCGCTGCCGCCCATGACAACTGTTTCATTTAGGTACATTACGTTTTCATTGAATATGTTTCAATTACTTCCGTACAAATTAAATTTTCTGCAATTTTATACAAGTTGAGGTGCAAGAGACTCCCTCAATTTTGAGTCCAAAACCACCTCCACTGCCGGTATAGCCTATTGAATACTGGACGTGTCTATTTCGCCAGGTCTCTCCTACCTATGACATCGCTAGGTCCTGCCTGTGTACTACCCAATTTCATCCAACGTCATTCATGCATAACATGACCAGACGTCCCGTATTTAACGGGACAGTCCCCTTTTCAGGTTTTCTGTCCCGGTGACCCGAACGCTTCGGGACGCAAAATGGCCAGATTTCGAAATAGATTTAGTGGGCCGAGCCATCTTTCGTCATGATTCGGATGATTCCGTGGGATATTTGCGGAATTATATTCAACTGAACCCTTAAAACCATTTTATATTTTTAGGAACATACAAAACGGTTATTGCTCGCGGGCGCTTTTACAGGTAGGTAGGTATAAAGTTTATATTTATACTATAAACATTCATAAAAGCGGGAAAGTGACGAAAAGGGACGATGTCGTGTTTGAGCCAAAAACAAAATCGTCACGTAATTCATGAATAATGCATGCATCGCGGTGGAAATTGTTATCTGGCTGTCACCCTCATAAAACCACGCGTGAAACTTTTACGTTTCAGACGTAATGTCAGATAGATACTTTTTAAATATGACAATGAAATTTAACCTGCATCACCTAAATTCTTATGCAAAAACATAATGGAATACTCCAGTGCATTCAACCAAATGCTAATGTAGATAAAGTGCTTGCAAGTATTAAATGAGAAAATTGTTTCAAAATAGTTTCTATCGACTTGAACTTATTGCACGTGCCTGAACTACACAATAATTCTTGACTTTCGTTAGGTAACAAATGAAAAGCGCCGCGTCTCAACCGTTAGCCCAAGGCTTGCGATAATAATAAATGTATGTAGGTTATGTAGGTATGTTTATTACACCTTTAAATTTAATAAGTAAAGCTTATCCTTGCACAGCCACTTCCCTATTACCTATAGAGGATTTTTAAGTCTGCGCTATTACCTCAATCACATTTTAAAATGTAGTTTTCTCCAAAAGTACCTTACCTACCTAGTTACTTAGAATCAATATTGTTGCTACTTCCAAGATGCAGAATGTTTTACAATGTTCATTCATACGAGTACGTATATAAAATCCCGAAGTACCTGTGCGACTAAAAACAAATAAGATAATGTTTAATTCAACATTTAGCGTATTTGGTGTAACTTACCTCCCTGGCACATGGGATCAGTCCCCAGAAAGCCGCAGCGCGGCGTGTCGGGCGGCGGCGCGCGACGCCCGCCCGGCCAGTGGATGGCCTTGCCCGCCACCGGCTTGTAGCTGCTGTTCAACCCGTGGTAGAACGCCACCACCTACGTCACACAACAATATATAAAAAAGTAAATAACGCTTCACACTCATAACACACAGGACATAAATGTGTATCTGACAGGACATGTGTTATGTGGTAACATACACACAAAACAAGGACACACACCCAGACCGAGAACGGAAATTTAAACTCATCGTTCAAATTTCAGCCTCGCTGGGAATCGAACCCAGGACCCTCGGAACAGCGATCCGGCTTGTTTATCATTGTGCCATCCGGGTCGTTTAATTTATACGTAATTAACTTTTTACAAAACTAACTAGATGGGACCACACGGCAAACACATGCTTTCGAATAAAAATAATCATAAAAATCGGAACACTCAGTAAAAAGTTGTGAAGTAATGACCATAAATTAAACATTCGTTAATACGGATAACCCAAAAACTACCCGTCAGATGTCACTCATATTTATATGAGATCAGATAACAAGCACTATAATAGCTTTCGAATTATGAAAGAAAGTATTTAGCCTATCTAGCTTAGATAAACGGCCGATTATTAGAATAGCGAATAAATATGTAATCGCCCGCACGAATACACACGAGAAATCCTTAGATCCGCACCCAAATCGGACGGAGAACAGCGAATTCTCACCGAGTATCTAAACGGGGCGTTAGATAAGGTTAATGTATTGTAATAAGCTTGGGGTCACAATAATTCAAGATTGTTTATGGCGGTATTAAGTGTTTTACTTTGTGCGGTTACTGCGGTAAGCTACACCTACAATAAATCTGTAAGTTGTCGCTATTCCTTCGTAAGTATCTACATGGATAATATAAGAGAATCATTATTACAGGGGGTTTGTATTAAAGCTATAGAACCTAAAACAATTATTTTTAGAATTTTTATCTGTCTGTCTAGGAATAGCTTAACGTGTTTGTGTAGGATAAAAACTTATACCTACCTTGTGGTGAGCTTTACTTAGAAATAGTGTTTTATTTATACGAATCAATTAATAAATAAAACAGTTATTTCAGTTTAAAAATCACTGTAACAATTTCGGAATGTGGCTACTGAGGGATCGGTTACCCGCAGCGAAGCGAGGGCGAGTTTACAATAGAATAAATATAATTGGCCCGTTATTTCAGCAATAATGAGCCAGTTAAGGCTACACCTATTAACCGTCAAACCGCAACAAAGCGCCGTAATGGGCCACGGTCCGTTAACCTTGCATATCGGGCCTTTGTCCCACCTGGAATTTAATTAGCCTCCCGCGTACCAGGAGGTCAAAGGCTGTACCAACACGTCATAACTTGCGGTATGTGTGATAATAACACAATAGTTATCTTGAAATTACATTCGTCCCTCGCTACTCTATAGTAAGATAGCTGTTTTAATATTAATATAACGTATCACAGAATGTTTTAAATTTTAACACATTTTAAATTGTAACCGAAACAACAGGCATACACAGAAACACTCAAGAAACGTTACCACTAGCGGCAATAGTTACCTAGCGGTCACATATCAAACTACCGACCAACCACCGACCCTGCCCGAAGTTGTTTCTTAACTTGTCGATTACTTAGGATCAAGTCAAACCGCCGGGCTATGAGTGCTTCAAGACATACGTAATAAAACTATATAATAGTACCAATATTTGTAATTTCGTTTGCCCTTACATCACCACTCTTGCTCTGCCGCCATGACAGCTAAGTATGAACAACATAATATAGTAAAACTCAAATAGAGACTAGGCAGTAAAATTAGGTGACGATGTAATGAACTTTAGTGAGTTATTAGCTATTAGGACTGCGACATGTATCCCTATGGATGTTATCCCTATTAGTTGTTGTTAGTGATAGTCACGGGTGATAGTCCTATTAGTACCTAATTGTCAATAAGAGTCTCGATTTAATTCGGTCAGCTGAAGACACATTTCCAACCGAAACACAATAATTATTGTTAAAACAATTATTGTTATATGGCATAAATGTATACTGTATAGGTACGGCGCTTATATCACTATCCCGGACAAATTGTACAACACTTTTTTATTTGCTCTATTTCTCCACGAAAAACTTCGGCGAACGAAAGTGTGGCGCTACAATAATGGTGGCAATCGCGTTTGATTACCTACTAAGTATTTATTTTTGTCTTCTCTTGTCAGTGAGCGATGCCCAAACAACACATTTTGCTCGAGCATATAACGGAGTTTAATTTCTGTCCTCTCAGTGTTTGGTGGCGTGTAAAGCTTTGGTTTCCTAGGAAAGCGGTGCCGTCATGTAGCGGCCGTAATACAGCGGTGAATGACGTCACTAGAACGTTGTCTATGTAAACGAAATGGCGCGGTTTCCTGAAGAGCGGTAACTGACACCGTAATGTCAAAAAGCGGTACCGCCATTTGCATGACGGCCGTCTTGTCGACACCGATGGTTTGGTCAACGTTTTATTGATAGCGGTGAAGCTATTTTTAATATGTATTTGTGTTTTTTTTTCGGAACAACGTCAAAAAAAACACTAAAACAGACACTAAAACAGAATTGGTGGCGTGAAAGTGGAGAAATATTAAATTCTGATGAATTATTAATTATTAAAATGACTGACGGTGTGTTAAAACGGCCGTGGAACTTTCCACATGTCATCACCGTCAAGACGGCCGTCTACTTGCGTCCGTAATATTACGGCCGCTACATGGCGGCACCGCTTTCCTAGGAAACCAAAGCTTAAGCGTCTTGAAACTTAAAATAAATTGTCACAAGTCACAAACCTATTTATCAATGACATGCAAAAGTGTCTTGAGCTCATTGAGATATTATGTACTAAAGTCTTGAGCTTGACAATTTTTATATGAATAAATAATTTAGAATTTGTAAGAACTCCTATAAATACACATTAAAAGTACCTAATTTAATTTAAAGTGATTACAATTTTAAGCCATATTTCTATTTATTGTCCAAATGATTTTGCCTCTTAACTGAATTTGCCCTCAAGCCCTGACCTTTAAGCCAAAGTACCTTCTGTTATTCAAAGTAATTATACAATAAATTAAACTTAACGACAACCAGTGTCCATTAGGCAGTCTCTAGGGAATTTTCTGTATAGGTACAGATGATGCAATAGTGTACGCTTACAGTGTTAACATACAAACGCATTCAGTCCATATCGCGTCACATAACAACGCCATTAAAGTTCCCATCAACTCATCAACTAGATACAAGACAGTGGAATTGTAGAGAATGAATGCTTTACGCGTTTATGAATGCTTTACGCGCGTCACCCCTTTTCAAACTGTGTAGGTACGAGAACGTCATTACAGGAATATTTAAATACCAGTTACATCTTCTTGGTTCATGAACCGATTACAATAAGGAAACTAAATGTTGCCCGTGACCAGTTAAAACCGCATGCAAATCGGTTTAGAATAATGGCAAAAGCTAATATAAAAATTTGTTTTATTACAATGCGATCTATTCAATTAATAAATATTCCAAAAAACTTTTTTTTTCAATTATTTATTGCTCTACTAGCTGGTGGCTGTGACTGCGTTTGCAAGGAGTTTCAATGGTTAATTTCATGCCAAAGCAGAAGTATCAATTCAGATATTCCATCATCATGAGCAGAAAATGCTCATCAGACTGAATACTTGTTGAGGTGTTTGGAAATTTTATTGAGATTAGATCATTATTATGGGTAAATACAAACAAAGTTTTCTTCAAATTCGTAGTAGTTCCGGAGACAGTGCACAAACAATATTTTTTTTAGATTCGTGTCCAAAGTATTTATCGACCCTGTAGTCTAGTTGGTAGCGACCCTGCCTGCGACGCGAGGGGTTCCGGGTTCGATTCCCGGCCGGGGCAGATATTTATGTGGCAGATAAATATTTGTACTCGGGTCATGGGTGTAATTGTAATGTGTTATATATGTGTAGTCCATGCCACCCGCGACACAGGTACCTAGTAACCTACTGCGGGGGTATGAGTGTGTTAGCGTTTATTTATTTATTTATTATTTATTCCTGCTTCTTATCCCCCTCAATTAATTTTTGGTACCCAAAATAATCAATATACAGACATTCGTTACAGTTTATCAGTTATTATCTTTACTTATGTATTATTATTTTGTTTAGAAACACATCCAGACCCTTTGCATGTAGGTAGTAACTGATAACATCATACATTTTTTAAAATACAATTTCTCGCTAATCCACGATCTTGTTTGCTCGCAATATATTCCAATAACCTTTCTTGTTTAGACATGTGGTCAATCCTCGTTGAAATGCAGCCGATATTTATTTTATAAGACTGCGATGTGAGTTACGCGCGTTGCAGGCAAAACTAAATGAGTTATATGTACGAGCTCTGCCTGCGACTTCGTTTGCGTTGTAAACCCCGCGGGGGTTCGCGTTGTAATCCCGATCCCGCGGGGATTACATGACCTTCCAATGAAAGTTTCATAAAAGTTGAGCCGTTCCAAAGACGAAGTGTTACGATTGTTCGTTTGTTTTAGTATGACTATATTATGCAGTTGTATTTAATTCATGAGTAAGTATAGATAAGTAAATTTACAAATAGGTACGGTATCGAAACAGCCTACCTCAAATTTTCCAGTGACAGGGTCTAGATCCAAGATGGCGTAGTCAGCGTCCCGGTCACCCACGGCGTCAATGCGCACGTGGCCAGTGATTCCTGGCAGACAACGCACAGAAAAAATAGTTAATAACTAAAAATATGCTTAAAAAACGATATGAATTTTAAATGCAATACAATTAATTTGTTCATTGAGTTGGTAACCGCTGAGGGGTCTCCTTGTCTGGAGCCAATTCTGAGCTAAGTTTCCGATCATATTTGTCCTGATTTCTTCGAGAATTGCAGTGTCATCGGACATCGACCTCTATGCAATATTTTCAGTAAATCATCCTTTTTGAAATTAATGAAAATTAGACTGAAAGATTCCCTAACATAGTATGTAAATGCATACATACAGGTCAAGCGTGTTAAAATGGGACTATATTCTATAATAAAAACAAAAAAATAGGTTTTATGTACCTACAGCCAAAGTAATTTATGTAATTGTTACTCAGTGTTGGATTTCAAATCGTTTTCAGCAGGTACCGTTTCACTTAATTAAATAGACAAAGTGATTTGAATGAAACGAAAACTATAGAATACAATTTCCCGCAAAGCCCGCGGCAAAACATTTTACAACCAGGTGTTTTTAGATTTCATTAGGCAATGAAAATAGGAAATTAGTTTTGTATCTTCTGTCTGATAAAACATTCTCTTTACAATCGAATCGAAAACTTCTTGGAAGTACAAGTGATTTAACAACCATATTAGGCTTAAAATGTTAAGAACTTTTCGTTACATCCTTGGTTTCCAAATTACCTTCTGCATGGAAATTGTTTCAAAGTTTATAAAATAGGACGTGTACATCGGAGACAGCGAAAATTTTGTTACAGGGTAAAGTACCTATGTAACACTGCACGCAACACATATTGTATCTACTTGACTATGTATGTAGGTACGAATATAGCCGATAATGGGTATATAGTAAAGTATAGGGTAATATAGATAAATGTTATATGTGAGTAGGTATGTCGTCGTATAGAGTAGAAAGAGGGTAGATATAATATGTTGGGAATAGCGCATGCGTGCTTGTGGGATTGCATGCATGCATGTTTTGTAATTCAAATTATACGACAAGTAAGTGATCTTCCAAAACAAATGGTTCTAGGCACAAAATCAGCGTCATTCGTATACGACAACCGTCGAACGCTCGCTCGGTAGTCGGCATATCAAAGATAGAGCTCCCCAGTTGTTACCGTGGAAGTCGCGGCCCCACATGCGGCGCGTGATGTTGCGGCCGTCGCGCAGGTCGCCGCCCTCCGTCAGCGTCTCGTTGAGCGCCATGCCCAGCAAGTACACGCCGTCGTAGAACGCGCCGATGAAGAAGTTCACCTACACGCGGGGATTACATAATGTATGTATGGTTTGGCTATGAAGATTCTAAAGTAGTAATTGTGGTCGGGTTAGAATGGGGGGCCTGTTATACTTTTTAGAGATGACCATTTTATTTATCAAAGGTAGCAACACATCTGTGACCGAATTAGAGCGAAACTTTTGCCAAAAATTACTGAGAACAGGACTAACGGTTCTTGTCCAAGTCGTCATCCTATCCTAGTTGCCGTTTGATTACATTGAGATACTATGTACTAAAGTTTGATTATTGTTCTCGGTCTATCACAGATGTCAATTGTCATGAAGGCAGTGGAAGAATGGTGTTGCCTGCACGTTTGCTACCTTAATTCCATAAAAAGTATCAGTTCGACGAGAGCGCACCTACAATAGGGCAGATTTATTTATAAAGTCCCTTCCACCTACGAGTATAATTATGTAAAGATTGCTACTAACCTCTTCACCATCCGAGAAGGTATAGTTATAGTGCAGCCGGGCCCGCGCGCGCACGGTATCCGCGAACTCGTCGAAGCGGTCGCCGGTGGGCAGCTTGAGCGAGACGCGCAGCAACGCCTCGTACGCCGCGCGCGCCGCCACGTCGCGCGAGTCGCCCGCCGCCCACCCCGTCTCGCCCCAGTAGCCGCCCTACACGAGTTATTATGGTTGTATTGTAGATTATTACCCTCCACCAACCCGCATTGGAGCAGCGTGGTGGAGTATACTCTAGGCCTCCTTAGTAGGTAATGAGGAGAGACCCGTGCTCAGTAGAGGGCCATTAGTGGGTTGTAGCTTTATTGTAGATTATTATGTAATGCTAATGATGGATAAAATGATGTGAATACTTCGGATTGTGGTTACGCCTGGTGGTAAGTACTGAAATATCAGACATGTACTTGTAATCGGTAATCATGATTACATTTTTTACTACTTGCTGCTTGGACAATCATGTTGTCACAGTATGGGTCCAGCGGAAGATCAGCGCTAGCTGTTCTCGGACAGCTAGCATTATGCTGAGCTGGATCCTTTTCTTGTAAATATGTCCTACACAAAATTTAGTTTAATTGTTTTTTATTTGGTTTTGTTTTGTTAGCTATGTATTGTTTTTTATGTTGTTTTTATTATGTTTAGTTTTACTTTTTATTTTTTTTTCTTTTTTGTTTAATTTTGTATATGTGTGGGTGTATTTACGAGAATAAATCCTCTTTCTTTCTTTCTTTCTTTATTTTGCCCATGTCAGGCTACCTTATATCACATGCATTAATATTTGTTTCTTTTTGTAAGCAGCAATAAATAAAAAGTCCAAACCTGGAAGATCTCAACGTCCAGAAAGGCCCAGTCGCCTCTCGTCATGCCCAGCGTGTGGGCGGCCAGCAGGAACTCCCGGACAAGAGAACCGCGGACACTCAGAATCACAACTGTTGACAACGTCAATTATTTATACTTAGGCCCTTTTTATTGGTCCATGTTTATAGGCGATTATAGTAGTTTATGCAACTGTCATATAATGAAGGGTATTAAAACACGAGTGTGAGTTTATGAAACTCGCTGCGCTCGTTTCATAATAGTAACGAGTGTTTTAATACCCGTGTTATATGCAGTTGCATACACTACTTTATCTTCACTAATGCAATTTAATTTGTATTTTAAAAACAAAACACATTGCGAAACATTAAATTCACGCGTACGTGTATTGTCACAGTGAACTTGCCGCCATTAAAATCTAACCAATGAGAGCGCAGCTGCGCGCGCAGGGCCAATCAGGAGCGAGCGCGCGCTGTTCGTTTTTTATTTAATTGGCACAAGATCTTACCAAAGAGTTTTGTGTATGTAAGTTTAGTAGTTTCGACGAAGTTTTCACGTATAACCCAACTGTTTTCAAAAGCCAGCCTAATATCAAACTTTTATACAACTTGTATGAGGATTTTGACATAAGGCTCGCCAGGTTAATTGGTCGCGTTTTATTGATGTTATAATGAGATTTTACGATATCGATGTGGATATTATACCATCATGTGAAATTGCTTAAATTGAGTGTTTTGTTATCTGCGCTATAACAGTAGTAATTATAAGTCAAGTATTGGAAACATAAGTAGAATGTTATAACATTAGTGTAGATAAAATTAACTAAAGTATCGTAATGATACGATAATGTATCATCAATATATCAATATTGGAATATAAACAAACATTTCGTTGCACGGTGGAGTCCTGAACTTGGTGGCTTACGTTCCAATCGTGCACCCACCTCTAATTGTTTTACAAAAGAATTAAATTAATTGCCGCTCGTTAGGTTGATGAAATACTGAAATACGTCGACGCATCGCAATGGCTAAAACGGGAATGACCCAGCTGAAAAAAATATGGAAAGACAGAAACATCTCCAACCGTACAAAAGTTCACTTAGTTCGTACACTTGTGTTTTCCATATTTTTATATGGCGCGGAATCTTGGACCCTAAAAGCCACAGATAGAAAAAGAGTGGATGCGTTCGAAATGTGGTGCTGGCGCCGCTTACTACGAATTCCCTGGACAGCTCACCGAACTAATACCTCCGTTCTAAAGGAACTGAAGATCCAGCAATCCCCAAGACTCTCCAGCATTTGCCTGCACCGCATTCTCAAATACTTTGGACATGGTCAATGGTGACAGGCAAAATCGAGGGCAAGAGACCTCGGGGCCGTAGTCCAAACCGATGGTCGGATCAAGTATCACAACAACTCAAGATACCAATAAGCACGGCACTCCACCAAGCTTCTGATCGCCAGAAATGGAGGCAAGCAATAGAAAAGGCTTTGCGTCAGAGTCACAATCCTCAGTAATGAGGCATGACTGAAGAGAGAGGTTGATGAAGATAACTAATACGCAGAATTTATTTCAAATTTACTCTTTGAATCTTGACAATCACGTGCGCCCTTACCTAACAGAAATAACTTTTCCCTTTGAATTCCAGCGAAGTGAACGTACTATGAAATCATGAGAGCATATGCTGTCGTTGGAAGCTAATAGATTACAAACTCTCATTACGTATAACAACCTAAACAAACATATATCGTACCCCGGGCATACATGCTGACGTCTCGCAGTAGCGCCTCGCAAGACTCCCGCTCGTTCCCGTCGAGCTCCCTGACAGCCTTCAACACGCCTTCCTTCCGCAGACCCCATTCCAAACTTTTACCTGCAAACAACACAGCTACTGTAAACAGGAACAATGTTACATACTCGTAAAGTAACATTTCTTCAAGAACGTATAAGTAAAATAAAATAAAGGCCTCATATAGGGATCTAGGATATAATTATCGTGTATTGATATCTCACACACATAACATAATATATCACAAATCACAAACATACAAAACCAGAGAACAATATTATACCTTACCTGATATCTTAACTGACAGCCGTCACTCTAGAGGGATCATTACCATCATCAAAGAAAATTGTTAAAACACAGGATAGTTTTAGAATTCGTCTCGAAAAAATATACTTACTTGAACCTCAGTTCCAGTGTAGACCAATTTTGATAATACTATTTTTTTAATAGATAGAGCTGTTCCCATGTTGTTGTCTCCGAAGTTTTAGAGTTATCTGTACATATCGATAAAAGGTATTCTTAAATACCTTTTATTCACGTGTCATTTACAGAAAACATGTGCGATACCTACCAACGGTCAGCGAAAACAAATCAGACTTGTCGAGCAGCAACGCGACGTGCGCCCAGCCGAAGCGCTCGAACACGCTGGTGAAGACGCGCGGCAGCCGGCACTGGCAGTACGACATGCGCGTCAGCGTCGGGTACTTGCCCTTGTCGTTGAACAGCGTCTGCGGCTGCCGTACCATACGCGTTGAAGTATGTTTATCTATATAAAGTCATTCCTAAATACCTACAAACTATCATGCATCATTCATAAATAAACGGGTACCATACTTACCGACTGTAAGCGAGAACAAATCCGACTTGTCGAGCAGCAGCGCGACGTGCGCCCAGCCGAAGCGCTCGAACACGCTGGTGAAGACGCGCGGCAGCCGGCACTGGCAGTACGACATGCGCGTCAGCGTCGGGTACGTGCCCTTGTCGTTGAACAGCGTCTGCGGCTGCCGTGCCATACGCGTTGAAGTCTGTTTTATCTATTTAAAGTTATTCCTAAATACAAACTATCATGCATCATTCATAAATAAACGTGTACCATACTTACCGACTGTAAGCGAAAACAAATCCGACTTGTCGAGCAGCAACGCGACGTGCGCCCAGCCGAAGCGCTCGAACACGCTGGTGAAGACGCGCGGCAGCCGGCACTGGCAGTACGACATGCGCGTCAGCGTCGGGTACTTGCCCTTGTCGTTGAACAGCGTCTGCGGCTGCCGTGCCATGCTTGATGTTAGTGTTAGGAGAGAAAAAGGTGTTTCTGACAAATAAGATAAGGGCTATCTGTCAGAGTTTTAAAGACGGTCCTGACGCAAATATTTTTTATCCATCTGAAGATGTATGTACCTATATGTTATGTCTGTATCGTAGAGATCAAGTAAATTCCATTATACCAACACGTTACTGTTATATCCCTAGCCGGCAGGGGATGAGAGTCCAAGGGATGTACTTGGGAGAACACAATAAAAGCAGTCGTCTGTTAATCGCATGTAATTCGAATGAGCCAAAGATTATATTCTACCTACATTATTTGCTTATTGTACCCTCAATATATCACAGTTACCAGCAAACAAGTGGTTCAAGATGAGATACAGCAGTTGGTCTAAGAAACGCTAGATATCCCTACGTCAATTACCCAAAAGGACATGACACGATCGAAATAGATCAAATAATTCTAAAAATATTTTAAATAAAAAGTACAACAGAAAAAGTCAACATATCGCAAGTAGGTAATTCGTTGTCATCCATTATTTAGTCCCTTCAGACGACTAAAATAGATTATGAGTAGAAAATTCAATAGCTAGTGTTATCTTCGTCCATTACTTCCAATTTAAAGCGACACGTGTCTTGAAGTATCGTAAAATAAATATAACTGACATAAAGGGGAGTAATTTGTTGTCGCAACGCTGTTAGATAATGTAGCGGTAGACTCACCCTGGTTCCCTTGCGGAGGTTCCTCAGGCGATGCATGCGACTCACCACACTGGCCGGGGCAGCCAGCTCTCCCTCTGATGGAGGCTAAAAATAACTTGAATTGATTTAAGTGTTCGATCTTCGCAGTTCACATACCTTGCACAACAGTTTAAAAGATATAAAAAAAGAAAATACAGGGAGGATTCGAAATTAAATAATATACATGTCTTTCAGTTTCAGAGGGGTTATTCATTTTCCGCCCCTTAACTTAAGCACCTTAGGGGTGAGTTTTTGAAAAAATAGATTTTCAAACTGAATTTCATAGAGAATTTAATCAAAATTTGTTAAGATATTATACGCATAAAATTTCAACGAAAACTGTACCTAATAATTAATTTGTACCTCATGGCGTGAATTATAATTATGATTAAGTCATCAAAAATTATGATCAATTTCAACTTTTGACAAGCGTTATTAATGTTTTACCTCGACCTGCCGCAAACTTTTTGAATTAACTAAAATGTAGGCAACCTGTTTATATTAAGTAGGTAATTCTTTCATATAACTATACATAAACCACACTACATAAGTCACTAAATTAACTTTTATTATAGGTCTTCTATGTGATATTTTGTTTATAGTAAAATACAAAACAACAAACCTCACTGAATTGATAAGAAATGTAAACATAAACACTAGACTAGCAACCTCAAGCGCTTGGATTTTGGCCTAGCGGACGATAGCGACACTTGATCCATATACAATGTAGTAATTCGATCTATTCTCCAAACAAGAGTGTCTGTATTAGATACAAAGAAGGATTAACAACGATAGCCCGTCGACGTAATGTCACTCGCACACAGAGCTTAGTCCAACCAGTTGGACACTAACTACAAACATTACCCAAATAAATGAAGATTGAGCCGCTAGAGCAGGAGACACTCACGCGTAAGGCAAGGTCGTAGAAGGCGGTCATCCGTTTAAACAAATGCCTGGTAAGTAGAACAAAAAAACCTGACTGCTTTTATTTAGTTTGGACTTGGAAATTAAGTTATTATGTCACTTGATGGTCCTCGCGCGGAAAAGAAATACGCACTCATAAATAGAGGATAAGCAGAGCAGATTTTTGATGCTATACTTGTGTGGTTCAGTCTGTCAACAGGTATGAAAAGTTTTTTTTTTTAATTATAATATCTTAAAGAAATAAATTATCGTTTACTTCGATACATACGGTACGTTAATCATACTAACAGGAGAGTTCTCGACAATATTGACAGTATTCGGCATGTATGGCGTAATAAAATTTTGATTGTATACCTACAGGGACCTTTGCTTCATTATCTGTCTTCTCATTTGCTATCTTTGTATGAAGACAATAAAAAGATTATTATAAATACAGGTCATAATAATGTAAATATTCGTATATAACTATGAAATGCTTTTGATTTTAAAGAACGCATCATGTAAATGATCTTACAGGTGTTGCTTTGAAAAAGAATGTAGAGTTTGGTTATTTCAATTTAATAAATCGAAACCAAAACCTTTCAAAAACTAATTCTCGTTGGCAATCTCATAACCACACACTTTGGCTTGGTATCTTGTTTCGTTCAATTCAATCGCATTACGGCACTTCAATGCCAAGTTCGTCTCGGCAACATTCATCGCCCTCGTGGGCTTTCACACTGATTTGTTTCTACCCTTGACCAGAGGACTGGGGCCCACCGGTCAGCAAATCGAGCGAGGTAATGACTGCCCTAAGCGATCCCGGCACGTGACAATTCAGTTAGAAGTATCGCGTGAATTCCAAATTGTGTTCCATTTTCTCTATCCAATTTAACTAAACGCAGGCAGGTAGTTGCTTTTCAATTGTCCTGTGATTTGGCTATAATTAACTTAATTAAAGACATTTGGAGGTTTATTTCAACTACCTATTACGCTTAAGTAAGCCCAAACGTAAAAATATGGCCAATTAAATAAAAACACTTCAATTTACTCTCCTCTTTCTTGGTTGGCAGCACATCAATCATTTTTTAATTTAGTAGCAGAATAGTTACTAGTGTATCTACTTTATTAAGAAAAAAATATTTTGAAATAAAATGAAGAAGAAAAACTGCTGAAAGTTAATCCTGCTAGGGATTTTAAAACAACACAAAGGACTGCAAAATGAAGACGTGGTAATGCATAAATGAGTGTTTTTTTAGCTCAGAGGAAAGTCGACCGAATCGACACGGTGCTATCAAAGCACAACAAAAATTTTCACTTCATAGAATTTTAACACATAATTTTTAATAATATTGCATCGCTGTTTAATCAATATTGTGGTCAAAATTCATACTCTCAAGAGCACTGGTACTGGTGTCACGTTTTCTCTCACAAATATAACAAATAATTTTATAATATACTTACTAAACTTATGTAAACAAACTGCCGTATCTCGACCGATACTGTCTGTAGCCCAACACAACAGAACATTTTCAAGTTGTATTAATTTCTAACATCCAATTTTTACACAGACGGTTTCCTAACCCGTAACACTCCCCTAGACCCGTAACATTCTGTTTAAGTTATTGCAATTTGATTTAAGCAAGGCTAACTTGCCTCGGTAACTGCATCAGCGATTGTAAAGTTAAACAAGGGCAGGTAACGAACGTCCTGATTAATTTAAAATACGAAGCACGGTTGACCTTTCACTACGCTGTTAAGTATAATTAATGAAAAGTTAAGAATAGCTTTTAGCTCAGCCAAGCTTAACTTTTTACTTGGAGACAAATTGATTAGAGAAGATTTTTTCCATAGTAGACTTAGACAAAGAGTTAATTTAACCCTTTTACTGTAAAAGGGTTGTGTCGCTACATTTTTTGTAATACGCTGAAATTCAACCATTTCGAGTTTCAAGATATTCAAGATAATGGTTGAAGAAAAACAAAATAGCAACAGTTTGAATCGAGGCAAAAAATAAAATGCAAAGTCCGACAAAAAAGGATACGAAAGGGATGAAACAGCGAGCACAAAAAGCATGAAATCGTCGAAAACAATTGCACAGATATCGTTGAGGATTGATATAAGTATTAATTTGTGTTTCGAAACATGGAACCTAATTAATGCAAAGAGTTAGCACGTGAATTAATTAGTTTAATTATTGTACTTGGAGAATTTGTAAGGTTCCCATATATGTGAAACAGTTTTGTAATTTAGCCACTTAAGTGAATATTTTTTTCCTAACCAAAGTAAAACTCAAATCCAGTGATGGGCATCACTAAATATTTCGTATATTTTATGATTTAAATCAGTTAACAAATAAAGAAGTTATGTGGGGGAAGTTTAAACGAAATCCACGCGGGCGAAGCCGTAGGCGGAAGCTAGTTATAATTAAATTGTGGAAGTAAGGAGATTTAAACCTGAGAATCCTGAGATGAAGTCCAAAAACTCTCCTAAGATATCCAACTTTACTAAATTAGATGTTCTAACTAATTTAATAAGCGCCTACGCGCTGTCTACGCCGCAGCTACGAAACGTAGCCCGACTGCGTTCCATAGCTTTATGCGCTATGCCACTTTTCTTCGTACAAGTATTTCTATTAGTACAGATATATTGCGTTCACATTCGATATGAAATAATTCTTTTCAATTGCATTCAACACAAATGCTAATTTTGCGCTCCTGTTAGGCCGAGAATATGGAATTGACACTTCTCGCTATATAAAACGAATGCATTACGTGTGCTCAAAAAATTTACTTACTTATAAAATCTCGCCGGAATTCTATAATTAACCTTAATCACAGGAGCGGTTAGCTGCAATTTGTGTGGATTGCCATTGAAACAAATTCCATATCGAACGCAAACGAAGTATAGAATTGATCACTATTCGCACGTAGGTACTGTTGTATGCTCTAGGCCTTCCGTAGTAGTCAATTAATGGGTCGGAGCTAACCACGATGATAAAATTAAGTAGAATAAAAATCCTTCATTATCTCGACCGTTGTAAACGACACAGGAGTATTATGCACATAATAACAATTCAAACTTAACTACAATAAAAACAAAAAAAAAATTATAAAAGTAGATTGTCGAATTACAGATACTTGACGAAAAAGAATCCCATAAGTTAAACATTTTTTATCCACGTACAAAAATCACGACTCACTCACCTGATCTCCCATTCCAGTAATGATGGGGGTGTTCCAGTAGGCGGCGAGGCGGGCCACGGGCTCCAGGGCGAAAGCGCACGCGGGGCCCACGAAGGCAATGACGTCATTCTTGAAGTGCATGTCTGCTGCCAACCCTGGGGCTACGGCGCCGGAGCACGATGGGTAACTGATGAAAGGTGGATTTATTAATGATTTGAAATGTGTTTGCAGTCACACGCGTGGGATTTAAGATCAAATCAAGTTTAAATTTATATTAATTGTTACAACAAAACTAATCAGAAAGCCCCGCAATTTCTACGTGCAAAAATCTTTTAGGGCTCAGTAAATTCAGATAAAATCACAAGAGATATACAGACATACTTGAGAATAAAAATGAGAAGTAATAACAGAGAAATAAAGATTTTTTGAGTAAAAAAAGATGACAACAAAAATTGCATTTATTAATTAGATTAAAATCAGAACACTAAAATGCTCAAAAAAATATTCCTTTATTAAAATCAAGCAAGTTTAGCCTTTAAACTAAAGAGGCAAAGGTAGCAATTTCGTTAAATAGGTAGGTCATCAAATGTACTGAAAGGACGGGTAAAAAGTACCTAAGCAGAATAAATTAGATACACTCCTTTACAATCTATTGACTGCTTTGAAGGTAACGAAGTATACATTGATCATACATATCTTCAAAGAGCTCGCTTAAATAGATTGTGTAGATCTATTCGTGAGCGGAATATTAAGTGAAAAGACCTCATGAACCTTATACCTTTCATGGCTGCTGCACGTAGCACATAAAGCCTGTAATAATGTAACATAAAACATGTAGCCTGTTCGCTGTTCCACTTTGCCGAACAGTCGCTCACCAAATGTCTCCCGTCCCGCGCTCGCTTGCCGCGCTCAATGCTCTTCTGGATAGGGCACCTCATTGTGACATTTTTGCGGATGAATGGAAGACTATTTTGACGGAATGCCTGCAATACTGTGAAGCGAATGTGTGAATGTATGTTTGAATGATAATTAATATGACATTTTAATTTATTTTTACTTTAATTTATTTTTACTTTTGACATTTACTTTTGACTTTTTAAATTTATTTTGTTTTTTATTTTTTATTTTTATTTTTACGATTGACATGTATAATTTTCAGTTTAATTTATTCTTGATTAATGTTTTTGACTATTTGCAATGTTTTATTTTAGTTAGTATAATGAATTTTATTATTGTTAATTATAATTATTTTGTACTTTGATGATATTTGATGATAATCGAGACACCTGTGTCAATATTTCATATCATAATTAGTGTAATTGGTGAAGGCCGTACTAATTATAAGATTAAATAAATAAATAAATAAATAAATAAATAAATATGTTATCTCCTTAAAACGATCGCTTGAAAAGTAAACTAAGTATTTACCCGACTACAGCCTAGCCAAACGCAGGGTTATGATTTCAACCCGTAGAATGCCGTAGGTGTGTATCGAGGACGTTGAAAGTACCTACTCATAAGAAAAGAATAATAAAAATGTATGACTTCATACGGGCGAATAGAAGCCATAATTATAATTTTGAGAATTTTTGTCCGTAAGGTTAGGTTTAATTGTTTTTTTATCTGTTGCAATTAAAATGTACAATATGTACAATAATGCAAAAATATCTTAAAGTGTGTGTGGCACCCACGACATAAGGAAAGAATGCTAGTCTCGGGCTATAATGGCTCGACCATGTACCTAACATGGTGTTACTTACAACAACAAAAAGCAATAGTTTATCCTTAGATCCATTTATTCAAGGTGTTATGAAAGAATCCAACATTCGAAAGTAGTTTATAAAGAAAGGTGAAAATGCCTCGTAGCTCGTAGGCGTAATATTTTTATCATCAATCAACATACAACGTAAGATGTAGTTGTTACGATATTGCGAATAACGAATCTGACGTTCACAGATTTCACCTACGAAACTCTCAAGATATTCGACAAGTTAGATCCGATAATATATTAGTCGGTTCTCTATTACAGAAATACCATACATGGATATTGGATATAGGTGAATTTTGGATATTTGGATATTGGGTATTTTTAGGTGGTAGGGCCTAGAGCTCACCCGGGGAAGTACCACCGCCCCGCCACGGTACTTAGTACCATTCCTACCGTGTAATAATTGTTTTAAGAACAATTGTGTTCCGGATAGGAAGGTGTGGAGCCGGTTACACTTTTTTAGAGGCGACCATCTCAGTCCTCAGGGGTAGCAACGCAGTCTAGTTCTAGGTCTAGTTCTTGGTCGGTCACAGTTGTCATGGGCGGCAGCGGAAGGTGGTGCTGCATGCTCGTTTGCTATCTTAATTCCATAAAAAAAGGTAAAAATAACAATATATCGAATGCTCTAATCTACACTTGGTAACTACTATTTTTTAATGCTGCTAATATTACACGTACCTACAGAAATATACATTTTGAATTTAAGTACGTTAAGAACCTTGAATGTACGACGTAAGTACGTACCTCCTCATGTCAGATCATACGGTTCCTATATAGATTGGCTAAAAACTATGTACGTATTGCAAGTTTAGATCACAAGTTGCAACTAAAATCTAAGATTAATTTGAGCGTTTAACACGTTCGCTGCGTTACGAGATCTATCAGATCTCTTACAGGTTTTCGGAATTGTGCGTCGACTAAAATCGTGTTCTTTCACTCCGTGCGGGTGGCTCTAACTTGTAAAGTTCTTTAAGTATGAGAAAGACAAATATACATATTTGCTTCCTACTTAATGGTGAATTCCAGGACATAAAAAAAAGAATAAGAGATGGTTTAGGTCCCTAACGCGCAGTATTATAATTATTTTAATTCCTTGCGTTAGGAGACATGTCGATACTCGTAGAATCGTAAGCCTCGTAGACGCAAGAGAGGGAAGGTGGGCCGCGCGGGCGCTGCGTGACTCGATTTAGTGTTGTCCTAGTATCGATGTGAGCATACTGAGAGATAGAGAAAAATTATATTGTCTTTCGCCATAGAAAATACCTACAGTAGCCCAATCACTGAATTTACAATTCTTGTTTTTATTTATGTACCTACACTTAAATATTCGATTAAATTCGTCGTTGATATTTTTATGTAATCCTACTAATATTATAAATGCGAAAGTTTGTAAGGATGTATGTGAGTGAGTGTGTGTGTGTGTTTGTTGCTCTTTCACGCAAAAACTACTGCACGGATTTTCACGAAACTTTGCAGTAATATAGCTTAGACATTGGAATAACATAATTTGTTAAAATTTATAGAGATTTTTGAAGGGACTGGTTCCCCGAAGCGAAGCGAGGGCGGGTTTACTAGTTTATTATAAAGATTAATAGGATCATTATGTTCAATAGTAGCCGGTTTAGTCATTTTAGAGTAAATGTTATCTTTAAAAATTGACAATTTATGTTTTGTTATAGGCCTACATTTAATTAAATGCTTTTTGTTTGCGACCATAGTTTATAAATAAACTTTAATAAAACTTTTTCAATCGACAACTGAAATATTATTTTATTCCCATCACTATTTACTACACATATTGAACTATCTTCGGTTGCGGTACGAGATACAATCGATACCTAATTTTATTTTGGTATTTGTAGTTTATTCGTATGTCATAACTGCGTCCGAATCTAGCAAAATATACAGCAATAGGTTATTTTTGACCCATAAAAATTTCAAAAATATATCATTGGTTTTTAGGAAGATATAAATTATTTTCAAAACTGTATTTTTAGGAGACTGATTAGGTCTCTAACGCACCACAGGCCAGGTTAGTTTGGAGATCTTTTAGGTCTCCAAAGCTACTAGCCGAAAGTTCTTTGAAAATGAAGACGCAGCGAACGTGTTAAAAACAATATTATTATGGAGACGGTCTCAATCCTCAAAGGTATTAAAATGACCGAATTAGAACGAAAGAACTTGGTACAAACTGGACTATTAATAACATCAACTAATAGAAGTAAATATTATTACAGTCCCTGGCCCAATTTTACCTACTATATAACTTGCTAACCCTCACTACTGTGATTAAGGGACAGTAAAGATTAGCAGCGAAAATTTAAAATGTCTTAAACGTAAATTTTGCTTACACGCTATATTGAACTGTGAACACATGTAAAAAATTCGTTTTAGCTAATATAGTGGCAGTTCCATATTCTCAACAACTCAAGTGTAAATAAATACCTATTTTTCGAAATAATTGTAATAAAATATACACACTTTTCAAAACCTTGTAAGTAGGGGGAATCCGGGAGATTTGCCCAGATGGGAGAGTTGAACCACCTTTTAAAACTCGACTTAAATTTTGCGCTAACGAAACGTCAAAACGGTCATTGATAGGGCGCGGGAGGCCAATGACAAGCACGGCGCCGTTTTTAACAATGGCCGGTTTGTTTGGCTGTCAGATTCGAAAAGGTGTTTTTGTTATGGCGGAGTGAATTTTAAATTTTTTTGTAGTTTTGATATTGCGGCCGTGTTTATAGAGGTAAGTACTGTGTGATATTACTATATTATTGCCTAATTATTATAGTTTGACGTGTGCTAAGTGTTGTTTCGATTGCGTTGATTGTTTTTTCTGTGGGTAGAATTTAATGTCAAAGTAGTATATGCGGGAGAGTTGCACCATGATGGGTGCGGGAGATATGCTCAGTGGTTCATGTCTCCCATGTATAGTATTTGTATGAAGATATTTGGAGTTTTACTTTACAGATATATAAATTTTAAATTTTTTGACGAAATTTAAAAACAATTCGGGAACCTTAATACAAAAATTCTTATTTGTATTTTGTTTGTTTTTATGTGTAATTTTATATTTTATTGCAGACTAATTGAATGAAATATATCATTTCAATACAAACCATCTGAAAAAAATACCGAAACAAAAATATATATCATTACAGAATTAGAAAATGCTATACGTGAGGTAAAGGACGGTGCATCATATAGAATAACATTGATCAAATTTTTGGTTACAGCTGACTGAAAGTAGTCCTAATTAAGGCTAATTAATGATACTAAAAATGATAAGAATAAGTATATAATTGAAACAAAATGGTAAGAAATATCAAGAAAGAGTAAGAAGTTTAATTAGAGAAACGTTAAATATTTAATTTTATTAATGAACTGTTTAATAATTATGATGCCTATATGGAATGCTTAAGAGTATTCTAAGTATTGTTTATTTTTCCTTATGAGAAGAGTGTGTGACTGTGTTTCGTTAGAATTTCATTTCATTTTGTAATCTTTTTGTTAATAAACTTGTGATTTAAGCTGTAAAATGTTTTTGTTTTCTACCTTTAAAAAGCAGTGTTCAACTCTCCCCAGACCCCGGTTCAAGTGTCCCATAGGGTGGGGAGAGTTGAATCATATCTCATTTTTTATTAAAATTGTATAACATATTTCAGTAATATAATATGGAAAATCTAAATACGCATAAGTAAACCTAAATAAATAAGCCATCGTTTATTATTATAATTGAATCACTAAGCCTCCTTATTAAGAAAATATGATACTTTAAAAAAAAGCGGTTCTACTCTCCTGGACTCCCCTTTTTTTGTAGGTAGTGCAAGTAATTTCGATCAACAAAATTGACACAAAAATTACAAAAAGAAGAACAAAACGAGATTTTGTCAGTATTTAACAAAATCTCGTCATTCGATCTGACCAATTCAAAGATTGTGTTTTCTGATATGGAATTCAAAAACTCGCCTGCCGAGCATAGCTATTAAGATATATTTTTCAGCACTCACCAGTGACCTTAACCCGGATTTACACCACGCTTTTTAAAAGACTAAAAAAGGAGGAGGTTCTCAATTACACTGTTATTTTTGTAAAAAGTAAAAGTTATCCTGAATAAGTTTCTACTTTATTGTCCAAAAATGACAATGTTACCCATTGGATTCCAGCGAAGCGTACGTACTATGGGTTTCATGACATGAATTCATGTCGTTGGAGTTTAATGAATACAAAGCGAGGTAACGATTAAGGTATCCTCTCTTAATTTAATAATTTAACCCATAACTGGAAGGAAAGCTATAAATGGGGGCAATAGATGGGGATTTCAAAAGAAATCTCAAAGAATATCCCGTCAAGCGAACATAAATTGATCTTCAAACAATTCCAGCACACAAAATGGATCCTCATTGCCTTTTTATATCCGTACATTTTTAGCAATCACGTTTAGCATATTTTCCCTAGAGAGCTTTCGTCAAGAGAAGTAACTGAGGCGTAAAGAAAATATCAAAGACATTCAAAGGTTGTTTAAATAAAATTCCCCAAAATTACAATTTTGTCCCTTTCTTACCTCAGCAATACCCAATATGTCATTTTTTTCCTGATTCCGCATGGAATTCGGAGCTCGGTCATAAATCACCTTAGAGAGCGCTATGTTCAATTCAAACAACGATTTCTCTGTTACCCATAGTCTCAGAATTGCGTTTTTGTATAGGTAAACTTAACATCTGATAGACGAGTTAATGAAAAGTAATCATGCCCGGGGTAATTTTCTGGAAAATCTTGAAAAATTAAAAAAAATATGTCATTTTAATCATAAATTCCACATTTAATTTATTATTTTAATATGTAGAAGCCACTTTTTGAATTATTTTAGCTGTTAAATCGATGGCCCCTATCAGTGAGTAAAAATTAATTTAGTTTTTAAGAAGTTTGGACCTAAACTTCTTAAGTTATAGTACTTTTACTGTGCATGGTCCAAAGAATTTTAATAAAACATTATATAGATATAGGCTATAGATCGAGGGGAGTTGGGTTTAGACCTAGTATGTAGAAGAATTTTATTCATAAAATAACTCATACTACACGCCCTATAAGTTTGTACAGACCGAAACCGGACACATTGTACCTATGGATAAACAGAAAAACCTACCTTGAACCGAAATACCTACTTAACTTAAACACTTACCTAAACATAATGATCGTACCTCGTAAGAAAAAGTAGGTAGGTATTTAGAGAAAAATCTGATGCTCATGACATTTATAGTGACACAGTGTTACTATACCTCATCTTATCTTTAAAAAGTTAACTACATAATTTCTGTACATACGAGATATTTGACAAAATATATAGGTAGCTTTAATGTACCTATTAAGAGATAAGACTTTTATACAGCAACTACAAGCCAGATTTTTTTTAATTTTGTCTTAGCCTACCTACTTTGATGTTTTAAATATCTAGATTGAGCGTCGCCCTACAGTGAAAACAAAAATAACAAGGCAACAATATCAAGCATGTGTGCGTGCAGGCGATGTTTTACCCGTTCATCTATTGTCTATGTGTGCGTAATGATATAAAAATTGTGGCTAACAGTTAGCCACAATTTTTTGAGACAATTTTTTTCGCGGATTCGATGTTCCATCTACATTATTTAAAACATCTTTGCCTATCTATTACAGCTATTACAGTACTATTATAGCTTAAAGATCATTTAACCTTTAATCGCGAATTATTACAAAGTAGAATAATCAGCAATTTGTAATCTTATTATTACCGAAATACTGACCTGCCCTGCACTTTTTGCAATTCAATGTTATGGTGCGCCAGGAATTTACTATTGACCTTCTCCAAAGCGAGGTCCACGGCCGGTCCACACCGCTCCAAATCGAAGGGGGAATCTAGCCGCGAAGCCATCAGCACTCCAACTTTGTAAATAGTCTTACCCGACAACACTAAACTCGAGAGTAATGGGACAAGAATAAAATACCGAGCAAGTTTTATTAAAAACATTTTCTTCGCCCTATAACAAGTAACTTCTTCAGTATTTTTATTTTATAGGTTCGAAGGCGTAATAGTATTTTATGAGAACTTTCAATTCACTTCAAAGTAATGCAATAAAAGTTTCAAAGTTTAAATTAGGCGACTTATTTATTTAGGCACCTTTTTTCAAACAGTAACAGTGAGTGCAGCATACTTATTCGAAAAATTTGCAAGTGCATGGAATACGAAAACTGTTCCATTAGACTTCGTACACTTCGACCGCGTCCTGCCGTGCGTGTGCCTGCCAGGCTTGTGAACGGAGACTGGCCCTCTCGCCTCGCAGTCGCTGAGGGGGTTGACTGGCGGCCCACCCCCAAGCAAGGGGTGATACGCAACAGGTCGCTTTTCGCGCCATTCTCCACCATTAAACCTTGATGAGATATCATGAAATTAATGCGCACGGACTTAAACCCATTTAAAACTGTGTACATATTCAAATGACCGTTTACGTTCGACGATTAGAGAATCATGCCTTCAATATTCCGTGTTTATATATTGAAAACTTGCTTTTCTGTTAGAATTGCACTTTGATTTGTTTTTTATGGTCTACAATGGTCCTAATAATCATCGCCAAAACCACACGCGTCCTCCAACACACTATTAAAGCCACAAGAATTTTTGGAACGAAGTTCCTTACGGCAGGCTTAGAGATAGGGATTTTGCCGCGCAACCGAACTGAAAAAAATGTGATAGTAATACCGTAAGAAAATATGCGTGGAATAAAAGCGTTACCAAGTGCGCAGGCGCGACAGCAATAAGGAAGTGTAATAGCTTTTGCGTGAAACGTTAATTCTAGACCTAAAAACCGAAGTACTAAGTGCTGTGTAATAAGAAATCACCCGCATTATTGCAAATTATTAAACACTGCAAACGTTTGATCAAGACGCGTAAGCGTGTTCGAAATCCGCATCACATAGGACCTTTTTCACTCGACGGCAAGCGTAAGCGTAAGCAGCCGCGCAGCAACCCGGGGCATTTATTGCTGTGCATTTTGGACTGCGAATATTATTTTATTTCTTTGAGACAGTTAAGGAAATAATAAATTACGTAAAATAATAATGTTAGTGCACAGTAACAAATGCTTGTTAGTGCACAGTAACAAATGGTTGTTACTGTGCACTAACATTATTATTTTACGTAATTTATTATTTCCTAAAATACTGAATTTCTTAAATACTTTCCTATACTTAAATAAAAACTAATCAGCAAAATTTAAGAGAAAAATCAAGAAAACCTACATAAAATTGAGCACGATTTTTTTTTGCAAATTGTGTCGATTCTACATTAGCCGAAGGAACTTCGTTCCTACCTGGTGTCCCACGACACCACATCTTTTTTAATATATTTTTAAAAGGAATGAAGAGGAAAATTAATGGTTTTATTTAAATCCACACAAAACCTCGGCATGGTCATCCCATGCCAATGAGGGTAAAAGCGTGTGAATTCGCCGCTAGAGGCGCTAGTGCAGAGTGAGGTCTGTCTGTCAGTGCCACAAACTTATCTGACCCGGTAAGAGGGGCGCTACTGTCTTTGTCTTTGTCTGCCAACAGTTTAACATTTGCATTAGTTCCAATTATGGCCACCGGGTCAGATAAGTTTGTGGCACTATCACTTCTCACTTTTCTGAATGTCACTTGTCACTGTTTATGTATGGGCGGGCTTTGACAGCAGGACCTCACTCGCCAATGGCGCCAATTGGTGAGCGCAAAAACGGCGACCCTCATTAGTACTTTACTTTTAAGTAGATAGTTAAGAATTTGCATAACTTACGTAAGTACATCGGCACCTACCTACCTTATTACCTACGTAGAGTAAAACGATCCAACATTACCTGTAAGACCTCGAGCTTATTGGCTCTACATCTTCTTACACGTGTCTGTATCTACATATATATTTGTCAGCATCTATAAAGGCTTTATCTGTGTCTTAGATATCATCCGCGAAACTCATAAAATGCCCTAAATCTCATCTCTTTACGACCTAAAGAGTGACCATCATTTGCAGTTCACTGCCAACAGACTCAAACCTTACATTGAAATTATAGCCCATAACCTAAGCTTTAGTAAGATATACCTACCTAATATTTTTATATTTTGATAGAATTTTATAGATGCCCATGGCTTTTTGAACGGGCAATTTGATTGACTCAGCTAGTACGAGTATAATAAAATGCGGTATACTACTAAAGTGTGTTTGACGACCCGGATGGCGCAACGGTTAACACGTCGGATCGTTATTCCGAGGGTCCTGGGTTCGATTCCTAGCGAGGTGGAAATTTGAATGATGAGTTTAAATTTCCGTTCTTGGTCTGGGTGTGTCCTTGTCTTGTGTGTTGTCCATGGCACCCACGACACAGGGAAATATTAGTGTGGGGCTATGAGTATGTACCATTATAAAAAAATAATATAATAAAAAGAACACGAGTGTAGATTAATATATGAACACCGTTTTGTCCGCGTCCCGCGATTTGCGTCGAATTCAGAATGGAAATGAGTGGTAGGTAGGTCCTTACAGCTCCTTGACCCCATAATAAAATCATCTTTCCTCCTTTAGAAAGATTATATTATCGGCAAGGGTGTTTAAATGGGCCCCAAGACAGGCCATTGTATATTGAACAAAATAGCCTCAACGCAACGTTTCACAATCTAAACCTCTCTATAGATACCTACTTACCAAAAACTTTGCCAATTATATTAGTACGTAAGTAATTTAGATACTTACCTACTTTTATATGATAAAGTTTAAGGTATAATGTCAGTATTGGATACCCTAAAACATAGGTACTAAACAGTTAAAACATAATACCTACCTACTATTTATCATCGACAATAGAAATGGACGAAACTACTAACGGGTTATAACAGCCATAAACTAGGTAGTAACGATACAAATGTTATGAGACACGTGACGTGATATGTGATAATCGCGTTATGTACAAGTGTCCGTTTTATGGGGTGCCGTGATGTGAGCTGTCCGATACACGCTGCGACCCGACTGTATTACCCAGCTTTAATGATAAGTGCTTTGCAAGTTATACGACATACGTAAAACGGTTTGTAGTTCAGTTAATGCTGGCTGAAGAAATCTGGGTTCGAATTTCGGCTAAGCAAATATTTATGTCGTAGAATACTTAAGTAGTTATCCCTTCCCTTTTTAGGGCTTGAAAAATATACTTGCCTGTGTGAGACTGTGAGTGAAAGTTACATTAATTTTTACCCAAAATCCTCGTTCTAAGTACCGCCTGTGAAGGTAACAAAATGTCGGCTTATTAGGCGTACCGATCAAAGATAAATGGGGATATTTGGTAGCCGGATCAACATAACCATAATAGTTATATCCAAAGACTAAACTATTTCATGCAATAAGCCATGGATGTTGACTAGATGACGCAAACTCAGTCTTAACAATCGACGAACGTAGTAAAACTTCAACAAACACACAAACATATTGTTATTGCGTTATAAGAGAACCCCCAAAAATAGTTTATCTCTCTTATATCTTCAACAGTCAGAAATCAATCTGTTTGATACATTTTAACTATGAGTAAATTTTTGTATAGGTAACTATTAATACAATATTTAACATAACAGCGCGGTGACGCCGACATTTACTTACTTCAAAGGAGATTGACCAATACATATACATCCCTGAGGATGTTATTAAGGTAAATGCTAAATGTTGCAATATCTGAGTAATCTCGTAACTTTACGGACTCGATTTCGTCATAAATCTCCCTGCAATAATTTTAATTACAGGGTGTCAATACTGTCAATACAGTAATAAGTCGGCAGAAGGATTGTATATACTAAAATATATCTACTTGTAACATTCTACCAATAATTGTACATAGGTGGGTACTACCAATAAAATTGATATGTCTTGCCCCTGATTCATGAGGCATAAAAACACGAAAATTTTAAAACATGACATTTATTCAACAAAACCTCTACACACTGCTTACAATTTTCGCATAAATATAGTCATTACAAATCTGCAAGGTACTACGTGGTGTTACATTTACTATTATACGAAACGAAATACACAGTATCTATAAATATTTCCATGAAACAAAATTTACATCAAATTTCAACAAAAATATACTTATACAAAACATGACATTTTACTGTAAATATATTATTGTACGAATCGCCTACAGTAGGTCTATAAATAAGTTAATAATTATATTCTAATAATAACTATAAGTGTAGCGCCACACGTGTCGAACATTACCGCGGTCACTCACATGCGCGTATATGGTACGAAAGTTTGCACGAATGTGTGTGACAACGCGAAGATTCGAGATTCGCGCGTTTTAATGTGCAACCAAAGACCGTCACCACGTCACTTGTGGGTTCGCGTATTCGCGGGAATATGAGTGACCGTAGTAAACGATTGATGGCATTACATTACGAATATAACTTTCTGTCCTACAGATGCAAACGGAAACTTGAAGATTCGGCAAATGGGCACTACATCTAAATATTATAAGACCGATGCCATAATACCGTCTGACAAGCTTGTGAATGTTCCTGACTCTCGCCTACCTTGATAGCTGCGTGAATGCAGCGCTAGCTCTACATAATTTCCTCTTCAGAAGCCATTTCGTGTCTGACTGTATGGCACCTTCTGCATTAGGAAATAAAGATACGCAGAGCCTACTAGTCGAACGCGTGAGTCGACATGACTAGTTAAGAGCCGGAAAAACGCGCACAATCAAACGGTAACATGATAGAGACCTTATAGTTACTAAAATGTCAACACAAAAAACAAAGTCTTTGTTTTTAAATTCATTACAACATAAATGTTCTGATAAAATATACAAAAAACATGAAGGTACTTAACACTGCAAGTGTAAATAAAAATATATACAACTAACAAAATTGGTCCTGCATGTTTTAAACAATAGGCATTATGGTAATATTACTAACATAAAGTATTTTAGAAAAAATACAAACAAACATCGATTTAATTTATATGAACTCTTCACTATGGTAAAGAAGATTGGTGGAATTTGGCACTATGAATACCGTTGGGATAAAATAAATAGTATTGCGCATATAAGCGTATCGATAAGAATTCGTAACGTTTACAGGCTATAGGAAATCTCATTTGATCAAACGTGGCACAGTTAATGGGCAAATCTTATAGCACGGGTTCATAAAGGATTCGTCGTTATATTTTATTATCAGTTTTTTTATTCATTTATCAAGTTAATAATTTCGGATTAGTTTAAATATTAATACCAGTATCATAAAATTGTACTTACTAAATTATTAATTTTTGTGCGATTCTGTTCCATGAGTAAATTTGTAGTCACGAATTTGATGAAGCGAGCAGCAAAGACAAATATGTATCAGTTAAATAAAAAGGTGTACCATATTTTATTTTTGCATTTCTTCAAAGCGATTGTTTCCCATTTTTTAAATAAAAGATATTTTAACTACAGTTATAAGATATATTTAATTTTATAAGATATATTTAATTTTGTGGCATAGATATGCCTTTTATGATTTTATGCTTGCAACCTGTAATAATATAATTGATTTGAAACTGTCACTTGTAAAATAATGAGAATTTAAACCAATCCTTCTTTTAATATATTTCTACTAGCGTGGATGACTTTAGATCCAGATTTAAGAGGTACAACGAACAGAAAAGCTGGTTAATTTAATTTTAAGTCGCTTCATGATATTCCTGACTTTACAAATAAAGTTTGACACACTTATACTATTATTAGCTATTGTTAACATTTATGGTCGTTAATCAAAAATGACGAAATACGCAATACAACAAACGTTACGGCTTTTACACAACACAAGCAAATATTGAATTAATATAATTATGTTAAACATGGCTCTAAAATTGTAAACGCATACTATTAACGACGAGGATTGGTTCCGTATAACGCTACAACTACATCATACATTAATATTAAGTATAATAGTTACCAGTAAATCAGATCTGACTACAACAAAATAATGCCGTTGATGTCCATTTGTACACAAAGTGCTTTGACCAAACTATACACTGAATTCTAATTTAAAAATTATCAGAGAATATAGGTTTATATATAGAATAGGATTGCATAGGGGTAATACAAATGATAACTTTTTCCAATAAATAACCGACTTCAAAGTCAAGATACTTCAAAAACTACATTCATTCATTCATTCATCCAGTACGAAGTTTTGAGGTAACAAACATAAGAAAAATAACACACAAACGAATTGAGAACCTTCTCCTTTTTTGAAAATAGAAGATAAAATGACTAAACGACTGGCTAGTATAAATTTCGCACTTACGTATGTATAACAAACTTGTAACAGATCTGTTTTACTAGTTCGGGACTACACAAGACGAACAGCTACACTAAAACAATAATGACTAGATTAGAACCTATGTAAAACCAGCTCACACTGTGAACACTAAACTCCAAACGCTAAAGCTGCTAAACATAAATTTCAACTCGCATGGATTCAAACTATAAAATTAATATGAACCATTCCTCAAACCCAATGGTCAGTGATATACAAAAACATATTATTATTATAATATGTGACGACACAAGGAATTATCACGAAGTTACGATTATTATGGCAATAAATAGATAATCTCTTGCCTCAACCTTATTGCTTGTTTACAATTAGGCAATACATGGATGCTCAAGGAGACATCTAGCTATTCATATATTCAATGAAAATTGTATGGCATTTTTGTTTGTAAATTATTGCACTGTAAATTTGCTCTAATTCGAGTTATGGTGCGATATTACTTTATCCAATAAATTTCAAGTGTTCCTCACTAAGTGCAATCGTGAGTTCATTGGTATCGTGATTTGTATTAACAATGTTACAACTGGCTACGTGTAAACGCCAAATCAGCAACAGCCTACTAAAATTGTAGCTAAAACAGTGTTTTTCATAAATAACACTTTAAACATAGCTACAGTACAATTCGCTAGGTGCTTTATAAACGCAGCTATGTATAACTCTACTTGTTATTTTAATGACCAATCTACCGATTGACCACCAAGTTTTCAATTCCAAGCATTTTGTTAAATTAAATACCCGTTTTAATTTGTAGCATCAACATTCGCTATGTCTTTACGAAATACTCTTCAACACTTTCACTGTCTATAAATACAATACAATAGAACATAGCAAACGAATTAATGTAGAACATGGACAGCTAACGGGTTACACATGTGCTACGATTACCGTAACTTACTCTAAATACTTATCACACATACAAAACGCTCAAATATATACAGTAACCACTACACTAAAATTTGTGCGTATCTTTCTAGACGTTACAATACACTTTAACTCCATGCTGCCTTACGATACTAAATATTAATCTGATATTACACACATCGAATAAATTATTATTATTATTAAGTTACAATATATAAATAAATATATTTTTATTAATTTATAATCTTATTGCTGTTTCTGTCACACAGATTAAACAAGGAGCTCGATAAATCTCACCTATATTTACTTAAATTGTACTTCAAGGTCACAAAATACGTTTTATACGTTACGTTCAAAATAACGTGTACTCCAACCGTTAACCCGCCGTACCCGCGCTCAGATTAAGAATTATATATTTAAACACACATTGTTTGCTTAAGTAGTACTAACTTAATTTATGAAAAATTGTTACAATATTTTACGCCGTTTCACTTAACCAAACCTTCTGTGGACAGTTTTAAAAATGTAACATTAAAGATAACAAGAAAATTTGAATAATATTACAATTTATACGTTTTAATGCGGTCGATTTATATATTGATTATGATATTTGAAATACATATAATGTTAAAACAATTCAAGCGCATTGGTTTTCGAGAATAATTTGACTCGTTTTGTATTATTATGCAAAGTTATGGGATAAAAATACAGTGGAATTGAGAACCTTCTCCTTTTTTAAAGTCGATAAAAAAATACACACGGACACCAAACTAATTGTTATCTAGAATGCAACAAACTGTACAACTGCCCACCTCCACGCCATATCGCGTCCTGTGATCACAGTGCAGCTCAATGTAGCGTTTCTATACACTCCCTCGCTACGCTAACAATCAGAATTTATAATGTCAATAACACATTAATCTATATTAGAGACCCACTAACAAAGCTACGTTATGGCCTTTTTAAATTTAATACTAGACTCGAATGACCTCCCTACATGTTCGTTACAATTAATTCCGCCCCAATTATATTTTTGGTTATAATATGCACGATCGAATAGGAATTTGGAATTTAACGTAATCGATATAACGTCGGCAACCTAACCATTCTCGTAAGGTCACGTTGCCGGTAAAACTGACTAAAATGATCCAATATTAACTATTAATGTGAGTTCATTAGTAGCTGGCGGTTCGCAATCAACATTTACACGGTGTAAGTCAATTCACTACGCTCTATGACATAACGAGGACATAAATAAGCTCAATAAAATTTCAATATACCTATTGACACAACGCGTAAATAAACAATCGATACATTATACTATACGAATTTGTATTACAAATATTACATTTCAGTATTTTATTTGACTCAGATAAAACACCCCTACTAATGAATGCACACTAGCCAACACTTAACATTATAAGCTAAACATTTAAACTCGTCAAACAATAAACACATAAAACTTCAATATTATGTAACGTCAAAATACTAAACGATTAATATAATTATTTATTGCTTCTTCGGGTTCCTTCACGGAAGACTTCTATATCGCATATATTGAGGCCTGATTATACTTAAGTATATATATTTAATTAAATGTAATAAATATGGAAATGTAACTGTATATATTGATAACATTTAGAACTATCAAATTTATAACATCCCTTGTTTTATTAGATACATTGATCAATCAATAAAATCAAAAATTCATCAAAGTTATTTCAGCTGTTAAATTAAATTTAAAATTACAAATTAAATCTGCATAATTTTTGCCTACAGGAAAGCAAACATTCCTTTTTATTATAATTATTATTTAGGTATATAAATCGAATTAACATACAAAAAGCAAACATATAGATATACGTATTTTATTTTAATTACGTTTCCACATTTTGTCACATTAAAACTAATGCCTATTGCATACTTGTTGACGTTTCACTTTAATATAATTTAGTTTCCTAACCTTAACTAATAAGAAGATATTTTAAAATTGGGCACATAGATACAATAACCATTTAAACGGTTAATGTGGACTCTTCAACTTGTATATTAAAAACAAAACATGGTCTCAACCAATCCAACCACAACAAATGTCTTCCTTTTATGTTGGAATTTTATTTTATTTTATTGACAGTAAAAAATACATTCAGAAGGCGTAAATATATATTATGTTGTTTCACTCTATGGTATCAATTTATGTCTTAAATTATTTTATTGCTCATTCGCAGTATATCTAGCCAATATTAAGTGCATATACTATAATATATATATACTAATAGAATTAGGTACGAACAATAAGACTTAGTGTTGAACATTTTTAGGGCGCATTCGAAAAGAACGCTGGTTACCGGCGCCGATCTGCCAGTAGGTTTGGGTAAAAAATATCGATATATCAAAATATCGATATTTTTCAGAAAAATATCTATAAAATAAAAATATATATAAAATAAAAATATTTACTAATCTGACCCGGTAAGAGGGGCGCTACTGTCTTGGTCTTTGTCTGACAACAGTATAACATTTGCATTAGTTGCAATTTTGGCAACCGGACCAGATAAGTTTGTGGCACTGTATGTTGATTTTTTCTTGGCTACAGGTACATAAACATGTTTTTTAATAATAAAACTGATGTCATAACAGCCAGATGTGTATTTAGGTACTTTAAAATTTCGAATATTTTGGCAATTTTTATAAATAATTGCACATTGGGCAAAACATACCGATATATCGAAATATCAATATTAAATTTCTTGGGTGGTATATATCGATACATTTGGAAAATATCGATACGATAAATGTCGATATGTTTTTCCCATTTGCCCATCCCTGTCCCTATCTGTCAGCACGTATCGGTATAGTCTAAGATCCGAATCTAAATCGACATTCATCGGGTTGAAAAGAGAATCAAAATTATAAAATAATAAATTTCGTATATATTAGAAAATATATTAAAAATGGGTAGACAACAAAAATCCTGGACAGAATATTAAGTATTAGTTTATACCACTCTTTAGAATTAAACAAATATTTCTTAGTATTTAAAATGATTTTTTTGTGTTTAATAAATCTGATATTCATTTATTACATATTAATAAACCTTTTTAAATACTAAGAAATATTTATTAAGCACTAAAAAGTGGTCTCTAATAAATTATTTTTTAAATATTAACAAATATTTTTAACTATCAAAAAAAGTTTCTATTAGTGTGTTTGATTCTCTTATCAACCCGATGAATGTCGATTTAGATTCGGATCTTAGACTATACCGATAAGCGCTGGCAGATCAGCGCCGGTAACCAGCGTTCTACATGAATGCGCCCTTAGGAAGGGAATTTTGAGGAAGCATGCAATGATAATCATTACAAATAAGAAATACATTTGAATCAACAATGTGTTAAAGCATGAACATATAAAGTTTTTATGCTAACATATAAAGAACATAAACATCAGTCATCATTTAACGTCAAACGCGTCCAAAAAAGGAATAAACTCAGAATAAATCATCATCGCAACACATAGATATACTTGAGCCTCGGAGAATATGGAATTACCACTCTCCGGTAAAAATAAATTTATTACTTACTAGCGACCCGCCCCGGCTCCGCACGGGTGCAATAACTATTTAATGGATATTATTATACATATAAATTCCTCTTGAATCACTCTATCTATTAAAAATACCGCATCAAAATCCGTTGCGTAGTTTTAAAGATTTAAGGACACAAAGGGACAGAGAAAGCGACTTTGTTTTATACTATGTAGTGATGCTCACAGTTGAAATGCTTGCAAGCAAAATTAACTTACGGCATGTTAAAACCTCGCCGTCAAATCTATAATGAACCTTAACCACTGAGGGGCAAAGCCGGCATTTGTGTGGGATGCCTTAAATTTATTTCAACAAAATCTGTTATTATCCAGTGTATAATATTATTGAGATTTGTATGTAGGGATGTCTGCAATGTATGAACTCAAAAACATCTGGACTAATTTGAAAAAATCTTTCACCTATATTTAAAGGCTATATTCACTATTGCATAAGGATGCTCTAAACATTGTTGATCCAATATATTTATGATAAGATGAGGTAGATTAAAATAATATACAGTACATACATACAATGGAATACGAAGACATTTTAGACATTGGCAACATTCCTGTATAACCGTTAGATATTCCTTAGATGTTGCCTGTGAAATGAAAATTTCCTTAAATTTTTTAGCAAATTGTAGCTCGTAGAAAGAATCAGTAACTACAATGTGCAATAAACGAAATTAATGTTTATATCACGGGCACTCTACGGAATCATCTTTATTTAAAATAAGCGTTAAAGTAATCTTCGAGACGAGAAACGCGCCTTAGTATGTGATTCATGTTAATAGTTAATCAATACACCTAACCCTTTTTTATGTATATAGGCGACAAAGACAAAGACGAAAAGGTGATGAGCAAGTGGGCACATTTATTTAATGCTTATTTTATTTGAATAGATCTTACAGTTTTCGTTGGAGTAAGGGTAAATACAAACTACGAGAGAACTCTACGAACACACGTAAACTATAAAAAGCATCAACTTGAGGTAGTGGATGGCGAACACCAGTCTACTTCCTATACCATGCTACAATGAACACCCTTCATTATATCCCTCATTCAATTTTAGAACTATATCTTTTAAACCACAACAATTTATATACATAGTTTTTAAATCATATATTTTATTTTACTAATACATAAATCTGAATCCAAAATATTTAGTATAATTTTTAGCGGTAGTTTCTTTATTTTAAAATTTAACATTTGAATTAAATTCTGCATTCCAAGCGCAAACTTTTGACCTGATTTCAAATTCAAGTAGCCACTACGCCCGAGACTCATTAGCAATTCTAACACTTCAAACGCTTAATTCATGTGGATCTCTCTTCAAATGGACGACATTGGACATTGGATGACATATTGCGTCTATTTATTTCATGAGATTGGCATGAATTTTTCTAACGCATTTATTTATAATTATTTCAATGACAAGACCGTTTTAGATCACATAAAGAAAAGCATACTCGATTCGGTCGTAACTTACATAATTTAAAAGATCCGCTCGATCTACCACTTCAAATGTTACAACAGCTGATTCTAACCTGAGCGAGTGTAGAACAATCTCGAAGATCCGGTAAGATCCTCTCGCGAGATCCACTCCTAGTATATAAGCAGCGGGCTGGGAGTCTGGGGGTCAGTAGCGCTCACGGCGCGGAGTGGTGGCGACGTCGGCGACGGAACACCAGCGCGAAGATGCTGCGCAGCCGCCGCCAGCGCCGCCGCCCGCCGCTCGCTGACACGCTCGTGCCCAGAATGGACGCCTGGAATATACGACAGGCACTGCAATGCCGGCTATGGTAGAAAGACGAGCATTTTTTATAGTCTAATGTTGTTGTAAAATGCGCCACTGTTACATTTGTGAGGTGTGATTTTCTGAGGATAAAGGTGGGAAGTCGAGCGATTGCATATGAATTTATACTTTTACACCGCGGACATTAAAATTTTAACTGTGACGGTATTACGTATTTATTATTTAGTCTTGCCGTGAACAAGGATCCACATCGGAATAAATAATAAAAATCGTGAGTACCCCTTCCATTTAAAATGCCGAGCGATTTCAGATCCGGCATCTATGTTCGACTGTATCTAATAGATTTTGTACAATTAAAGAGAACCAAAGATTTATTTGTCGACGTCTGTCAATTGTTCCTTACCTGTCTCTGTCGTTCGAGGCGGCGTATCTCCCTGATGAGCGCGTGGAAGGCGTCGTCCACGAAGTGGCGCAGCGCGGCCGACGTCTCGAAGAACGGACAGCCCAGCTGGACCGCGAGCGCCTTGCCTTCCTCCGTCGTTACCTGCTCACCGTTACATATTAAGCTACTGAAAATTTTGTCACTCTTTCAGAATGTGAGAGATTTTGCATTATAATAAGATAAACGGAGGTGAAAAAAACTGAAATGTACTATGTAAAATTTTGTGTTGCTCTGTGTGCCGATGTTCGATTCTTTCTATATCCTTTCCCGAATCTCCAACTATTTCCATATTAAATTTCATCTAATCAGCGGATTAAGCTTGAGACACGCAGCAGCAAGCGACAGACAGTCGAGCTACTTCCACATTTATCTTAATAATATGATAGATTGAAAAATTAGGTACATCGAGACAGCTGGTCGACATATTATTAACCTTTAACCACATATAATATTATTGTCAATATTGCTTATGTTCAGCTGCCTGGCTGCAACTGACTACTGAGCATGGGTCTCTCCTCATTATTGAGGAAGCCTAGAGCACTTCACGTTGCTCTAGTGCGGATTGGTGGAGATGTCCGACTAGTCTGTCGGTAGCGCGGCGCCAAATTCATTTTGTTACCTTTATCCACACATAATTATATCATCCCTGTAGCCTAGTTGGTAGCGATACTGCCTGCAACGCGAGAGGTCCCGGGTTCGATTCCCGGCCGGGGCAGATATTTATGTGACAGATAAATATTTGTACTCGGGTCATGGGTGTAATTGTAATGTTTTATATGTATGTGTAGTCCATGCCACCCGCGACAAATAACCTACTGCGGGGGTATGAGTGTGTTAGCGTTTTAGCGTTTCATGGTCAATATCGCTATCTTTCTATATAATATATAGCTAGTTCGTATAAGCCCCCACCTGTCGGTACCGCGGCGCGAGGTCGAGCTTGTTCCCGACGAGCACGAGCGGCAGGCGCTCGGCGGGCCGCGCGGCCGCCAGCAGCCGCCGGTACTCCGCCGCGGCGCGGAACGAGCGCCGGTCCGTCACCGAGTAGCACAGCACGAAGCCCTCGCCGCACCGCATGTACTGCTCGCGCATCGCTGTGAACTCCACCTGAATGCGACAATTATAGTTTATAATAGTGAACTCCCGTAATATTTTCTTCTCCGCCTTCGTAAATATTTTCTCGTTTTTGCCATAATATGTTATAATCTCCTCTTCACCATACTTTAAATAAGTTTGAAAGCACCTAGGAAAATTATTACACATTATGTCATATAACTACAAATTTTACTCAAATGTACACTTATATTCTTGTACTTGTACTTGTTATATATTTGTGTCTTTTTCAGCTATGAGTAGAGTGGAACTACAAAATAACTACAATTTAAGCTGGACCTCACCTGGCCAGCTGTGTCTAATATATCCAGAAGGGCGGGCTCTCCATCTATCACAGCTTGTTGTTGGTATGAGTCCTCTGTAAGTCCACAATAAAACACAAATGTTGATTAACAACAATAATGAAACGTGTATTTATTGTTTCCATTCACTTTTAAAATTGGAGAAGAAACATAATACTTTGTAATTTGCAATCACACACACTATAGCCCTTGATTTCCACAAAGCCAGATTGTACATAACTACTGTGTCAATACTTTCACTTCATGTAAATAATGTAACACATGGAAAGTGGTACTTCATCAACCTTTTTTTGGGTAATGTACAAGCCGAAAAAGCTGTTGCTTTCATATTCAATGCCCTTGGACTAACAGTTTTGGCACCCCTTGCCACATAGTACCTGAAACAATCTCTTTTCCTGCTCTACCCCAGGTTTGAAATAAATATGATCCTAAATACAATTTTAACTAAAGCTAAACAAAACTATTATCAAAAGTATAAATTATTTGATGTGTGATATTTCTAATTTCTAATATGAAGAATCCTAAGAGTCATCGGACAGAAACTGGTTTTGTTACAATCCCTCTAAAATATTTGAGTTTACATATGATTCAATCTACCTAGTAACAATCTGCAAAGCAAATTCAGTTTATGATTTAGATAACATAATTTTACAATAATGACATTGAAACTACACATTATATAAATACATAAAACAATAAATTATTAACAATATAAATATTTTGCAACGGTTAAAATAGCTTTTAATTTAATAATGATATCCCATATTTTTAATGAATATCAATGATTCTTTAAAACATCAATAGAATATAAAATATGATATTATTAACAATATAAATATTTTGCAAACGGTTAAAATAGCTTTTAATTTAATAATGATATCCCATATTTTTAATGAATATCAATGATTCTTTAAAACATCAATAGAATATAAAATATGATAATATTAAATTATCAAAGTCAACATAGAAAATATTAGGAATTAGAGAGGCAAATATGTTTTAGCCAAAAGTATTAAAAAAAATTCAATAAACTCTTAAAGTCGTGATCAAGCACTGATAACATATACTTTCAATAATGTAACAAAAGTTGATTGCCCTTGATACTTATAAAACATGATGCATATTGCTTCAATGGCTTGTATCACTAGCACCACTACTTAAAAAGTTTAAATACGTATTGCACTGATCCAAAACAATAGGAGATCATAATCAGTAAGTACCTATGGTAGGATCATGGTAGTCGAGAAAGCTGTGGCTGACGAACTGCAGGGTAACGGCCGACTTGCCCACGCCGCCGTCGCCCAACACTACGATCTTGTAGACGCGAAGGCCGCGCGACGTGCCCACAGCCTCCGTCATGCCGCCGCATGCCTCCGCCCCCGGGGCGCCTCGCCCGCCCTCACTCGCGCCCGCCCGCCATCTGAACACTCCCCCGCCCAACGCCACCACCTTGCTCGCTTTGCTGGACACCACCACTCAAACCACACCCCCTCTGTCGCTCATCTTGGTACCTTCACTTTCCACTAAAACTAAAACCAAATCCAGAATAATAGCAATAAAATAAATCGACAGCTGATTACAAGAGATTGACAATTTGACAAAATGCCATTGACATAGTTGACATTTCTATTTATTTTGAAATGTTGGTAGTAATTTATTGACGTAGTGATTGACAAATTATCAGCACATTATCAGCTGTTGTGTAATGTGTTAACAGGTCCAATTATTAATAATTGAACAGATCAACTTTATTACTATTTTAATATAATGTGACCTTAAATGTACAAAGATTTTAATAAGAACAACTAGTAATTTAAAAATAGACAGGACTTGTAAATTTTGATTATCTTTTACAGCATTTTATACATGCTATGCATTCCACTAAGCTATCGAAACGCTCAAAACATTCCATTTTTTATTAAAGAAAGAGTCATTTTGCTTATATGTTCTCTTACTTGAACCACTTGAACGATTAGGTATTTTGTGACTGTGATTAAAGATTTTTGTATTTTTTATACTTCTACATATACGACCACAGACTATGTATATAATTATATACTACATTTGACACCTGACAACCTGACAGCAACAATGTGCAACAAAACAACAATGACAGATGACAGATAACATTTTAATAAACATGAAAGTTTAAAACTTTGTAAAGTGAATTATTCGTATTGTAATAAACACTAACATAAATATTAAATCTCTACTTTCTTTTTCAACTTTAGTACTCTCTCCGGTAAATTGAAAATGGCTCACATACAGTTCGTTGATGATTTAGTTCGGGAATACTTGCTGTTTAGAGGCTTCACGTCCACTGTGAAAGCATTTGATACGGATCTCAAGGCAGATAAAGATAAAGGGTTCAGGGTAGACAAAATAGTGGACCAAATTGTGCACTATATAAACGTGTCAGACCTAAACGGCCTTAAAGAATATTGGTGTCATCTCGATAGCTTAGTGTTTTCTAAATTGGAGATACATGTCCAACCAGGTATGTAATGATATATTTGAATACTCTCCAAGAGTACTAAATATCTACCTGTTTTTTTTAAGTAAAATGTTTCGGATGAAAGACACCAGTTTCTCCCAAAACAATAATTATGAGCATTTGGGAGCAAAATTGATTTTTAACTTTTAAAACTCCCTCCTTTCAGCTCTGCGCAAAATCGAGTACAGCCTGTATAAGTTATATCTGGTGACTGCATCACAAAGTGCCGGAGGGGTGAGAAATGAAAAAGTAGCAGAATTCCTCTCTAAAATGTTGCCAGAACTACAGGGACAGAATGAATGGAGGGATTGGTTCAGTGAGTATCTTATTATTGACTTTTATTATACAATAGGATATGAAGTTCTGTATCATAAGTAGTAACTGAGCCTTGTACATAACTTAAGCTTATTTTTATTTCTTTCATTGAAGTTCATTTTATAACTATTATCACGACATGTAACCAGACACACTACATGTAATCTGACCTGTCTCATACAACATAAAAAATTATGTAATTAAATTTATTTCATTTCAATATTTTAGATGAATTGTATTGTGACAATAAAGTCAAGTTTCAAATTATCCTAACATAATAATATATGTCTCGGAGACACTAGTCAGGATGGTGGTATAATGCTCCGATCATCAGGTTGCGAGGTGAAAAATAAAACACAGTGGGCGTTCAATAAGTTTCTTCATGATTTAAATTAGGTTTCAGGTTACACAGTTTAACTTAATGTTCAATAAAACAGCGAGAATTCGGTAATTGCGTTTAATGAACTAGGTAGCCATTATACACTGACATATCAATCTACCTACATTGCATATTCCTATGTACCCACATATAGCACTAACATTTATCTTATTTTTTAAAATAAGGCAAAGAAGTACCACCTATTATTCCATATACAACATACCTCCCCTATGAGTTAAATACAAGGTATTAATTACATCCTACCAGAAATCAACACATATTAACATAACAATCACAATACTAATAATTATAACGTAAACTCTTAATCAGATACAATGAAAAACTAATTAATAAAGATAATTTTGAGATGGTCTCTCATATGGAGATTTTGAATGAATATTTAATTTATTTTTCACTTTTCCCCCAGCCGGACACATATTTGCCTGTTCAGGAATTCCTAGCATCTCTGCCCATTGTTCGGAGCTGGGAATCTGTACAATTTGTTCCTCTTGACTCCAGCTGTCTGTTTCCAATTCCATGTCATCATTTGTGTTGTCCACAGTTGCTCCCTGATATTCTTGTCTGAGCTCTGACTCTTCTATATTATCCCTGTTGTCTTCATTTTCTCTTTCCTCTGTTTCTACATTTTTGTCTTGTACCCGTACAAGTTGATCAATATGACGATTGACTACTGAACCGGTATCTGTCTCAATACTATAACTAGATGGGCCTCTTTTATCTACGATCTTGCCAGGAAGCCACCTCTGACCTTCAGTGTAATTTCTAAACATCACTCTTTGACCTACGCCCGCTTCTCTGTGCTTCCGCTGTGAATTAGTCAGTACCTGTTGTTCAATTTTCTTATTTTGAATATTATCCGGATGTATTGTATCTAATAAGGTCCTTAATTGTCTATTCATTAGGAGTTCAGCTGGACTCTTCTTCGTCGCTGTACACGGTGTTACTCGTAACCCTAACAACATATTAGGAATTTTAACATCCCAAGGGATATCTTCCATCTTGCGCAACTTGTCTTTCACGGTCTGAACCATACGTTCAGCAAGCCCGTTTGTTGATGGATGATATGGGGCTGTTGTAATATGTTTTATTTTATTAGCTTTTAAGAATTGTTTTATTTCCGCTGATACAAATGACGTTCCATTGTCAGACACTAAGGTTTCACATAGCCCGTGTGTAGCAAACAACATTCTTAAATGTTTAATTACCGTGCTGGACGACGTATTATTGACTAAAAATACTTCTGGCCAACGTGAATAAGCATCCACTATTATCAAAAATGTCTTATTTCGAAAAGGACCCGCAAAATCAATATGTAACCTTGACCAAGGTCTTGTTGGTGATATCCATTCATGTGTAGACTTATTAGGCATGTGTCTATTTTCAAGACATTTTGTACAGCCACTGACTAAACCCTCTATGTCTTCGTTTAATCGCGGCCACCACACATAACTTCTTGCCAACGCTTTCGTCTGAACAATACCTGCATGTGACTTGTGTAGTGCTTGCAATGCAGGTGTACGAAGCATTGGCGGCAATATGACACGACAGCCCAATAACAAACAACCGTCTTGCACCGAAAGCTCTTCACGATGTAACCAATAGGGTCGCAGGTTTGTATCCGTCATACGTGCTGGCCACCCTCTCTGAACGTAGTGCCTCACCTGTGATAAGGTTTTATCCCTAATAGTTTCTGAGGCGATTTGTTCTATATCACAGGGAAAGTCATCTGGTGTTTCAGCCATCAGTAAAATTTCACAAATTTGCTCTTCGCTTTCCTCTTGGACCGGTAGTGGCCATCTACTTAAAGCATCAGCGTTCCCAATATCAGGACCTGGTCTGTAAACAATATCATAGTTGTATGACGTTAATGCAATAGCTATTCTAGTCAAGCGTGGTGACAGCATGCTTGACATGGGCCGTTTTGGGTCAAAAATCCCAACCAACGGTTTGTGATCCGTCACGATAGTAAAAGATCTTCCAGTTAAATAATTTTGAAATTTTTTAATGCCAAACATAATAGCCGCAGCTTCCTTATCCAGTTGTGAGTATCGACGCTCATGTACATGTAATGTGCGCGAGCCCATTGCTATCGGGTGTTCCTGGTCATCGTCCATCTTGTGCGACAACACGGCTCCTACACCGTATTCAGAACTATCACACGTAAGCAACAATGGTTTTTTAAGGTCGTAGTGGACAAGTGTCAATCCAAAAGTTAACATCCGTTTGGCCGCTTCGAATGTGTTCTGCTCTAGGTCCGTCCATTGCCACACATGATTTTTATCTAAGAGTCTATGTAGTGGCTCCAGTAGTGTAGCCTTATGAGGAATGAACCTTTCGTAGAAATTGTATAACCCTAAGAAAGCTTGCAATTCCTGTTTGTTTTTGGGTCGGGGAGTCTCTCTTATAGATTCTACCTTGCTAGGGGCAGGGTGAATGCCATCGCTATCGATTACAAAACCTAAGAACTCCACTTGCTCCTTGGCCATCTTACATTTGTTTTTATTTAGACGCAATCCCGCTTTTTCAATGCGTGATAGTACCAGATCCAGACGTTGCTGCATTTGACTCAAGGTGTGACCACATATGATGATGTCATCGATTAACACTGCTACGCCAGCTATTCCCGCCAACAATGATGACATTAGTCTTTGAAATATCCCAGGACTAGCCTTTACCCCGAAAGCCAATCTATGCACCGTGTATAAACCTTTACACGTATTTAAAGTCAATAATTTGGCCGTGTCGTTATCCACAATCACTTGTGTGTATGCACGATCCAAGTCCAACGTTGTGAAATATTTACCTCCTGCTACGGTAGCGAATACTTCGTTGGCTGTGGGTAAGGGGTATGTGTCAGACTCAGTTGCCTGGTTCACTGTACTGCGATAATCACCGCAAAGACGAATTTCACCGGACTTTTTAACTATCGGTACAACAGGTGTAGCCCATTCTGAGTATGACGTGGGGCGTAGCACCCCTTCTGCAACTAAACGATCGATTTCCTTTTCCACACGTTCTTTAATAGCAAATGGAACAGCACGCGCTTTCAAGAATTTTGGCCTCGCCTCCGGTTTCAAATTAATGGATACAGGTGGCCCACGGTAGGTACCCAGGCCTTCCTTAAACACCTCCTTATATTTAGCCATAATCATATCAGTCTCTATGGTATGTGGGCCTGTCATAAAGTTTAATTTTAAACAGATGTTTAATGGAGCTAGCCAGTCTCGTCCAAGTAAATTGGGACCGTTGCCCTTGGCCACTACGACATCTAAATCGCGCGCCCTGTTGTTGTACACCACACGCACAGAAACTTGCCCCAAAAGTGTGACTGGAGTGTCTGTCCAAGTGCGTAATGATATCGGTGTGTCTTGTAAGACCGACGTGGAGTGAGAGTGAGGTAGACCTCGCCACGTTCGCTCGGTTATCACTGAGAAACTAGCTCCGGTGTCCACTTGCATCAATACTGGCACGCCCTGCAATGTTACTTCAATTTCATAAGGGGGTACTCTATTTACACTGCGCATATTATACAAGCCATTTAATTGTTCGTTGTTTTGTTCCTCTACTAGATTAAGCTTTTTATGCATGTTTTTCTTTTTAACAATACAAATCTTCTCTAAATGCCCCTTCTTATTGCAATATCGACATATCGTATTGATAAAACGACATTCCCCGGGATGCCGTTCGCCACAACGATAACAAAAACGATTGTTATTCCGCGTATGTACGACGTTAATATCCATGGGCTCCGGCGCCGGGGCCCACCCGCCGCCGCCGCCCGTCGGCATGCGTGCAACATCGCTCCGAATTAAGCGAACACCTCTTCCCGCACTCTCCGACGACAACATAGCGTCGACGACGTCTTGATAACACAGATTGTCTTTTTTTAGTAACTCATACTGCAGTTTTTCATCACTCATTCCACATACCAGTCTATCCCGTAACATACGTTCCAAATCTTGAAAATTGCAACAAGAACTGATTTTCCTTAACTGTGCTATGTACTCTGAAGCCGATTCACCTTGCCTCTGGTCGCGTTTATAAAATTTGTATGACGTAGATATTTCGTTAGGCTTTGGACTGTAGTGTTTGGTTAATATTTGTTCCACTTCGGTAAAAGTTATATCACTTGGCTTTTTCGGCGAAATTAACGCGACGAAAGTCTCAAACACTTGTGAACCGCACACAGTAAAGAAATTTGCCCTTCGGACGGCATCTGTTATGATTCCATTTGCTTCAAAACAAAATTTTAGTCTGTCAATGTAATTGTCCCAACTGTCCACTTCGGGGTTAAATTCCGGAAATTTCACCGATCTTTTATCCATAATCACTACTTTTAATACTCGTCGCCACTAATGTGTTCAATAAAACAGCGAGAATTCGGTAATTGCGTTTAATGAACTAGGTAGCCATTATACACTGACATATCAATCTACCTACATTGCATATTCCTATGTACCCACATATAGCACTAACATTTATCTTATTTTTTAAAATAAGGCAAAGAAGTACCACCTATTATTCCATATACAACACTTAATTTGATTAAAGCCTTTAGGTTATGTTAAAACGTGGTACGACTGAAATACACTTAGAGAAACGTTTTGCCGTCGGGCATAGGTACAACGCAGTATAGGATTTTATTACAAAGTACACTAGTTAACTTAATGCGACCGTTCTGCTCGACGTCTGCCCGAGAAGTCTTCGCTGTTCGTAGCCGACTCCACAGGTGCCCTCTGTTGGGTTCCCCCTCCGATATCCCATCGAGACACGTTTACAATTCGTACAGTGTTGCCATTTAAATTACAGTTCCGGATTTACGTTTTATTCAAAGTTTAATGATTTATTTAGTTTGATTTTAATCTAATTTTATTTCCGTCTCCGACATATGTATATTTCCAGTGCTACCATACATACAGAAGCCAGAAGAGAACCCGACCTTCAGTCTGTACTACACGCGAGCGTGGCAGGACAGCGTGCTGGTGTCGCTGCACAACCTGCTGGCCACGGTGTTCCAGTGCATGCCGCAGCCCACCCTCACCAGCTATGAGAGTGATGCTGCGTTAGTCAAGCGACTGCAGGATGAAATCTCCACTTTGAGAGGAAAGGTACAGTGTTTATATGTTACTGATCACTTTATTAATGATTAAAGTTTGGTGCATACTCAATCAAAGTGATATAATGACTTAAAACAGGTTTCTACTTTGGCAACATCCATTTTTGACAATTCCCAAAAATAATTATTTTGAGTCTTTTTCCACTACAAATAAATATTGATTTTTTATGGAGAGCAAAAGGGGAAGTGGCGACATCGCACACACGTCAAACGATGACGTCACGAAACCTTAATCACGCTATCGAACACCACTCACATAAATACAACAATGTCCCGACAGCCGACAACTACAGTCGGAGCTCGGCCGTCCCCCAGACATGTCGTATCGCCTGGCGACACTGGCGAGAGATCTCCCTTTACCAAAGTATTCAAGGGTGAAAAAAGTGAATAAAATTCCAATTTTGTTTCATGACCATCATTATCTTTCCAGACACAACAGCCAACCGAAAAGACATCACCAATTGGTCACCAGTCTCGGCTAGCGCAACATTCAGAGCGACTCACCGGACCTTTGCCGCTAGTCGACGACTTTTGTGCCGTACCAAGTGAGCAGTTGGAGAGTGGGTTACGAGAAGCGCGCGGCCTCCGCGGGCTACTGCGGCAGATGGGCGGTAGTCCAGTCATGGGGCGGAAGACGGGGCGATCTCAAAGCCAGAATTAACAACAGTGTTGTTGTTGTAATACTGGTTAATGTTGATGGTTATAGACAGACATACTCTATCAGTCTGGATAAGAAAGCATAAATTCTAATAGGACAGTAAAAAATTGGTTGAGGACTCATTAGAAATAGCATCTACCTCGCTATGACGACTACTGCCTGCCTGAATGGTCTTTGATTCATAAATCACGTATGTAGTGGAGAGAAGAATAATTATGCTCTTTTCAGTTACCAGTAAAAGATAAGACTGGGAAAAAGTGTTAGCATTTCCATCAACCCGCAATATCTCTGCATGTATCTGCACTTGTGAGAGATTCATAAAACCAGATACTGTATGCACTTCAGAGCGGTCGGAAATTTGGCATGAGTAGTAATAGAGTTTCTGTAATCAGATTATTGTACGTTATTAAAGTATATGCACTCATCTGTGCTATTTAAATGTAATTTGTAAAATAGAACAATGTAAGTAATTTAAGACATGCTGTATAATTTATGTATAATAATATGTAAGTTGTTAAAAAATTAAATGTTTAAGATTATTATTGACATCTTTCTATCTCTGTTCAATTAACGCCACCTGAAGCAAGACTCTGTTAAGTGATGGGGTCTGTCCAGAGTATCCACACCCCAAGTCACGTTATAGGATCACCATTGCCACTATCTAATAGTTTTCTAATTCCATTACAATATATATTGTACTCCAAAGTACTCCATATAAGGGCTTACAGTCGGTTTCAGTCGCGGTAGTTTCTATAATACATTGATCAGACAAAATAAGTGAATGTATGTAGAAGCTAAGGGAACACAAATGCAAATTTTATTTATTTACCCATTGATTGAACTCGACGCGACTACGTTATTGTGTACTCAACTAAATTATGTTTAAAAAATATAAAATGTCAATTTCGACCGATTTCATTTTGATTTCATTTGGCTACTATATTTCTGTACCGTCAGTGAAAAGTAGTATAACTCGACTTATACGATTTTTTATTTTTTTACGTAATAAAATTACAAAAAAAATTACCTACCGTTCTGTATATTCAGATTAGTCCTACGCCAAATAGAAACGGAGATATTTTTTGTGGATAGTGGTATAAGTAAGAGTTTTTTCGTGTTTATCCATATAACTTTACTTATATTATTATAAAATATTTCTTCGCTACCTTATAAACGTGTAAACTGATATAAATTATGTTTTATTTTAATTCACAAAATTAGTTTAACAATTAAGTTTGTGTTAACTAATACAACTGTACTTGTATTAGTTTTAAGTCTGTAGATTATTACTTAGTTTGTGACTATTAAGATTGTGTAAACTAATACAACTCTACCTACTTGTATTAGTTTAATGAAGATTATTATATAGTCTGTTACATAATAATATAATGAGTAGTGACTATTAAGAGTGATTTCGTTTTGCTATATCCTACTGCTCTTATAAAGGCTAATTTGATTTCTTCTTTCTCGTGCTCATTATGCCTATTTTATTTTTGGTCGGCGCAACATGTTCTTTTCTTTTACTCTGCCTTATCAGTCGTCATCTAGACATTAAGAACTTGTTTCACCACTTCCTGATAAAGTGTGAGATAGTTATATGGCAGTTACCACTATCCACTACATTGCCTTTCGTTACTACTACGTAAACTTTCGTCACTTGAGAAAAATTATAAAAACTTAAGTAATCAAATACTTTTAGTTAAAAATAATTCAAGTTAACTCTTTTTATATATTTGCAAGTATATTTTGACCATGTAAATCGAAATATGTAAGATTTGTAACCTTTGCTTCATTTTTGAATATCGATCCATTCAGAGAAACTAAACGCCAGTGATATCTGCCAAATAACGTCTTTATCAGTCATTTGAAGCGCTGATAACTTATCCGACAGTTAATCTGCCAGATAGTTCTATCCGAAACTAGTGGAACGAAAGTTGTAATTTATATGGAAAATAAGTTCCTAATTAACTATTAGGGACTTTATCAGGAAGTGGTGAAACAAGCCCTAACTCTCTTGTTTTCCATCTTCTTTCACACAATCGATCCATCTTTTTTTTGATCTTTCTCGTCCCCTCCGTCCATGTACATTCATATCCATCTCTCTTCTCGTCACATAAGTATCCATTCGCTTCGTGACATGCCCCATACCACGACATTCTGTTCCCTTTCAACTTTTCGGTTATTAGTGCTACTCTCAGACTTCCTCTAATATATTAATTTCTTACTATTCGCGTCACTCCACACATCCAACTTAACATTCTCATCTCCGCCACATGCAATCGTCCCTCATCCGTCCTCTTTGCAGCCCAACTTTCTGATCCATGATACATTACGACAGGTCTCATGATAGTGTACCTACTATACGAAACCTAGTATACTATAGTATACCTACTATGCGAAAGAAAAAAGGCTCTCTTTTTATTTTGTAGGCATGAGCATGACTCACTTTATGTACCTACTCTTTGAGACGGGGAGTTCATTTTTGTTTGATAATTAAAAATTTTCAGTTTTTGTTGCCAATCTGCACATTTTACACAGAAAAATACATAAATATTTTGGTGTAAACCAATATAACTTTAAAAAAGTCTCTGTTATCTAAAAAATTATGTAAACATCCTTTGTATGGCATAATTTTTTACAAAATTTGTTTTACATAATTTTGATTGTGTCTTTTAATTGTTCAAAAAATCGTTTTTATTCGCGACTTGTATTCTTAATCTCCATATAGAAGCCACGTGTAAATTGATACAAATCAATTTACATCATTAAACACAAAAGTAAAATTCGTGTCTAGTGATACAACTCGCATTTTTTTTTAATTTCAAATTTCAAAAACCAAGATGGATAAAAAATAATTAAATATTGAAAAACTGTTTGATAAACACTAACTATTGAGCTTTCATTCAACACTCTACATGAAATACTGACGAAGTAATAATTTTTCGAAAATTTTAAAACTTCTTTTTGAATTTCCCAACATTTCATATTTTAGACTTATACTGTTTTTCACTGACGGTACAGGTACAGATTTGTTATTGTCAAAATACAAGTAAACATCGTAACAAAATTACAGTTTTCCAATGTAAATTCTAGTGAAATTTTACAAAATGTCGCACGCATTCTGTGCCGATGCGTGGAAACGATCGGCTCGACGAACGCGAATATGGTACCAAGAATACCTGATGAAAGTCCTCCAGGACTGTAAGGAGAAGCAAGTCAAGGAAATAGACGCATCTATCGCGCTCGCAGAACAACTCATGCGGGTAGGTGATTCGTGCATTTACTTTTTTTAATCCTTATAATACAATAGGTAACCTACTATAGGTGTAGAGCTCTGTCACCGGTTTTGTCTGTATAATAATTACCACTACACACTAGATTCCGAGTTTCGTGGGTGCTATTGTGGCCTTCGGATCAAATTTGGGAAGTCAGATCACTATTGCTATTTAATTGAAACGCCTCATTCGATAGGTTACAAGGTGAGAGTAAATTATTATACCTTCTTCGCAAGCAAAAACTTGTGCGTTGAAATATTTATTATCCTTATAGATATTGGACGAACCAGTAGCCAAAGCCAAACCAGTGCCTCTGCACGAAGTGGTGCCGTACGAAGACGATAGCTTGATGAAGCCGATCGAGCCGGAAGTATTAGATTTATTATACGGCAGTACGGAGAAAGGAGCGGGTGAGAGGTACCTCAAGGCCAGATACAAAAAAGCTCCCGAAGACAAGTAAGTTACTATAGGTACACCTTTACTTCACTACCTACGTAAGTAGATGTACGTACGTATATGTACAATTGTACATAGCGTCTGACTGACAGAGAATCGCTAGACAGAATCCTTTCTCCTCCTTAACAAGATGAGGCATTAGCCCTAGTAACTTTCAGGCCTAAGTATAGGGTAAAATTAAAATTGAAACTTTTAGGCAGGTACCTACCTGCTGGGTACCAAGTTTTACTACAACGTAATCACTTGTAACCACCGCGCACCGTCACCTTAAGTTATGATTTTAATATTCAAAAAAACATCCTATTTCACCGGATTTCCCCGAAGCCAATTTCGTACTGAACCATGAAGCAAATATAGCTTCATGTACTGAACCGTCAGGCGCCAGGCGTGACATTTAGCTACACCCGACAATCTCCTTTAACGTTCTGGTTGGTTCTAGTCCTTAAATCCACGGCCCTAGGTTCTACTTCCGCCTGGCTACCGCGTGGGACTACGGCTGGCAGCAGCGGCAGTCGCGGGTGGCGGCGCGCGACGTGAACCGCGGGCGCTGCGCCATCCTGCGCGACACCTTCTACCGCAAGAACAACCTGGCGCCCGACCCGCGCCACTACGGCCAGCCCGCCACCGGGGAGACCTCTGTGTGCAGCGAGTACTCCTGCAACTTCACTTAGGAGATCTAACTGTGGGAAGCCAGCGAGACCTCGTTATCTGGTCAATACTCACGTAGTTTTGAGAGAACTACCTCTGAGAAGCTACTAACGGAATCTTCATACAAAACAAAAACATGGAAACACCGAAGAGGTGACCATATTACGCATTATTCAGCAAATACTTATTTGTATAATTTCAAGGAGGAAACTGAATACTGAAACTTGCATATAAACATGCATACCATATATACTTATGACCTGTCGATTAATTGTGGGTTCTTGTAACTTATGTAATTGGTGCTATTGTTAAGAGGTATAAATAAGAAGTCGGTATATAGCAAAAAACATATATTTTATAATTTTATTATTTACAATAATTCAACTTTTATTTACATATTAACAACAGCAAATGTATCCCATTCGTTAAGGCCACATCTCACTGTTACATTGAAAATTATTCTAAATAAAAAATGTGTACAGTTATATACTCGTTCAATTTACAACATAAGTACCCCGGAGTCGAGGCGGGCCGATGGAGGCAGGTCCCCATCGCCCTTAAAGACCTAACGGACGGGCCCCCAACAATCAACGAAAGCAGTCATTCCCTACTTAAGCTAAGTTACAAAAATAATATTATCATGGAAAGAGTTTAACAACTATTGTGACGAATCTAATTATATTATTTATAAACGGGCCCATCCATTGTCGCGTCCTATCGAATCATAATTACAACTAAAATTAGTCAACCAGACAACCCGTCAACAACATTCGCTCGCTCCCAACATGTTACAAAGAAAAGAATAATAATTAATTAATAATAAATATGAGACGTTTTTGTTCTTTTCTCAAGTTCACATTTGACACTTAGGTATTTACAATTTACTTTATCAGTCCTTTGAATTTTGCGAAACCCCATTCTATGTTTATGTTTACTTGTCTATAAATATAAGACCTGAATGCTTCGTTGGCCAATTTTTTTAATTTATGTGAATTGCAATCTCCATAATGACGATGAGTCGTAGAATATGGCCCCAAAACCTTTTGAAGATAATTCTGAAAACCCATCAAATAAATGAAACCATTAAAACTTGCCTTGCTCTACATTTTCACGTCTAATACTATTGTTTACATCAAACACACCATAACTTCTTATAGATTTGTCATTATAGCAAATATTAATGTGTCCTACAATTTGAGATAATTATATCAAGTCCCATTATAATGTGACTACAATTTTGCCCTTAGAAAATACACAATAAGGTCCACACATTGTAGTCAAATCAATATGATTATAAGTTAATGTTTCCTCTATGGAGAAAATTATGTACATCGCCTTTATGAATCTCGCTAAGTGTGATGATACGCCATGAGATCAGACTATATTAAAATCGTCACATTACTCATCGACCATATTACGATAGCGGTACTGATTCCATGCGCGAAAAGGTAATAACTACATGATATTGCAATACAATTAATTCTAAATGCAAAATTTTTAATAAACTGCTATTTCAACTACCTTAGAAAGCCACATGGAATTAGGCTCACTTACTGGTAACACTGAGATAATTTCCGATGATTTAGTTATCCCCAAAGAAACGCGCCTGATATGATATTATTGTCAATTTCCATCAACACAAAACATACATTCTGCTTTCCAAGTACACTAACCAATTACATTGCGGTCAAGTCAACCCATATGCCGGTGATAAACTATAGAAATACATTATACCACAGAAAATTGTTATACTAGGGAACATGGTACTAAGTAATCCCAAACATAGATCATGTGCGTAGCAAAATTATTTTCATTACACAGAGACTATATAAACGACACATTGGTAGTCTAATAATAAAACACAGAGAACATGAATATGCAATGTTTACAAAGATGTTCTTTAGGTTTAAAATCTAATATACATTCTGTATTTCGAGATTAATTCAACCTTCTTTCAGAACATTTATCTTGATCGTTGTAAGACGATTCTGAATAAACCGATTCTCTAAAATTTTTGATGTAACATGAGGTCAGAGATCAAACCATGTCAATCAAAAATTAAAATTTAATTAACATGTAATCACAAATGCACTATTAGGGGTTATCTTTGTTTAATTTAAAATAATTGCGGGGGGGGGGGACATTATTCGTAGTCGAAACGACACATCTCAATCAGCTGACCGAGTGAGTTAGTAGACTGAAAGTTACGAACCTTTTAAAAAGTCTAAAAAAAATGTAAAAGCATTTGAAAGTAAATTTTGAATGTGCCATTAGAAATTTCCGATTTCACTAATCAACACTTCGAGTGTTAGCAATGTCATTTTTTGTGATGAGATTCACAGTACTGATTATAGCAATTACAAAAGTTTTGATAACAAATTATAAATCAAGGTATCGTGAATAGGTACTATTTAGGAATTCCATAATTGCTCAAAAAATGGAAATAGTACAAAAGTATTCGCGTAGTATTCACATATCTAAAAATACAGAAAGATTGGAGCATTTATAACCCTCAATTTGATTACAAATGACATCATTAAAAATATGTGCCATAGGGTACTTTTTTACAATCAACATGAAATAAAGTTCTGTTAAAACAATTAACAAAGTACATAAAGATTAAAATCTTTTCGTTAATTCATTTAGATATAAGTTATCATATTGCTGATGTTAAAGTGTCAGTGTGAGAGATCAGTTAAACATATTGCCCAAGGAAAATAGCACATCCTATAACCCTCATAAAAGGATAATCCATGGGAATAAAAAATATTTAAACTAAGCAGCTAAAGTAAAAATATTCGAAATAGTTAAAACTCAAAAAGATTTTAGAAAACTAAAGTAAAGTTTAAAAAATGCCCGTTGTCGCGGACAGACACTGTATCCACACTTATTAAATTCAGGGTGCCATTTTTCACCATTCGACTATTATAATAGTACATTATGATACAAGTGCGCGAAGTTGGTCATTACAGTCGAGGCGGTATTGCACAGCCCGAGCCGCAAGGCGAGGGCTGTAATAGAGCCAAGACTGTAATGAACAAAGCACACGCGTATCATACGACGTTTTTCAACACACTTGCGAGGAAAAAAACAATTAGGTATCGACATTTTTCAGTCACAAATCAGCAAATTATAAACGAACAAATGTTTGCACAAAATGGCGCGGAGGTTTTTTTTTATGTTTTCGCGCGCCGTATCTTTGGTTGAATAACTATGCGCGCGCAGGCGCGCAGGTTAAGTCCAGAGGCAAAGAACACCGCCATTCAGCCACAATATATTAAACTAAATAATTATGTATTTCTAATAGGAATTTACGGTAATTAATGATTTAAAATATTGTATTTTTAAATGCTTTAATAGATAATTAGATGAAGTATAACCTTATCTTATCAGATTTTGACTAAGTACAACAAGTTTATTTATTTACAAAATAATAAATCTTTTGGTAACAACCTCTTTACGGATATTAAAAAAAAAGTGGAATAAGAAAAACACTAGTGCGGCAATGAAAAGTAAAACGCACTAGTGTGTAATAAACCGCATTCCGGGCGTAAGACTAAAGAAAAAATAGCAACTTTACGAGCAAGTGTGTTGAAAAACACCATTATAATTATTTCAGCCCAATTTTAATACTTTTTATTACATAAAAAAACCTATATTCAGATTTAAGAATCTTTTCGAAATTACTTCACATTGCAATGAATTCGATTTTATGATATAATATGGTCAAATCCTATTGATGAAGTCTTGTCATCATATTTGTATAGTCCTGTCTGTGTCAATGATTTGAACTTGACTTGAAAAGTGCATTCTGTTACAATTGTATACATTGGTTAACTACAGCTGGCATATATAAAGTATTCAAAACAATTCAATTACTCGCATCTCGTAACTACCATCGGAAGTCCCGACGCATGGCGTAATTAGAACTCTGATACAGAATATTTGCTATTCTTCGTTTATTATGTATACCATAAAGGACTGAATGTTCCCCTTTTATTATTAAGTGGGTGTCTTCACTGAACATTGAATTGGTTTGTACTGGTAAGTAGTTGGTTGATTAACAAAACATTAGAATCTCAGAAAGCCTTAGTGTTTTACGTGCCAGCTTTAATTAACCAAACTATACTAATCCTTATTAACATGTACCAGTAACAGTTTATAAACAGATCATCCATCCCTCATGCATTCATCCATTGATCATACTGAGCCTTCTGCATCCAACATCCAACTGCCTAAGGGTTGTCTCTCCTTTCCTAATTTGTTTAATCAACCTCCAACTGATAAATTATTAATCATACAGTCACATAAAAGTTACAACACTGCTTCGTTACACAAAATATTCACATTTTTTCTAGATACACCTGCCAACAACAACCTTCAACTAAATCGGACGACCAATGCACGGACCATAGACTTGAACATAAACATTTTTTTACATGATTGGTTACCTTCCTAGTGACGTACGTGCCGACGAGGTATCCCTAGTACGTAACGTCTTGTGTCTAGTCTTGAACGGTCATCCCTCCTTGTAGTGACATCCATGCCGTGCCATCCGTGAAATTCCCTTCACAGGTCAGACTCGGCCGGCTCGTACTCGGAACTCCTTGTCCAAACCAACGGGGCATCGAGTCAACCAGCTAGGTAGCTAACACGTTTGAGGAGCGCTGGGTGTCGCGAGGCTGGTGGGCGGTCGTTAGCTGGTGCGGGGCGGCTAGGCGGGCGGCAGGGCGGGCGGCGCGCCCGACGTCCAGTGGACGAGCGCGTGTTGCGGTAACTGTGTCGCCTGCCGAGTAACATAACCCGATTTTAGGATCTCGACTTTATCTCTCTACGAACCACTACGATGAGTGTGTGTTGTCTCACGTAAAAATGCCAAATACAGACAAAGTCGATTTGGTTGTAGTTAGACTTGACACTACAGATAAAATTTGCTCCAGAACTAATTTCAAATATGACTACTGAAAAATTTAATCATAATCATAATCAATTTATTGCATCATGCCTAACATTACATAAATTTGTTAATCTACACTAGTACAGCATGTAACCCTGTGAGGGCGTTGCAATTTATTTATTTATAACATGGTCAGTACTTTCCCCTGTATCTATCCCCTCTATCAAGTATCTTCCTCTGGTGTCACTACTACTACTATAAATAGATGACAAGTGTTCATTTAAGTGTACCTGGAAGTGGTCCTTCAGTAGCGCTTGCGAGAAGTTGCAGTGCATCTGGTACGCCTCGTTCTCCCGCTCCGTGTCGCCCGCCAGCCGGTACAGATCTACAACGTAAAAATTAAAAAAAAATCGTAAAGGATCTTAACTAGGTCTCACGAATTGTAGTGAAATCACTTGGATATCATCACTATACGTGAGTCGCTGTGAATATTGAATTAATTGATGTTTTGCAGAATTTAGTTAAGCCGTTATTAATGTTTTGCCGTTATTAATGGGAGAATATTAGTCCCTTAGTTTGTCAGCCGCTAAAAGGACTGCAGCAAGAACTGTTATTAATTTAACTTCTACAAGTTCTCAACCAACCTTTCAATATAGCGGAGGCCCACAACTGCACGTGGACATCGGGTATCTTGCTGGCGAGCTGCATGGCGGGCGTGACCATGTTCATGCTCTCGCGCGAGTTGTTGATGGACAGGAAGATGTGGCCCAGCAGCACCAGCGAGCACGACGTCAGACGGTTCAGGTCCTCCGCGTTCGCCATCTTCAGCGTCTCGCGGAGGTAGCGCCTGTGCACGGTTGCAGTTTAAGTTCAAGTATAGGATATACTTGAATTGCCGAGGATATGCTCCTCGCGAACAACGACTTTATTACCTGTGCTTACAGTTCAATTTAGTTAGTAAGCAAAATTTACTTAAGGCTTTTTCAATCTCGCCACCAATCTACAAGGAACCTTATCCTTATATAAAGGCAGAATCGGCGGAAAGCTGGCATTTATGTGGGTTTGCCACTAGCGATCATGCACCCATCGAACTATCGACCGCGCACCAATGTGCTTAACTTTGCCGATCACAAGGGATCGACGCAAGCCGCAGTAAGTTGACTTACTTGAGAACAGCTATAATATCTTACTTGGCCTCGTTGTACCGCGCCTGGAAGAAGGCCTGCAGGCCCAGCACGTAGTAGGAGGCGGCGCGCAGCCCGTGCGCGTACGCCGGCAACGCCTCGGGCCTCACCTGCAATGACACAAATACCTACTTTACAATCGTATTAGGTGATATTATACAAAATATAATGGTTATCATTGTAACATTTCAGTCAAAATTAGCGCGATGTTTTTAAAATTTTTAACAAACTTCAATAAAAGAAGGTTTCAATTCGAATTCATTTTTTTTTTCAACCATATAATTTAAACCAAGTTCAGCATAGATCAATAATAAAATTATCATCATCATCAAAGCAGTCGCAGTCATTTAAACAATCATTATTAAGGATAACATAAAAATTACTCGTCAGATGTCGCTCAATACACATCGGACACCACACGCCACCTACATTTTACTATTAAAATAATTATCAAAAATCGGGTCACCTACAACAATAATTTATAAAGTAGCACGCATACAAAAAACACAGTCGAATTGAGACCTCCCCCTTTCTAAACAAGGTTCAAAATCCCGTGTAACCATCTCATGCAGATCCTACCTGCTCCATGAGCTGCGCCAGGTCGTCGTCGCGCCGCCCCCGCAGGTACACGATGGCCAGGTTCAGCTTCGCGAACATGCACAGGTCTCGCTCTTGGGACATCTGAAACAAAGCATACTAACGTTATTAACTCGATACTTGTTATCATGTTCGAGACAGGTTGAATGAATACAAAAAATACATTAAATAATGTCATATGGACATACAATTATTTTTCAAAATAACTAATAAATTCCTCCAGAACGTCTATGTATTAATTCTGTAAGTGCGTCATGTAAACGTAACTATAAAGCCACTCACTCACATTCGCGCGAATACACAAACCTACAAGTATAGACGAACCTTTGCTTTTTTGACACATTCGTGGTATTCCAAGCTAACAAAGCTGCGACAATTGGTGCAGTTTACAAAGGGTCGCGCACATGAATGAATGAAACGTTTATTCGAAGTAGGTTTTAACAAACACTTTTCGAAAGTCAAACTACGCCATCGCTTCAACAAATCCCTACTGCGAGTGGTCTTGGAAGAAGAATGTGAGTGAGGGCAGTAATAATAACAGTTTAATCGAATTGAGAATCTCTTTTTTTTTGAAGTCGGTTAAATATCTTGGATATAATAATAAGAGTGTACTGACGTGTATGGCGGTGTGGAACTGCGCCTCGGCGGCCTCCATGCAGTTCATGGACATGGCGTACAGCCCCAGCAGGCAGTGCAACTGCGGCGTGTGCGCCGCCGCCGTGCTCGCTGCAACACACACAGACATATGTAGTAGGATATATTATAGTACCTGGGAAATACTGGGGTATCTAAATTTTTTTAAATATCTGTTTAACACTGCAGCAGCGCTGTCTGCTGATCCGACGAAAGTAGTAAAATGTGGTAGAAGTTTTTATGCCTACAACAAAAAATTCCATAGATTCCATAACAATGGTTTTTAGTATCTTCACGTTTTAAACGATCCGCTTTTAGTCATTCATTAAAAAATCACAAATAAGAAAAATGTGTTCAACCAGAAAATTGCGCTGTAACCTATGGCTTCAGCCTGGGTCGAGCACAGGTGTCTCATCATTGAGGAGGCCTAAAGTGTACTTCACCATACTGCTTCAGTGCCAATAACCGTAGCGAAACATTTAAAATCATATGCAAATCTACATTCATTCTAGTAGCGTTAAAAGCCTATCAAAACGTAGTCGCCGAGCAAACTCTTTACATTAACGCTAGTAGGGCTGTAAACCTCTATCCAGAGCCCAAGCCGCTCGGTACAGTAAGGTCATTATAACTCGGCTAATATGAACTTCGTTTTCCGAGATGTTTGCGCAAGTACTGACCAATCAAAACACGGCGGCCATGACAGTGTTTTGTGATGCGCTATTTCGTATTGGCTTAACTATCCTACCGCCCGCACTCCTCGCCACCTGCCACCATTTTGGCCTTAAAATCCACATCTGCGCAGCCATTCGTAGCTATGTTCACATCAGCCGAGTTATAATGACCTTACTGTACTAGGAGATCATAGAGCACTCAGTACTCACGATCAGGCGCGGTGGTGAGCAGATGCGCGGCGCGCGCGATCTCGTGCAGCGCGTGCGCCTTGCCCCCGGCGACCAGCCGGCACAGCGCCGCGTGCTCCACCAGCGCCATGCGCAGCCGCCACGCCAGCGCCGCGCCCGACCGCGCCGGCACGCCCACGCCGCCCGCCGCGCCCGTCGACGACGCGCCCTCCTCGCTCGCTGGAATGACAACACGGCGTTATCACACACAGCCAATTCAAATTTAGAATCATTTATTTCTGTAGGCATCACTGATACACTCATGGACGTCATTTTTTTATTCATCCCTTACATTTTACGCTTTATCTATATCTATGCATACAAACAAAATTAAGGTGTATTTTTCATAGCTTGAGCAGACGGGTAACCTGGTAGGAAGTAGTATGTGGTCGCCCATTAACATTGACAACACTAGGGGTCACCACACGTTGCCAACATAAAACTGGCCGGATGATCAAAATAACAGTGTTTAGCCAACGAATATAGTTATTAACACGCTACTAGCACATACACAAACGATTTAAAATTATATGACTGTCTGTTACTCCAAGCTAATCTCCAGTCTATATGGAACTCAACAAAAGCTGAAAAGTTTATGGAGCAATATAAAGCCTACTTTTTATCCCAGAATTTCAACAGGCATACTCACACGTGAGCTTGTCGATCTGCGCGAGCGCCTTCTCAGTATACTTGTGCGCCTTGTCCATGTAGCCGGCCTGCGCCGAGTGCATCACGGTCACCAGGTACACCAGCACGTACAGTTGCTGCCGCGACAGCCACACGAACGACTCGCCCGCCGCCACGCCGCACACCGCTGCAACGGGTTAATGTTGGTCAAACTTTGCCCGGTACTCACGGATACAAAAAATAAAATCTTAATATATGTATAAAACTCTTGCGTTACTGGTGACTGACAGACAACGCACAGCCGAAACTACTGAACGGAAAAAGCTGAAATCCGGCATGTATTTTCCCTGGGGAGCGTAGGGGAGCACTAAGAGAGGATTTTTGGAAATTCCACCCCGAAGGGGGTAAAATAGGGGAAGTGAAGTTTAAACGAATTCCACGCGGGCAAAGCCTACGGGCGCAAGCTAGTAAGACGGATATTTATGTAAAATAAGAGCGTCATTAACATGGTAGAAGTCAATTAAATCCGCAATATTAGGAATAACTCTAAAACTCAGCATCGGATCTTGCTGAAATGGTAAAAGTATTAAATCAGATTTTTCATGCTGAATTATTTTATTACATATGCATATAACAAATAATATATGACTATCTCAACTCAAGCGACTTTCGTCAGTGTAGACAAAGCCAAATTAAAATCTACATGCATTAGATGAAGTGAAGTAATAATAGAAGTTCATATTTTTCTCTCAATACACCTATAAATTTTATGCTTATCAAATCTTTCTATGTGTAGGTGTCTAAAATCATAATTAATTAGCATAAAATATATTACTTGCTGTGTAATATTGTGACAAATTACCACCTAATTGGTAAACATTTATACAGAACTCCAATAAAATATACTAAGATATTATCCCAAACAATACTGACTATATGTGAATTAGTGACTATATGACAATTTGAATATAGTTACCGTCATCATCGGGCCACGTGGGCGCCATGATGGTCTGGATGCTCTGCTGCAGCTGCTTGAGGCACGGTTTCACACTCTTCACCTGCCCCGCCATCAGGTAATGGCATACCTGGTAACAGACGTCGCCATTTATTATATACAATTCTTAAATTAGGAACACTAAAATACAAATAGCCCATAGCATCAGATGTCTATGACTTTATTTCACCTACCTGCAGGACAAGAAAGAACACTTTCAAATATTCTTTTTGGTGGGGGCTGCCCGCCCACGAGTCAACTAAGTGACCAGCTTGATTCAACAACGGGAGCACCTCTTGGATCTTCTTATCTATTAACAGCAACTGAAAAATAAAACAACACTTAGACGTGTCACAAACAAAATTACCCTTACCTTACCACTGATCATCCAAATCAAGATTAACAGACAGATCACTTCAAAGAAGATACCCCATTACAATTATTTTACTTCATCAGCAAGCCCATAACTGTTCCCATTGCTGGGCACAGGTCTTTTAAAACAATGTGAGGTGTTCTTTCTTCTTGATAGACTTTCAATGTCTTCCTTCAGTGAACCAAGTGATAATTAAATTCTATGATGCACATGTTTCTTTGAAATTCGAGATAGGCACATGATTTCATCCTAGACCTCTAGTTTCTTACATTCACTATCAAAGACTTATTTGCAAATTTAGTTTTTGTTTTGCAAATAAATCTTATTTTTACATGGGTCCATAGATATATAATAAAGTTAATAAAGCGCTAAACATCCTAAATATGACAGGAGGAAAATGTAAGGCTATCATACGAAACTGGCTTGTTACACTTAATTATAGTGAAACTGAGAAAATTATGGTTAGTTAAATATAAAACAACGACCAAACACGCAAGCACAGCACACGAACACGCGCATGCACGTACACACACACACACACACACACACACGCAAACACACACACACACACACAGACACACACACACACAAACACACACATAGCCTCTATGCTAGTGGAACAATAACATTATTATTATAAAATTTTGTAAGTTGTTTTTTTTTCTTTTCTCTTTTCTGTTACTATATTTTTGTTTTATTTATTTTATTTGAGTTATTTTGTTTACTAGTTGATACTGAACAAAATATTATTACATTTTGGGAAGGTGTTGATTATTGGTTCCACAACACAGGGAATCCTAGTGTGGGACCAACGATCCGTATTTTTCTTCTTATGTAATTTTATGTGAATAAATAAATAAATAAAACTATCAAAGATTTAACCAACACCTAAATTCTTTTGCATTATAAACAAAAGCCATTTAATTGTTGAGTATAATAAATTAAAATAATATTACAAAAGTACAATAATAAAAAGAAATATTATAATCTTTATTGAAGCAAGATTGATTCATCATAATTGCAAGTTATTGGACAGTGCACTTCAGTTGAATGAACTTAATTGAGTAATTCCAGACAATTTAAAACTATAGGGGTAGCCCCTTAATTGTTCTTTGAAACTTCATTTTCATTACTTATTTCTTAATACTAAAAATAAATATGCATATAACTCTGATAACCTAGTAATCTGAAGATTGTAAATTAAGAAGATCAATTATAAAAATAATGAGGTAATTTAACACTCTCACACACCTATGTGTGGTGTAAATTGCAAAAAGTTGAATGTAAAGTGTTTGTGACTATGAATTAGGAATCAAAATTAGAACATAACTTTTATATGTCCATATTATTATCATTTCTAAATATGAAAATGCATGATACACATTAATATGAAAACTCATATATGTTAAAAAGTATACAATATAAAACTACAGAACACAATACAACAGACATACAAATAAAAATTATGACCCTAAATATCTTAATAAGATAAAAAATTCATCTAACCACGATTTTCAGAAAATGTGTGCCAAATGCATTGTGCAAAGAGTTAATAAAACTTACCATTACTCTACTAAGTAAAAACAAAACTCTGGTGTACGCCGCATTTGATATCTGGGCGTAATCCACCCCCACTCCAAGTAAACTACTGGCCACCTCATACTCCCTCTCTGTGGCATGAATTTGCTGAAAAACAATAGATTTTCACATTTCTAATCACACTTATTAAACAATATCAGTAGTACATTAAACACAAATTTAATCACTTATGCCACTTATGTATATTCCAATGCCATGATAAGTTGATTGTTGATGAATATAATTTTACCAAATTTTATACTTTACCAAAAAAGTGGTGAATAATATGATTATTATTATTAAATAACACTATAAGAAATAAAATGATGCAAAATAAGACACAAATAAAACTTAAAAAGAGGTGGGTTGATAAAGGCCATTTTCTAAGAGTTCAAAAGTTCTGGTTTCCAAAAATTCAATGACCTGACACATTCAGAAAAGGTAATAACTTGCTACATACCTATTCAATTACTATGTAAATATTGTTCGTACCTGACAAATACTATCTCAATAACCTTTAATCTAATAATAAGATGTGTGTGAATATTTAAATCAACAAATACCATAACAGGTGAAGTTGAGTAAGCAAATGACAACATTGTCAATAGTTAGAAACTTATACTTCCTTATTGTATTGATCATAAGTTTTATCTTAAGTGTTTCATTAAACTCACTCAGACAATATAAATGCTTATAAAGAACATAAGCCAAGTACTCACTGCCAGTTGAAATATTAGTCTACAGTGCCAGTAAACACTGTGCTGGGATAATTCAATAGCTTTTCGTAGGATTGGTTTGGAGTGTGTCGGCTGGCCTTGCTGCTCGAACAGCTCGGCCAGAACGCTCGCCGCCTCGAACTTCACGTCATCGAACCCATTGATACTCTGAGACAAGCACCACTGCAACAAAAACACTATATGACCCACTTCAAAATCATTGTTTACATTCTATGAGAAAGTTGACATACAGACAACCAACCCTAAATTATTTACCGCCTTGTCTAAAACGTATCCCACTCACGCCCCACACTTTAAACAATCTCGGGAACCTAAAATCTACTACAAATAACAAAAAAAAACTTACACTCTGCTCTAAATGCGTTCTCGCCAGGTCGATGTTTTTAGTGTGTGTCAAAAGGATATTTCCAAGTTGTAAATGAGTCCGGGCCTCGACTCTTTGAGGGGGCTTGAAATGAAATACCGCTTGTAGGCACTGAATACAACTTTTTATGTCAGGAGGATTTGATGTGCGGAAATGTTCCGCTAAGCCAAGTAAAGAAATATACCAAGCGTCCTGCGTTGACGCCATTTTGACATTTCTGCTTGGAGGGAACAGTGTTGACAGCTTATGTAAGCAAAAAAGTTTCTAGGCCAAAAACTACTAAACTATACCAATTTGGTAGTTTTTACATAAGAGTGGAGAATCTATCCACAATAAAAATTAAATTAAGTATCTTTATTAATTTAGGTATTCTAAAAATATAAAGGCACAAACTAAAATTTGTGTTTAATTTTGTGGTATAATCGTAATCGTTAGTTTAGTGAGCTATGGTTGGCGGACACTTACCAACTTGGTGTCGCCTGCTGTCAACTAGGCGTTTTTTGAACAATTTTTGGTTAAAACATGACCAGGAATATGAAAAACTCGCCATATTGCAGTTTGTTTTGTTTGTTTTACTGGCAACACTAATGGGGGCTTTACATTATACAATATGCAGAGCGCTAACTCAGTGCACTAACTAGTGTTTTCATACATTACGCTGCACTACAGCACAAACTACTACTGTCTAACCACGTCTATAATAACTGCCTTTACATTATGCGATTTTAGCACGCTAGCTCAGTTAGGGCTCTGCAAATTGTATAACGTAAAGCCCCCATTAGACAGTAAAGAGCAGTGTATACTCCGACTTTTAATTCGATGCAGTAAAATGACATTTGCTAATGTCACTTTTTGAAATAATGTTGCCAGATTTTCAATAATAGTGAAAACTTGCACGATTAACGAACGATGTTTTGATTATTCAGAAAACAATACGGAAAGGTTATTAATTTAAAATTATATAGTAGACGAAAAATAATAAACACCGGTGCATGCATGCTTTTAGTACATAACATGCACTAAAAGCGCTTAATAATTAAAAATCTAGGAGATTATTGATATCATTCGTATTTTTATGTGTAGTTATTGATCCTGTAATAACTTCATACATTATTTTAGCAGTTTGCTAAATTATGCGAAACGATTATAATCCGATTAATATTTTCATCAAATCGAATAATTTGTGTCCAGGTTACATCACTATTTTTGTGATAATAAAAAAGGAAATGTCATTTTACTGCATCGAATTAAAAGTCGGAGTATAATGTATGATAACACTAGTTAGTGCTCTGCAAATTGTATACCTAATGTAAAGCCCCCATTAGTAGGTAGGTACATAGTATCTCAATGGTATTAGGTAGGTAGGTACCTACCTAACGAAACCCAACTAAGCGATGTTGCCGTTCCGTCAACTCTATCAGGGATTTGGTGGTGAACAGATGGTGAAACAGAAAAGTTATCAGCGGCCTTTATCTGGTAGAAAGTGGTAACTGTCTTATAGCTATCTCACACTGTATCAGGAAGTGGTAAAAGCCCTTAGTTATTAATAAAAAAATGAATTTTTGATGTTTTAATGAGGTTTGAAAATGAGGTAGAGCGAGGCACACAAAAGGTTGGGATACACTGCTCTAGCCTGGACTTTCTTTCATTATTGAGAAGTCCCTTCATTTGTTTCATTATATTTAAAGTTTCAGAAACAGTGTCACTTACAGATGTAATTGAATAGCTATTAGGAGACAACTAGTTGCAATTAACTAATTCAATTCTCATATTCTCAAATAAAAACTCCACATCTACCAAAACCATGGCAACTCAGAACCAATGGTACCAACATTAGTACAGGATGAAAATAAAACAGTACATAAAACTTAGTCCTCAATGTTTATTCGTCAATAGTAAGAGCACCACTGTTGATATCATTGATGAGGTCATGTGGTGGTCTTCCTTCCACTGTGCAGCCGACTGACTGTGCTGTGCCAAGGATCTCCTTCACTGTGCCAGACAGCTCACGTGCCATTGAACGAGGCCGCATGATCTTGGCAATACCAACTACATCTTCTAGGGTGATGTTGCCGCTGTGTTTGACTGTGGACAAAATGCTCATTATGTATGTTGTGAATCAAGTTACCTATCCTACGTTTTTGGATTCAAATTTTTAACAAAGATACTTTTAACTACTTGGAACTCTTGAAAATATATTATTTGCATTTTCAATATTACCATTTTACAACATAAATCTAAGTTTGTGATAATCAAATAGAATAAAGTCTATCAAGGGTTACGATGTGTACCTGTGTGTAGAATTTTCAGTAGCGATTTCACAATTTACTACACTAAGGACATTCCAGGTCAGGTTATCCTAAATGCTGATGTGAATGACTGTATAAAGGCTGTAATATACTTTTTGTTTGACAATGCATGACTGAAAAATTATCATGAAACATTCGGTAGGTACTCACTGTTCTTTTGTTTTTTACGGTCACGGGGAGGTTCCTTCAGAGCTCTGATGATGAGGGCAGCAGCAGAGGGCACCACAGAGATTTGTGCTTGCCTGTTTTGTACAATCAGCTGAACAGTGATCTTCAGACCCTTCCAGTCGCCTGTGGCTTTTGCGATATCATCACCAACCTTCTTAGGGGACTGCAGCATAAAATTTAATTTAATTACAATATATTCTTGGTTAAGTTCATACAATACATTTCAATAATTTGGGTAGTACATAACAGAAACTAATTATTTTAATGAAATATTACCTGAAATTATGGATTCAATATTACATCTGGCCCAGGGTATGGTGGGATCAGACCATTGCCAGTACATACTTACAAGTCACCCAAAATATTTCCTATGAAATCCCATGAGGTTTACCCAACTACCAAATAATCTACACATGCAAAATGTTTTCAAATTTGTCTACAATTTACTAAATGGAAAGATCTCCATATCCTATAATTGATATGGTACTTCTACCAAACGAAGGACTTAACCTAAAATCATGTCTGTTAAAGACTATCATTACATTCCAGCAGAATAGATAGATAGATCTACAACTAATAATATAAAAGACAGGTTCATCAAACATGTAAAGCATGCAGAAATTACGGCGTGGCAGCCTCACAGCCTGGTCCGCGACTCCTTATTGGGCATTCGGAGTAGCCGCGACAGGGAAAGGATCCTGAGTCGCGGGTTCCTTCCATCCGCCAACCGGAAGGACGCGCCTGGTAGGGAGGCACCCCCCAGGATCATACATCACAGCGAGCCAGATAGTGAAACGTTTTAACCACTATACTAGTTAGTTTGGGCGATCATATTTCACGTGTTTAATACTTGTATCAGGTGTGGTGAGTAATAAAAGGAAAATATAAATACAACACTAGCTGTCTCGCATTACACATTCAGATTTGCGAATGAATACGACTGCCACGCTTATTTTTGAGGTTAACTTCATGAAATTCTATACTCACGAGACCAAGAGGACCAATTTTAGGAGCCAAAGATGATGTGGCACCAACTTCTCCACCAACACACCTCAAATTCACTGTAAACACACCAGAACTTTAATAAAACGAAGCGAATACAACACATTTGTGATATGAACTAAATTAACAGCACTATGAACCTTACCAATTTTAATTTCATTGGGATCGAATTTAGGCGGCATTTTGCTGACTTATTTCAATACAGTTTACTGTAAATGAAATATATCCAAGCAGATTACTTTGGATTAAAAACGAACTGCAACAGAACGTTCCGCGAGCGTTGACAGCTCGACATGAAAAGAAAATTTTGTGGAATGACAGGTGACAGGTACGAAGACGAACAAAACCATAGAGATAGGAATATGAACAAAACAAACTTATAAAGGCACTGACAGCTGATTTTTTGACATTGGGGCTGCGTTCCGTAACTAACCCATAACACTCACAAGGTCTCAAAAAAGCGTTCCATTACTGATTATGGGCATCATGGTCGTAGCATTTGGTGTTCATAATGTTCATATAAGCGCAGCGGTTTTGACGTACTGGATTGCGTCATCACTTTCGATCACAACTACCCACCTGGATTGGTGGGGCGTTGTAATGTTAACATCAACGCTCAAATTCGTTCCATTAAGGTACAACACTCAGAATGTCAATACTTAATGGAACTCAAAATAAAGGCGTTGAGGGCGAGATTGTTATGGGCTAGTTACGGAACGCAGCCAACGATTAAAACATAATTATCAGAAACCATTCCCCTAGGCATATTATGATCCATGGATGTAGAAAGTCTAGATGGGCCCGTAACATACATAAGGCGCACGGCGAGTGGTCAACATTGGGTTGTGTGATTGAGTGATTGATCAAGTCAGTCTGTTGTAGACAGCAGCGAGGTAGACAAATCTTCCTTACGCAAAATTGATTTCAGTAATTACGTCCGCAAATGTAGAAAATATGGCTTCCTGTGCCTTCAAAAATATTCTAATAATTCAAGAAACACAAATAAAGTCCAAAGGAATCACATTTCATTATGTAAACATTGAATTGTAAATTAACTTCACTATTTCTAAAATAATAACTTTAGTAAAATGGCGCGTGACATATGTAAGAGTAACAAAGACAGCACGACTAAAACTTCGAAACGCGGAAGCGAGATAAAAAAAAAAAAAAGCTAAAGCTGCAACCCACTAATGGCCCACTACTGAGCACGGGTCTCTCCTCATTACTGAGGAGGCCTAGAGCATACTCCACCACGCTGCTCCAATGCGGGTTGGTGGAAGCGAGATATCACTATGTAATCTGTTCGTTTTCAAATATAGTAACAAAATTCCATCGCGCCAACTTCACGCACAAACCGATTCGATTCAAAATTGGATTGTTCCAACTTGACGCACATTCGAACGTGCAAGGCCCGTCTAGGTATATATGTCTATGTTATGATCGTTCAGTGGGCTGAGTGCGAGTTTTTAGAGTCTGGCAAATGAAAGTAGAACCTCGTATTTTTAAAGAAATTTTAGATGGCAACAGCAAATTACGTCAAAACTTTCTGACGTACTGTCAGTGACCGACCGCCATGATTACTTTCCAAGTCAATAGGTATTATACATAATATGTCGTATCCGCAAATTACTTACTCAAAAGGAATAAAACGTTAAAAGTGGGTCAAGGAAGCTATATTTTACCATGATAACCGAGTATGAAGAAGGAAAAAAACAAAATAGCGAGGTTTATGTGAAAAATATTGATTGTTTACTTATCATGTCGTGCCATCTCGACGTTTACAGGTGAGTCGGACTAGTTGTGTTTGATAGTTTTATTTCTATTAACCGCTAGAAATATTATTCCAATAAGTAAATTGTAATATTCATAATGATTTCAACTAACTTTTTATGTATTGTTTACAGATTAAGTCAGCAAGCTTACAGATTCGGATTTGAAAAATGACTGACCATATTATAAACTTAGAAAATAGAAGGAACGCGACAGACAGAGTTTGAGTTATAGAATCGAAGAGTTAGATAATTTTATAATTAATGCTGGAATAATTGTGATTCACATTCAAGGGATTCTGATGCTTTGTTTGATATAGAATATTTGAATCAGATATGGATTCATAATAATAAATTGTGTGTTTTGTTAACTTTGTTTATTTTATTTACCCTGCTTACTGTAATTAGTATGTTATCAATTATGCATTTAAATTAAAAAAACTCGCAGGCAAACTGTTTATTATTTTCAATGCAGTAATTATATATAAGAATCATTTGTTAAAACGACCGTGAAAATTGTTTTTCTTTTTCAAGTATCAAAATGAGTTGACGCTACATTTACTGGGTTGCCTTATACATTTTTTTAAATTTCGCGGGCTTTTAAAGGTTCTACTTTCGTTTGCCAGACTCTAGTGACAAAACGCGCTCGCTACGTAACTGCGAGTTAGCTAAAATTTGTATGGGATCCAAGCTGAGCCATTTACGTCCCGCTAGGAGGCTATGCTCCGATTCCATACAAATTTTAGGTAACTCGCAGTTACGTTGCGTCACTTAAAACTCGCACTCAGCCCACTGTTTGCGGTGATGATGTTATGGATTACGTTATCATTTTCGCTCCCAACAACCCACCTCAATTGGTGGAGCGTTGCGGACACTATCTTTATCGCGCTTTTCTAACATGTAAGTTAGCGACAGAAAGTATATATTACTATGATTTCGAAATAATGGTCGTAGGTGAAGTAGTTTCTGAAGAGATAATTGAAAAAAAAATAATCGTGTGAAATTTTCAATGCACGTGAAGTCAACCCACAAATGTTGAGGTTATTGTAACCCAATCTATTAAAGTTCCCATCTTATTTTTTTAAGCCCATTATTTGTAATAGACTGGTCAAACAGCGGACGGGGTGGGACGGCGACGCGACGCTTTGGCGGTTAGTTAATATGGAATACCGAATACGTCACACAGCACAGACGAACGCCAAGCGAGATGGCTATGTGTGCCGTATTCTATACTAATATATTACATCTCTTCAAATTCCACCAGCTCGCGTCGCTGTCCCGTCACGTCCGCTGTTTGATCAGAATGGCTTTATTGTTTACATCAACGCTAAATATTTCCGTTCCACTAGGGTACAAATTCTCAAAAAGCTAGTGGAACACGAAAACCAGACGTCGAGGGCATGATCGTTAATAACAGTTAATTGAACGCAGCCATTCTAATAAAAAATATACATAAAAAATACATACAAAGGGCATGTTCCTCAAAGTGATTAAAACGCTTGAAACGCTTTGGCCGAGTTCCGTAACTAGCCCATAACAATCTCGCTCTCAACGCCTGTATTTTGAGTTCCATTAGGTTTTGACGTTCAGAGTGTTGTACCCTAATGGAATGGATTTGAGCGTTGATGTTAACATTACAACGCCCCACCGATCCAGGTGGGTCGTTGTGATCGAAAGTGATGACAAAATCCATTACGTCACAACCGCTCAAATTAACACCAAATGCCACGACCATGATGCCCATAATCAGTAATGGAACGCTTTTTTGAGACGTCATGATTGTTATGGGCTAGTTACGGAACGCGACCCTTGTGTACATAAAAATATAGCACAAATTAGAATTAGACTGTAGCACTTGTGGTAGCACATAGATGGCAACATTGAATTTATAGATAATAAATAAAAAATATTTGATTTCATTTCTTTTCTTTCTTGTTGCGTTCGTTGATGACAAATCGTCAGATTCGTCAGTGTCAGTTGCTTGGAGTAGAAAATTGCTTTGTAATTAATATTTTTATTTTATCAGTGTCGTCTATTTGATATTAGATAAGTGTAGATAATACTATCCTCTATTAACAATACAATGAATAAAGTTTATCACGACGAAGGAATGTTAAAACAATTTTTATCCAAATACAAACATCGCGACTACACTTGTCGGGAAGTAATCCGTCTGATGGAAGTGTATAGAAGCTTGACTTACCGCTTGGAAGCCTTTGTTTTCAATAATGGCACCAGGAAAGATCTGTTGAACCTCGAGGGCACGCTGCCCGTCAAGTACAAAGGCGCATACTATAATATACCAGTGTGCATTTGGCTAATGGACACCCATCCGGAAAATGCTCCATTGTGTTTCGTGAAACCGACAGCCGATATGTCCATTAAAGTGTCTAAATACGTCGATAGCAACGGTAAGGTTTACTTACCGTTCCTACACGAGTGGAACCAATCGTCGCAAATGCTGAAACTGGTCGAGTGCATGATATCTGCATTTGGCGAGTTGCCGCCGGTCTACGCGAAGCCCCGCAACGAAGCCCGACCACCTTATCCGATGAATTCCTTTATGCCGCAACCCAGTGGGTACCCCTACCCTCAACCAACTACTCAAGCTCCTTATCCAACCTTTACACCATATCCTACTACTTCAAATGTGCCATATCCGAGCTATGGAGCTAATTTCAATGCTAACGGTACTCCATATCCTGTCGCCAATCCCACTCCCTACCCACCAGCTACAGTCTTACCGGGACCCTCCCCTGATATGGCTGGAGGCACCATTACAGAGGAACATATAAAGGCATCCTTGCTATCAGCTGTTGAAGATAAGCTCAGAAGGAGACTCAAGGAGCAGTCTCAACAATCACAGGCTGAATTGGAAACCCTGAGGCGCACTCAGCGTGAACTCAATGAAGGCAAAACAAGGCTTGAAGATATACTAACAAGACTCCAGCGGGAACGAGCTGAGTTAGATAAAAATGTAGCAGTGCTACAAGAAAAAGAAAAAGAATTGGAAGCTGCTGTGGAGCGTTTGGAAGAACAAGAAGGGATAGACATTGATGAGGCTGTTGTAACCACTGCTCCTCTGTATTCACAGCTGTTGAATGCTTTTGCAGAGGAAGCTACTCTAGAGGATGCTATTTACTACATGGGAGAAGCCTTACGCAAGGAGGTTATCGATCTGGATACATTTTTGAAACAAGTACGTACACTGGCTAGGCGGCAGTTCACGCTGAGAGCTTTGATGCATAAATGCAGGCAAAAGGCTCAACTTGCTTGTTGATTAACCTACTGTGACCAATGGCAGGGTGTATAATTGCTTTTGTACGGTAAATTATTGAGCGTACCTTGTTATTATCGCTCTATGATAAAGTGAGTATAAATGATTATCATTGCTAACTCTTCCTGGAGACGAGTATGTATGTGATTCAATGTTTATTTGTGTGTATCAATATGCAAGTGTTTTATCTCTGGTATACAGAAAATTTATTTCATAATTAATGAAGAGTTTATTAGTTAGTTTTTTATATATCAGTTCATGTAGGCTTCATAGTTATGGCAATACACAAATACTGAGCAAAGGTTTTGTTATGCTTTGATCAGTAATGTAGTTGACACTGTATATTATACTAGTGAATATAATATATAACCAATAGTAATATAGGATAATAATTACAGAATTGTGAAAATAGCTATTTAGTTCATATATTATGCAATATCTATCCATACTAAAGGCATACTCACACTATATTTTTGTGTAGTATTGCAAGGATCATGTGTAATCACTTATTTGTGGATATGTGCATCATTATTCCATTGTGTGGAAGTTTAGTTTGAATGTAAAGTAACATGCACAGTTTTTTGTGATAGATATAATTGACTTACACTGTACTACTTAACAATCGGAATTACAAAAAACAGCAAAAATGTCATTAAATTTTTTGTTGCGGGTTCATCTTCATATAGCTTTACCGAACATGTTAGCCTGTAGAATCATTTTGAAATCTCACATATTATAAATCAGTGGAGATTACATTTATCTGATATGTGTATAATCATTCTTGTTATTTAGAGCATAAATTAATATTGTAATTGTACCACTTTAAATATAATGTCATTTAAAAAGTATAATTAATATAGTACAATACTCAAAATTAAACTATCACCAAGCAGAATTAGAGGTATGCAAAATTAAAAATCACTCCCATTTCTAGTCAACATCAAAAATGTGTAAAATGCATGTATCCAAGTCTAGATAAGATGTAGCTATTGCACACCCACTACTGTATTAGTTATGACTTTTATTGCACTAAGATCTAGATAATTATATTTGGAGTGGTAATATGTAAGTTATTGTTAAGGTGCTAGACAATAAGGCTCATATTAATGTTATCCTTGATATGGTTAATGTAAATAAATGTCATTTCTCTATTTTGAATATCACATATTTTGGGTGCCATTATGATTAATAACAGGTACAATTGTTTTTGTAAGAAATTACAAGTGACTTCTTATTTCCATTGCTTATCCTGATTAGGTACTAAACCTGAAAGTGGGAGTATGGAATTATCTGAGTATTTACCATAAAGTTATATATACAGATTTGTCTTAACTATTATGAATTTGTTTGAGTAGAATGTGCTCCATTTAAGGCTGCCTGTCTATTGAAGCGGTGCGAGGTTGCGGAGTGGAGAAACAGTGAAACAGGGAGAAATATTCACCAATAAGATCCGCTCAGCGCCAGTGGACAGGGATTAGCGTGCTAGCTATTGGTTAATATTTCTCCCTTTCTCCGCTCTGCAGCCTCGCACCGCTTCAGTGGACAGGCAGCCTAACAGTCATTCATGTGTTTCAGCCGCCCATGAAAATATGCTAATATGTTTGGGCAAAGGAGGAGGGGCAAAAATATATGGAAGCTGGTCTACCTTGCAATAAAATTAAGTCTTATGTTAATAGAAGGGTTATTTTATGTATTTGCAATTTGCATATGTGCTAGGTCGCATGTCTCTGAGTATCGTCGGATCCGAGTTCTATTACATTGAATCTGACAGTATTTAGGTAGTGCCAAACATTGAACATCGAAAATTTTGTAAAAAATAATGAAACAATGTAGGTACATAACTCTTTACAAAAAGATAACAGACTTCAGTCGACATTACTCAAAAACTACTCGCAGATGTCGCTCCAATTTATAAGGGACCACACAAAAAGAAGGTACTACCTTTCGAACAAAAAGAAAATCATCAAAATCAGAATACCCAATTATTTTACTCAGTTTCCATTACAACATATAATAATCTCATATTGCCTCAAATACATTTTTATGAAAAAAAAAAATTTGGTGGTCGGTTTAGCCCCACTAGTGATCAGCCAGGTCTGCACTACTCTGTTGGGGTATGATAGGAGAGCTATGTGACAAGTTTTCATAATTAATAGTGTTGATAATATTATTAATTAAAATATAACAATAATATTTCCTGGATTGGGCATACTCATGGCTGTATCTCCAAACGGACAAAGATTTGGGGAAACTTCCAATAGTAAATATTAATGTATAATTTTATCCCAAGCTGAAAATTATTATTGATACTCATTATTATTGGACTGTAGACCAAAATGCCCATTCTCCTTTAAACATTGCTCACTAAAAATCTGTTAAACACTCAAAATCATGATTCAAGTACATTTTGTATATACTGCAACAAGCAAGTATATTAATCAAACATTAAATTTCTAGTAGCACATGTAGTATGAATTGTGATGCAGATATACCACAGGCATTATAGTTAAGGAATATAGTTGCAGTTGTTTTAAGGATTTTTCTCTGAAGTCTGATTGTACTGAATATAAATACACTTTGAAATATTTACATTTATAAATGTTTGGCTGACATAATTAAGAGGTATTGTTAATAATTAATCTATAGAAAATTCCGAAAGAAATTATATGAATGGAAATTGCAGTGGGATGGTATGAAAATAGAAAATAAATAGGACTTATCTGTCTATAATGTATTCAACTTAACATACATTATCAATAGTAAAATATGTATAAGAAACTTATTCCAAAAAAACTCAATTCAGCTTTTATATTGTTTAATGCTTTTCATCATGATAGAGTAAATTAAATTTAAATGTGTAGTAATTGACATTTTAAGTGTTATTATTAAACTTATGTTGCATGTCTGATTTTTTATCCATGTAATCTATATTAATTTGTGAAAGGTGGTAGCATTTTGATGATGTTTTAATGTTCTTCTGTTTTTTTACATATATGTAGTTCAAATAATAGGATTGTGTTTCAAACTGCATTGATTGTATTGTGTTGAAAGTGCACTGATTATGGAATTAGACATGCACATAACTTAATATAGACGTTTATATGCTTAGTTATCTATCTGCTATGTGAAATAAATTATTGGAACTAAATATTACGGCTTTATATTGTTCTGACAAATATATTTTGTACTGTAAGATGTCTGAGGGGAGGCTCATTGTCACAATAAATGTATAAAGACACAAGTTGTTTTAATTGTATTTCGGACGTATTGAGTGGAACATTAAATATTGTTTTTGTGAACTTTCTTGGCAGTTCAAAATTGTGCAAAATATTTTAAAAAGTACAACTACACCCCAGTAAAGATATCCTTATTCAATGTAGAACAATTTCATCACTTTACAAATTAGTTATTTCGTTTGGTATCGTATTTGAATTTTCAGCAGATATCACTGATAATTTATCTGGGGTTTGGACCCACTTTAAAGGATGTGAATATTAAAGGGTAAATAAAAAATGGTTTGTGATTATATACTCTCATTTATTTGCAATAGAAAAATTCCAATGCTTAGCTTAAAAAAATAAATAAAAGCAATCAAATGCGGGAATGAAGCGGTTGCTCTTGGAGCTATTTCTTATCTTCCTTCTGTTTCTTGCCCTTCTTGGCAGCTGCCGTCGCTTCCACGTCGATGGGCGCCGGCTTCACAAACGGTATCAGATCTTGATATTCCTCGGGCATCCATGGCTTGAGGACTTCAGGGATCTGAAACGAAATAGATAGCTCATTATACTTTATACATATCACTATACGAAACTAAGATTGTCAGTCTTGGAATGCTATCATTTAAAATATAGTACTGGTATGATGGTTTCCTGTTCAATAAACCATAACAATGCTTGTCTGAAACAGTCGCGGCACAGTTCACTTTAGTAATAAATATGGCTTCAACAGTGCCTCAGAAAACACTGTTAACACAAAATCTTTACATGCATTCGAATGAATGAACTCATGGCTAGATTGTTGCGACACAATAATATCATCAATGAGTCATCACTCATCATCACGTTTACGAGATTACCTTGATCCCCTCCTCAGTCTGGTAGACCTCGAGCAGCGCGCAGATGACGCGCGTGGTGGCGCACATGGTCGCGTTCAGCATGTGAACGTACTCCGTCGCCGCATTCATCTTCTTCGTTTGCCCGTACCTGAGACAGTGTTATAGAATAGTACTTAATTAAAACAAATACTTTACAAAGTACTAGCTTTAATGCAAGATCCATTCAAAAGGCCACAATGGGAATAAGGCCGCCGATAGCTGCATGAGCGCCCGCGTGAAATACCGTTTGCAAACCTTTGTCGCTTCAAACTACCAAGCGGATATGGGTTTATTTTTATTGAAATAATACTTTGTGGTATATTTGCTGCCACCCTAGACGTGCTGTTCGCGTGCGGCACACGCCTTGTACGCCTGCTTACGACGGTTCTGACGGACCTTAAAACGGCAGTCCGGCAAGGTAACCTTTGGGCCTCACTGGTACATCACACTATTAGAAGTAAAAAACAAAATAAGACCTACCTCACAAGCAACCGCCTGGCCTGATACTCGAGGCAGTTGCTGCAGGAGACGAGCTCGCGGAAGGCGCCGGAGCCGGGGAACCAGGCCTCCAGGTCGAGTTTCTTGGCGGCGGCGTGGTTGAGCGCGCCCGACACGATGTTCACCACGCGGTACGGGATGCCCAGCAGCTGGTAGAACTCTTCAGCGTTGCCGATCATCTCGTCCATCATCTTCCAGGACGCGTCGTCGTGCGGCGATGTCAGCACGAACTGTTCCACCTGGTATACATGAAAGTCGATCTTAATTTATTTTATTTGTAAAATGGTAATAATTTAATACATTTTTGATGCTCTGGAAGGGACAGTTAAACAAACAACAAATTTTTACAAATGGGACAGTTAAAATTAAATTTAATAGAAGAAAGATCAACTGTAGCCAACTCTGTTGTTCTTCATTACAAATACACCGACATATCAATAGAACCACTAACTTTGCGTTATACATTATTTGAGATTATTCTGGAACATGCATACCTTTTCAAATTGATGTACCCTGAAGATACCGCGAGTGTCACGACCGTGTGACCCAACTTCTTGTCGGAAACATGTCGATAAACCTGCATACCTGAAAGAAATACAATTAAATTATTTAAATTCGTCCATGCAGCCTTTTGGTTGCTTTTGGGCATTACCAAGACAGTATGTCTTGACATGGAGAAAACATTAATGTTTGTTACCTGATGGGTAAGGAAGCTTCAGGCAGCCACTCGTCGCGGTGGTAGGCAGCAATGGGCTGCTCCGAGGTGGCTATCAGGTACTTCTCATCGATAGCCGAGTCTCCTTTGTTCTCCGAGCCTTTGCCCAGCACCTTGTACAACTCTTCATCAAACTGAGCCAGCTGAGCTACTTCTTGCATGACCTGAAATATACACATGATTTCTATCTATTTTGTTTCAACAAGTGTATGGATTTGTCATAAAATTATAGATCCTTAAACTCTATTTTAAATTTTTATCTATTTAACTTAAGGCTACCTGCTAATTTGAGAAAAATAAACAAAAAATCAACTCATCAGATATACATAAATCATACATACCTCTTTCCGCATAAAGAATGGTGTGTACAGGGGTGTGTATCCCTTCTTCAGTAATAACCTGAGAGACAGCTGTACAAAGGCTTGCTCTAGGAACACTGCAGCACCCTTCAGATAGTACCCACGGCCGCCAGCGACGGCGGAGCCCCGCTCACCGTCCATACCTGCATGATTAATTATTATATTAGTACGACAAGCACTTAGATTTTCAAGATCAAAACAAGTTTATATTCATCATTCATTAAGTTTATATTATATTCATTCTGAACCAAAATACAACTTGATACAGTTGTATGCATATAATATTATTGGAACGAAGTTCCTTACGGCAGGCTTGGAGGAGATAGGAATTTTGCTGTGCGACCGAACTGAAAAATATGTGATAGTAAAACCGTAAGAAAATACGCGTTACCTAGTACCTACCTTACCTAGTTACCTAGTACTAGTAGTAGTGTGTACCTAGTATAAAAGCGTTATTTCCTTGAGACAGTTTTAAGGGGCATTTGTTACTGTGCCCTAACATTATTATTTTACGTAATTTATTATTTCCTAAAATACTGAATTTTCTAAATACTTTCCTGTACTTAAATAAAAACTAATCAGCAAACTTTAAGAGAAAAATCAAGAAAACCTACATAAAATTGAGCACGATTTTTTTTGCAAATTGTGTTGATTCTACATTAGCCAAAGGAACTTCGTTCCTACCTGGTGTCCCACGACACCACATTTTAATTTTTTATAGCTTTCGCTTGTCAGCTTATCAATTCCCCAGTCATGAATTTTCAAATAAGTTGCATTTGCTTTAAGTAATAAATACATTGTAGTTTATATTAATCGCTGGAATATTCCAATTACATAACTAATAACTATATGTTCATCTTGCCCTAATTTCTTAAGCTTACCTACATAAGTAAAATATGAAGTGAAAGTTGGTTTGAGCATTTACTTGTAACAAGGAATTTACTCTTGTTTATGGAATGAATAACATAATGTATTACAGAACTTTCATCCACAAAAAAATTGTGTGAGGAACTAGTAAATAAATAAAAGTTTAAAATGTTTAAATACATGCTGATGGATGTACTGTCTACACACTGTCTGCATTTAAAAATCTAAAACATTATTACATTGCTAATATCTTTCAATAATTATTATAATTGTACAAAAACTTAATTAATGACTCGTTATCATGTATCCATGAGTTATAGAGTTAATCTTATTTATACAAGTGTTGTATTATTTACTTTTGATTATCGATATGCATAATAGAATGTTGAGAGCTTGCCCCAGTCAAACAATACAGAAAAGCATAATTAAACCAAATTACTTTAAATCCCTTTTCTACTTTATTAATTTGTCTCCTTTTACTTATTTTAAAGATATTTGAGTCATAATATGTTGCTTGATGGTAAGTGTTGATTTACTGTTGGTGAAAGCTTATGATGTGTGATTTGAACTTTAACATATACCATCTGGTTTTACTATTATGTTTATTACCTAATTTAGTAAGAGAAAGCTTTTTTTGATAAAAAATAAATAAAAAAAAAAAACTCACCATCAATCATACAGATAAGATCAACATGGGAGTACTTCTGTCTCTGTGTGCAGTCTCCATGGGTCCTTTCCACTAGGTTATGCTCTTCATCATCGTCAACTGGCACTGAAGAGTGCAAGTGGTTCCCAACCTCTCGGAGTGCCGCTGAACGGGCTTTCTCTGCAGCTTGGAGCTCCTGCTCATTCTTAACAATCGCCTCATCTATAAGTACTCTTACCTGTAATTTTATGCACATTAAAATCTACTATCCGTTATTGTTTGGGAATTAAGAAGCTCTGGATTCAATAAACATTTTTAACTACTAAAGAGATAATTAAAGGGATATTTAGCTTTTGTTTCGCTTTGTTAGGTGAGATAACTTTTAACCATATGGAATTGATGCTATTAAATTTATAACCTAATAATTTATTCACAATATAAATCACATTAAGTAGTAATGAAAAAAACTAACTTTCTTAATTTGGTTCACAGTCAAAGGCCTCAACTGTTCGCCGGTGAGATTGATCAGGTTATCAGCCACTTCTGAAGGCACAGGCTCATCTTCCGCACCAACTGGTTCTTTACTTTTCATCTTTTGTCCAATTTCTTTGCTACAAACATTCTTCAGCTTATTCAAGTTATCAGCATCATGGCGTAATCTTCGCCAGAGTGTGTCCTGGTCCACCACTGTATCCACTAGCGCTACGTCTTTGAAACGCTTTCGCTGGTTTTCGCGGATCTTATGTGGATCTCCATCTTTATCGGCACGGAATAAATCTAAATCGAGTACCATATTGATTCAAAATACTACTTTCTTTACGATAATATGACGAAACTGATGCTGTCAGCAATCTGCATGGCCTGCAACCTGCAATCTGCATGCGCCAACCACTTCACCTTCACTTCACTAACTTCACCTTCACTTCACAGCACGACAATCGACAATACATTAACGATGGGCGATTACTACTAAAAAGAATCGAATTAGTCGATTGTTCAGGTTAGTCGATAAAAGTCGATAACAATCGACGTTATTCGATTGTTGTTAACAACTAAAAGTTGCGGGCTGCGGCGGCGAGGCGATCGACGCGGCGCAGCGTGCGCCTGCGGTATACAGAGTACTTTTGTGTGCGGTACTACTAAATTTATCGAATAATCGAGGCGACCGACGCGGCGCAGCGTGCGCGTGCGGTACTACTAAATTTATCGAATAATTGCTATACTCGTGCGTAGTTACATTGCGTACTACTACTACTTAAAAAGTAATTACAAAAGATGGTGCGGCGGGCGGGGGTGCGTTGCATATTGCGATTCGCGCTATATAAATTAGGTTATTTAGATGACTATTTAGTAGCCAAGTATTCATATTGGTATCACTGATACACTTATGCACGTAATTTTTTTTATTCTTCCACCTTACAAAGCCGGTATATATATACACCATTGATGTATAAGTATCTAGATGGATAATCGAATCCGCGAAGACCTGTCAAAAAAGCTGCGCCAACTATTGGCGCAGAAGTACTTTCCCGCCAATTAGTGCCGATCGCGCCGCTTTCGTGTCACTACGTATTACGCGCGCAATTTAAATAAACAAATAAGAGGGATAACATGACGAAATGTGCTATTAAACTGTGCCGGAATTATAAAGGAAGGGTAAAAAGCTCAAAAAACATCACATATCATAGGCAAGTAACCAATAAACATATTTTTAATTAAATTTCAATTTTGATTTTTATTGTAACCAAATTACGTCATTTTTTTGTCAGTGTTGCTAGTTTCTATTTTTATGCTCCCGACTTAACATCATTTTTGTGGGTATATAAATTGGTTTATGGTTACGTGTATATTATTTAGTTCATGTACTTTTATAAATCGATTAAAGAAAGGTGGTGTTTACCAATACGTTTGTGTTTATTTATAATAATATAACATTAATATTCGTATGTTTATGAGCCCATTTTAATGATTATTTTTGCATTGGGTCGAATAAACCACTTTTAAAGGTACAAGAGTAATGTGAAAAGGAGACGATCCAAAATTGTATGTAGTCTGGGCCTGGTTTTGTACCAGTGATAAAATAAGATAAAAAAGAAAAATAAACCATTTTTGACTAATCAAATCCACGAACTCATCTATATTTCAGTGCAAAAATTATTTATTAACTCCACGTGACGCAATTATTCTACATAATGGCGGGCAGCAGACCAGAGGATTCATAATTTTTGACGTATGACGTTAGCTGTCAATATGCCTTCTCTATGCTTGAACAATGGCTCGAACTCAGAGTGAAGGACGCCATCTTGCAAGTGTTGCAAGTAGTACCTACCGAATAACTCGAAATTAATTTTATTTTAGCAAGTCATTTATTGCGATTTGTGAATTTATTATATTTTTAATGAACTTTCTGTATTTTTTGGTTTTTCATGGTTTAGTGTACAAGATCAGGCCCAAAATGGACCATCTCCTTTTCTAAAATTGTAAAGTTACCGTCTCAGATTAAGGTGAAAATTTGAAGGGAGGACGGGTTCTACACTCTCATTCGTCCCCCCAAACTAAATATTGCTCTCATAAAGTACTTACTTTTTTAAAATTATTTTTCTAAATCTCTAAAAATTTTAAGGTTATGTGGTCTCATTGGTTAATGTGTAAGCGCTCGAAGTCTTAAGTGTATGTATATGTGTGTGTGGACGTGTGTGTGTGTGTGTGTGTGTTTTAAACTACATTATAAAAAATAAATAACTTAAGTAGATCTAATTTGATTTTTGGGCCTAATTTTGAATCGTGACATCTCCGGCGCTGCGGAAGATGCAGCCAAACAGGCAAACAGGACTAACAATAGCGAAAAAGTAATTTGGGGGGAAAGTTGGGGGAGTCACCAACCTCTCCTCCAAAAAATTTCAGCTTAATTTGAGGTAGTCACTTTATAATTTTTGGAAACTTGATTTTTTTATAATAAAAAAAGTATGCATTTCCTAGATTTAAAAATGGTGGGGGGAAGATGTGAGCGTCAGCCCCCTCCCCCCCTCAAATTTTTAGCTTAATTTGAGGTGGTAACTTAATTAAAGAAGAGCCAATTATTTACGTTACCTATCTAATTTAATAAAAAAATTACTTGGAAAGTTAATTACATGCATATCATTAAAAAAAACTTCAATAAATAAAGGAGATGGTCCATTTTGGGCCTGATCTTGTACACTAAACCATGAAAAACCAAAAAATACAGAAAGTTCATTAAAAATATAATAAATTCACAAATCGCAATAAATGACTTGCTAAAATAAAATTAATTTCGAGTTATTCGGTAGGTACTACTTGCAACACTTGCAAGATGGCGTCCTTCACTCTGAGTTCGAGCCATTGTTCAAGCATAGAGAAGGCATATTGACAGCTAACGTCATACGTCAAAAATTATGAATCCTCTGGTCTGCTGCCCGCCATTATGTAGAATAATTGCGTCACGTGGAGTTAATAAATAATTTTTGCACTGAAATATAGATGAGTTCGTGGATTTGATTAGTCAAAAATGGTTTATTTTTCTTTTTTATTTTATTTTATCACTGGTACAAAACCAGGCCCAGACTCCATACAATTTTGGACCGTCTCCTTTCCAACTACAAACTGCGTAAAAAATATTAATTTAATTAACTTAGCTGGTTTATTACAACATTAACATAAACAACTGTAATTAAATTAAGTAGGGTTTTTTATTTATTCATGAAAATAACCACTCCATAAATTAAGTTTAATGTGTGATTTATGGGAAAATTTTAGTAACTGGTATCATTGATCACGCAACATAGACACTAGACGAACGTGAAAAACATCGCCTGCACGCACACATGCTTGATATTGTTGCCGTGTTTTTTTTGTCTTCATTGTAGGGCGACGCTCAATCTACCTATTTATTGCATCATTGATATACACATAGCCAAATTATGCATCCTTCTTATTAAGTAATTATAACAGTCGCTGTTTTTTTTCTACGTATTTATATTATTTCAAGCAAAAACTATATAATGTACTGTGAGGCTTCTCTAAATATGCCTAATTGTTTAAATTCCCGACACCTTAATTTATAAATAGCTCTAATTACCACTTTCCTGTAATACAAAGATTTGTTATGTATCGCTTGCTTTACAACAAAGTAAAATGCCATAAGACATTATACTTACTATGAAATTAGGTATGCGAAGTAAACAAGCTAGTAGTTTCTACGTCAGTAAAGTTTCTTATTTTTCTACCGCATAAGCAGTTTTACTAAATTTTATCGCGACAAGTTGTTAAATGCGCGCCAAATTGTAATTTGTGATTTCACCGATCGCACGAACTTAGCGTGCGTACAATTAGTAATACAATTAGTAGTTAGGTCGATTGTTATTCGAATAAGCATGGCGGGGAATTACTAAATCGACAATCGAATGCACAGTCGCACAATTTTCGATTCAGTCGATAGTTTTTTTTGTAACAATCGCCCATCGCTACAATACATGAATACATGTCTATTAATTGTCAGTCACGTCATGACGTTTTTACTAAATAATCAAAAACGTCAAAAGTCAAAACGTTCAAAGTCAATTTGAAAGTACGCGCACAGACTATGAAGAGAGAATCATTATGGTGCTCAGAGTAATTTTATCATTACTCTGAGTTATGGTGCATTATGTGCGTAGGTATATTCCTATCTCTATGATGTGCACCATAAAGGTAGAAACCACAATAGAAACAGTGACAGTGTGACTGTGGCAGTAAACAAATTCAACGGTCATCAAAGTAACTTTGCTGTCATGAAAAAACTATCACGCAAAGCGAGACAGAATATACGTTGCGTATTTTTTTTGACAATGCACAATAGACAATAAAATTTATAGTCTGTAGGAGTGTTCAAACAGTAAATGAAACTGAAGAAATAAAACGTCGTGGAAATGGAAATGTCAAATGTAATTCGATTGAGCAGCTTTCTGAGTTTGCTATTTTCAGATTGTTTTGTATATAATTAATGTAATGTAATGTAAATTTTCTGTGATTCTACAAAAAATATTGTTAATAATTAGCTCACGAATAGTAAGTAATATTACTTGGTTTAACTTACTGTAATGTAATAACGTTCCCTGCTCTCCCTTGTTTACACGTCTTCAATTCAGTCGCCCAACGATCTATTTACAAAGGGGAGGATACTCTCTGAATACTCCCTTCTACGTTTTACAAGTTTATCGTGCTTTGTCATATTGCATTGAATTTTGCCAATGCTTACCTACCGTCATATTTTCTAAATAAAGCTTGTGTAAGTTTAATGTTTCTAATCTGTGCTCGTAACATTTTCCGATCACCGACTTTGTTATTGCTATGCGTTCATAAAAACACGAGCGTAATTTTGCATCCGGATGGGTTCAATTGTTAACTTTTACAAATTGCAGGCAATGAAAAGATGATTCCTTTGAAGGATAATCAGGATGTGGCGTCGTTTCTCGTCATAAAGCACTCATGGAAGGGCAGGTACAAGCGAGTGTTTTCGGTGGGGACTCACGGCATCACCACATACAACCCAGACCGACTGGAGGTCACCAACAAATGGCTGTACTCTGATGTGATTTCTGTGGCATCACCCAAGCTGTCCAACTCAGCGATCAACCATGACCATTCCACGTTGGGACACTTTACGTTAACTATGAAAAAAGATAAAAAGGTTGACTCCATGAAGTTCTCTTCAGAACACAAGTGTCTCATACTTACAGAAGCACTAAAGTACAGGCATTTGTTTGCTGAAAAGCCTAAAGAAATCTTTGTAAGTACCACATATTTTGTATACAAATAGCTGTTTGTCTATAGCTGTTTTCAGTGCTGTATAATTCTGTTGTATATTTTAGCGCTATCAAGCATATAAACATCATTGGAGTGGTACCCGTCTACCAGTTGTTTTGGAGGTGGGGCCATGTTCTTTGGAGCAATTAGACCCATCTACACACACGTTGCTGGCCAGTTACCCCTACAGTGATATCCAAGGTGTTCTGCCAGTCCGAGACATTCCTGGAGGCTTTGTACTGGCTGTAGGAGGGTACAGCCGGCTACATTTATTTTCAAATGCAATGGATCACCAGATAATAATAAATAAAATGCTTGAAATGGCTTCCCTAACTCTGAGTATCAGTATTAAAGTACTTTCGGCAACAATCACCTTGGATGATTACCATAATCAAAGATTTGGAAAGTACAGGTAAGTTTTACATTATTTATTGCAACTTGCCGGACTGATAATTATAATCTTTAACATCCAATATTAATTAGTGATTAGAGATAAACATTTAAAAATGAATGGTCAAGCAATTTGAGTTGTAACAAATGACATGTGTGTTTTCTTGAGTCTCCAAGAATATGGAATTACCATTCCCCACTAAAACAAATTGGTTACACTTGCTCACAGTATAATTTTGCTTGTAAGCTAATGCTCTATCTCCAATGTACCTTAATTACAGTTACGGAAAGGTGATATTTTTATGGGATGCAATAATTATGAATTCCATATCAAATGTGGACAAAGCATAGTTAATTTTTCGTCTGATTCAATTGACCTTGAGTTTATATCACTGATATTGTCACCCAACGCAGCCGCAATTGTATCTGTAATTATGTTGTCTGTTTAGAGATATCTAGTTTCATATGAAAATTAAATTCTTTTCAATAAAAATGGTTTAAAATAATAAATATGTGTATATATCTCTGTAGTGGGGTTTACAATAATGAGTATAAATGTTAATTATTAATTTAAAGGCCAACTCTTTATAATTGTTGTAAATTATTTTGTACAATTATGCAGACTGCATATATAAATCCAAACTAAGTGTTTATAGGTTAAAAGGGATGGGATTACCAATGCTTCACGTCAAGGTTAAATAGGGGTTCAACAAAGTGTAGTGCCGTGTCAGAAAGGGTGAGGGACTGGAGGGTGTCAATTTATAACTTTCATGACATTACTTTTAGGTACAAGTCTCAAATGCAAAACTGCAAAAAATTTTATTGTATGCAAAGAATTTCAGTACTTCTGTTATAATTAATTACTACTTTTAAAATACCCTACAAAATACATGAAATGGTGGAGGTCTCAAATATATGTAAGAAGAATAGGGACTGGTCCTCGAAAAATTATTTCATTTGTTGAACATAAATTGTGGACACATCTTAATTTAGTTTAATGAGTCAAGTAAAAAAATGGGCTAACAAAGGTACACATAGCATAGTCTACATATGTGTCCTACGTCTTATCTTTTTTTTCTGATTGCAGTGGTGACCAGCATCAGACTTCACTGAGCGAGTTCATAGTGCACAAGGTGAACCCAGCGCGCCACATGGAGCCCATGCGCCGAACGCTCTGCTTGTCCGATACTTGCATTCTTGAACGAGATCCACAGACTTATTCTGTAAGTATGCCTATTGACATCGCATGCCCTAACCCATAACTATTACTGCCTTACTGCTAGCTGTGGATATTGTTTCACATTCTCAGTAAAGTATGTTAATGTAACTAACAAGTAAAAAAGTCATCCGAAAGTAAGTGGAAACTGTAAGTAGTCATCAGTAACACCAACAAGTTTTAGTTTTAGTGATTGTATAATTATGTCATTTACTCCATTTCGGAAAAACGGGACAATTTTTGTTCCGAGGCTCTCTTTCGGGACACCAGGTCAAACAACCGAAATGGGACTGACCCATCAAATACCAGACATTTAGTCACTATAGTCAACATGAGACAGTCGTGTAAACAAAACATAATGCGTAATACTAAACTGATATAATGAATGTTGAACTTGCGAGGAGATCAGATTCCACTAACCACAATGTGTGACGTCATTGCAGGTGGTATGTCTGCGGCCGCTCAGCGACGTGTTCGCGCTGGTGCGGGACCCCGACCACCCGCAAAAGTTCGCCATTGAGTACCTGAATGGTCAGACGCGCACGTACTTAGCTGGAGAAAGGTTTGTTTCGCAGGGTACTCTTTTTGCTAAATCGTGTTTCTTGGAAATTATGTTTATTTACGAATTACATACTGATGAAACATAATGAATAATATGTTACGTTTTACCTTCCTAATATTTAGAAAATCAATTGCGTGACAACGTGGATAAAACGACATTTTCTATAAATGTAACCCAGCAAAATCGATTTATCGCCCCCAAAACCGCACACTAAATTTCATGAAAATAGAATTGATCGTTTAAAGGTATTAGATAGGTATAGCTATAGGATATCACTAAAGATCGACGCAAGCTGCCGGGCTATGAGCGCTTATGGAAGCAATGAATGTTGAAATTACATTGAAGGATAACTAAAGATTGCAATAATATTTTGTTGTATTATACTGTTAACATACTGGTTGTATAAATCATACAGGAAATATGTTTATACTTATCTTTTCCTGCTTATTATTAGAAATGTATTCAACACTTGGATGTGTTGCAGATCATGATGTGTAGCACTATTGCAGGTACACTGATAAGATAAATAAATATCTCTCTTGTTTTTTAATGATATGGAGATGTAATGTTAATTTAGTTATTATCTTTTCAAAGCACTTCATTTAGGATTAAGGGACCAATGTAGGTGACATGAGCAGGCTACTTGTAAAGAAATATTAATAGTAGGAGAGCTTGCACCAATTTTTGGTAGGTATTTGAGACAAGCTGAAAACTTGTCACATAGCTTTCCTATCATATCCCAACACAGTAGTGCAGACCTGGCTGGTCAGTAGCGGGGCCCAATACATAGTGATTTTACTTTACCTATCCATCTATTTCTCTGTATTCATCTACTTCTGCCAGTATCCAATTATCCCTGTCTGTATACACCTACCTCTGTCTGTATCTACCAACTTCTGTCTGTATCTGTCTATGACTGTCTGTATCCATCTACCACTGTGTGTATCCACCTAGCCCTATCAGTAACCGTGTATCTCTGTGGTCAGAGACGCACTGCTGGCGTCGCTGGTGGACGGCGTGCGGTCGGCGGGGCAGCGCGACGTGCACGTGCGCTCGAGCGGCACGCCGCGCGGCTACCGGCTCGGCCCGCTGCACCAGCCCGTCGACGAGGAGACCGAGGCCAACCATCTCAGGTAGGGTTGTCACGTCGCCAAATTAATGTAAAAAGCCTAACAAGAGCCGGACAGGCCGGACACCGTTTATTTTGGCCGGACACACACTCAAAAAGCCTAACACTGTCTGGCTTTATCCGGACGTCTGGCAACACTAATCTCAGATGAGAGACGAGCATGTGTAGCTACAACTACCCTGTTGAAGTAAAAATAAATGATACTCTTTAGTACGCACCCAAAAAGAAGAGAACTATTATGAATCTTAGCCTATTACGACATAGATGACGGGAATTTTATTTTTATTTCAATACTTGATTTATTTAAATGTAGACGCAGAATCGCAAAGATTTGTATTTTCTTATATTTAAGAGATTGATGAAATTGGATTATTGCTGTTAGTTGTATTTAACTAGAATGACTTTGATGTTTAAAATTCTAATTATGACAAAGATTGCGGAACTTCTAGAACTGTATTATATTTTAACTATTTATTACTATGTTAAAACTGTTTTTATTATATTTTAATGAGTTTAATGTTTGATTTTATAAATGTTACCGTCATATAAATTATAAATAGATAATAAGCATTGAGATACTATGTACTTAAGCTCAATGATAATACTCGTAAGCTGATATTTGTACACCAACACTGGCAAAGCATAATGGGTTGTATAAATTTTATATATCATCTTTGTACCTGTGCTTATACAAATAAACGAATTGAATTGAATTGAATTAGCCCTTAGGTCAGATCATACATTATTATATTTTTGTGTAGTCTGTTATGACAAATCGCCCTTCATTAAATGAGGTCTAATACGCTATCTATATTGTGTCAAATTCCTAACTAGAAAAGTGGGTGCAAATGAGTTTCTTTCGCTATTTATAATGATAATGTTTATCACAAGTGGTAACTTAACAAAAAGTTTTTCTCTTCAAGTCGATCGGCTTATACTCTTATAGCTTGTCAGGTTACCTACAAAAATGTTCTTAGTCCTAATAATAAAACGAATTTTAAAACAATATTTGAAAAGTAATATGGTTTCCAGGTTATTCCAGAACCCAGTGGGCATGTCCCGCGCGGAGGTGATCGAGCGGTTCAACGCCAACGTGGGCTACAGCGGCCTCATATACTCCGTCAGCCAAGATGTAAGGGATCCTTTCATTATGGTGATGTTGCTGTCGTGATAAATTTACTTTACAGTGCGCCCAACTTATCTCTGAAATGGCAAAAATTGGAACTAACGAAGTCATTCATAAGTACGTTGTGGTCATTCATCTGTCAGTTACTAGTGGTCAAATGAATGTCAAATGCGTCCGACAGCGCCTCTTTCGTTTCAATCTTAAGTTGGGTTTACTATAAATTAGAATTAAATACAAAATGTTGCTTTTTACGATACATGTTTCATGGATAGCTGTTGTATATGCTGTTGTTCGTATAAATGGAAATCATAATTTTTGTTTTATCATGACTTCCCACGTTGTGTAAATTTAACACAGCCTTATCTACCACATACCTTATTGATATGCAGATGAAGATTTTAAAAGTGCTTTGCGATGTTACTTAGTCAAAACTCAAAATATTGACAGAGCTTCCATGTTACAAACGTTATCACTGTATCCAAATGTCAAATGGTATCGCCTGATAACCTTTACGCCTTTTTACTTTGGGTTTTTGACATAATTATAAACATCTAAACATCCTGGGTGATGCAGTTTTCCTGTTGAACACGTTCAAAGTAATGAATGAATAGATACTCACGAAAAAAATGATAGGCCTTTATGGTAATTTGTCTATGGTCATGAACTTCTGTGAAATTACGCATGGTGGGCAGACGTTGAATGTACACAATAAATATGATCGTTTTGTTTGAATTAAGGCTTAGTTAAGATTTTTTTGCCAATTTTGCATTTATTCCAATTAACACAAATTTTACATTGAAGATTAATTTGCTGTTAGATTAGAATTACACACACATGACTTATAACACTTTTACACCAGTTATTGTGGGCAATTTAAATTTGTGTTATGCCTTGTAGGCTCACCCCCTGTTGTGGCTGTTTCTTACCTGGGATCTTGTAAGTCCCTCCTGATGTTTATTATTTTCCAATTTCATTCAATTCCCCAACGTAGCTTATATAGTCTCTATGGGTGCTATGAGGGATAGAGGGTGCAAATAGCAAAGTATTATACTCCTTATGTGAAATTTTCTTCAATGTAATGCATGTCTAAAGCTAGCACTATAATAAAAAATGTATATAATTATGTGGGCCAAATTGACAACACTTTTTAAAGCTCAAAAATCTTGAGGCACTAAATTATTTATTTTCTTTTGTTCAACATTTGAGTAATAGAAAATATCATTTTTAAAAGCAAAATATATCAGCAACGATAAGGACAAAATATATAAATCATACTTTTTCTTCACTTTTATTTATGTTTTTGTTTCTTTAATGTTAGTGGAAAATAAAAGGAAATGTTGATTCCAGTAGATATAATACAGCAAGTCTGCAGTAGTCTGTGATTGTATTCCTAATATGACAGATATGTTTTGGTTAAATACTTGATGTGATATCACTAGTATGATTGTCGATGCTACTCACAATATCCAAATCGCAATCGTAAATCCCGGTAAAATTTTAACTTTAGCGCTTTATATATTTATAAGTGTTGTCAATTAGCATTACAGAATCGCGTAAATAATACTCGCTTGAAACGCTGTATCACCATAAATGCATTACACTTGTAGAACATCACTTTATCTTTTGAACCCCGAACTGCTATTATCAACATAACACTGACGGGGTAAAGCAAGCATAGTTACTGTTCCCAGCGTCTGTTCGCGGAGAACAAAGAGAAGTTGATAACGGGGGCGCTGTCGGCGATCATGAGCGGCCCGCCGGCGGCTAGCAACCTGTCGCCGCGCGAGCTCGAGGCGCAGTTCCATGCGCTGCGGAGACTCTGCGCCAGCAAAGTTGGCTTCGCTGCCTTCACTGCGTTGCCCGGGTGAGTGCTGGTGGCTATCAATGACGTCACACGTCCTGAAATCACATTTTGGAACGTTTATGCGGAATTTTAAATTGTCTTTTGTTGAAATATAATTTTCGTTGCATAAAAGTTTAAATTAAAATATATTTTTTTGAAATATCGAAATCCACTTGACATACAAATATGAAATTTGGCAGGCAGGTTGTTTATAATTATTAGTAGATGTCCCCTAAGAGCAGATTTTATAATATTCTACTCCTAAGGGGGTAAAATAGGGGTTGATAATTTGTTTAAAGGTGAGTCTTAACTTCCACTTAAGTTTTAATTTCCACGCGGGCCAAGCCGCAGTCTACATCTAGTGTGTAATATGACGTCGACGTTCTCAGGTTCCGTGAATGGATCGGCGCGGCGGTGGTGGGCGCGTTGCGGCGCGAGTGCGCGGGCAGCTCGCACGCGGCGCTGGAGGCGGTGTGCGCGCTGCTGCAGCCCATGCACGCCGAGCCCGACCTGCGCCAGGAGCAGCTCAACAAGGCCTCCATGCTCGCCACGCCCGCCTTCCTCGAGGGGCTGCTCGCCATGTGGGCGCAGCATGTCGTTAGTATTGCTTATCAGAACTGTCTCATTGCTCGGCACGGCTTTCTTCTTAGAATAAGAAAGTTAAGTCCACCACGATGGCCAAGTGCGGATTGGTGGATTTCACACACCTTTGACTTTTGCGAACACTCCGGCGAGCAAGTTTCCTCACAATATTTCTCTTCATCGTTATAGCAAGTATTTGAAACACATATCTGTAAAGGTCAGAGGTCCGTTGGATTCGAACCAGGAACCTCGGAGCAGGAGACAGAATTCTTAACCACTAGACTATCACTGCTTCGTTAGTATTGCATAGTTGGTGGTTGCTATACTGTCAAAAGTTGAAACATTGGAGCATTAATTGAACCATTGGTGTAACACTAACAGACGGCGGGCAGCGGCGCGCTGGTGGTGGCGGCCATGCTGGACCTGCTGACGTTCGCGCTGTGCGTGCCGTACAGCGAGACCACGGACGGCAAGCAGTTCGACCAGCTGCTCGAGATGGTGGCGGCGCGCGGCCGCGTCATCTTCAAGCTGTTTGAGGTCAGTCTATTCATAGTTGGTGATACAGGTTGGAGTCACGCGTATTTTTGTTACCCGTGATATAGAATATAACTGTAGGCGTGTAGGTGTGTATGCATTTAGTTACTGATCTATAAATATACATATGTTTAAAGATGCTTAGATATCATTAACTGTTTATCGGTTACTTTTTTCGCGGACCTTTTATTTATCTCTTACAATATTATAATTATATGTTTTTAATTGGTGATTTTTTTATTGCTTAAAATAAAAATAACAAAAAATCCGCACAATGCAACTCGACACGTGTTCTGCCTGTCGTTGCGGCGGGCGTGACGTTGACTATTGTTTCAAAGTCTCACGAGTTCATTGAGTAAGAAAATAAAGAACCATATCTTTATCCGCGGAATTGGACACAAAAAATTACATCACTAACACACACAACAATACATACACAACAACATACACAAGAAACATACTAAGTAGATATAGTTGGGCCATTTTAATAGGTCACATTTGACAGTTCGTCAAAATTTTCCAAAGTAACCTTGTAAGGGAGGCACCCCATAGTATCTAATACATTCCATACTAGATATTGTTAAACTCTTTAACACTTAAAAGTAAGGAACTGACGTCGTTACAAAGTTACGTCAGTGAACTCTTTTTCTTTTTAAATATCAGGGATGGTACCGAAAGAAACAGATGAGTAGATAAGTTGAATTCGAGAAGTCGAACTAATTGTCAAAAAGTATTTCACGATTACAAAATAAAATATATTTTAATACAAACAAAATTAATTTGATTACATTTTAGGGCAAAAAATATGTAATTATTCATTTATATAATAACGTCTGGCTCAAAAGTCAGTATCTAGAAACGTGAAATGTTACAAAAAAATCATGATTTCATTTCGCGCCATTATTTGACGCATTATTTTTGTCATTTTTTTTAGTCGTTGTGTGAACTGTGCGCTTATTAATACTTTTTATAAAAATCGCATTCAATTTACAGATGTTTGAAGTCCTTATCGATTTATTCAATTTAATCGATGTTTTTCAGCAGGTTATCCTCACTATGAAGCAAAGACAAACAGTTGTCAAATGTGGCCTATTAAAATGACCCTACTTTAAGATACGATGTATACCCTAACGTTGCTCAAACTTGCAGCACCCGTCGCTAGCGATTGTGAAGGGCGCGGGGCTGGTGGCGCGCGCGCTGGTGGAGGAGGGCGGCGGCGGGCTGGGCGCGCGCGTGCAGGCGCTCGCGCTGGCCGAGGCGGCGCTGCCCCGTCATCTGCTGCAGGCGTTGTACGCGCCGCCCGCGCCCGCGCGCATCTCGCACCGCCATCTAGCGCGCCATCTGGTGGCGCTCTGGCTCGCTGATCACGCGCCGGCTATGGATCTTATGCGGAGGATTATGGTAGGGTTGCTTACTCGGCATAGGTTTGCATTGTTGTTATTTTTGCAACATTTTTTATAGATGCTTCGCTCCTTTTGGTCGTAGCTTTGTAGTTATATAGCCTAAAGTCTTCCTCTTTAAATAGAATATGCATAAGAAAAAAATGAATTTATTGCAATAATTGCATATTTTTTTAAACGTTAATGACTAAAATTATTAACCTTTTGACAGAACCTACAAACTCACTTTTATCTGATGCTTAAGGATAGATCAGACAAGACATGTTACAAATGTATCTAGAGTCTAGTACCATTCATATTATAAATTCAATTCAACTCGTGATAGTCAAAAAATCTGACAGAAAGAGAGAGACATACAAAAATGCTAAAAACTATTAATTCTGAACACAATGCAACCAACCACCCTAACCACCCCGTTCCTCCTCAGCCGTCCGGCCTCCTCGCGTTCCTGGAGTCGACCGAAGCGCCCCCGGCGGCGGCGCTGGAGGCGGAGCGCGCGCCCGAGCGGGACAACCTGACGCTGGCGCAGGCCGCCGCCCGCCCGCGCGCGCCGCACTGGGAGGCGCTCGAGCGGCAGGTCAAGTACGTCGAGAAACATCTTGAGGTGAGACAACGGTTAGATTGGGGTGTTTTCATGATTTATATAAGTGTTAATGCATGTATAAGTATTATGTTGTTATTATATGCGGATACTTAATACTCGTTAAGAATTGGATGTTTGTGACTTGGCATTATTAGAGTTTATAAGGAGAAGAGAAATGATAGATTAATCTATTAACTTCCAACGACAGCATATGCTGTCATGATTTCATAGTATGTTCACTTCGCTGGATTTCAAATATATGAAGTATGAATGTTACACTACGTAATAGAACTTTAGGAATCAAATAAAATTATTTTAAACGTGAAATTATACTGCTTAATGATCGAATTTTGATAAGGAACATATCCACAAGTATACTGTTAAAACATAACTCATAGAAAACGGTTTGTAATACATTCATGTAGATTTGCTTCACTTACATACGAAATAGGTTTTATAATTACACTTTGTAATTTTTGGTCCTTCGAACCGATCGAACCAACGACGGTTCTTTTGAACGACAGTTCTACTAGTCTTCCCACAAGTAAACCTGAAAGTTGACGTACCAATTCCCCGGCAGCACTACGCGTCGCTAGCGCTGCAGCACTGGGCGCAGCGCACGCGCGCGGCCGACCCGCGCAAGGAGCTGCAGAACCGGCCCGTGGTGCTGCGCCGGCGCCGCGAGCGGCTCAAGTCCACCGCCAACTGGCCGCTCTTCTACTACCAGTTCAACAGGGACCACGCGCTGCCTAATTTGATATGGAATCATACTGTAAGGATTTTGAATGATTGCGATTGCGTTCATTACGTCAGGGGTATCATTGTCTTCTTTATTGCTCCGATTCCTCGGTTTGAACTTTCTGGGTATGAATGCCAAGAATTATTATTCTGCCTTTTTCTTTGCCTCACGTAAAGGAAAAAATTTAATACATACAAAAGTTAAAAAATTACAACATAAGTACATATAAATCACTACCGTCACTATTTCTCCATTCATTCATTTGTTCCAAATTAAAAAATACGAAGATCAATTTTTGAATTCAGAATAACTCGAACATCCTTACCACAGACGCGCGAGGAGCTTCGCAACGCTTTAGAGAGCGAGCTGCGCGCGTTCACGTCGGACCGCGAGGCGGCGGGCGGCGTGCTGACCTCGTGGAACCACGCCGAGCTGGAGCTGCACTACCAGTGCCTGCAGAACGAGGTCAAGATCGGCGACTACTACCTAAGGATACTGCTCGAGCAGCGCGATAACGACGACAGTCCGATACGGAAGTCGTGAGTATTGATGTTGGAGTAGAGTACAGGTCTTGGTTGTTGATTGAGGTCTACAGCAATGTCTACCATGCTGATTTATTGGGAAGGAATTAATGACGGACTTAAAGATGGGAAGTTTCTATGGCGCTCAAAGAAACTTTTATGTGCAAGAACGGGTATGGACAGGTTTAACGGTTCCTATTTATGATGAAACAAACAGCAATTTCCTTATAATTTCAGATACGAATTTTTCAACGATCTCTACCATCGATTCCTATCGACGCCAAAGGTTGAAATGAAGTGCATGTGCCTGCAGGCCATGACGATAGTTTACGGAAGGTATTACGAAGACATCGGGCCCTTCGCCGACACCAAATATATCGTCCAAATGTTGGATCGGGTAAGTCTTAACACCGAAATACGCGTTAGGATCGCGTCGTTATGTGGCTTTTAATAGAACCGTTTGTTTTGCAGACCGTGGATAGAATGGAGAGGGATAGACTTGTACAGTTCCTAGCTAAACTAATTTTACATAAGAAGAACGTGAGCGAGATATTGGAATGGAATGGCATAAGGTAATTTATTTTTGTTTAATAGGTACTTTTAATTAACTTTTTCCATCGCTTTGAAATGATAATAGGATAAGGTGACAGTGGTCAACCTTCAGAGGCAGCGCGAAAGCATAAAACTTGTAAATACTTTATCACTTACATAATATATACTTCACATACATTACTATTTACCTAATTTACGACAAATGGAGTGATCTTGTAAGTATTATTGCGGAGAGATCGTCCTTTGCTAAACTGGTGACCCCGGTGTGATAACATGCACCTCACCACAACCATCCTCACACTAACTCGTCAATCCCTATTCAACCGTCGCATATCATTGGTGGGCAGGATCCTAGTGTAGTGGACCTGATGACGCTGGCGCACTAGCACACGTCGCGCGCGACGTGTTTACTTCGTAAAAATTACTATTTAAATTATGACAAATTTAGTGATCTTGTAAATCACCGTTTGCTAAGCTGGTGACCCCGGGCGGCGTGATAACGCACCTAACCACAATCAACCTTACACTAACCTGTCGCCAGACCCTATTCAACAATCGCATACCATTGGTGGGCAGGATCCTAGTGGACCTGATGACGCTGGCACACTTGCACACGTCGCGCGCGACGTGTTTACTTCGTAAAAATTACTATTTAAATTATGACAAATTTAGTGATCTTGTAAATCGCCTTTTGCTAAGCTGGTGACCCCGGCGTGATAACGCACCTAACCATAACCATCCTCACGCTAACCTGTCTTCAGCCCCTATTCAAGAGTTGCATACCATTGCTGGTCAGGATCCTAGTGGACCTGATGACGCTGGCGCACCTGCACACGTCGCGCGCGATGGTGCCGACGCAGAGCAATGTGATCGAGGGCCCGGCGGCCACCGGCGACGGCGACCGCGAGTGGTACTACAACCTCGAGCAGGGGGACAAGGTGCAGCGGATGGGGCCGGTTAGCTTCCCGCAGGTGAGAAGAACCAGAGTAGGAGGAGGAAGATAGGATGGATGAGTGGAATTTATTGTTAGACGTTGAGATTAACGCGAATTAAACACCAGACAAACGAACGAGAAGTAGTTGAATGCTGGGAATAGTCTGACAGCGATCTGTTTCAGATTTATTGTATTATAGATAGAAGATTTACATTGTGAGAATGTTGTTAAATGACTGACTAGACGTGTGATCGTTTATTTGCAACTGATTTGACCTTATGTTAATGCTGCGTTATGACGGGTATCAACAATTTATTTTGTTTATTTTGCCTACAACATTTTAAAGTACTTTCTATAGATGCAATGAATGTTGAATATAATATTTTTAATATTTCTTCTTAACATATTATACTTTTTACAATGCTACTCCACAGCTACAAGAGCTATACAAGAGCGGCGAGATCACGAACAAGACGAAGTGCTGGGCGAACAGCATGGAGGGCTGGCGCGCGGTGGGCGGCGTGCCGCAGCTGCGCTGGACGCTGGCGGCGCGCGGCGCGCCCGCGCTCTCCGAGACCGAGCTGGCCGCCACCGTGCTCGACCTGCTGATAGCCTGCGCGCGGTACTATCCCAGCAGGTGAGGTTATGAACCGTAATTTACGTTATTGAAATACAATGAAATATTCAAGTTTTCACAATGTAACCGTAGGAGTTCGGCCGCTAATCAGGCGTGTCATGTCGCCTGGCGGGAGATCTCACTTTACCAAATTAGCGTTAGTTGGTGAAGCGAGACAATAATTTGAGTGTCAAAAATTGTATAGAAACTCGTTTTGAATAAATTTTATTTATTTATTCACTACATTTCCCTTATAGCAGGAACCCTAAAGGGTTAAAAATATAAAAAAATTATATTCGTGCATAACCGTGAGAAAAAGCCGGTAATAAATAAGAGTGTGTGCGGCAGGGACGAGGAGGACGCGGTGATCCGGCCGCTGCCGCGCGTGAAGCGGCTGCTGTCGGAGCCGGCGTGCCTGGCGCACGTGGTGCAGCTGCTGCTCACCTTCGACCCCGTGCTCGTCGAGAAGGTAACCCACACTACACACTACTGGCTTCAACTGGTGACTGCTTAGCTAGAGGCTCGGATCTGAAATCTTGCACGTGCGAATTAGTTTCTTTAACTCTTGCTTCAGTGATAAAAATGTTGTGAGGAAATTTGCACATCCGAGAGATCTCCATAATGTGCTCAAATGTGTGTAAGTCATCAAATGAGTCGATCACTAAAAGGCCATTAAATTTTTTGAAGCGAAAGTAATCGTGGACTAAATACATTATAATTTGATCCAGGTGGCAACTCTGTTATATGAAGTTATGCAAGACAATCCGGAGATCTCCAAGCTGTACCTGACAGGGGTGTTCTACTTCATGTTGCTCTACACGGGATCGAACCTGCTGCCCATCGCAAGGTTCTTGCGTCTCACGCACATGAAACAGGCGTTTAGAGCTGACCAGGTAAGCTTTTATGAGAAATTCGGATTTGATCTTATGAAATTTACTAATGGTAGATTTTCCGATTGTATTTTATTGCATTCATTTTTGTATCAATGATATACATATCCATGGCATTTTTTTTCTATAGCCATAACAATGGGTAAAAGCTTTACTATTCACTGTTTATCATAAAATATTCATTTATTTACTACAGACTGTATCAGACATCACACAGCGGTCAATACTCGGACAGCTTCTACCGGAGGCGATGGTCTGTTATCTCGAGAATCATGGTGCCGAGAAGTTCGCTCAAATCTTCCTCGGGGAGTGGGATACACCAGAGGCCATTTGGAATTCTGAAATGAGGTATAAATAGCGACTAAATAAATTTTTGCCTGTGTATATTTTACTTATTGAGATAAAGCTATGTTTTTATTAGAGAATCAAAGGCATATAAAATATGTGATTAAATGATAAAGCAACATAGATGAAATAAACAGAAATTGCTTATATTATACCACACAATGCATGTTTTAGTTACCTTATAATGCATTATTTGGCGAACTTTATTCATTCCGCACAAAGTCTCTCCGACTGAATTACTTTTTAAATATGCAATATTACACAATAAGCAACTGCAAATGCATCACCATTTTTCTTTAGCATGCACGAGACGCCACGTAGATTGAAGTGGACTCAATAACGAACGGCAGTATAAACAACATAAAAATTTTACTGTAAACTTTCCTACCGTCAGACGCATGCTGATAATGAAAGTGTCGGCGCACATCGGCGAGTTCACGCCGCGGCTGCGCGCGCACGTGGCGGCGCGCTACCCGTACCTGGCCATCCCGGCCGTGCGCTACCCGCAGCTGCGCGCCGAGCTGTTCTGCAACATGTTCTACCTGCGCCACCTGTGCGACACGCAGCGGTTCCCCGACTGGCCGATACCTGACCCGGTGGGTGTTTGTAGATAGGATAGGATGTTGTTGCCTACTCTAACAGTAAATATTCTGATCCGGTTTGTAGCGCTGTTTTTAGATAGGATAGGATGTTGTTATCTATGTTATTGGGTTTTCCTTAAATAAAAATAGGTATTTGTTCCTAATAATAAAATTGTTCTATAGCGGAAGTTGTATTGCTTAATAAAATTTAGTAATTTTATGTTCTGCCAGTAGCACTTTAATAAATAGCAATAAATCTAAGTCACGATGACACATTTTTATAACGTTTATGCGTTTGCGTTTATGCGTATGTCTATAGGTGGGCCTCCTGAAAGCGGTGCTGGAGGCGTGGCGGCGCGAGGTGGAGCGCAAGCCGGCGGCGATGACGTGCGCGCAGGCGCTGGCGGTGCTCGGACTGACGGGCGGCGCGGACGAGGCGGCCGTGCGCCGGGCGTACTACCGCCTCGCGCACCAGCACCACCCCGACAAGAACCCGCAGGGACGGGTGAGTGCTGTTGGTAGATAGGGTTGGCTGGAGGTCGTGTTAGGCAAGCCGGCGGCGATGACGTGCGCGCAGGCGCTGGCGGTGCTCGGACTGACGGGCGGCGCGGACGAGGCGGCCGTGCGCCGGGCGTACTACCGCCTCGCGCACCAGCACCACCCCGACAAGAACCCGCAGGGACGGGTGAGTGAGACTTTACACGACTGATTGGAACTTGCCGTAAGGGTCGTTATATTATGGATCGTAAAATCTGCGGGCACAGAAATCCTCCTTCCAAGACGCTGTTACAAAGTTTTTGAAAGACGTTCGCGAGGGCTTTTCTGAGCGTGTGTGCGAGGGTACTTACCGAGGGTACTTACCTGCACAGAGGTATGAGCCCTCTGTGCAGATTAAAGAATGATTACTCTTCAATCTCATAATTTATTATAGATTTGTAATCATGGTCATCAAAAGTTGAAGATGTCCTTGCGATGTTATCCTTTTCCTAATTCGGAAACAAGTGACAAATCATTCCTAAGATCAAGTATTCCTCAAGGCCAATTTTATGTTGTAAAATTTTTAATTTTTTAAGTTGGAAGCCTGTATATTTTTAAGACTAATACGAAGAAGACTACGACGACTGACTTTGAATTTGAAACCTCATGTATTGTCCCTCAGGATCGTTTCGAGGCCGTAAACCAAGCGTACGAGTTCCTCTGCAGTCGCAACGTTTGGAACGGAGACGGCCCCAACACAAACAACATCGTGCTTATTCTGCGCACACAGACTATATTGTTCCAGAGATATTCTGAAGGTCAGTAAAACACGTCCTGATTGATTCTCGCTATCTTATTTATTTTCTAAATAACAGGCGTCAGGGTAAAGGAATGTACACTATTAACATGTTGAGGTCATTTATCCCCACCAATTTGTCAGATAATATTTTTGGACTTGATTCAAGTACTTAGTGGAATGAGTGGTGATTCAGCTGTCACTTAATCGAATTTTGTAAATACATTTAGCGTTAAATAAGCCTTATGAGAATTAGATTAAATGAAATCGAAGCACTTTCACAGTTGCTAAAACAGCCATTGCGACCGCGGCTTTATTTTAATACTAGTAAATCCGCCCTCGCTTCGCGGGATTCAGTTCCTTCAGAAATCTCTATAAATTTTAACAAATTATGTTAATCCGATGTCTAAGCTATATTACTGCAAAGTTTCATGAAAATTCGTTCAGTAGTTATTGCGTGAAAGAGTAACAAACCCACACACACACTCACTCACTCACTCACATACATCCTTACAAACTTTCGCATTTATAATATTAGTAGGATAGTAGGATTAGTAGGAAGGATAGGATAGGATGACGATCTACACTTACATCAGTAGTCACTTGGTAGTCACTTGATAGAGAACAACATCAGTGTCAATTGATGTGCAACGTTATGTCGTGTTTGTCCAGTACTGGCGCCGTACAAGTACGCGGGCTACAGCCAGCTGCTGCGCACGGCGCGGCTGGAGGCGGCGGGCGACCAGCTGTTCGCGGAGGCGGCGGGGGGCGCGGGGGCGCTGCTGCCCGCCGCGTGCGAGCTCGCGCACGCCACCGTGCAGTGCTCCGCGCTCAACGCCGAGGAGCTCTGTCGCGAGGGCGGCTTGCAGGTAATGTACGATGAGTTGACCGCTTCCATCAATAAAAGAAATTAAATAATTTTCAACTACGGCCTATTGGGAACGTAATAAGGGTATTTTCAGACTAATCGATCGATCTTTGATCGACGCCATCGATCAATGTTGGAATGGATTAGTCAACGTCGATCGACCGATTAGTCTAGTAGAAACTATCGATCGACGTCGACTAATCGATTCCTCTATCTATGGATCGATTAGTCTGGTAACACCTTAAAGACTGACAATCCATAGGGTTGGGAAGTATCAAAGCTTGCCCACAGGAAAATTTATGTGTGCCAAGTCTGCTAGTGGTCCGCCATAGTGAATCTGCCAGACTGTTTGCTTGCGGCTTACAGTAGACATGCCTTTAAAAAGTAAATATTTTTCGGATTCGTATCATTATTGATTGACATAATTACTCATAATGTAGCAACTATTTTATTTATTTATTAGCGAGCTGATTTTAATCGTATTACGAATGAATTTCAACAGTAGGCTTCATTCATCGTCTTGTATCCTGCAGGTCCTCCAAGAGGCGCTGTCGCGGTGCGTGTCGGTGCTGGGCGGCGCGGCGGCGGGCGGCGTGGCGGCGGCGGTGTGCGCGCACTGCGCCCGCTGCTTCGCGGTGGCCGCGCGCTTCCCCGCCTGCCTGGCCGCCGCCGCCGCCATGCCGCAGCTCGCCGACGACATCGTGCCGCTGCTCCGACGGCCGGTGAGTGGGTGGAGGGCAAATGGTAATAGGGTCGGTCGTGGATTTGGTTAGGTCTAAGGTGTGGCCTTCCAAATTTCACAAGCTGTTTGATGATGGCAGTGGGTAAGTTGGGTTAGAAGAGTAGAAGTAAAATTACATTACTTGATGGAGACACTTAGGTTTTGCGCTATTCGTGTTATTTTTTATTTGATAATTGTAGGTCTAAAATCATCAATCATCAACAAACCTTTTGAACTCTACCGAAATTAATTGGCAGATTCGTTGATTTTAATGATCGTAATCAGTATCGTTCTTCTCATTGATATGTACTGGTGTCTTTGATGACAAATCGTACCATATAGCAATATTCTTCCGAACAATACCTTCGTTTTCAAAAGTGACATTAGTGATTCGTGTTTTTTCCAGTGCTAAATTGACCCTGTAGTCCTCAAAGTATTCGTCTAATATCTCTGTGTGTGTGCGGGTACAGAAGCTGGGCGAAACGGCGATCGCGGGTGCGGAGGCGGCGGCGGCGCTGGCGGCGCACGGCGAGTGCCGCGCGCAGCTTGCGGCCGCGGGCGCGCTGCACGCGCTGCTGCCGCCCGCCCTACAGTACGACTACACGCTCACCGAGTCCGGTGTTGATGCCGAGCAGGGCGCTAATAAGCAGGTAACATTCATTTTTAATTTAATTTCGGTAGATTGCAAAGTTGTGTTTTTGAAGTGATAAGGTAAACAGCTGCGTTACGTAACGCTTTACGCCGACAGTCTGTCTTCCCTTTCTTCACGCACATGGCAGCCGACGGTAGGCCCCTGTTCTCTCACTGTAACCCATAGCGGAATTTTCGAGTTAAAGAATTTCAATATTAAATATTTTGTTTTAATTACCTCCTTGGTGTCTCCGGTGTGAACCGCTTTGTAAAGCGATCATTCCCAGATTTGATTTCCGGGACAGATATATATTATGAGACAGTTAAATGTTTAGTTTCTCATCGATAAGTGTGTTGCGTTATCCATACCACACACGTACATGAGATACACGTATGTAACCGTCAGTTGATGTGCGCAGGAGATAGCGAACCGTCTGGCGGTGCAGTGCGTGCGCGCGCTGGCGGCGCTGTACGGGCCGCACGAGCCGCGCGGCGCCGCCGACGGCCGCATCCGCGACGCGCTGCGGCTGCTGCTCACGCCGCACCTGTGCGAGCGGCTCGCGGCACCCGACCCGCACGAGGTATGACAGTCGGCGAGATGAATGATACTGCTACGTGGAGTAATTGGTTGTGACGTCACGTGCCACGTCAATGTGATTGTGACTTGGAAGTTTAATTTTATAGAATATTGATTTCATTTTATTAATTTGTATAATTTTGAGTATATTTGTTACTTTATCGTTTCATAGGTTATAATTTTTTTATTCCCAAAAAAACAATTGAAAAGAGTACAAAACATCCGCCTTAAATTATGATACAACTATTTTGAAACTTCTATTATCTACACGAATACAATAAACAGCAAATATTTATCCCCAACCCGTTGTAGCTTCTAAAAACCCTGACATCAAACTGGCGCACACCGTACCTGGTGTGGGACAACAGCACGCGCGCGGAGCTGCGCGAAGTGCTGCGCGCGCCCCGCACGCAAGACGACGAGCCGCTCGTGCGCCCGTTCACGTACAGCGCGCACGAGGGGCTGCTCAGCGTCGGCGGCGTGTATCTGGACATTTATAATGAGCAGCCCGAGTTTACTATTGAGGTGAGTTGGGGGTGAGAGATTGTTGCTTTGGTCTGGATATTTGCAATGAGCAGCCCGACTTTACTATTAAGGTGAGTCGCGTATTGGACTTGCAACCTCATTTTTGATTAAGATTTTTTAGTTGATTTTATGACGAGTGTTTTAAATTGAGCTTTTTTTTGTGAACTGCTTTGAGTAAAACGAACATTAGCTTAACACATTTCAAGTGAAAAAAAAACAAATTAAAACCGGTCAAGCAATTCATAGGATTATCAGGAACAAGCATTCATATTTTGACGGAATCTATTGTAACTTTGTTTTAATTTCAGAATCCGCAACAGTTCATCCTGGATTTACTTAAGTTTATTCAAACCGAAACGCAAGAGGAGATGACGGAAGCGCGCGCCAACCAGGTCACGCTGGCGTTGAATGCTCTGGCCAATTGTATCATAAAGAATCCTGGTAAGTCTACCTGTAACATACATGTAGGTATATAGTTTATGCTATCCATACATTCTGTACATCAAAACGTGATTCATGTGACCTTGAGCCTTAAAAGTCATTTAGTTAGAAAGAAAATAAACTTTGTCCATTTTTGAAGTGGGTTAAAAATAACTCTTTCTTTATGTTAAAAAGAATGTGTCTATAATTGAATATCTAGTGGAGCACATCATGAATGCGCCTTTTTTTCAGGCGTGGAGATCCAATGCATCGGCCAGTTCGGGCTGATATTCGGGCTGGTGTCGGCGCGTGCGCACCCGCAGCTGGTCGCGGCGGCGCTGCGCGTGGTGTGCGCGGCGGCGGGCGCGCGCGAGTGCGTGGAGGACGTGGCCGCCAGCGCGGTGTTGGGCCATCTACTGCCGCTGCTTGCGCGCCCGCCTGCGCCGGCGGCCCTCGCCGCGCTCGCTGCTTTGCTGGCTAACACGTCGGTGGTGCGGGAGGCGCTGGCTAAAGGTGGGTTGTGTTTGTGTTTCATGCAGTAGTAGGGTGGCAGTTCGTACTGGACTAGCCTGTAGCCCTCGCCACGCTACCGCGCCGTGCATTACTAGCTAATACGTCGGATGTAAAGGAGGCGCTGGCTAAAGGTGGGTTGTGATTGACGTAGTACTGGGGTGGCGTGGTTGATTGTACCAGCCTCGCTGTGAGCGCAGTTGAGATTAATTTGGGTTTGGATGATGTTATGATTAATAGTAGGTATAAGAGTAGCTAGTTTGGTTTTATTTCAGTTGAGTTTAATGTAATGTTTTAAACTTTGAAACTATGATGCCAGTCCAAAATATAGGTGCGATTTATGGACGAGTCATGGCTAAATTTTAAATTAAAGTTTAATATCTAAGGTGAAGCCAACAAGACGACACAAAAAGTAACCTGTACTCCAGGAATTTAAGGTTTAAACTGATTATTAGCATTTCATTAATTTTAAAATGTAATTTAACGGCGACATTCGCTATTAAAAATATTTGACTCATTGGTGTTACATGTTGCGGTTTAAATTCTTTGTATAATACAATGATCAATGATGAACATTATAAAGCCTTAAGTTGGCATATTGGTTAAATGCTTATACTTATTAAGTACCGTGTGTGCTTTCAGGTGCTGTGATATATTTATTAGATTTATTCTGCAATTCTAAAACACCCGAAACTAGAGAGGCGGCCGTGGATCTACTGGCGCGGATGATGTCTGACAAACTGCATGGGCCCAAGGTACGATTTTTGAAAACACATTGAATGTTCAGGTTTGTAAAGTGTTGGAATGACCTTAATTTTTTTTATAATTAAATAAATAACACACACTAGGATTCTCTATTTCATGGGTGCTACGGACAATGCACAAGACAAGAACGCACCCCCGGACCGAGAACAGAAATTTAAATTCATCATTTAAATTGCCTCCTCGCTGGGAATTGCCGTCATGAAGAATGTTAACTAATTTAATTATTAGCTCTTCATATTCTCTGTCAAAAATAAAAAATACACGTGAAGTAATTATTTCGATACGTCAATTAGTTTTCGATTTCGAAGTAGAACAAGTAGTAACCGCGCGACGCGGTGTTCTGTGACGTCACACGCGGTCGAACTAGAATCTGTTGAATTGGGAATCTGTAGAACTGGCCATAATCCAATTTATCGTAACTTTAAATGCCGGATAAAATCAAAACTACTAGGTGCTTTTGACTATAACCAAAACTAGTGATTTATTTGTATACATACAAGCTTTACTGTGACAATTTTTGAAGCGATTTTATATTCCTAGTAACATTGTTCATTGCGATAACTACGTATAGTGCCACCAACTTATCTGTTCAGTAAACGGATGTCGCTAGTGCAGCTTCAATGTTACCATATAATAAAATTTGGCGACTGTCAAGGGAGCTCAACAACTTTGAGACCTATGATTTTTACCAGATATTGCACATAATTCGATGGTAAATGATGACAAAGCCTTTCCGACGAATATAGATACACAACATAGGCTGTGGCTACTAACTTAAACTACCATGCAATGACTGCAGTAACACAGGATGTTATCATTATCTCAATCCATCAGGGCATAGGTCTCCTCTCATAATTAAAAGGTTATGGTCATAGTTCACCATGCTGGCCAAGTGCAGATTGGCAATGTTTTCCTTTACCGTTATATAGCAAGCGACATTTAATTGCTTAAAACGTACATAACTCCGAAAAGTCAGAGGTACGTGCCCTGGGATTCAAACACGGACCCTCCGAATGGGAGGCCGAATTTTTAATCAATTGGTTATCACCGCCCTAAAATAGGATATTATAATGGCAATGAATAATTCTCAAGTGTATTTCTTTTTTAAAAAATAAATTTCGTAAACATCCAAAAATAAAAGAATTACGTAGGCCAACAAGTAAAATTTTACTTTTTCATATATAAATTAAAATTTCAGGACAAGAGAAATAAAAGATCCATTGTTATTGACTATAATTATTATTATTATATATATTATTATTATATTTTATAAAAATAATTGTCATCGTGATCTCTAATTTTGAGGGGTTCAACATGGGAAAAATATGATGCCGATGCGCCAGAGAAATTTCTTCAGCTTTTTTCTTTTCACTCATTTGCTTGTAAACAAATTGTTCACTAACTCCTGTAACAAAGACAATATTATATGAAGTATAAAAAAAATTAGATACGAGTACCAAATATATTCAGTAATACTTTAATCGATTATGCAAAGATAAGTGAGGAACATAAAATAACTGAAATATTTAAGCGGGACTACTAATTAACTTACAATAGCAACACTAACCTGTTGTAACGGCGACGTATTCTGCCACTTTTTCAAACGTTATTTTCGGAGTTAGCAGGCGATTTTCTTCCCTTATAAAATCTAAAACTTTTAAAACAACTAATCGTGCATCATTTCTAAGAGGCTCAGGCATATTTAATCACTTTTTTCAATTAAAATCGAATTGAAACACATAGAGCACTCGCACTTCAAAGAATTGACAGCGGACATAACATTTCAAAATTGACGTTGTCTTTTTTTAGTTCCATTTTTTTCTACTGAACAGATAAGTTGGTGGCATTATAGTATCGTTGTTATGTCAGGTGAGGCTGACGATCGCGCGGTACCTGCCGGGCGTGTTCGCGGACGCGATGCGCGAGGGCGGTGGCGCGGGCGCCGTGACGGCCTTCGACGGCTCGCACGAGCACCCCGAGCTGGTGTGGTCGGACGACGTGCGCGCGCGCGTGCAGGCCGACATCGCCGCCTTGAAGGACAAGTAATGATGCTTTATAATATTATTTTATTTTTAATTTTTTATAAGCACAAAATATTGTATTTAAATAATAATTTTTATTTTCACACAAGTTTTACATTGACAACTCAACTTTTTAATTGATTGGCGTGACCGTGCACATTATTTGTTATTCTGTTATTCCGTTTAACAATATCTATGCTCCGTTCGCGTTCGATCTGAAATTCTTTACAATTTTTGGGTACACAAATGCCAGCTGCAGATTCAGGATTGGATCTAAATGCTCTTAGTAAATTTTGCTTAAAAGTTAATTGAACTGTGAGCATAGATTGAACTATATTAGAGATGATGTGTAAACACATTTTGGAAATTTTCATATCAGGAGTCAATCGAGGACGATCGACATTCTCATCGCGTTACTATGAATCTTCTTCTTAAGTACATTAAGTTGATAATTGACACATAACTCCATCTACCAGACACGTAGCGGAGCAGCTGCAGAATCCGTCGTTCCAGCTGGAGGAGCGCGAGGGCGAGCGCGGGCAGGCGGAGGAGGCGTGGGCGCCGCCCGGCGAGGTGGTGGTGGGCGGCGTGTACCTCAAGCTGTTCCTGCAGAACCCGCACTGGGCGCTGCGCTCGCCCAAGCGGTTCCTGCACGAGCTGCTCGCGGAGACGCTCGCCGCGCTCAGCAAGGATGCGTCTGAGGTTGGTCTGACGCTTTTTGACAGACTTTATACTACGTTGCTATGGGTGTGTTTAATAAATCTACCAATATTCATTGGTTTACGTAGCATAGCATTGGTTTTTTGTTTTTGGAATCTGGCTGGCCTTGTGTGTGTACTGGTAATGCGTTAAGTAGCTGTGTGCAAAGAAGATTACATTATGTCGACACGTATGTATTATATTTTATGTATAGTTTAGAAAGTTACTTTCTTTGAAATCGAGTAATATATAAATTTTTCATGGGCATTTACCCATCTGTGCCCATGAAAAATTTGGACCCCAGGACCCCAGTCCTGAGGTGTTATTTATTGGTCACTGCTAAGCTATTGACTTCTTGAAATTTCGGTGTTAAAGTCGGCTTTGTTTATTTATGGTCTGTGTATGGTTGTTGCAGGGCAGCCGCGGCGAGACGTGCGCGCTGGCGCTGGCGGTGCTGCTGCGCTCGCGGCCGGCGCTGGGCGAGGCGTGCGCGCAGCTGGGCGAGCTGCCGCGCCTGGCGCGCCTGCTGCCGCGCGCGCCGCGCCTCGCCGTGCCCGTGCTCGCCGCGCTCGCCTCCACGCAGGTACCTGTCCGTACCACAGTCATACACACACCACCACCATACCACACCATTCATACATATGGGATATTTTTTATATAATTTTAACGAGAACATTTCCGTCATACATGATTTCTGTGTAGCTTTAACCGTTAAGGTTGCACACGCGACGGAAGTTTAAAAAATGGAGTAACTTCTCCCGTATTCCCAACATTTCCCTTCACTGCTCTGCTCCTATTGATTGTAGCGTGATGAAAAGTATACTATAACCAGCCCAGGAGTATGACCAGGATTGTACCAAGTTTCGTTAAAATCCGTCGAGTAGTTTTTGTTTCTATAAAGGTTATACAGACAGACAGATAGACAGACAAAATTTTTACTGATTGCATTTTTGGCATCAGTATCGATTTCTACTCACCCCCTGATAGTTATTTTGGAAATATATTTCATGTACAGAATTGATCTCTCTACAGATTTATTCTAAGTATGGATAGATAAGCTGACGTCATCAACGAATGTGGACGTCGATAACACCAGTAGCATTTATTTATCCCAGAAAACAAGTAAAATGACGACCTCAGGGGCATGCACAATACTCAATGTTTATTACAAGCTTTAGGTAACCGGTTGCGGATGTCCATTTCAAAGCATCCTTATCATTTCATCGAGAGCATAATAATAATACCCTTTCTAACATGAGTATCTTGTGTTGGACAGGCGTGCGTGTCGGCGCTGAGCCAGACGGACGTGATGGCGGGGCTGAAGGCGGCGGTGCGCTCGTGCCGCGACTCCGTGGGCAGTGCCTGCGAGGCGCTCGCCGCCATCTTCAGCAGCGACGCCAACACCGACCGCCTCGTGCTGCAGGTAACCACTACACTCTATTGTATTTCACATTACTTTTTGGTAAAAGGAGACTGTTTCCTGTCTGGGAGTGCCTGTGCCTGCCTGGGGCGGGGAAGAGGCGAGTCCCAACTGCGTCACTGTATAATAATATTATGCATATATGCGAGCGTTGTAGAAAACTTTAATAGCGTGATTCACGACGTTACCTTGTGACGTGTGTGCAACGTCACCACAACTTTATATACTTAATATGACATTGTTACATGTATTACACCGGCGAGTGTAGCTAAGTGGTTTGGCTACTGATTCGGAGGGGATAGTTTAGTACGTTCACTTCGCTGGAATCCAAGGGGTCCTGCACGCACCTCGCATACTTATAATTATGCGTTATTTTAATCTATCATTTACTTATTACTAATAATTTAATTATTATTTGCTTTGGTATCGAAAACGTTGTAAGGAAAATACAGACGAAATGATGATTGCAAAACTTTTAGAAGCAAATCATTATCTTCATCGCATGTTAACCCCCCTGTACGGTCCGCACAGGCTCTCGAGACAGACCTGATCGGCGAGCTGCTGTCGCTGCTGGAGTCGCGGCTGGAGGGCGAGGCGGCGGCGCGGCTGGTGGGCGCGCTCAAGGCCATGGCGCGCTGCCCGGCGCACGGCGAGCGCGTGCGCGCGCGCCTCGCGCGCTGCCCCGTCTGGGACCGGTACGCGGCGCAGCGGCACGACTTGTTCATTACCGCGCCGGCGATGCATGAGCTTACTGGTGAGTAGGATGGTGTGATGATGTGAGTTCGATGAGGTTCGATGTTAATCAGGGACGCGTTGCTTGTATGAATAGCGATGAGAGAGAATTAATGCAAGTGGGAATAAACGTATTTACGATCTTTGGTGCTTAGCTTAGTGTAATGTGTGATAACAATGATATTATTACTTTTTTCTCCTTTATTTTTGGACCGGCAAACCCTATTCCTTTGTAATTTTTCTAGACATACACCTCAATATTTGAACCATCATGATGAAAACTTAAAAAAAGGAATATCAACCAAACAGTCGATTATCCTGTTAGAATAAATTCTGGATAATTTATATAATTATTGTTTCAATTAGGTGCTCCGCACTCGGCGGGCTACCTGACGGCGCCCCCATCAAACATCCCCGCGCAGCCGCCACCGATCGATTGACCGCGCGCCTGGCCGCTGCCGCCGCCGCCGCTCCACGACTTCTTATAACGGCTCACACCATGGTATCATTACCATCCCCACGGTTTACAAGTGGTCCAGTGGGAATGTGATCATAAACTGAACGTTATAACATTTGGGACGTTGATTTGAAACTGATCTCTGTTAATTATGGTGTGCTTACTCGGATATGAGGTATTGATTTCTTTTGCTTTGTAAATAGTGGTAGCATCAGTGCACAACTAACGGCAATAAAAATTGTTTCCTCGTATTTTAAGTGGCGTTACTGATGGAATACTAACATTTGTTAGAATCCAGCCTGTTTACAGTAGCCAGTGTTTATTATTATAGATCAGAGATCAGAAAGATTTCAAGGGACAATAGCTCGTCATTTAAACATTTTATACATTAAAACGTAGCTTGGACGTCGCACGCAAAGTAGTCACACATCCGCTAGGTTTTATGTTAAAATGTTTTTCGCGTGGTGTAGGTTTAAGTACTCGTAATGATACAATAATTGATGTCTATCGTGTTATTATAATTATAGTAACTGTCTAAGCCTAGTGTAAAAGTTTTTTTTACTATTTTATACAGTATCCTTATGTTTGTACAGTTCAATATTTTGTACAGGAAACCTTCACGATGAATTACCAAGTGCTGTGAAATATAAAGTTTGGTTAGTAAATTTTCTTTTCGGGTATTCCGCACTTTTAAAAATGGCAGTAGTAGTGTATGTGATATTACATGACAAATTCGTCTCATTCTATAATTTTGCTTTTGTGGAGTCGCCACGTGTACCACTCAATTATTTTTGTTATGGTAATCGTCAAATATTTAACAAAGAAAAAAATATCATAATGCAAATGCATTGATTTAATCATTTCTAAAACATTTAGTAATTTTGTTTCTCTTCATTAGTAGAGACGCTAGAATAACGCCAGTTTTTTATCATAATTTTTATTTACTTTTATTTTTCATAGTATGTACTAAATTGCTAAAAGTATTATGCTGTAGCCAAAGGTATGTTATATCTTTATTAATCTGTTACATTCTTTTAAACATTGATTATCATGATAATATAACATCTATCACACAAAATATGTTAAATTATAATGCATGAATTTAACAGTAGGTGTCTGTGTAAAATAACCGCCTTCTACTTGCTATTTAATATATTTTTGGTTTATTTTAAATTAAGCAGGTTATTTAGTAGAATGCAATGACTTTGCCTATATTTTATTATAACTATAGTTTACCAATACATTTATTTTTAATTTATGCGTTTAATCCGTACCGGACGTACCCTTTACATGATTTTAGTGCTGTTGTACCGATATTTTTATCTATTTACATTATTGAATGTTAGCAATAATGTAAATTGGTCAATATCGCTACATACTTATGTAGCGATATTATGTATGGGCACTTGCCCACTGTGTTTTAAATTTAATTTTACTATCCATAATTTTAAATACTATAATATATAGCTGCCTCAAGGAAGCCTAATTCACAGTATTTATAATATTGATACATGATTTTATAATGTTTTATATTTTTAGAAAGTTCTTATGAATTAATTATGTTAGAATGTTTATTTGTGTATGATCTTGCCATTCCTTTTTATATTCCGTCAGTCATCACTACCAAGACTGAATGTTCACGAAATTCAAACTACATAGATTATATAATTACAATAAAGTTTATGTCTCCACCATATTGATGTTTTAAATGGATATTGTTGGATGCATGTTATGTATTGAATGTGCTATGTAACAATAACGTAGGCATTATGAAATTATTCCTTTAAAATTAAAATGATCTGATTTCTATATTAAATCGAGCTTTGATACGCTATGTAAATAAATACTTTATAAAATAATTAAAAGGCTTTAACTGGACTTGCGACAAGGAGGCAAGCAGATATAAAAAATTTGTTAAAGTCTATGTTTCCATTCACTAATGGCTGAGTTTTGCATCCAATTGTATAGTTATTTTGTAGGGTATCAAAATATAATGTATATCGTTAGTTATGGTCGCTTTCAATACTTTGCGATTTAAAGAACCGTGCCGCATGAACACCTTGAGGTCTATCAATCTAACACAGTCATGTGTAAAGGTATGGTAAAATCGCACTGTGGAAAACTGCCTTAAAAGCAAGTATTCATATTTTATCGATAGTAGTAATAATTGTATATTTTTAGTCGCCTGTCATGGGTAACTATTGTATATACAGTTTCGTGCCACAATGCACTCGATTGTATAGTATTTCTGATATAATTTTATGTTATCGCATTAGGGTTGCGTTTACGAATTTTAGTGTGATATTATATTAAATGTGAGCGGTTCTTCGTTAACGTCAGTCATATCACAATAGTTTTACGACCGTTTGTTATGGAGACACGAAGCTCTTCCGTTGCTCAGGCAGTTGAGTACGTCCTACTTATTTGAGATTGAGCTGGTGCGTGCGATGGGTTTCTGGCGTGCTCCACGTTTATTGGGTTGAGGAGGCTGGGCTCGGTACCGCCCAGTTTAATTCCAACGGTACTGGTTTAAAGAAATTTTCTCATTGCTAGTTTTCATCTTTCTTTTAAAACTGATAGTGCTTTTTGTTTCGGTCGAATTGTTAGATCCTAAAAATGGGTGTTGCGTTGTCTTGCGCGGTAAAGCATCGATAATACTAATGTTGTACATGGGGTGTGGTGACCATTTACCATCAGATAAGTACCTATCGGTCTGAATGTTCAGTCACATGCGAGGACCTTTACGATGTACCTAACCCAGTGATCTGGATACCTCTACTTATTAAAAGTTACGTTACGTACATTAAAAGCAATAGATTTATATAAATTGTCTCGAGTGTATGAAAAGTGATCGTTAAACGTGGAGCACGCGTAGAGAATGGCAGGCCGAGACGGCCACGTGATAACGGCTAAGGAACGCGTTAAATGTTCATTATATTTAATATTTTTATATTTAGTTGTAAGGTGTATCATTGTAAAGTAATATATAAAATTGATATCTTATGAAAAGTTGTTTGTTCTTGTGACCTGTTCATAGGTGTAGGTAGAGTCGTCGAGGTAGCCATATGTAACAAAAAGTGAGGGGTTATGGATACAAATACTAATTAAATAAATTAATTTATTTAATATTTTCTAGCTTACAAAAATAGGTATAGACTACAAAGAAATTACCCTGTTCAGTTTTCAAGATAACAATGAGCATACAGTACTGTAATGATTAGTATAAAAGAAGAGGAGCTTGCAGGCTTACACGAGATCATTGGTATACGTCATTTTTAATAACTAACCTAATAATAGACACATTTACTGTTATTAAACTATTAAATTAAGTCATTCATTATGGTGATATAATTAGTGCTAAATCATTTTCATACGATAACGATGTCTACTGACACTTGTACTTACATAGGTAGCAAATAAAATTCATGAACTCTCTTATAATTGTACACTATCAAGAAAGTTAAAGTAGAAAATGGGTTAAATGGGATAGGCATTTACTTAACTCTGGTGCTTTATTATTTGCTTTATTATTTTTGCAAAACATGATTTTATCATGAATGGTATTGCAACATGATTTTATCATGAATACCATTCATGATAAAATCTAATCAGTGTTTTTCCTTCCGTGTGGATACTACGTCGGTAGCAGCGGTTGACTTCGCCCCAAAATGCGGTGCAGATGCATGCATCAAATACGTGTTCATACCCTCTGTCTTTCTCATTACGACTTTCTGGATGATGGTGAATTAACAGCACGTCGTCGACTTCTCGTCACTCCTTAATCAAGCCATCAGACCTCTAACCCACGACGGAGCTCTCGTTCCAGGAGAGTAATGTGTAACCCAGCCGTTTAAATACGAACTTCGACTGGATCTGAGGCAGCGATCGTCACACTTTTCTCGCCGGGGGCCGCTCAAGGGCACACCAAGGCATTACCATCATCGCCACCGCTATCTGTATGAGCGCTCGCGTGCAATGCCATTTTGCACAACTAACGTCGCTTCAGAGATACCGGCTGCGGGCCTCAGTTTGACGACCACGGATCTAGGTGTTTGATTCGGTTCCCATCGCTGGCGCGCGCCGGCGGGCGGTCAGAGCAGCGCGGCGGGCCGCGGGCTGTAGTGGTTCCGCTTGGCTGGATATGTTGGCCACTCGTAGCTGCGGCCGCGGCCCCACATACGCTCATTCCTGGAATATAGGTATACCTTCTTAGTGTTGTTATTTGCAACCTTCTTAAATTTGTTTTCGGATAATCGATATACGAAATGCGCTTCAGTTCTATTGAGTGACTATGGTTGATTGTGGACTTTGTTATTTGAGATACAAGTTGATTTATAGTACATGGTTATCTACAGGGACATTATGCGCTCTATGTGCGGGGTGTCCTCAAGTTGTAATAAAAGCTTGGCCCATAATAGATTCTAGTGTTTACGTCTTTTTAGCCCTTTCTGAAAAAATGCTTTTCATCTGTCTGTTTTACAATGTCGGACAGACAGAAATATAGCCTGTTCACTGTTGATTTGAAGACTTTATAATGTGCCGTTACATCGACGCTTGTAATTTATTCCACTCTTTCTTTTTTCCTATTTTAAAATTATTTGAGCACTGACCGGAACAGCATGCGCACGTATCGGTACGCCGCGGGCGGGGTGGGAGGGGCGACGGGCTCGGGCGCGGGCGGCGGCAGCGCGAGCGGCAGGTAGGGGTGCGCGCGCGCCGCCAGCAGCGCGTCCAGCCGCGCGTGCAGCTGCGCGAACGTCGGCCGCGAGCGCGCGCGCTCCGCCCAGCAGGATAGCATCAGTTCGTAGCTGGCGAGGGGAGACAGTGTTTTGTTTAGTTATGCGTAAAGTTTGGGACAAGTTCTGGAACAATTCACTAACTAACTCTAACATTCTACTATCATCTAACTGACCATCCCAGTTTTTTTATTGAACATTGTTCTAGGTTGGTCAGAGTTGTAGGTATTGAACGGCAGCGGACGGGTAAATCTGCCTGTTCGTTCTGTTCCAGAAAAAACTGTATTAATAGTAAAAGTAGTCCACCAATCCGGACTAGAGTAGATTAAAGTAAAGTATTAGAGTAGAGTAAAGTATGCTCCAAGTCTGGTGAGATGCTTAGGAGTTCGTCATAAAAGGTTGTAACCAGCCAATACTTTTCTCACATTCCGATGACAGTGTAACCAGTGTGTAGACACTCACAGCTGCGCGTCGGCGTTGTGCGGTCGCGGCAGGCGGTAGCCGGCGCGCAGCAGGCGCGGCAGGCGCGCGCCGTCCAGCGCCGCGTACGGCGCGCCGCCCAGCGTCAGCACCTCCCACATCACCACGCCGAACGACCACCTGCAAACGGAAAACAATATACTTAATCAGTACACAAATAAGGCTATACACTCAGAGAGAGAGACTAGTGTGGGATTAGGAGGACGACGCATTCTTGGTCAATAGATAAATAAGCTACACAGTCATAGAGGGAACTAATGGGAATTAGGATGCTCTATAGCGCAGGTCGCAAATTACTGTCCCCAACTTGACATTGAACTCAGGACTCTTGGCTTCGCAGACAAATCCACTATTTATTATTTAGCTATGGGGTTGCGGTTGAGGTTGACGAACTATTTAAAGCTAACTATGAAAGGCAGCGACGACATTTCAATAAAAAAATTGTCGTGATAACATTTATCCCACGTATGAAGTTATGAAGACAAAATTTTCCAAGAAAAAGGGTCAAAATTCTTGCCCCTTAAAAGAAACTTGACTCAAGATAATTTAAAATGAAATTATTCAGTCGTCTCCTGCATTCACATCCAATTTAACTACCAGTTCAATACAACAACAAAAGCCGCACTCACACATCACTCTGCGTAGTATAAACCCGATGCGTGATGGACTCGATGGCCATCCACTTGAGCGGCATCTTGCCGTTGCCGGACTGCTTGTAGTGGTTGTCCTGGTAGACGTCGCGCGAGAGGCCGAAGTCGGCGATCTTGAGGGTGCGGTCGGCCGCCACCAGCACGTTGCGCGCCGCCAGGTCGCGGTGCACCACGCGGTTCGCGGCTAGGAACTCCATGCCCTGGACGTGGGTTTGTGGGAGTTCAATTAGATGGGTGGGTATACACATAAACCCACCCATCGTGTGGATTAAAAGTGTTTGTGTTTATGTGGGTTAAAATATTATTGTTCCGGTCAAATATTGCACCTAATTCAATGCTGGCAGGTCAGGGTGTCTTAGCCCTCTAGTGGTTTCTTTAAAAAAGGTCTAAAAAGAGTTCTCCTTCTTCCTTAGTGTTACAATGAATCTTACCGTGAGACCTCTCAAAAGAATATTCTATCGATCTATTTCAGTTTTTCCATTGCCTAATATAGGTCAATTGCCAGACATAGGTAGATCTCCCCTAATTGAGCCCTCACTCCGAAAATCCTGCGCTCTCTGCATCCCACTTTATGTCATTCTACCCCACTGTACACAATCTACACCCAGTCATACCTTAGCGATCTGCCGGCAGAAGGAGATGAGGTCGGGCAGCGTGAGGTCGTCAGGCGTGAGGTCGTACAGGCGGTTGACGGCGAGCCGGCCGGCCAGTCTACCCCACTGTACACAGTCTACCCCTAGCTATACCTTAGCGATCTGCCGGCAGAAGGAGATGAGGTCGGGCAGCGTGAGGTCGTCGGGCGAGAGGTCGTACAGGCGGTTGACGGCGAGCCGGCCGGCCAGTCTACCCCACTGTACACAGTCTACCCCTAGCTATACCTTAGCGATCTGCCGGCAGAAGGAGATGAGGTCGGGCAGCGTGAGGTCGTCAGGCGTGAGGTCGTACAGGCGGTTGACGGCGAGCCGGCCGGCCAGTCTACCCCACTGTACACAGTCTACCCCTAGCTATACCTTAGCGATCTGCCGGCAGAAGGAGATGAGGTCGGGCAGCGTGAGGTCGTCGGGCGAGAGGTCGTACAGGCGGTTGACGGCGAGCCGGCCGGCCAGTCTACCCCACTGTACACAGTCTACCCCTAGCTATACCTTAGCGATCTGCCGGCAGAAGGAGATGAGGTCGGGCAGCGTGAGGTCGTCGGGCGTGAGGTCGTACAGGCGGTTGACGGCGAGCCGGCCGGCCAGCAGCGCGCGCCGGCACTCCGCCTCCTTGCTGCAGTAGCGCGCGCTGCGCTTCGACACCATCGCGTCCCATGCCGACCTGGGGAATAAAGCGAAGGTTGCTTCATTAATGAGCCTTTATCTGCACATTGATAGATATTGGTATCTCTGTAAACGTTATTTTGTAAAATGGTAATAAGGATGAAATACTACCCATACTCCGATCGGAATCTATCTGGAATTCGTTATAATTGCATGGCAAACAAATGCCAGCTTTTCGTCTGTGCGATAAAGGTACATTTAATATTTACGGCGCGATCTTAAAATTCCCTTAGTGAATTAATTATGTATTTTTTGGCGGGAAGTGGCAATTCCATTATGCTCGGCGACTCAAATATCTATAGTAAAGTATCGGAAGGCAGGGCGACTACAAACCATCTTAATTATGGAGTCGCATTTCATTAAAAGACTTTTAGAATAATCAAGATTTGGTAATCATCTGTCTACTCGCTTGTTTCAGCATTTTATTACTTTGGCGCGTAGTGTGCGCATTCGTCAATTTTGTAACTTGTACCTACTATCTAGACTAGACTATGTTGCTAGTTAATTACATTGATTGAGACGAAATAAAATAAACTTGTTGCTGTCAGCAGTGCGAGCATGTACCTACTAAATGGCTCTTATCACATCCACTTTCAATCACAACAACATATTAGGTTTGTGGTACAGTTACATTTTTACGTAACATACCTAATATTATTAAGAGTTTGCTCAATTAGCCTGTGATCCAAGAAATATCTTGTTCGCAATCTATATAATAAATCAATCGTTAATAAAGTCATTAATCAATTTCGTAATATGATAATCAGGCTTATTAAATTTCAACTTTCCAGTGGTTTTTAATTGATGATTTTTCATTTATCACAAAAACTACCCACACGTTTTTGACGTGACAACGTCTTATAATTCGATATAGCCGGCTGCACGCACGAAATACATGACGTCATGCGGCGTTACCGTTACCTCGCTCTGAGGCGTCCCATGTAAAGCTTGAAGTGCAAGCGAGAGCGCAGAACGAGCGACAAAGAAGCACAATCGGCCTTTGCGTTCGGCAGCTTGATTACTTTGGAGGTAGATATTTTGGTAATGTATCCAATTATTACTTTGTTATTGATTTCTGGGACTATTTATAAATTTTAAATGTTACCTTTTTTAATGTTTCCTGTATTCCTTCTTTATTTTTATTGATAAATTTCCATAAATTTCTGTAACTTTAAATACGATTTCATGACGTTTGTTTACTTTGATGACATTATTTGTCAATCATTCCATCAGTATTTTCCATAGAGATAGGAATATAGGTACCTACTTAGATAGAGACGCCCTAATCCTTAACCTCATATGAAATTAGCTGGTTGGTGTGTAGCAGGCCGGCCATTTTTAATTCACCCTTACAAATGACATCTTATGTCAAACAAAATGGTTAATAAACCCAAAACTATAAAATATATTAAAATAGGCATTGATAGGAGGTGTTGTGGTGTCTTTTAAGCAAAACAAAAACATTAAAACACAATGAGGTGTGGTATATACTACAATGCGGAGCCAGGAAAAATAAATTACACCCAAAATTAACAAGTTATAGTAGGTATCAGTTTTCTTTGTTTGTTGAATATCTGAATGATATTGATATATTATGTTTTTGCTGCATGAAGATCTGTTCGAGGATTACGTAGGCCTGTTAATGTTTTGTTGGGTTTTACATAATTATTTTATATATTTGAGTAGCCGGTTTGTTTACATTTCAATGACACTTAGGGTAGAAAGTGTTAAAATATCGACATTCGATATATCGATAATTTAAAATGACGCTGAAGAAAGTTGAAATAATTGTTTTTATTCAATACCTTACCTTTAAATACCTTCAAATAAATCGTTAAAAAAGAAGTGGCTAGAAATAATTGTTCCAGAAAACATAAACCCTCGTCTTGTTGAAGTATTTTTTTTGTAAAAAGCAATAGCTAAAATTAAATTCATCGTAGTGCTACATATGACTTATTTATTTATGTAAGTATCTATCGCGATTTTTCTGGATTCAGCAGGTACATTCAGAATCAGCAAAAGTGGCATTGTTTAGGAGTAGGCGGACTGGTTAATGGAAGGATTGATTTTTAATATTGGATATAAAACTTAACATAACTTCAAGCCTGTATATACCTAGTTATATACAATACAGCCAAATAGAGATATAAGTATTTTACTTCCGATGGTTAAACTTCGGTTATGGAACTCTATTTTGATAATTTTACATTATGCATATAATAAATAAAGGCCTTAACTACCTAAATTTCCTAACTGGAACAAGACAAATAGTTTGGCGGCTGTGTTAAGCAAGAGGGTGGTACCTAATTAACTGGCAGAGTTTAAAACACTATCGCTGAGATCGTCTAAAAAGGGGGATCAGTCGTTGTGTCCACGTTTGTTGTTCAGCAGATCATCATGATAGCTGGTTTTTACAAAATATTTTTGGTTGACATGACATGACAAGTTCATCGCAGTAGGTATCAAAATTAATATTAATATCGCTGAGAAGACGAACGACATGTATTATTGCTGTTATATCGTTAGTCATTAAACTAAATATCGATAGTGTTTCCGTCCACGTAGTGCGCACAACACTAGTAGAATCGGCCATATTTTATTCACTAAAATTTTGACAGGCATTGTCAGGCTCGCTATTTTTGCTTTAGTGTCTAATCCATAGTCCTTATAGATCAATGGTATTTTCTTAAGATGTTGTCACGTTCAACTATCGTCAGTAAACCCACAGTAAACCGACTTTACAGACAACCAGTATTTTTTTCATGTTTTAGGCGTCAAGTGTTTCACCTGATAGAAAATGATGAATTACAAAGGCATCATTGAAAAAAAATCTGCTTTGCACGCCCTCTTACGGCGCCCCTGACTGAAGTTCAATAAGGTCATTATAACTCGGCCTCTCTGAACTTCGTTTTCCGAGATGGTTGCGCAGGTAACTGACCAATCAAAATACGGCGGCCATCACAGTTTTCTGTCTTGCGCTGTTTCGTATTGGCGTACCTATCTAACCGCCGGTACTCCCCGCCTCCTACCACTATTTTGGCCTCAAAATCGACATCTTCGCAGCCACTCGTATTCAGAGCGGCCTAGTTATAATGGACCTTACTGTAAATCGATATCAGGCTTAATAGTTGAAGCGACAACGAGGGGAGCAGGGAGGGGCTGGTAAGTTACACGCGGCCGCTCATGCAGGTACCGCTAGCTAGCACCTGATGGTATTGTTGATGGGCGATACGTGACCGAGGCAGTGTGTGTGGTGTGTGGTACTGACCGCAGGTAGGAGAGCAGGTCGCCGCGCGCGCAGAACTCCACCACGAGCAGCGGGCGGCGGCCGGCGCAGCAGCCCAGCAGGCTCACCACGTGCGCGTGCGCGCCCACGCTCTTCATCACCTCCATCTCCGACCGGAACGCGCGCACCTCCTCCGACGATGGGAACTCTGCGACATGCCGACTTTTATTATTATTTGATGATACAGGGCACGGAAAAAAGTATTCCCGTGAGGCCACTGCGACCATTCCTGATCTATTGTGGCCATCCAATTGAAATTAGATCTGGTCTCCTACCCCTACGGTCTGGACAAACCGTAGCATGTTTTTGGGATGCAGGTCTTTGATTTGGTGGGGTGTAATTAAATGCTCTCCCAATATAAGACTCCTACAGTGGGTAATCGCTTCGCTATGCATTCGCAGAGGATATGGATGGAGGTTTCCTCTGCCCCACCACAGAATCTACATGTTGCAGTGTTACTTAAGCCTATATATTGTGTGTAGGTGTTTGTTAAGTCTGAAACGACCAGTCAGCAACCTCATTAATATTCGAATCTCAGTCCGGCTTAGGCTGAGCATTTTATTTGAGTATTCTCGCGAGTATCCAGTTATGAGGGTCTTTGCTTGACGCATACCGGGTGCCTTCTTCCACAGCTCCTCGCCCTGTCTCAGGGCTAGTGCCCTAACAACAGCTCAAGTTGCAGCTTTTGATACGCCCACCAGGGGTTCGTGACTCATGGAAGTCTTTATATTGGTAGCAGAAATAACCCCTCAAACTGTAGTGTTGGCATGGGCGTATCCAGATAATCATCCCGGATGATATGACAATACGTATCTCCCCACCCTACTTCTACCTGGTTACGCCCAACAGCATAAATGAGTGTGGGTTCCTTTTTTAAGCCATGTGTGTTATCTAGTAGATACCTAATTGTTGATTTAAATATTGCGCTATACTACCCTATTGAATCTTATCAGGTTGTTGACTATTATTTTACATTAAAAATCCAAGTAAGAATAATAGCAAAAAAGGATTTTCCTATAAGTGAGTAGATTAGAATTGATATCTAAGTCCTGGTCCGGTTACAAATTTGACAATATCATAAAATTGTCAAACATTTTATGAAGTGCTTACATTTTTTAACTTGGCTTGTTGTCATTTGACAATATCATCGAATCACCGAAGTTTAACGATTTAATCGACCACGTTTTGTGGTTTGGTCATTTCAATGACACCAGCAAATAGCCGCGATCGTATCGCTAAAACAATTCTATTATCTACGGCGTGGGTGGTGGTAAACAATGTAAATACTGTAAAGCTCATGTTGAAGTTATAAATAGGAAAGTATGATATTGATAAATTGGTAATATGGAAGAAGAAACATATACTCAGGACTCAGGTCAAGAGCGAAAAAATAACACGTTGAAAAAGTCACAAGGAAGATCTTTGTCTAAGGCGCTCTCGACCTTCGACCGCATCTGGGTTTCATCAAACGATCAAGCCTTTAAGCATCTTGACTACCAAAGCAAGAAGGGTCTTAGTCGAAGGCCCTTTTACCCTCAACCGCTTCTGAGTACCTATCTCAAAGATCACAACAAACCTTTAAGCATCTTGACCGCGACCTGCGTGCCGTTGGGTGCGAGCGTGGCGCGGCGCACCACCCCGAAGGCGCCCTCGCCCAGCACCTCGTGCAGCGCCAGCCGCGAGCGCCGCAGCTCCCAGCCGTCCGCGCCCCCCGCGCTCCCCGCGCCGCTGCTGTAGCCGCTCTCCGCCGAGCTCAGCTTGGTCGACATCTCTTGGATGCTCTGCGGTGGAGGTGGACGAATTACAGATCACTATTACAACTGGAGGTTCGGAAATGCCTCGCGAACGTATTTTGACTAACTTTTTACAAACAATTACCAAATTCAAAATCTATAAGTTGGGTTAACTCAAAAACCTTCCGTCAAATGTCGCCCAAATTTAATGTGGGTGAAAGGTAGTTAAAACGTTCTTGCCGACGAAATTCCGGGTGACCGTGCAACCAGATGTAGGTATTATACTGAAGTTAGCTGGGGCTACATCCAAACGACAAAGGAGATATGATATATCAGGTGAAACAGAAATGTAATTATTAATCTCATTATTAATCTGGTGCAACCTTTATGATTAGTCCGAAACTACCAGCTAAATCTGACCTACACATTCCTAACTAACCAACAGGTGGAGTGAAATAGGAGCTTGCAAAAAATAACGTTTACTTCAATCAACCATTCGGGGCGGACCAGTTATCGGGCGGAGCGATCTCTTCAATTATTTGTACAGGTTATAGATTGCGAAGATATTCAATTAATTGTAATTGTCTATAAATTGTGTTTGGTGGTTTAAATTATTACATCGCAGATTCGGTGATACTGTCGTTTGGCAATTTAAGATATTGTGCCGCGATTGGCCGATAGCTGCACCTCGCTGTTCCGGGTCGACAGCGCCGCTGAACAAAGGACCTACCAATGCCAATCCTCTTAGCTTCCATTTAGTACTTAACACTGTAATTATAATCGCCTTTAGATATATGGCCAATTTGTCACGCAAATGTGGCTGTTTTTTATATAATTATGTACATAGGTACTTAGGTAGGTAGGTATATGGTGTTATTTATACTCAGTCAATAGGTTTCGATTGCAACTTGTGCACTTAAAAGCTCTGGTCTCGTATCCACGTAATAAAAGCAATAATCTGAAGCGATCTTACGACAGGAAAACCTATACCTAGGCAAAATATGGTCTGCTGCCCGTGCAAAGAGGGGGCGGGTCGCTCTTAACACAACCTTTCCTAGTTAAGTTAATTATTACAACGGAGCATTCACAGCGTAGATTATGATTCACAGTTACAAGTTCACGCACCGCATCACCGCAGGCGCCGCGTGAGGCACGCAATGAATTACGCGACTCATGAGGTGGCTCGCATTTTTCTGCTCGATTCTTTCACCAAATCATGTTACCTTTGCTATGATTAGTTTTTTCTTATTAGTTGATAACTTTTTCAAAAAAAAAAATAGCCGACTTCAACATCGACAAACAGATTTCTCTACTACCACACAACAAGCAAAAGCGCCGAATAAAAAAAGAACCATCAAAATCGGTCCATTCACTCCAGCAAAAATACCGTCAAATCATATTTATCTTTCTTATTTATTTGAAGCCTGTAAAAAAATAACGCACAGCCTAGCTACTTTAGCATAAGAAGTTAACCCTAGTGACTTACCGCATAATACTGCCCCTGTCGTTTGTCCTGCTGCCGTCTCCGGTACCAGAAGAGCGCGACGGTGGCCAGCACGGCCAGCAGCAGCGTGGACCACGCCGCGCCCACTAACAGCCCCTCCGGGCCCTGCGCCCGTGCTGCTGCCACAAACACCAGTTAGCACTCCACTATACATTTTTAAAACAATGAGCTGAGTCCACGACTTCGTTCGCGGATAGAAGATTTTCCCCCGTGAATCCGGTCCGGACCCCGCGGGAATTCGGGGGTAAAAGTCTATATGTTATAAGTCTATATAGCCTATATGTTGCTCCACAACCTTCTCTATCTCCTAGTGAAAGTCCTATAAAAATCCGTTTAGCCCTTCCGCATATCAGCGTGCACAAACTAACAATTTTTTTATTATGTTCTATTACCATTTCTTAACCCCCTGCAATATTTTTTTTGTGAGTATATTAAATGTACAGACACAAATTTTTTACACTCTTACTAAAAGTATAATAGGTATAATATAATGCTGATTCTAGAAGATTCCAGAATTCAATGTTAGCATTATGGTTAGCATGGAACACAATACCCACTCGAGATCGAGTCATTGATATAAATCGGATTAGTCTATTTACGCATTATTAGATAAGTGTTTATGTAATTTGTCCAGTTATCATTTAATTTTTTTACAGGCAACGCAACAAGGGCCTTAAGATACGAATTTGTAAAGCCGTTTATCTTAATAGAATTTGCAAAAGCATATGCACTAATCTTGATGTACGTATATGCGCCATCCTAATTTGCTACCATTGTCGTCTATAACGGAATAGCAAATTGATTCCTCTAAACACTTTTTATAGCTTGCATGATATAAAGGTATTTAACACGTGCATTTAGTGATCATTTAATTTTGGTTAATAGCATTAAACGGACCTCAATTCAAATCGAGATGCTGAGGTTAAAGACAGCTGTCTAGTTGATCTGTCTGTGATAGTAAATTCTCAAGGTCATAGGAGTGCACACAAGCACGTTTTAAAGATTTTAGTGGCAATTTGCGAATTTTTCAAATATTTAATAAGTAGTCAATTTGGGACTGAGCCTAGCTCGTACCTTCTTAGGTAAAGGTAGGTACCTACTTGTACGATCTCTGAATAACCATATTGAATATTATCTAATTGTGGTACCTAAATGGCATACTTATGATTATTGTACTGTCAGTTGTTATTAAAGTGTGCCTTTTTAAATTAGCGCACAAATGAATCAAAAACCTTTTGCGTTCGTAAAAATAAAAAGTCGGTGCACCCAGGAAAAGGTTATAAGACAACAAACATTAAAAACATACAATAGAATTAAAAACCTCCTCCTTTTTAAAGTGGATTAAAAACAGAAAGCCTTTAGGCTAGCCAATGTTTACAAGGTATGGTCACGTACCGGGGAATATGGCGCTCTGACTGGCCACGGCGGTGCGGTTGGCCATCACCGACGTCACGTACACCGAGTACAGCCCCTCGCCCGCCACGCTCTTGAACGACACGCCAGTCGAATCCTGTAGTATCCAGAACAAGGGCATAAGATTCACCAAATTATTATGTTTAGGAATGTCATATACGAGCTCTGACAGGGCTACTAGTACGTTGGAATGAAAGAATTGTCCATGTTACTAAAAGTGGAAAGTGTGGAAACAGTTCCCTAAGTCCCTACTACTACACTGTACACGCAATACTGTGACATGGGTTACTTCAAAAACAAAGCGAGTCCATAAGTTCCTTCCTTCTTTACCGGAAATGCATTGGTGACACCCCTAGTGTTATCAACGTCCATGGGCCATTATTTGTCATTACGTGATCCGTCTACTCGTTTGCCTGTTTAGGCCATAAAAAAGCACGCAAAAAAGCAAATGTCCCGCATACTGGTAAAAGTGGTCTAGACCAACAAACCGCTAACTATTAGAGTGTCACGTAGAGGTTCGGAACATGAAAAGAGATGTGTATTTTTTGTGAATTGTTACTGGCTGGTTCTTAGCCTTGCGGCATAGTCTATCCGCTTACTAGATGGTCTTTGGACTCAAGAACGGATTTAACGACCTTACGTCTATCAGCTAAATGTTGAGAAAATTGATGATGACCTTACCCCGGGCAGTATAATCGTCTGGGTGCGCTCTGCTCGCAGCGTGACGTTATAGAAGTCCTGCGGGTAGCGCGGCTCGCTCCACATCACCTCAACTACCCAAAGCCCATCCGTGTCTTCACTCGCGCTTATGTACAAGTTTTCAACTGCTTCTGGTGCTGTAATGAAGAATAGGACAATAACATTGGAACTAAGTATTAATGTTTTACATATTTGTGCATTTCGGTTTCAGCAAAGTAACATGAAGAAACTTTACGAAAAGTGACTTTGCAATTATCCCTTGCTACCCTTATTCTACTTCCTTTAAAGAGGCAATTCCTGGGTATATCCTTTTCAGCATTGTGTGACTAGCCCAGAGTTCTTTCAATCCAATCCAGATCAGACCAGTTATCTCCAATAACAAGCCACTGAAAAATCGGGACTCTTAAAATGAAAGAATGTTCAGTTCCTTTGCTCTACTGGCCAGGTGGGAGTTATTACTTCTCACGTCCTTAAAGAATATTGGAGAGGACTTCGCGAGAATTATAATATTAGGTACGACTCTGAAATTCAGCTCTACACTTACTGTTTTATGTGCATATATTCATGATTGCTCCGAGGCCTTGCTCCTGCCGCCGTTGAAGGAGAGCTTTTTTTTCATGTAGGCATCTATCTGTATTCTTGACTTGCGTAAATTGCGCTTCGGTACAACTCGCACGTAAGGAATCGTATTCCACCAGACAATAATAAAACTGTGTTGCTGCAATAGAGTGGCTAGAAGTGGTATTTGATTCTTACAGTACCCAATATTAATAGGTACAGTAAGTACAATATAGTATTAAGATCCAGAGAGGGCCCTACCTGCGTATGCTCTTGAGCATTTTGAGCATGAAGTGGTCACAACGAACCTAGTAGAGCAAGGTTCCAGGGCTGCCAGACCTTCTATGCGTGACGAGCTTCCATGCATTTTACTTCCTCGAAAACAAGGAAGGTTTGGCGGCCCTGGGATCTTCGACATTACATTAGTTAGGCATACCCAGTTCCTGGAAGGGGGAGGGGCGGGTTCAAGCGTGTAGAATTTCTGGTCCCCGGAGCATTTTGAGCATGAACTGGTCACAAAATAGCAATAGGAGTTAGGTACGTACGCGGCTGGCAGCCGGGCAGCAAGTGGCAGGCGGGCGTGCGGTAAGCCAGCTCGCTGCGCCCGTGCCGCCCGCGCACCGTGAACGTGCAGTCGTCGTCCAGCGGCAGCTCCTCCACTATCACCCACGTCGCGTCGTCCGGCTGCAAATACTCGTTGGTATCGGTTGGGCTATCACGGTGTTTACGTGACCTTTATGTTCAATCTTCGTGTGCACTTTGCCCTCGATTTTGTACGTTGAATTTTTGAGCCAGTTGCATCATTTGTATCAAAATTTTATCAAATAGATTTTGTGGAAAATGTGAATTTCAGAATTTCACTTAACTTTCGAGACTTACTAGACAATTTTGTTTTTATGTAAGAAGACATTATAAAAATATAGGTGAATGTGTTTATACCACTAACCCCTTTTTAACAGACCTTTGAATTAATGGAAGCATAGTTTAATATAATTTTTTATAAGTAGTGTATAATGGGGGTTCCTGGATCAAAAAGATCCATTAGATGTTAGTGTTTTTTACTAAATGCAATATGTTCCTTGCATGAAGCAGGGTTCGTGGTTTCATTTATTGTTGAATGGTGGTATCCACCTTGTATAGTTGAGATATTTTATTGACCATAATTATTAATACGAAATTCATTAAAGTGACAAACTAACCTTAATTTCTTTCTCATACAAGTTTCCTAATGTTTTCTTATTACAGGAATTGTGTACGCGGAAGCATGAATCTGGAATTAAGCCCACATTGTAATACAGTCGGGTGTTTAATAGGATATTACATATATTATGTAATAATTAATTAGATTAAATCTGTGATGTCTCGATTAATGATAATCTCAAATGAAAGAGTAAGTTCTCCTCTTACCTAATGATTTACAATAAAATTAATTGGTAGCAATGATATTCAGCTGTACCTATGTACCTAATGGACAGGTAGTACCTACTATATTTTTTTAATTTCATGCGTTGCCAGTTCATGTTTTTTAGGGATCGAAATATCATTTTATAACACAAAAAATACAAAAAATTGTGAATACACGGACCCGTTATAATGCTTTGTTCAACACATTCAGTAGAAACCTTTTTACTAACTTAGAAAACTTTGCAAAAACGCAGTTCTATGACTAGGTCTTCCGTTCAGTTGAAATTATCATAAATCCAAACATCCGCTCTGTTGGAATAATATTTGCAATATTGTATTTTTGAATTTCGATTTTCATAACATGTTACTAACCGTCACTAGAGTTCCAAGAGAATTTAGCTTCAACGTAAGACCCATTGACGTATCTGTCTAGAAGGAACTCAACTTGGATGTCATATTGTTTTTTCTCCAGGTTTCGGGAGACTTCGTCCCATGAAGGCACTTCGGGACCGCGTCTCCAAGCTGAATGGTTTCCTGTCGCATCCAAAATTGTTGTCCATAGTGTGTAATTTTGGGTTAATTTCCCCGTATATATCGTACTCATTCCTACATTGGTACTCCCGTCTATTAGTCTATAATTAATCTGAAAATAATATTTAAAATATACGGATATTTATATACTTATGAATTTACAGATTATGTAACAATTATTGTGCCGGGTACATGCAAAAGGTATTTATAAACACCTGTGCGAAAGAATTAATTGCCGTCCAGAACACTCAAAGAATTTACTTCCGGACTATATGACCCTTTATTAGAGCAACTCTTAGAAAGTACAGGACACTTAGGTAAGTCTTAAATGAGTGTTTTGAAAAGCCACTATAAATCATAACGATTGACATATTTTGTCCACTCGGACAACATCACGCATAGCTAAATATTCTTTAATAGCAATGCAAATTAAATGAACCTATTGTTACAAGATGGGAACTTACAACATAAGTTATCACTTACGATTTCTTTGTCATTATCATCGTTAACTAAAACCACCAGTTGCCAATGCATCGTGGGAGTGGTGAGGAAGGTAATGCTCTCCTCGGAGCGACACTTGATTTGAAGTTCCGGCGGCAGAGGGAGCTCGCCGAAGGTCCCGCGCTCTTCTGAAATTATGTGTACCTACTTTTAAACTATAACTTGAGGCGTCGGGAATACAGAATTGCTTCGCTTAAAATGAATTTATCATCCGTGTTCACAGTTCCGTTTATTTATTTCACGCTTTATTGAACCAAAAATAACTGCCTATCTGCCTAATGCCATTCTCTACAAGTCAACCCTTGGATATTATGAAAAGTTGAAGTAGGTGTTCAGTAAATAATTAAGTACATAAAAACACATTTATGCATGTGTGTATTTAGCTCGTAAGCAAATTTTACGTACGGCATTTTTTCTTCCGCTGTCAATGTACAATGTAACTAAATCACTGTGCACTGTGGCGAAAAGCTGGTGTTTCTGTGGGTTGCCATTAAAACGAATTCCATATCGAACGCGAATATAGGTACGTTCCGCTGTCGAATACACTCATATTTTTTAGTAGGCTCATTGTTATTGAAAAATATACCGGACAGGCCGCGCGTGTAGCTTTACAATATTTATAAGTCTTACAGGTCTAAATATAGTTATAAAGGTTTGTAAATTGAGAGTAAACTTACCTAAAAATCTCTTCCGGCATATAGATAGTTGGATCTGAAATAGATAAGAGATTAGAATTAAATTAATTTATAGTTAATAAATTTTACACGCAAAAGAATTCAACGCGCGCATCTTACTGTTCGACAAATCAAGAGCCGAAATATTTTTTTTCTGACACATAAAACTATCTGTCACATAAATGTTTGCACCGAGAATCGAACCCGTAAGTATTCAATGGGTTTGTATCACTATCACTAATGTTCATATTTCTAAAATTTCTTGGTCACTCACACATGATGTAACAGTAAATTAATGTTTTATTTTAATCCATGAAGTGATATGCTGAGTGTCTAATTAAAAACTCATAAGCGCCTAACTAAAACATGCCTCAGCATAAAAAAATGTCTATTTTTACTTCTCTTTATAGATTTTTTTGACATTTTGTACCACTTTTCATCACTTAATTAGTAATTTACGCAAACAACTCAAATGTACCGTAAAACTGAGAACACAGTCATTCAAACAATCAGTGCGGTGAGTAACGGGCTCGTAGCTACTCCCACGGGCTCTGTTCGTCAACACCTAGCTCTGATCATGTCTTCGACTCTCATGTCACCTTGTAGCGCATTCACCACACTCAATGATAATATACACATTTCAAACAAACTTACGTTCCTCCGAACAAAAAGTCAGGTAGGAATTTCTTAGATGGTCAAAAAATTTGAGTTTTATGTACTTACATACTTACTCTATGATATAAATTGCAAACTCGTGTGAGAGAATGTTCTAACTACTAGGCTATTACACTACATTGGAGGTAGTTTAAAATCATGTGTCTATTTCAGATCCAGATCAGATCAGGGTTGAGGAAGATTTTCTTCCGAGTGTCCTCTGGCCGATGCCGTTAGTAACAATGTGTTTCGGTTTTTCCGTACGTCTCAAAAACATTTCTAAAAATCAAGTTAATATGTGCACTCCTTGCCACCTCGTGTTAGGACAGAGCGACCTTTTCTACTAGGTACCTACTTTAGGTCTGAACTGGCAGTAATGTTACCACTGTTCCTTTCAAAAGAAAAGAAACATTATTGATGTGAAACATCTTATGGATCACTAAACTTGTAAACTGAATTTTGGCGTGGCCTACGCTTCGCCGTGGCCTACGCTTCGCCCGTGGCGATGCGACGCTCATTCTATCTCACAATGCCTCATCTTTTATCTCACTCACTCGATCGGTCAACCTCATATTTCAAATTCGAATATTAGCTTCATTAGAGACACGGTAGTGTCTAAGCCAAGTTCCACAAAAAATACCCCTTTTGTTTTGTTCATTAAAATTATTTTTTCGTTTCCTATTTCTTATAATACTTGGTGCACGGCAGTGCACCTCGCCAAGTTCGAAATTCAAAATAAAGTTTTATTTCGTTTATTATTTACTATGAATATATGCATTATTTATTATGAATATATGCATGTATTATACATAAAAACCTTCTTCTTGAATCACTCTATCTATTACAAAAAACCGCATCAAAATCCGTTGCGTAATTTTAAAGATTTAAGCATACAGACAAACAGACAGACAAAAATAGCGACTTTGTTTTATACTATGTAGTGATTTGGTCGTTGGTTAATAGGGTGCACGGCAGTGTTCAAGCCAAGTTTATATGAAATACAATTAATAAAAAAATATATAGGTACATATTTCAAATTCGAATATTAGCTTCATTAGAGACTCGGTAGTGTCTAAGCCAAGTTCCACAAAAAATACCCCTTTTGTTTTGTTCATTAAAATTATTTTTTCGTTTCCTATTTCTTATAATACTTGGTGCACGGCAGTGCACCTCGCCAAGTTCGAAATTTTAAATAAAGTTTTATGTCGTTTATTATTTATTAGGTCGTTGGTTAATAGGGTGCACGGCAGTGTTCAAGCCAAGTTTATATGAAATACAATTAATAAAAAAAAATGTGAGCCGTCATGGGACGCCTGGCAGATGTGAAACACACACACACACACACACATATGTATATATATGCGTATATATGTTTCACATCTGCCAGGCGTCCCATGACGGCTCACATTTTTTTTCACTGTTATAGTTTGAAGGTATCAATCAGAAGTGATACGAAAGAAATACTTAATTAATACTTAAATAGAGTAGAGGCAGAGTAGATAATAGCAAAAGACCAATTTCTGCGATTGGATACAGACGTCTACGGTAGCAAAGGTCATTAAAGGCCAAGTGAACTGCATTGAACCATGAAAAAAGTTCACCACGCGGTATCGCTCCATTGTTATTTATACTCCAAGCCGTGGGTGCAGCTATGTTTGTTCCGCCGACTAAGCGTTCACTAATACAACACTAATTAGTAAATGTTTCGGGCAGAAATATAAAAAGTGTCACAATGTAGCACACATTCCGAGAATAACGTCCCTAGCCGCAGAACAATACAAACATTCTCAGCGAGTTTTACTCGAAGGGAAATGAGTAGTTTCATCGAAATTAGCTATGCGCTCCAGACGTGTTTGTGATTTAAGACGGATTTGGCGTTGCGTCGTGGCATTGGGATTGACTCATTGCCGTGAACCCTCGATGCCTCGCGCTGTTTGTCAACATTACAACCGAAATAAGTCCTGGTGCCAATATGTACAGGTACCGGTATATACCGGTTTTGGTACCTGCAATGATCCTAATTGCGGATTCCCAGTCTGTAATTTTGGGATGCAAAGATTAAAAAAAGATTCTTGTTGATTGATGATGATGAATGTTACGCGTGCGTAGATATTTTTGTATTTAAACTAATCTTACTAACAACTGAAACACGTAGAACTCAAAGAAATGTGAAAACTGACATGACATTTTGTAACGACTTATTATGTAGTGTTTCCTAAAGGAACCCAGGTAGGACTGCAAAAACATTTGTTTACTTCTTTCCATCGTTAGGTGCCATATAGAACATTATTAAATAAATCATAAAACAAAATTCTCATAAGTATATAATGACAATCAAAATTATGTAAATAAATTATAGCCATCTACTTGACTTATTATGGGTATATTCTATATACGGTTATGTACCTATTCTAAAAATGTTAGTTAAATTTTTGTAGAAATTATAGATACGCTTTTATTTTGTTACATAATAATGATGAGCAGCTAATATTATAGGTAGGTACTAGGTACCTACCTACTTATATATGTATAGAATATCATCATGCAAGTCAGCATCTAATAAAGTTTCAAAACAATAGGTTTCATTATCATCCAAACGCGCGTGTACAACAGATTCACGTGATACGATACGGGCGTTGCATCACCTTGCAACCCGAATCCACATTCCTACAACAATGAGTAGTTATACAACCGTAACAAACAACTTGCACAGGCTTCGTAGTTGTATTTCATAAAATAAATCATAAAAAAGATGGGGTTCTCATTTCGACTGTAATTATTTTTTGTGCGTGGTGATGTTATTTTTATATCCGAAAGGTGTAATAAATTGTTGCGACATCTATCGAGTTGTTTTTGAGTTAGAGTTATACAATCATGCGCATTAATTTCATGATCATTACTTCATAAGTTTTTTTTGGGATTTTTAGTTTTTTATGATTCTATATACCTACCTATTATGTTTATTAAAAAATAAAAATATCTTAATAGTACAAAATATAGTATACAAAAGTATCTTACAGTTACAGGTTACAGGTCACAGGCTTTTCAAATTGTACAAACAAAACAATAAGAACCGATATGATTTATTACGCTTTGTGTGGCTCTGTTGCTACGGCCTTTAACTCCAGAACATTGAAAAATTTATCACCCCTGCACATTTTACGGCCCCTGGTTAACTACTTAAAGTTTTAAACTGTGGCTTAAAACATTGTAAACCGCGTGTTAACCTGCTAAATATGTTTATATATTTTTTTCCCACCATTAAATTTTTATCACAAAAACTCCAAAAACACAGTTAATGTTTACAAAAACAAAAACTTGTACCAAAAACTATGAAGAGGCCTCAGTTGATGACATGGAGTGCTTGTCTACTTGTCTAACGATACCGTGACAGACAAGGGTAATATTGATTAAACACTTGAGTAACCTTCAAATGATATCTTGTGGTCAAAAAAACTAGCGACGTAGTTAATATTCACTTGAAATACAGAAATAAACATTTATTATGTCAGAGACACTTGTTCATGTCTTCAACCTGTCTGCGAGTCAATGCATGGGTTTCTTCTGAGGTCTACAGATTATTTTATCTCCGTTACTTCATTGTGTACCGGTGAAGCCGTTACTTTGTAGGTGGTAAGAGCATACCGTTTACCCGGGGGAGTACCACCGTTCAACACTGGTCTTTGTACCTACCATTTCTACCGTCGCCGCGTCGTTACAATTACATTAGGTGTGGCACCGGTTACAATTTTTTAGAGGCGATCATCTCAGTCCTCAAGGGTAGCAACTAGCTACGCATCTGAGTCCGAATTCAAACGAGACTCTTAGGCCCTTCCCACACTACGCTATTAATAAGCTACGCGACTCCGCCTCCGACGCAATCCACATTTCGTTGACACACGCAATGAGCCAATGATGGTCACTGACAGGACACGGATCGTAGAAGCTTATAACTGTGGTAGAAGCGTCGCCTGCATGCTTGGACAAGATCCTCGCTTGCAAATAGCCTTAATATCAAAATTTAACTGGACTAACTACTTATTTATACTATTACTACTTCATTATTCTAGGTCGGTCACAGTTGTCATGGGCGACAGCGGAAGAGTGCTGCAGCCTGCTCGTTTGCTACCTTATTTAAATAAGAAAGGAAATAAAATCAAGTGTTGCTCTCATGCGCACTTATTTAAAATATATGATTTGCACCGAATACCACCAAAGTACCGAATTAGCACGAAGGCTTAGTAACGTGAAACTTGTTTTTGTGTTTGGATTTTGGATATAAAAATTTTCATAAATCATAGATGGAAAGCAGTGTGAGGAAACTTGTACTTACATCTGCACATCGGAAGTTATTACAGATGAAGACACAACGCTCTCGATAAAAATAGTACTGCTGTCGTCCACGGCTTTGCCTGCGTGGAAGTAAATTTCACTGATTTTCATACAAGCTTTCAACCACAAAATGCGTTCTTAGCGGACGTTTCTACAAACTTTAAACTATCTTCCTGCAAAATTTCATCTTCATACGTCAAGTGGTTTTCAACTTTTCCTAATAAGATAATATTTTGTTTTTACATAAGTATTTTAAGTAATCTATAATGTATTCAGATAGATTTTCATCTTCGAAATTTCAATCGTGGATCATACCAATAGAAGCCGACATGTGGATGAATAAATGAAAAAGATGATGTTAAATCGCATATATTCTGGCTTAAGACGATCATAAAAGTTATCGACCGGTCGATATGCTCGAGCGTTGGTGTCAAAATATTTTAGGTGCTTCCATGCTTCGGAGGGAGAGCACGTCAAACCATCCACACTGGTTGTTTTCATTACGTAACAATCATTAAATAAAGTCGGAAGCGTTCGAGCGGCACAAAAGTGTCCGTTAATTAATAAAAAATATGTTAAAATATATTAAATACTGTGAAGTTATAAGAAAGGTTTATATCTATTTAGGTACTTTAGATGTATCTATTGTTAGACACAAAATATAAATTGAGGGGTTATTTGTCCCTGTAAGAATCAATAATTCCCATTTAGGACGAATAACTATGTAGTAGATAAGTACAGTTGAGGTATGTACCTACCCTAAGCAATAAGAGCAAAAAATACTATCTTCAATATCATCCTCAAAATAAAAAGAGACAAGATGCGATCTTAAAAGGGTTTTCTTATGTCATTGTCCATTTAGATCCAATTAATCATAACTTTACGTTAACACGGAAGTAACTGCACGCGTTTATTCCCACTTGTCCTGTTGAGTAGTCCTGTTCACAAGATTAGTGAGAAAAAATATCCACAAGTCCTGTGAATATGAGTAACAGGACTGGTGGGGAAAAATCCCACTAGCTCTGTGTCACTTATAAGTATATTAAAGTACCTGACCGGGAAAACGTTGTTCTACACCTATTTTTTTTGTTTTAGATTAGGTATCTCTGTGGGTCGATGTTGAAGTCGGTCCCTTTTTTTGTAAAAATAATTTTTAAACAATTAAAATATTTTCATCTTTTGAACTGCGTTTTATTGGTAAAATATTTGACTTAACCTGACAACAATATGATTCAGAAAGAAAAAAGAAATAAAGAAAACATTTATTCTGAGTACAATACCCGAAAAGGGTTAGACTCGGTGCGACGGGTGATTCCTCGTGGTCCAACTATTTAGTCCAACTATGACGTCACAGTTGGACCACGAGGAATAGGTCGTCCTCGTGGTCCACCTGCCAAATTAAGTGATTTGACAGCTGTCATTGGAAATGTAGGTCTCAACCAGACCTACAACTTTCCCAAAGACACCAGTGCTCCAGGAGCAGCCGTTGCCGGGATATCTCGGTTCGAAGTTTGACAGCTGTCATTGGAAATGTAGGTCTTGACGAGACCTACAACTTTCCCAAAGACACCAGTGCTCCAGGAAACTATTTTTAACAAGAAACCTGTTCTTGTAACTGTAACATAATATATAATAATAATTAGTTTTCATCATAATCGACGACCCGAATGGCGCAATGGTTAACACGCCGATCGCTGTTCCGAGGGTCCTGGGTTCGATTCCCAGCGAGGCGGCAATTTGAATGATGAGTTTAAATTTCCGTTCTCGGTCTGGGTGTGTGTCCTTGTCTTGTGTGTTGTCCAAGGTACCCACGACACAGGGAATCCTAGTGTGGGGCTTTGAGTGTGAAGCGTTATTATTATTATTATTATTATTATAATCACACACACACCCTAAGTTTTATTTTTGTTGTAAGTATAATGTTATCGTCAATTAGATAGATGCCTTATTATTTTATTCTCTACTATGGAGAAAGCAATGTACAGCGAATTAAAATTAAATAGTTGGACCACGAGGAATCCCCGGTGCGACACGCACCGATTTTCAGTCTAAATCGTGTGTCAAGCATAGTCTTCCAAATAACAGAACAGAACTAGTGCGTTTTTCCCACCATAATATAATACATGACAAGTAGCAATCGGGTGTCAAGCATAGTCTTACACCTAACAGGACAAGTGGGAAAAAAATTCCCACTTGTCCTGTCAACAGGACTACTCAACAGGACAAGTGGGAATAAACGACTGCACGTACCTAAATACTCACCTCAGTGTCTTTGTGTACTTATCAGTTACATAAAGTAGAACCAGACTCAGTAAGCCATGTTCTTTGCATTAAATTACAGTAAACTAAACGAGACACGGTAAAAAATTAAATAAGTAGACAGTTATCAATCACAAACGGCGGTCAGTTAACAATAACAATACTTTATTCTTTCTAAGTTCTTCTGCTCTGCCGTTATATTGTACTAGATTTTGCTAGCGGCTTCAGCCACAATAATTTTAATCTTCGTGTTGCATTTATTTGAGGCTTTTGAGATCATGATGCCGCAATGATAAGATGAAGTTGTAACCTATGTGAAGTTGACAACCAAGTTTAAGATAATTGAAAGAAATAATTTTCATTCGATTGTACCAGGATTGTACCCGATTGTACCGTATTTTAAATCGTTTGTACCCTAAGGGGTTGAAATATACAGGGGTAGCAAGTTTTATCCCTATGGGAAGTTGACAACCAAGAATAAGATAATTGAATGAAATCACTTTCATTGGATTGTACCAGAAGTGTACCCGATTGAACCGTATTTGAAATCACTTGTACCCTAAAGGGTTGAAATACATGTAGGGGTAGCAAATTTTGCTCCCCACTAAACTTGAGTTGACAACCAGAAATAATTGACCGTAAGTTGTAGCGTCTGTAACGCTGGTATTATGTAACAGATTTTGTATATTGCTTAAGTATATCAGATTTTCCCTCAATTGGTTTTTATAGTATCGTACCAAAATGGTAACGAACGTTCGAATGGGATTATAATAATGTCTTCGCAGTTAGTCTGTCTGTAATAAGGCTCCAGTGGCGGATTATCCCTAAGGCAAAGTAGGCACGTGCCTAGGGGCGCGAGGTAAAAAAGGTACGCGAGGTTAAAAGGGGGCGCGCGCAAAACCAAAAAATTAGGTTGCCAATGACCAATGACTCATCGACCAGGATTCCCGGTAGACAAGTCATACCCAGACCGAGAACTAAAAAAAAGGACGCTGTCAACCCTTAACACGCCTCCATAAGGCTCTATTATTGAGAACCAAATAGGCAGACACTTAAAATATCCACAAAATGCGACCTCTATCACAATACAAAGAGGAATCCTGACTTTAAAAAGATGGGAGTTTTCTGCATTCTGACTTGCTATTGACTGAATAACTCAGTGAATAGGTACTCAATGGTACGGAACCCTACAGTGCGTTTTTATTGCACTTGATAGGAGTTTGAATATAAATATAGATAGACATGTTGCCTAAAGATGGTCGCAGAAGGGTCCTAGTGAGTTAAATTCTATAAAATTTAACACGGAGCCTGGAGACATCAAAGTGCAGACTCCTGTAGAGATATAATAGAAAAAATATCTGCTCAAAAGAAAATTCATAATCCTAAATAGTTACCGTCTGGTTTACTTGCTTCAATAATTTCCTTTGGTAGTACTCAAATACGTAGACATTAAAAACAAAGGAAAAACAACATTTATTTCTAACTTGTGTTTCATTTTCATGCACTTATAAAACAATATGGCTTAATCCAGTTAAGCGCGATTAGATATCCATACATAGTATTAACAGAATACCGACTCGTAATGGTCATTAATGTCGCTATACCGGCTACTAATGTCAGATACAGTGTGTAAATTACGGAACGGAAAATCAAAACACTCCGGACTTGGTTGTGTCAGCTGCAAAATAATTCTTGTTCAGATATTTGGTGATATAAATAAGTATATACTGCAATTAATAATAAAATTAACATTTTAAGTTTTGGAACATATTTGTATTGAAATTCTCCATGATAGTCCAGGCAACAGGCGTCCTGATGTGGAAATTGGGACGTCCTGGAAAATTTGGACGTCCCACGTAAATCGGTAGCGGTACCTGTGGGATATTTCATGCGTGGTACGATATACTGTTTGAACATTGTTGACAATATTCGGCTTATTGATTAAGTTTATCTAGATATCGTGTTTGCGATGGCTGAAGTAGTGAGATAGCCGGGCTAAGGTTACAGGTGATGAGACTAACCTAAATTGTTTTTTGTCTGCTTGTTTGTTGTCATGACATGTGGTCACTTGGTACCCATACTACCTTGTACCTGTTTAGATGTTATTTGGCAGAATTATAACTAAAATTTTAGGATTAAAAAAATTGCACCGATAAAAAGATGCTAAGTATTCTACGCTAACTTAGTAATGGTGTGTAAGTAGGTATAAACATTATGATAATAAGTGAGGTCAGCGGTTTGTAAGTAATGAAGAAAAAAGTTTGTCCTCTCACTTTTTTCTTTGAGAACTTTTCAGAACTTTAAGAACGTTTATTTTCTATCGTTATCGATGTTACGATGCCTACTAGGGTAAAGGTTTGCTAAATCGAAGCTATAGAGCAGCTTGGTAGTAAGTACCTAACTCCATAAATGTAAGAGTAACAGTAATATTTATCCTATCCTACTAATATTATAAATGCGAAAGTTTGTAGGGATGGATGTGAGTGAGTGAGTGTGTGTGTGGGATTGTTACTCTTTCACGCAAAAACTACTGAACGGATTTTCATGAAACTTTGCAGTAATATAGCTTAGACATCGGAATAACAAAATTTGTTAAAATTTATACAAATTTTTGAAGGGACTGGTTCCCCGAAGCCAAGCGAGGGCGGATTTACTAGTAGTTGATACTGAAATGTTTGTGTTCATACAAATTGTATACTTAAACTTGAGACTTCTAAGCAAAATTTATTTAAGGAAATTAGAATTTACCGTCAATATAAGGAACCTTTATGATAGGGGCGGAAAGCTGGTATTTGCGTGGGTTACCATTAAAACGAATGCCATATCGAACGATCGATCGAACGCATACAGAGTAGGCATATTAAGAATACCTACATTTTCAGCATTTTTTTACAACAAAGTCGCGCTTTGCTTTGTTATTTATTATGCGTACCGTGAAGGACTGGAATAAATTCAGTTCATGCGCTCTACCATCCATGAATACATCATCTACACTTACCAACATTACCAGGTGGGATTTTAGTCGAGAAATAAAAAAACTTATTTCGTTTATTTCGCAGTAATATATTTCTTGTTTATAAGGGACTTTAAACAAAGTGTTCGTAGCTATGAGTGCACAAACTTGAAAATATTTTTGCGCTGGTGCATGGGGCCTCGGTGCTTAAATATCGGGCCCATGTTAAATACCATTAATGGCTATGAAAACTGCTAAGTCTCATATTGCATCTCTTAACCGTTATTCTTGAAGCCTGATCTTCGAAGACCAGCGAAAAATTCCTGGCCAAGATTGCGCTCGTAAAAACTTCGCCTTCACATCAGAGTGTCAGTTACGGTACAATGCAGTCGGATGATTTTTGCAAAAAGATCTAACCTGGTTTCCGACGAGAAAACGAAGTGGAATAGTTTAATAAATAACTAAATAAAAGTATTATCTAGTTCTAGAGGTTCTCTAGGTTAAATCTGTATTTTCGTCTTCTTTATGGAATCAAAATTCTCTATGGAACATCACCATAATTCTTCTGGTGCCGCCCTTGAAAATTGTGACCGACACAGAACAAAAAGAGAACACAAGAAAAATGGTTAGGACGCTTAGCAATCGGTGTTACAATGTTATTTGATTATTTTGTTAACAGGCACTAAGGACTGGGACATGGGCTATTAGTGATAGTTAGTCCTGCTAGTAATGGTAGAGTCGTTCTAATTTGTGTTGGGTTCCATAATGTGTAACGTGTAACTTATTAGTTTTTATATACTTTTTGAATTTTTTTATATACTTTTTGTATTATTTTTGGCACAACGACGCGTTACGGTAGCTACAACATGCGTATCACTAAAGTGGTATTTCCACGGTGTTCCCTTAGATTATAATAAATTATAAAGGAGTCTTCAAATCAAGATTGAATACGCTTTTACTACATAAGTTAGAGCGCTCTAGCGCCCATGACTACATCACCACTTACCATCAGGTCAGTTGATTGTAGTTAAGCGTGAAACTATTAATTGGGAATTTGCTCTAATTTAAAGTATTTTATTTATAATCTGCTTCTGTAGCCATCTTGTAAAAACACCTGAATCCATTTTGGCACAACTTTCACTGTGCGAATAAAAAAAATAAAAGTAAATAATTAAAAAAGTGTTAATTATAGATAATATTAGGTATAGCTTTGATATTACCGAAGTAATAATTTTACCCTCCATCATGGTTAATCATTCGATATTACCTATAGATACCACACGAAGAGTATTAAGTTGACAGGATAAAAGCAGGTAATTGTTTAACCTAATGTTCTATAGAAAGTACCTACTAGCTATTTCCCACGGCTTGGTCCGCGTTTAAGTACTACACAGGGGCGCCGTAACCGGGCGTGCAAGGCGTGCGGAGCACGCGGACGGCACCCTCGTATTGAACCGGATTGGGGTGTAAATCGGTTTTGCACGCGGGCGCCGACACACCTTACGGCGCCCCTGAGGTAACTAACATTGTGACACGAGAATTTATATAACTTATATTGTTTATTTCATTTTCACTATAAGTAATAAACAAAATATAAATAGTTTAATATTTTATTTCATTAAACACTGTAGTCTCAGATACTCTAAGGCTACATCTGCGTCTTAATGCGTTAATGTGGTGAATTAAGAAGAAATTACCTCAGACCAATAAACTATAGACGGCGTGCCGTGAACAAAAGCGTGAAGCCGGCAAAAAGTACGCCTCGCCTTGTAATACACACGGCGGCACTCACACCAAAACGACTTTTGTGTTGTTAAATAATAAAAAATGAATGAAGCTTTGTGTTCCAAAAAATAAAGTTTTAATTTGTTCTAGTTCAAACTGTCAACATAGGGCATTGTATTGGTTCCGATGTGTGTTTTAGGCGCACTTTTGCCGGCTTCACGCTTTTGTTCACGGCACGCCGTCTATAGTTTATTGGTCTGAGGAAATTATTTTATCTTGAATGTATAGAATGGATGAATTTTATGAATGTATTGATGGATTGTATGTATGGAATGGAGAAATGGATGAATTGTAGGAATTTATCTTGATTGAAGCCTTAGGTTAGGATAACAATTTATTGCAGAAGTTTAATTTCTTCTTAGCGCGTAAACAGAGATGTAGCCGTAGCAATACAACAAACCTGCAATAGAAAAATAATGTTCGTGGGAACATAAATAAACATTCAAACGTATATTAACCGGTCTTGGTAGTATTTCAAGTAGGTATTGTGGGGATAATAATTTAATAATAATAATGCTTAGGTATTAAGTATATAACATAATAAATATCAAATCGTTAAACTTACTAGACCTAAGTCTGCGCAAACTGCACCTGCTAATTCAATCTCCTGTTCATACGACCCGGGGAAAACTTCTTCCAACTCTTCTCCATTCTCCAACGGGCTGGCGATAGCACATATCGTCGTGTATGCGAAAAAAGTCACCAAAACTATGCGTTTCCTAAAACTTCGAACCATCATGTAGCAATTTCGTATCATTTTAAACGTAACGACACAATTATCCTTTTTAAAACCACCATAATGCATTAATATAAATGTTTTTATCCTGACATAAAGTCGCACTGTTTTTAAATTCACTCAATAATAAAAAAAAACTGTACCGCAATGGCGGGAAATATAAATTGTCTATTCCCAAAAAAAAGAACACAGAATACGTATTTCAAATTAGGAACACATTTGCGTGCGGAAAAGTGTGACAACGGGTGAGACTATGGCACATAGAGAAAAGATTACTATCTATGGCACTTGCGTGCGGCGGGCGGCTCGCGCGCTCTCGGCACGGAACTGGGGCACGGCGGAGCTTACGGGCGCATCTGAACTGAACCATTCGCTTGATTTTTCCCAGCCTTCATGACTAGTACACATTTTGGGCGCGAATACATTACTAACTATATTAAATTTTGTAACCATGTTTATCGCGAGTTTTTGTTATCTCCCAAACAAATGTTATACCAAAATAATGTCTTATCAAATTAGAAACATTGGTTTTCTACGACATAGTTCTATAAAATTCTACGACAGCATGTTCTTGGTGCAGATTATAAATTCGGTCCTAAAGTTGGGCCATTTTAATAGGCCACATTTGACAACTGTTTGTCTTTGCTTCATAGTGAAGATAACCTGCTGAAAAACATCGATTAAATTGAATAAATCGATAAGGACATCTGTAAATTGAATGCGATTGTTATAAAAAGTATTAATAAGCGCACAGTCCACACGACTAAAAAAAATGACAAAAATAATGCGTCAAAATAATGGCGCGAAATGTAATCATGACTTTTTTGTAACATTTCACGTTTCTAGATACTGACTTTTGAGCCAGACGTTATTATATAAATGAATAATTACATATTTTTTGGCCTAAAATGTAATAAAATTAATTTTGTTTGTATTAAAATACATTTTATTTGGTAATCGTGAAATACTTTTTGACGATTAGTTCGACTTCTCGAATTCAACTTATCTACTCATCTGTTTCTTTCGGTACCATCCCTGATATTTAAAAAGAAAAAGAGTGCACTGACATAACTTTGTAACGGCGTCAGTTCCTTACTTTTAAGTGTAAAAAGTTTAACAATATCTAGTATGGAATGTATTAGATACTATGGGGTGCCTCCCTTACAAGGTTACTTCGGAAAATTTTGACGAACTGTCAAATGTGGCCTATTAAAATGGCCCAACTATAGCTAATAGCTTCCAACCAAACTACCTACTTGTATGAAGCACACTATGTCAGTTTTTATATCGATTAATAAAGATATTTCTCGATGATGTATTGGAAAATCTTAATTGATCAGTAGTTTTTGTGACGACTTATGATTAAAAATAAAAAAGGGATCAATCTATTTAGACTTTGCTTCCATCTCGAATTCGTCTCCAGGTGATAAACAAACGTCTTACAAAAACAATTTAAACATACCCAAAGTCTATAAATAATTGTGGACGTTCACCGGAATCGATAAGACCAATAAACAAACAATAATTTTAAGTTGTCAGTGAAATGGTGGCTATAATTATTATTGTACCGTAAAAGATTAATGTTAATAATGTGTAAACAATACATAATAAGGCGTTAAATAAATTTATAATGATCTACAATGCGTTGTAGTGTGGACTTGATTTGAGTTGGTTATTTGAAGAGGATAGCGGATACAGGTTTGGATGAAGTTTTAGGAACGATTAGCTACAACGGAGCAAGTCAGAGGACTTAAATAATGGAGCATTAAGTAGATCTCCAAAGTTTTAAGGAGTGGATCATTTTTACTCTTTTGGTGCCTGTCTTTAACGTAAACACCTCATCTAAATAGAAGCTCGAAGGACCATTAGGATCTTGCTGTATTAATACGGAGGAACATACATACATAACAACAGAAATAGCATACAGACCACAGAGTGAAGACACGAAGACTATCATCATAGTAGATATGTTGATAGTATGAGACATAACATCATAGGTATTGATTCCATAAAATAGAACAAAACAATTAGTGGTAAATTGATGAATCAACAATTGTTTATTGACATACAAATACTTATCCGGAAAAAAACAAGTAGGTATTTCATCGATAATCCATTTCAGTAGTAGGTACCTGTCAATAAACGTGGTTAAATGGTTGTAACAGCACGCGCATGCGTCGGACACGTTGATCTCACGCGGCGGGCGCGGGCGGGCGCGTTGACCGCCGTGCTGGAAACACCCTCGTAAATCGCCTCTGTTATAAGGTCCCAAATCGAATGTGGACATTATTCACTTTAAATCGTCAATGACCTATGTGGGTATGTGAGGCTACCACAACATGCATAGATTAGCGGAAAATTATGAAGTGATTCATAGAACTGTGTCTGTGATTTGAATAATGAGCACCGGATGTTAGCAATTATTTAATTTGTTACTGAAATGAAAAATGTCAAAAAAGTTTTTTGTTGCTGCTGATTTTCAGTAAGGTCTGTTGTAATCCGTGCTTAAGGTTGTATTTCGTCAGTGTAAGTGCAAGCGCAACGAACAGTGTACCATCGCCTTTATTCGGTCTAGACTTTGCGTTATATCACAGGGTTGTCAAACGATACAAATAGTATAAAAATAATTTATAATATTGTACGGTCGGCGACCCTTATTGCACGTCGGTAGGCACTCGTATAGGTTACCCGATGACATGCACCTTGATGTGTATAAACGTTTTAATGCAAAGTGTTATTTTTAGTTCTTTATTTTACGTTGCCTCTGTGTTTATTAATAAATAAGTTTAATCAACTTGGTAACTTTGAACTCTAGTGAAACTTTGGATTACGTTATTTTTGGATTAATTAAAATTTATCTAATTTAACTTTGATAATAACACATGTTATTTGTCGTGAGGCCAAACTCTCCATTTCAGAGAATATCGTGTCCAAGGTAACAAGGGAAAGGGATTGACTTAATTACTGATAGAAATTATAAGTTAACAGTAGGTTAATATAACTGTAGGTTAATTTGACTGCTTTTTAATCGATCACACACAGCTCTTTTCAAAATTTTTACTTTTCGCAAACGCAGCCACATTTAAGATGCATGCTAATAAAATCTAAGTATGCCATAACGCCGCAAGATCATCTGTTTGGGTAACAAGTGATTAAATCTGAGGTCATTGTTCGTGCCAGTGATACAGACTCCCCTTCACAGCTGGTCGGGCTGGGTGTGAACAGGCACGGCCGGTCACCTTGCGACATTGTGTTGTCAGCGCCAGCCGACAGGTTGATCACTCCAACTGCCAATAACCTGACGTCCAAGACACCGCATCCGTATCGGACGGCTATTCCGCTATTCAAAATTAGAAATCCGGTCTATCGATCCTAAGTTTTATAGTTACTTTGTTCTTTTTGGTATAAAGTAGTGCTTAACAACGATCGCACCTGATGGCAAGTGGAGATGAAACAGCGATGAAATCCATAATGTTAAGCCACGCACTTAGATAAAGCCACCGTTTATTCACTCTCAGTTTGAAAGAAGATGATGGAACCTTAGAAATTGGTGTTTTTACATAATTCAATGAACACTACTAAAGTGACCAAAAGTAAATATTTAGTTACTAGAGAACCGCCCGCGCTTCGCTTCGGGGCCCGTAGGTAACAGCCGCGTAGGTCCCGCTCCCGTAAGAATCTCAGCTAAAAAGTAGTCTATAACATTTGCCTATGAATTAAGTAAATTACATGTAGTATTTGATAGTGTGATTCAGAACTTGCAAATGAACTTTACTAACGCCATCTATTAACAACTCCAGAACTTAATATGTAGCAACTAACAAAACATTGATCTTCCCATGGGAATGAGATGTTTTTCCGCGGTAAAAAGTAGCCTACGTCACTCTCCACCCTCCTAACTATCCCCACACACATAAACCATACCATATAATAGCCATGTTGCGACGTGAAAGAGTCACAAACAAACAAACAAACACACTTTCACTTTTATAATATTAAGTAAGGATAAGGAAGTAAGGATGTTGAAAATTGCGTTAAATAACTTATCTAGGTAACGTCGCAATAATTTCATTCAGTGCTAATTAGTTACTACGTTACTAGCAACTAGCTCGCGGCAATGTATACACATACCTACTTACTATCGCGTGGATTTAAAACATGCGGCAAATTAACGTTATGCAAACAACATTAAAAACGAACGTATAAGAGTCTGTAAGAATTTTAAAAGATTCCGCCTAGAACTTGTCTACGTTACGTACAAAGAAAATCTGTGCTCAAAATCCAGCTTTTATCGTAGCGTAGAGTTTGGCGTAGAGTCAGTCAATTAGAACTTCTGTAATGCATACCTAATACTTTTATTTATGCATCAGACAAGTTGTTATAATTATGTTTATATATTCTTAGTTCTATGCAGGTACTTTTTATCTTTATGTTGAATATGAAAATAAACAAAAGACTAAACGTACCCAGTAATATACCTAATATTTGTTTGTAAAGGAAATTTTTAGAGTTCTTCGTTATGGCTTCCATGGTAATACCCAAGGTTTCAACATTAAATGGACAGACATTTTTTAATATTTGACTCTATTTTAAAGAGTTCGCCCAGACATAGGTACAAGACATAGTATTAACACTTTTTAAGGTTTATTCTTGAATGTCCAATAGAAAAAAACAAACAGTTTTTCTAGAAAAATGTTGTTTAAGTAGTTCTCATACTTTTCAAACCAATCATAATTATTTACAAGCAGTTTAAAAAAATAAATATCCTATGTAAATATAAAACAGCCCCCTTATTAAGAACTCTTAATTCCAGACAGTTCACGTTCACAACGTGTGGGTGACAGAGACAGCGCCTTACAGGTAATAATCTAATAATGTAAACTGTCAGGAATTAAGAGTTCATAATACGGCTCCTGTCACGAGAATTGACTGGTGGCAAATACGTGTACCTACCTATTAGTCACTCAAAAGTACTTAGTGGGCGGCACACCATCCATTCATGTGAGTACGAATATTCCCGAAATGCGTAACGAGATATTTTTGTCACATGTCATGAGCCAATTGATTTTTCACTAATGAATGTGAGCAATGTTGCTTCCATAACATTTAAATATAATTTAATGGGCATCACATGCTTATCTCCTACTATCTTAATAATAAACGGCAACGCAGTGTTTAGTTATTCCAAGATGCCGCATGGAAATGTCACAAATTTCTTTGCCGCCCTAAGAAGCTAACGGGGTGTCCTACGTGAGCGACGAATACGATCCGACGCGGCGCGACGTAATGCGACGCGATGCGGCTTATTCTCAAAGTACCTACTCCAAAAATAATTCTCAGTTTCCTCAGCGAAAAAAATAAGAATAGATTATTTAAAAATTGACTCGCACTTTACTCCGAGGCAATTCAAATTCATTCTCAAAATACTCCGTCCCTTAATTTGTGAAAAATAAATAACCCATAGGTACATCCATTCTCAAACTACTCCGAACGTTTACGAACGGGACAGTCAGAAGGAAGTGTCTTTGGCAAGCTTTAGCAAATGGAAAATCTAAATACAATCCAGTCATTTTGATTCTTTATGTCTTATATTAGTATAATATAACATGTATATCTGAATCAGTCTGAATTAAGAGTAAACAAAAATAAACAATGAAACATTAAAAATCAACCTCAAAATATCATCATCATCATTTCAACCCATCATGGCCCACTATTGAGCACAGGTCCCTTCTCAGAATGAGAAGGTTAAGGCCATAGTCCACCACGTTGGCCAAGTGCGGATTGGCGGACTTCACACGCCTTTGAGTTTTGCGAACTCTCTGGCATGCAGGTTTCATTTAGTCAGCAAGTGACATTTAAATGCTTAAAACGCACATAACTCCGAAAAGTCAGACGTGCGTCCCTGGGATTCGAACCCGGACCTTCCGAATAGGAAGGCCGAGATCTTTATCACTAGGCTATCACCGCTACGATTTTTACAACACTAATAATGGAATGATTGTATTTTTAGGTAAACGCCCATAGAAAATAATAAAATAATTTAATATTGCTGAGTAGTAGTTATTTTTCATCTGACTGTATTTTTAACGCGCGGAGGAGAATGAGAATTGACGAAAATGATCATCGGAGGATATTGAGAATAAACGTAAAACCTTGCGGAGGAGGATGAGAATTAAAAAAATGTATTTAATTTTATTAACAATTTTTTCGGAGTATTTTGAGAATCAATGTTAGAGATTCTTATTTTTTCAGAACAAAAGGACGGAGTACTCTGAGAATAACCCGCGATGCCACACGCGACAAGTGTCCTATGTGAGTAGTCTACGCGACAAGTGAAAGTCTTACGTGATTTTGGTCATTAATTCTCGAATTATGGAGAAGTTTGCTCGAAAGTTCATATTTAAAGTACAGACTTTTAAAGAAATATCTTAAGCACAGAAAAAAACAAATATAATATTTTTACAGGGAAATCATTTCGTAGTTCGTGGTGTCGCGTCTGATCGCCCTCAAAACAAATATGTACGCGTTACGTCGCGTGTTGTCGCAGACTGTCACATAAGTAGGACACAAGTAGGGATACCGTTGAGATGTCGCGTTCGCAGCGTCACGTCGCGTCGTATTCGTCGCTCACGTAGGACAGCACCTAAGACTCTCAACGATTGCTGTGGATCGGAAAGTCAAATTATTGTATATTTCTCTAGAGAGTAAAAAATTCAACACAGACCAACAAAACACCACTTGCGGTCATCTTACCTTCCGACCACACCTGAAGTCAGTTAATTTGGTCAATCACTTATTGACCCCAGTGGGTCTATGAGCCTTTCGATATTTTAATTACGCAACCGCAAAAAGAAAAACTTATCGCGGCGATAGTTCCATGACCGTACAATGATCTACAACAATACGGCTTTTATAAGGAATGAATCGACAATTTCTCATCTGTATAATGAACAGGTAAAGACACAAACGGTACTCATGAAAGCCGATCACATAAAAAAGTGTCGGCCCGAGCCCCTAACTCCTTTTTACGCGAACTTTTTTAACCAATTGCGGTATACTATTACTTTTTTCTACTAAACATACAATTTATTGTAGTTAATGGGCAAGTAAAAGCAATAATATCATAAAACCCGTATATTTTTTTATCGTTACTAAATAAACCTCGGTATAAAATTGGAAAGCTATTGTCGATCAAATCGAGTATTTTTATTTTCAGACTGTTACTTAACTGTATTTTGTGGTCTTGTTATGTTTGTTTTTTTTACTTCACTTTTACTTCAGGAATTTATCAAACTCAGACGCAAATTACTCATTTCATGTAGGTATTTTTAAATACACTGAGAAAGGCGGCATTATGGTGTAGATGTGACGATGTGCTTGATTCCATTCTTTGATTCTCGGGCCAAAGCAACCCTTTAGTAAATAGGGTAAACTGGGTACGGTTAAAACACAGGACGGTTGAAACAAGTCGAATATCTCGCGAATGGTTGAGCCGACAGGTAAGGGTTCAAGGGGAAAAAGAAGCAGATGACAAGTCCAAACCTAAATCAAAGTGTTACATTGGTCACCGGGTGCTGTATATTTTTATAAATAGGCCTATTGTATTTTAGCACCCAAAAGTAAGTATTTTTCTTTTAAGTTTCAAGCTATTATTATGTTAATCTATTCAAGTATAAATATTGAGTGTTCATTTATGATTTAGGTGAAGTTTTTAGTATACGGAATGATGACTAGTTTTAATAAGTTATTATTACTACCATTACTATAAACTTTCTTTTACCAAAATTCGAGTTGGGGACGGTTGAAACAATATATGTGGGTGCAGGTAAAAAAAACCATATAATTTTGTTTTGTTTTCTCCATGCCGAATTCGCATAGTAAAGACTTTCATAGGGCAGATTGAGTTTATTGAGACAAATATACATATACGGAGGTAAAAGTTGGAGATAAAACTATGCACTATCAACAAATTATTCGTCAAAGCCTGGTTACGTACAATGTAGGACTATTAAAACATTGAAGACCGGTTAATATTGTCATACGATGCTATGATTATTATAATACAATTATAACTAATGCTAAATAAAGCATGTTGCTATATAATTTTATAGCACAGCGTGACTTAAACCCGCATTTAAGTCACAGTTTGCAGTGGCGTAAGTAGTTCATTTTTATACGGCAAATGACGCCAACTTCACGCCGTTCAAAAATAAATTATTGACAATTGCGAAGGTAGAAATTAAAAAATATATAACATGAGGGTACTTTATGACATTAAGTGACGCAAACGCGAAGGTAGAAATTAAAAAATATATAACATGAGGGTACTTTATGACATTGAGTGACACAAACCCGCGTCAAATCCGCACCACAGGTTAGCAAATAGTCACCATGTAAGCCTGCACTTATAATTATCCATACTGTGCTTTAGTCATATTTATTTATCTTTACTGCTTTTTAAACTTATTCAGTTGAAGTATGTTTTGTGTATTGTAGGTAGGAACCTATGTGTGAAATTGTTGGTGAAAACTGTTACTTTATCATATTTTAATGGCAAATATTATTGAGTAAACAAATAACCTACTTACTTAACATAGTATGGGTAAGTACACATAAAGGGTAAAGGACACTGTTTGGTGAAATCAGCGAATAAATATTTCATAATTAGTTATATTATCTTCTCAAATTGTTGGTTCAGTATACTAAACTAGTGCTTATTACGGGTTATGCAAGAATTTACATAGGTTAGAGATTCTCCTAAATACAGCTGTTTTATGTTGTACAAAACTTGAATATAAACATTAACAACTTCGTAATAATTCCTTTCAGGAGGCTTTGTCGTTATTTTTTTATCTGTCTCTTCATGTTTCGAACACTTTGTAATTCTCTTTCGCACAATAAAATTACATTAACATCATCGCAACTCAAAAATCTTTATGAAATTAAAGCATCAAATTATAACTTTTATTTATTATAACTACAATAAAGCGGGTTTATGTCACTCGTGCTATAAAATAATATACGATACTCGTTCGTAAAGTTGCATTTTTGAACGGCGTATATCGCACTCGCTTCGCTCGTGCGCTAACTTCACGCCGTTCAAAAATGGCCAACTTTACGCACCGTATCGTAATGTACTATTTTGTATATTTCGCGTGCGTTACAACTGACCCCAGTCACTGTTTCAACCGCCCCTGGCATGGGGACGGTAGAAACACATCGGAATTTATTTTCAAATCTAAATATCTCTAAAAATAGCACCCACCAGAACTAAATAGTATAGCCCTATTGTAGGTAAAGATCCACTCTTCAATTTAATATGTCATCATCATCGTTATTTTTATAAACAACAAAATTACGAACAATTAAAGCCAAATCGTTTCAACCGTACCCAGTCTACCTACTCGTATTTCACTATTAACTTACTTATTTGTTTTTGTGGTCAGACTTTTTCAGAATGGTCATGATTTTAAAATATGTAAGTAGATGAAACAAAAAAGAAACAAAAAAGAAAATTTAAGTTGCAATTAAAGTTAAAAACGATTATGAAGTCTGAGATAATGATCTTAATAATTTAATAAAAGTCTGCTCTGTTCTTGATGACTAATAATAACCAAATACAAAATTTATCGCTGTGTAATATAGGTAGTTAAATTTATTATGCTTTAAATTCCATAACATTGTAACAGGTGTTATTTTGATTAATCTTTCAATAAGGATCCGCTAATACGTATTATGATATTCAACACTGTAACGAAACTGTCAGCATTTAATTTGTTCTAAGAATTACGACCAAATTAATATGAATGTTTGTAGAACAGATTAATATGACGTTGGATTACAGATTAAAAACCAGTTTGTAGTTGGATATTTTTTTTTGTATGGACCTGATTAAAATTAAAATTACCTTGGATGTTAATAAGATAAATTAATAACACTTGTTACTCATAGCCCAATGCTAAGATTCCATAAGTCGTGGGTGCCATGGACAACTCTGAAAGACATGGACACCATTATAGATAGCCTGGACCACTAGTTCTCGGTGAAAATCGAACCCTGAACTTTGAAAGGCAGTCCGGTATCATTGTACGGGTCGTCGATATGGGTTGTCGTTGTAGCCGAAACGTACCATCTACACTTCTATTCCGTTTAATACTTCATGTTCACTGCATCGAAAGGCCTATAACCTATCGTGTAAGCACACCAAGGCGATTGACCTCAAGCAGGGTTTGGTATATAACCGAAGAGATATTATAGCATAGGGAAGCCTCCACGTTGCTCCAAAGCAGCCGCTGGCTGCATGCTTGCCCGTGTGCAATAACGTTTTGCGTCCAACTTCGTTACTTAGAACGAAAACCTGCGACTAACGGCTACACCTGTGTCTAACATACCTGTGTCTAACAACAATCGGAGTGGTCTTACATTTTTGAACATACAACAACTCGCTCTCGCTTGTCGTAAGTATTGTAAGAAATGCTTTAACTCTCACTGTCGTTGAGGATGAAACGGACGTCTCTTCTTTGATTGGTTCCTTTAATTATAGTTAAGTAATTATTACTACATCGAGATGTCGTGACCACTTATCAATAATCTCATCAGTTTGAAGCCTCGTAATCATCCTTTTACTTTTAAATTTTAATAGGTACTTACCTAACTAGAAGGAGTTAACGGTGTGAATTGTGATAGAGATTCTGAGAAGTGACCGGTAGGTACTCAATATTGGGCCATGCTTGGTTAGAGATGATGATGATCTCTGATCTGTCAGCATTAATAGGGAGCAGTATTCAAGACAACCCTAATCTGTACCTTTCAATGGCCGAACCTAGCTAAGAGTGTGACTTTGATATGTTCCTCTTCCATCGGTAGTTTGTGAAGTCAGTGAGCTAAGAGCGTGTTTGGTGGTTAATTAACGTAATATATCAAAGCTGTCAGTGGCCCAGTTTTGCGAAGTTTATGGGGTCAATTCCCGGTGTAGACATTTCTGTGTCAGGCAAGTATTTATTTTCGAGGAATTCATGTGTGCGATATAGGTACGTATATCTACTTAAAGTTATTGTCAGCATGATTTAGAGAATTATAGAGCGGAGCTGGATATGTGAGCTTATAAATAATGACTGTAATTAACACAGACAGCCATCGGGTTGTAATTAGATGGCAGCCATTAGATCTTATCGGTTGACGTACCGGCTTACCGACAAATGGATGACCCCTGACCCTTTACACGATCTATTCGTAATCGTAATGCATTGCTATTCGAAATTCCCCTTCAAGTAATTGTTGACTGCCCAGAGCAGCACGAGACTGTAAGAAGAGTAGAGGGTACTCGTATAATTGGCAATAAAACCTATAACAATTTAATTAATGTAATTGTAATAAAACTTAAATTACTTTGTGTCAAATCGCGCGCCATCTTGTAATAGGGTTCGTTTTTTCCGTTTTTGTTCGCCAACCGAGACTGAAGACGGAAGCGCATTGTGTAGACAGACCGCAATTTGACACTACTTAGTAGATACAATATTTGCGCTTTGTTTCGGGAAACCTACGTTGTAGTACTTATCATGTCTCAAAAAATTCTGACCGGATTACATCAATAAAAATCACATTCGGATCGCTTGTTTGTGGGAATAAACGCACGGACAAAAATAATAACAATTGATTGCCTTGGAATCTTTTTTTTTTAATGGAATGAAGGTAGCAAACCAGCATGTAGCACCACCCTTCCGCTGCCGCCCATGGCAATTGTGACCGACATAGAACAAGACCCAATTTAGGGTCTAGGGTGGTTAGTCCAGTTAGTAGATGGTGTTAGAATGTTAGTTGGTTAGTTTGTTAATAAGTGTGAGGACAGGGGCTGTTAGGGATAGGTTAGTCCTGTTAGTTAATATTAGTATTGTCCAGTTAGTAATGATTAGTGTGAGTCTTGTTCCAATTCGGTCACAGATGCGTTGCTACCCCTGAGGACAGATGGTCGCCTCTAAAAAAGTGAACCGGCTCCACACCTTCCTATCCGGAACACAATTGCTCTTAAAAACAATTATTATGACGGTAGGAATGGTACTGAGTACCTTGGCGGGCGGTGGTACTACCCCGGGCGAACTCTAGGCTCTACCACCTTGTCGTTCACACCGAACCGATCATACGCAAACTAAGTACAAGTTCATAATATTGGGGTTGATTTTGGTCTGTAGCGTTAATAAAAATACTTCCATTACATATTTTTTCAAATATGTTGTTATTTATATAATATTATGTATAATATATGTATAAAAGGTAAATCTGACTGACGTATAATACTTATACAATAAACGCGCAGCCGAAACTATATACTGTACCTAGAAACTTAAATTTCGGTACAGCGATTCCCTTCATGATGTAAGTGAGCACTAAGAAAGGTTTTTAGAAATTGAACCCCTAAGGGGGTGAAATAGGGGGTGAAGTTTAAACGACATCGACGCGGGTGACGCCGTGGGCGGAAACTAGTCCAAATATACAATAAAAAGATATCGATCAGTTACAGATTTATTATAGGTAATGTATGTTATTGGTTGATTAAAATTTTGTGGCCCTGACATTAATTGTTCTTGAAAACGGTCAACAAACGAGGCGGTGGTAAAAAACAGTCGGTTTTGGAAACTATCGTGCCAGCCGGCCGCTAAATCTAATTGATTTATCGTTGACCTACACTCGGATTATGTTGTCTCGGTCTCATATGTCTCTATATGATACTGATAAATGTGTTGAATCTCTTGAGATGTGCATTCTAACGAGTCCCTCGGCGAATAACAGCGATATGATACATTTATTTTGCGAGTCAATTTTAAGTCCAGAAGCTCAGAAAAGTAATAACAATGGGCGAAAAGGTACTCTTTCCTGGAACTCTGATGAAGTACCTATAGTTGTTGTGCCTTTTAAATCTCCCCCTGAAGCTCTTGCTTAACTTGCTTTTACTCCCTCCCCCATTCTGGATCAGAGTTCATCAATAAATTAAAGGCTATATCTAGTATTAGGTCCCTTTTTGCCTAAATTGAGTCTTGTTCTAGGTCGCTCACAGTCGTCATGGGCGGCAGCCGAAGGTTGTTGCTGCATGCTCGTTTGCTATCTCTATTTCTATAAAAAAAAGTTAATTCCTGTGGTCTCATAATGTAGGCTGTTTAACTGGTGAGATAATGGTGTCATATATTTGTTTTGAGTAAATTGCTAGATAATCAAACAGGTCTAATTAATAGTATTCCCCGTTTGGTCGGCAACGGGTCAGTGACACCCATGGGCCATGGTGTTACGAACGTGCATGGGCGGCGTTGACGGTTGAAAACCCACGGCCCGTCAGATCGGTTGAAAGGTATAAAGTTTTATTTCTTTAATGTTACAGTATCATAGATTTCGCACAAAGACATAGTATACCTACTAATCTTATATTATGGAAATCTTTTTCAGTAAACTTGCTCGTGGAAAAAAAGTAAGTATTTTAGTGTGCACCTACATTATACTCGTATCTAAAAACAAAACGACATGGGATATGAATATTTATGATTATGAACATTTAACACAAAATTAACATAGGTAGGTATAGGTACCCATAGGCAATAACCTTGCAGTAACCACTTACTTGTTCTGATAAAACTAACTTATTCAAACTAATTTCAAGCTGTTCTAAGAAGATAAGTAGGTATGTGTAAACCGACACGCGCTGTTTTTTTAAAGATTTTATATTTAAAATCGATATTGTTTTAGATATAAATAGCGATTTATCATTGGTGTTGTTATAAATTCAAAGTTTCAGTGTTTACGGGACACCGGAACGGCACGAGTATGTAACAAAAGCTACATTTGAAAGTCAAGCGATTCAGCATGTATAATATTGCTATTTATTTGGTGACAGGCGCTCGATGATCGATTCGATCGTCAATTCTGTTTACCAACGTTATTTTTACACGAGTAACATAATAATAATGATGCGTAGACGACTTGCGTAGATCCGTGATCGACTGACTTAAGTAGACGTGGGTGCTATCCGGGAGTTAAATGTTTGGGCCATAGGTTGATATAGTATACGCGAGGTTTGTGAGCTGTTAGCTGTATACATATATGGACGTTACCAAGTAGAGCATGTGTGGGGGAAGCTGCTCCCGTTCCCCTGGGACCCCAAATGACGTATTTACGGTAGTTGCCCCTTGTAATCTGATCAAAAATCCCAGTTCGCCCGCCCTGCATCGGCAGCTTCAATAATGAAGTCCCTTCAATAAGAAACTGGTTACGCTCAAAGCTCTATGCTTGTATCATGTCTAGCTTCGTAGGCTACGCTCGTCGAATCCCTATTATCTTTAGGCCTGCATTGTAACAACTGCTTCGATAAGGTCAACCACAAATCTCTTCCATAATCCGCAATAGAACAATGTGGTGGAATAAACACTTAGTTTCCCTTGAAGATACATGCATTATGCACCTACTGTAGTAGACCAGTGACCTATTTACACCAGTTAAAAAGCTGCTTGATCAATCATCATAATTATTTATGATGCATCCTAACTTTGTAGCTCTCATGAAATTTGTGATACGAGTACCTTAAATGAGTTCGCTATTTAGGTAAGAAGAAACTGCTAAATTATATCTCAAACAATAATCTTGAAATAAACAGAACCTCGTTTAGGTACAAGGTTGGTATAAAAACTTCAAAACTGAGCTAAACGATCGAGAGATACCTACTGTTATTGAAAAAATATATTGTTACATATTTTATGGGGAAATAAGGATCTGTGCAGATTTCTATTTTTTATATAAGTAGGTACATATTTAATGTGAACGCGGTACCTAGTCTAAGAAATCATAGGACAATTTATACGCGGTTTCTTCGAAAAAACGAAGTGATTCGATGCAAAGGTAATTTGTGTATGCGGAAATATCAAGACATAAAAAAATCTGATTAAAACATTTTATAAAAAACCGACATCAAAATAAATACTTAAATAACGCTTCACACTCAAAGCCCCACATTAGCATTCCCTGTGTCGTGGGTGCCTTGGACAACACACAAGACAAGGACACACACCCAGACCGAGAACGGAAATTTAAACTCATCATTCAAATTGCCGCCTCGCTGGGAATCGAACCCAGGACCCTCGGAACAGCGATCGGCGTGTTAACCATTGCGCCATTCGTGTCGTCATAGTATAATAATAGTAAAATAAGTAGGGATAACTCAAAAATACTCACCAATTTATTTAAGGAATCAGACGTGAAGGAATCGATGCATGCTTCTCGATTCTCGATGCAGTCTTGTAGATACCGTACCTATTTGCTTCCCGAATGAAGAAACCAAAGTACCTACCTTCACAAAACCAATTGCAATAAATACTTATCAACTGGGCTTGCGTTTTATTTTAAAACCAATTCCTAACGAGCCACGGGTTGTGCATTATAAAAGTTCAAACGAGGCTTTAGGGTGGTCGTCCTCGGATGCCCTATCCCTGATGGCAAACTTTTAGCGTTATTCAAATGGCTCCAAATCGCGATGCGGTCGAACACCTCTAATGAACAGTTTCCGTGTGACAAACCATGTATTTTTTAAGTTTTTGCAGAGGGCACCGCTTTAAGGTAGGTGTACCTGGACGAGTCTCATACAACCTTCGGCTACATTTCGTCACCAAAGGCCGGTCAATGAACTGACATTTGAATTATTCATTGGTACTCGTATAATAATCTATTATTTCGCAATTTGTTCAAGTCACATAAGGATCTGATATTATTTAAGTAGGTATCTACCTACTTATCCGCTTAGGTACCCGCTTACTTCACACAATAAACATTTTTTGTCATTACTGACGGGTGAATAGGCAATCAAATCGCGTCTTTCGATACGTTATTTGGTCTAAAATGTAAGTATCCATTTAAGTCCATCGTATTGTATTCCTACTCGAATGTAAGTGGATGGATCGTGGCAGTTTTTGGAGTATATTTAAATGAACTCCGTTTATTTAAATGAACGTATTGCTTTGGGCGCTGTTGTAATATGCTATGGTCACATATGTAGCACACGCTTCACAAATTGTAAAAAATAGACCCATCGCACACTATGTATAATGCGAAATATGTTTTCAAATACATAACATTGACGACCAGAATTGCGCAACATTAACACGTCGTATCGCAGTTCCAAGAGTCTTAGATTCGATTCCCATGCCAGTGTGGCGGAACGTTGTAAGATAAGATTAAAATTTGTTCTCGGTCTGGACTGGGTATGTGTTCTTGTCTTGTGTATTTTATCCATGGCTACTTATTATTCTTTTGTCGTTGGAACCCTCACAGCAATATGACACGTTCGAGGATTGCTGGCGAGAGGTTTTATTGGTGTGTAGCTGTGTAGTCGGACAGTAGGTATCTTCCGATAACCTTTTCCTTTGCATCGGTTAGACATTTTCTTAGATAAAGGTAGGTAATTACAACAAAAAAGGCAGGTAGACACCGAAAATGTATTTATTAGCTACCAGTGGAATAAATATAAAAACTCGTCCAAGTTCAAATCGGACTCTTGTATCTTATTATTTCGAGCAGTTTCATTTGAAAATAATTACCTATTTTCAGTTTTTGTAGGATAACACTAAACTTTTGTAATAGATAATTTTTGAGCATTTGGCACACGTAGATGTGTGGAAATTTAAATATGTATTACGCTGGTAATTCATATAATTACTTAGATAATAGATATTATTTATCTTAAAAAATGCACTTTGAGATTCGGATTTAAATTCCACACAAATTCAGAAGTGTTTTACTCTGGATACTAAAAGAAACGTAGGTACGACCTACGTACGTACGTTTCTTTTAGCTACCAACGTAGGTAACCTACATTGTTTCTTATGAAACCAAGAGCTATTAAAAATGGACTACTTATTATTATTACATGAATTTGGTAGATACCTACCTAAAGGTCATATTGTGACGTGTTGAGCCATCTATCCGTTACTACGGGCTCCGACCATTACAAAAACATTATTTAAATGAAAACGGTGTTGAATCTGTTCCTATTGGTATTCAAATATTTTGTATTTTAACACCTAACCAGGCCCCTCATAAATTCGTTAAAATTCAAGAATAAGATAAACAAACGTAAGTATGTATTCCCAAAATGGAGGTTCAAATCTTCTGTAAACACCTCACTGAGTAGAGTGGCTACGAAATACATAATTATATTGCGTAGATAAAAACTTAATCAATAAACATATTTTTATCGATCATGTCAGATGTATGTAACAAATAATTAATTATAATATTGTTTGGCGCCAAAATTCCACGCAAAAACGCGGATGACCGACCATGACTCTAAATACAAAAAACATGGCCGTACAGGGACGAGTGGAACGGACGAGCAATCCATAAATATTAAAAGCATTAAAATATTTCGACGATCTATCAATAATAAAAATTGATCGCAACATAGTACAATAACGAGCTTACAATACCTAGCCGCGTTTGGCCCGATTGTGTGAACACCAGCGAATTGAATTGAACGTAGAAAAAATACAGCTATCTGAGTAGCAGTTTTTTTGCTTTAATTTTGTCTTTATGAAATTGCATCTCCTTTATTTGATAACCTTCATTATACGGAAGTACGTCTACTGTTTTTTGTTTCCAAAGGTTCAAGTCCTTGGTATTGGTAAATCCTTAATACAGTTGAAAATGACAATCAAATGATATGATTTTAATTTAAATCCGTGCAGATTTTGCATATTTTATTATGATCTGGGGTACTCACGATGGTTCAGGAATACAACCGATCATATGCGGCTACAAGCGCTCATAGCCCGGTGGCTTGCGTCGTTTCTAAGTAATCGACAAAGTTAAGCAACTGCGGGCGCGCGGTAGGTACTTGGATGAGTGACCGCTAGTGGCAAATATTTTTGAGCGCATCCGTGCTTCGGAGGGCACGTAAAGCTGTTGGTCCCGGGTGTTACTGATAGATAGCAGTCGGGCAAGAAAAAATCCGATACTTTGTTGGCACTGGAGCAGCGTGGTGGAGTATGCTTTAGGCCTCCTAAATTCTGAGGAGAGACCCGTGATTAGTAATGGGCCATTAATGGGTTGTAGCCTGTAAGGGACTAGATCAAAAATCGCTTACAATTTGAGTAACTAAGCGATGTTGAAAGAAAATATAGATCGGTGGTGTTTTGTACACCCTATTAATTACCTAGTGGTATAAATTAAAATTTATGTATATTTAAATAACTGATGGCTACTACTGTGAGGGTTGAGTTAGTGGCCAGCCGAAGTGAAGGTTTTATGCCGTTTGAAGGCTTCTGAAATGGTCTAATATAGGCTATGTAACGCTAACGAGATCGATGACTTCACGTGCACTCCGAAACACGGAAGCGCTCAAAAGTTTCCCTCTGGCAGGCTCCATCCACCGACCTTAGGCCATGCTCGCTGTTGTCTCTCAATCGAGCAAATACAAGACGTACGCTTAACGTATCTCTTGGGCTGCGAGCACTTCAAAATGACCGGGTTTTAGTGCCAAATAATTCAGTGATTAATGATCCGATCGAAGATTACAAAACTGACAAATAATAAGTAGCTACAGTAGATTACAATATTAGGTATATTGTATGTAGTATATGTATTTTTTCGTTATTTATGAATATATGAAAAACGTCTTTATTTATATAACACACGTCGTAGGTATAGGTACTTAGACGATCTACGATGTACGTGTGGTCTTGTATTCAGTGTATCTTTCACGAATAGACAGGGGTATATTTCCATTTCCCAGTGAAAACAAATTTATTTCCTGTGTTCACAACCATGAAGCTAATATTAGCTTCATGTTCACAACTCAATTTAGCTTGTGGGCAAAAGTTAATTAGCCGTTTTAAATTCTCGTCTTCTCTGTGTAATGTACCTTCACAGGGGTGGAAAGCTGATATTTGTGTGGGAAGCAATTAAAACAAACTCCATTATAGAATGCAGTAAAGTCATAGAGATAGAAATAATTATCTACTTAAAGAATAGGTAATGGGTAAAGTTGATGTATAGTAAACCCAACTTAAGATTGAAATGAAAGGAGGCGCTGTCGGAAGCATTTGACCAATCGTTGCACACTAGTAACTGACAGATGAATGACCACAACGTACTTATGAATAACTTTTTAACATGGCGGCGTTAGTTCCATTTTTTGCCATTTCTGAGATAAGCTGGGCGCACTGTAAGCAGATGACGAATGGGACAAATGTTATTATTACTAAACCGTCGTGTTACTCTTTTCTTCTATTTCTGACCATGGATAAAATTATTTTACGTCTATTTGCTATTCAGATGTATTATAAATAAAAATACAGAAATAAGGGCAGTAAACTATTTTAATGATAAATTAACAATTCTCAAGCTATATAGTGTTTAGTAACTGTCAATCCTAGGGGTGACATACTTATTATCTCCTTTCAGTTTACCTTCGGCGATTTGTCTCTCGCGTTCCGTTCTCATTGCCTGCATAAAAATAATTATAACAATAAAATAATCTTGAACAGCATCTCGAAACACTTAACATTTTAATTAACTAAATGAACATAAACAACATATTCTTTGAACAAAGTTCTTTATGTAATCAACATTATTAATCTTTTATTTCAAACTAGCTTTTGCCCGCGACTTCGTTCGTACATTGGAGTTTTTCCCGCGTGAATCCCGATCCCGCGGGTACTCCGAGATAAAAATAAATGTAGCCTGTATGTTGCCCTACAGCCTCTATCAGTTCAGTCTATCTCCTAGTGAAAGTCAGATAAAAATCCATTCAGCAATTTCTGAGATTAGTGTACACAAACAGTAATCAGTTACAGTTTTATTATATAATATAGAAGATTAATAAATAGATATAGACTAACTGGTGCTCGAACCTTTGTTCGTGTGGAGTTTCAATCATTATAGATTGAAGCAGCAGCAGATGTTAGGGTGCCATTTTTATAACTCTTGTAGTTTAGCTGATATTTTATAGTTTTGCATAAGGTGTTCCAGTTTCCAAAATCAATTATTATAGCAAATAATTTGCCCAGGCTTATTGTCTATATACAAAAAAAGGTTTAATTCAAATCCATCCAGTAGTCCTGGAGATTACCACATACAAACTTTTTGTTTAGATTTATGTTCTATTTGTGTTGCTTAACCCCTCTCATTTTTTTTCTGTACATAATATATTCAATGCACAGACATTTTTTGTTTTATTTATTTATATAAATATACATCTTTAATGCTGTATGATCTAAATTTTATAATACTGAATATGTGGCAAGGTGAATGAAGGTATGAGCCACTTGGTTTTCTAAATGTTTTAGCCCTTTTGACAACTCTTGGAATACAGGATAATACTTATTCATAATTCAATACTCTTTTGTTGTTTTATTAAACACAAGGTTATTAAATTTTGTTGTTGATAAAAATGAAGTAGTTGAATCAAAATTTCAGTAAGATACCAAGTATGTATAAAATAGGTATGTAATATCAAAATTATCATTATCATGTCTCAAGACATTATAATGCAAGGAATCAATTTGTTACTGAGTGACACTAGAAAGACGGGAGCAGTTATTTGAACGGATTTTCTATTTAGAAGTTTGTTCTGGTCTTTCTAGTACCCAAAAAATGATTCTATAATTTACCTTAACCTGACGAACAAATCAAAGAAATCTAAACAATTCAAAGCATACCAGATAAGCAATAAAGATTGATATACAAACCACAAATCTCTTGAACTGTTTCGTCATGGTCTGACATTCATGGAAGTCGTCAAACAGATGTGCACACTTGACCTTGCCACGGTCCAGACCATATGCCTCCAGGCAGTCCATGTAGCGTATCTCCTGCTTCTGGCATTTACCCAGCATCTGGTGCGAGATTAACCCACCAGTGATGTCGGTGACTGGACACCGGAGGAATGGCGAGAGCGACATTGTTCACCTGAAATTTAAAATTTAATCAGATTTAATTTGCAACTTTCCACAAATGGGGTTGAAAATATGGAAAGAACTTCACAGCAGAAATAGTTTTTACATTACATCTAGAACACTGTAACTGGTATAACTAAAGTGCCTGATTTTATACATTATGAGGAATATTGAGACTATATAAAATTCAAGTATGTTTTCGTGAAACTGGAGGTTATCATTACGTAAATAAATCTAACTTTCAGAAATATATATTGAAGGTTTATGCGCTCACAACTTGTAAATGTGGAGTGTCTTTTTACGATTCCTAATAACCCAGCTGTTTTACCTGATTATTTTAATGTTAAATTACTGAGAATGTACAAAACATAAATCGCCTATGCTCCTTATTCTGCTGTCAAAACTGTCAGATTATCACTTCATCACTTGTCAATTGTGTCAACCGATGACAATGGGCGCATTCCACTGACGATCCAATTCTCAAAACATATTATCATAAATCCATGGAGGATAGAACTAAGGAGAGTCATCTTATATGGGAGAAAAGTTGAAAAAGTGTCCAGTTGTATGCGCTAAATAACAGTTCCAAAATCCTCCACTGGTGGCGCTGGTGGATTCACAGGGTATGGTATGAATGTAGCAATCGTAGATGAATTGATTGAATTGAAGTATGCCGAGTTAAAAAATTTAATGTCATTATCGAATAAAGTAGCATGGAGGCATGGAGGATAATCCTCCATGATTCATACCATACCCTGTGAATCCACCAGCGCCACCAGTGGAGGATTTTGGAACTGTTATTTAGCGCATACAACTGGACACTTTTCATATACACAGATGACCCTCCTTAGTTCTATCCTCCATGCATAAATCGTTCCCCATATCGATTATAACCTTTCTGCGCGCTGATATTAATTTCGCTCCTAACAACACATCTGAATCAGTTGTGGGCACTGTCAAATTTGGCAGATTTTGAAGCTTTATAAGGGACAAAATGAATGTGAATAATTGTAATAATAATAATAATAATAATTGCACATAAAGTCATTACTTAAGTAGATATTGGGGTTTATCGTTAGGACTTATAATTCGTAAATATGAATTACATCAACGTTTAAATCCGTTCAATAAGGGTACAGACTTGTAATGCAATAAGCTAGTGGAACACGGAATACAGACGTCAAGGACGTAATCGTTCCGAGGCGAGCGTTTAATGGATATGCGACCAAAACGCTTAAAACATCCCTTTCCGAGTTTCCGCGTTCCGTAACTAGCCCATAACACTCATAACGTCTCAAAAAAGCGTTCCATTACTGATTATGAGCGTTATGGTCGTGGCATTTGGTGTTGAGGTTGACGGAGTGGTGGTGACGTCATGGATTGCGTCATCACTTTCGATCACAACGACCTATCTCGAACGGTGGGGCGTTGTAGGCGCTGTCAAATTTAGCAAATCCGTTCCATTAGGGTACAACACTTTGAACGTCAAAACCTAATGGAACTCAAAATACGGACGTTGAGGGCGGTATTGTTATAGGAAAGCAGCCTAAGTGGAACATGCCCGAAAACGAAAACATCTGTTTGAACTGTCATATGTCAGTAATGGCAATGGCAGTGTCTGTCAAATATAATTCTAAAAACAGGGAATCTATAGCTATACGTGGTATTGTACCATCTTGGGATAATAAATGTGATAAAGTACCTATATAAAATATATTAAATTAAATTATAGGTAACAATATATAACATGGAACAGTGGATATCTGAATGCCTATCGAAAATATTGAACTTTGATGTTCCGGATGATCTTATAAAGTAAGTTTAATTATTATGTTTTAATTTGATAATTTTTAAATATTTATCGTTTTCAAATTTACTTTTGAACTTTTCATCTACAAAACATATTTTTCTGTAATTGCAGATATATTCAGTCCATAGAAAATGAAAATGATTTGAACGAGTACATGAAAACTTTATTAGATTTTGATAATCCTCAACATAAAAGTTTTTTCTTGGAATTATCAAAAAGAAAATTCTCTACTAAAGGTTAGTATTACTATTAGCGATTTAGCCAACTTCATAAAAATGAGTTCTCATTTCAATTGTGTTTTTATGTGCGTTATGGGTAGTATTTGTTTTATCTCTTACAATATAATAATAGGGACTATAATGCAAAGCTCGGCGTAGATGGCGCCATCAGCACATACAGTAAACAAATCATAAGCCGCGTTCCATAACTTGATCAAAATGTTCAAATTTCTATAAAAAAGTGACATTTTGGGCGTTTTTGTCCAGTTACGGTACACGGCGGTGTATGTGCTAGTGCTGCACTCTAGCGCTAAAAGTTGGCCGTAAGGTCTCCTATTGGTCAAAAACTTTGTTTATTGTCTATGCTAATGCTGCACTCTGTCGGGAAAATTTGGCAGTTATATCTCCTATTATTAATTGATGAAGACTTTGAAGTCTTCAAGGTTTAGTATTATCCTATTATTGTACTCAAAGAATAGAAGAGGTTGTTAATTCTCGACCTTAAACCTTTTCCTGATGAAATGAAACATATAAACAAGTATTGCCTGGCCATTCTCTTATATAGTGTTAATAAGGTTGATCAATTTCAGGCAACTCTCCACCAAAGCAACAGAAGAAGAAGATATCTAAGAGCAAGCAGCAGCAAGATTTTGTGAGCTCAGAGCCCCGACCAGTGTCGAGCACAGAGGATGTGAAACCTAAAAAGAAAACTAAATTTGTCAACTTGTACTCGCAGGAAGGGAAGAACGCTCAAGTGGTCCTGTTAAAAGGTACTGCTATTAATTGTTGATAATAGTAAAGTAGCTATTTAACATTTATATGGAGAGTTTTTTTTATGTGCTATATTTCAATAGTAGACCTACCTTCAAGTCTATTCATAAAACAAAAAATATGGTAGAATTGGTTCTGTAAAAAGACATTACTTTTATTTACAAAAGTTTTATTTATTTTCTAACATTGTCTACTTTTATTTTATAAATGTGGGACTGTGGGTAGGAAACCTAACGTTGGAATTGATTTAAATAGATACAAAATTATTGCTACATGAGCTAACATTAATAGTCAGAGAGATACAATAGACATTTTGTGTGCAGGTAGACACCACTGCGACTGCCAGGCATCCAAGCATGAGCTGATCAACAACTGTTTGCAGTGTGGCCGCATAGTGTGCAAGCAGGAAGGTTCCGGCCCATGTTTGTTCTGTGGAAATCTGGTACTATTCATGTTTCATTTCATCTAGTTGATTAAATTGATCAAACTGCCTTTCTACATAAGATTGTTATTGCGTATCAAGTCTTCCAACATGTAATGTAAGAAAGTTTCCAGGTATGCACTCCGGAGGAGCAGCGTGAGATCAACGCGAAGACGAAAGCCAGTGCCAAGCTGATGGAGTCTCTGATGGAGAAGAACCGCCCCGCGGGCTGGGAGGCTGCTCTCTCCCATAGGAACCGGCTGCTTGAGTATGACCGGACCAGGTACATGTTACATTTTTATAACATACTATTAACATTATTCACATTAGGTACTCACTATTTTTAATTTGCAAAATATCTTGACTTCAAGTGGTGAGATGATTTAAGCCGTAACCAAGATCTATGTTATATTACAAACTACTATTATGATCGCCACATAGTGGGCAAATAGAATGTTGCAAAGAGGTTCAGTAAATTAACATTAAGAATACCCAACAGGCGATCTAAAATCTGTACTCTTTCAGACAACTAGTAATTTTTGTCGCTTCGCAAAACATGACTTCAATAAACAGTGATGACTTTTGTTATTTTCAACATCCATTGTTTGCCTTTTTCACATCTTCCCAGGGCTGACTGACAGAAAAATCCAATAGGCATTAAGTTTTTGCCTTTGTTATCCCAAACCTATGGTAAAAATAATAAAAGCTAATTTTGTCCCAGCGAGCGTCGCACGCGCGTGACGGACGACGACAGCGACTACTTTAGCGCGGGCAGCGTGTGGCTGAGCGCGGCCGAGCGCGACAAGCTGCAGCGCTACCAACGCTCGCTGCACGACAAGAAGCACGCCTCGCGCCGCGACAAGAAGATGACGTTTGACTTTGCTGGTTAGTAACTGGTTTGAACCGGTTTAGTTATATCATGTTGTTGTGAGCGCCGCCGAGCGCGACAAGCTGCAGCGCTACCAGCGCGCGCTGCACGACAAGAAGTATGCCTCGCGCCGCGACAAGAAGATGACGTTCGACTTTGCTGGTTAGTAACTGGTTTGAACCGGTTTAGTTATATCATGTTGTTGTGAGCGCCGCCGACCGCGACAAGCTGCAGCGCTACCAGCGCGCACTGCTCGACAAGAAGCACGCCTCGCGCCGCTCAAAGAAGATGACGTTCGACTTCGCTGGTCGGTAACTTATTTGAACCGGTTCTATCCGGTTTTTGTTAGGGTGACGGTGCTGTTTATTGATGTAGCGCTACCAGCGCGCGCTGCACGACAAGAAGCATGCCTCGCGCCGCGACAAGTAGATGACGTTTGACTCTGCTGGTCGGTAACTGGTTTGGCCTGATTTTATCTGGTTTTTTATGTCATGTTGTAGGGTTGGCTGTTGATGCAAAAATTTAACAACAGAGTTGCTACCAATCTGTTTGTCTATCACGTTTATCAGATTTCATCTGTGACGATTCGTGGTGAGATCACCCGGCAGGCTAGATGCTTCGCTAGGTGAGCGGTCTTGCTCCTATCATTCATCTCTAGAACTTGTGTATATACGAGTTTTGTATAAAACTTCGATACCGTGATTCAGGCCTGTTGAGACGCCACTACACGTAGGGTAATATCACTATTCGTGTGTCGCTCACAGGCCGTCAGATCCTAGAGGACACGACGATAGACTACGAGGCGGACGAGGACAAGATCCGCGAACTGACGGCGGGTGAAGCGCCCCGCGAGCAGACCCTGCGTCCCGACATGTTTGCGGCTACGCCCTCGGATAGGGATGTCGCTCCCGGGGTGAACGCGCCGATGTTACAGGTGAGTTGTCAAAAAATTTTTTTCGCTGTCAATCTGTTATGTACCATAAGTACAGAGGCGGAGAGCTGGTATTTGTGTGGGATGCAATTAAAACGAATTTGATATCAAATATGAAATATGAACGGAGTATAGGTTTGAATTTTTAACCGATGTCAAAAAAAGAGAAGGTTCTCGATTCAACTGTATTTTTGTCATGTTTTTTTTGTCTAATATTTTTTATATACCTACTGGGTGAACCGATTTTGATAATTCTTTTTTTATTTAGAAGATAAAAGATAGTGAATTTTACCGCCTTTTCTTGTATATATATCTTGCGTAATATTGTTTTAAGCATAGTATGTAGTGGTATATAATCAAAAAGTGAATAAATAAATTACTAATAAATAATGCTTGTCGTCTGGTCCCATATGAAATTGCGCGACATCTGACAGGTAATTTTTGAGTTATCTCTCCTTATCGATTTTGAAATCAGTTACTTTTCTTTTTTACAAAGTTAGTATTATGTAATAGTTTAAGTAATTGGACTACGGCCGTAACCTTCTCATTCTGAGAAGAGACCGTACAGCAGTGGGACAGTTATGCGTTGCGATGATGATGATGAGGATGTATTGTTGTAGTTCGACGAGTCAGTGGGCGGCGCGAGCTACGCGGGGGCCGCACGGCTGGGCCCGGCGGGCCGCGTGCAGGACCCCGAGCTGCAGGAGATGAGCGATGCCGGGAAATGCCTGTCCATGCACCAGCCCTGGGCCTCGTTGCTCGTCGACGGGATTAAGCTGTATGTGCCTTTCTGTTTTTATCTTTGTGTTATATATTTTGGCGGTTCTAAAATTAAAGTTATGTCCATGATAGTATTTAATTATACTTGTTTCGGTGAAAAAAACATTTAAGTGAATAGTGACCTCTGTAGATAAGGTGTCTCAACGTCGGCGAGTAGCGAGTAACTGTCGAATATATTTTGGCGGTTCTAAAATTAAAGTTATGTCCATGATAGTATTTAATTATACTTTTTTCGGTGAAAAAAAAACATTTAAGTGAATAGTGACCTCTGTAGAGAAGGTGTCTCAACGTCGGCGAGTAGCGAGTAACTGTCGAATATTTTCTCACTCGAGAAACGTACAATAAATGTGATATTCCGTGTAAACATAACAGATGGAAATATTAATCATTACTTGCTAACCGTTCACACCGCCGCGGCGCCGGTGAAGGTTCGCCTATACATGTATCTGTTTTGTTTACATGGAAAATCATCTACTTACGTTTCTTGAGCGAGATAATTGGCGATAGTTACTCGCTACTCGCCGGCGGTACAAACATCAACCTGAAGTTCCATTGCAGCCACGAGGGCCGCACGTGGTACAGCAGCCACCGCGGGCGGCTGTGGATCGCGTCCACCGTGAAACCGCCCGACCCGGCTGTTGTGCGCGCGCTCGAGAACCAGTACCGTGTCTTGTATCCAGGTAACTTGGACTTCAGACTTTATAAAAATAGGAAATATAGACACTCACCAAACTTTTATCTCCGTTAAAGCAAAGATAAAATATTGGTAGTAGTAGAATATTTTAATGCCTACTATATCCGAAAGTGTATAATTGTGCCTTTATTTGTTTTACGTTCTATAATTAAATGAACTTTAACTTGATTGATATAACTTACTTGAAGTTTAAAAATGTAATTATAAAATAAAAGCAAACTAAACACTCACGACACGTTTTACCTCCGTGACGTGCGCCGTAGCGCAATTCCGTTTCCGCGGCGGACGCGGAAAAATTCCGCATCGTGAGTTCTTAGCGTAACAGTTACGTATTATTATTAACTAGAACTTACGTCATCTGGATAATCCAATCCTTATTTTATTATACAAGTTTTGTGTATAAATAAATATCAAACATTTTTTTAGTATGAAAAAATTAAGAGTAAGTTTGTACATATTGTGTATTTTGTTGTTAGCCACTTATTTCGAATGTAATAATAATAGATATTTGTTATACTCAAAATAACAAAAAAACTGGGATAATTATGTTTCTTTCGTATCGGGTCTGGGTCAAAAATGACAGTTCTCTTTTCAAATTTATCACATTACAATAAGGTCACAACAATTCACAATTTGCATAAAAAGCCAAACGCTAGGACGTGTTTTTATGATTTTTTTAAAGTACTTCTTGATCGAAGATGTTTATGAAACTAAAACAAATGTAGGGCATGAAAATACATTTCGTTAACAAATATTTCAGATAAGCAGTTCCAGTTCCCGTCGTTCTACCCCACGGGGTGTCTGCTGGGCTGCGTCAACGTGGACGACTGCCTGCCGCAAGAGGAGTACCAGAAAAAGTCAGTTGGTTTTCACAAACACTTTTCGAAAGACTGCATTCCTTACTGTAAATGGTTTGGGAGAAAAAGCGGTAAGAGAGGGATCTCCCGCCTGGCGAAATGACATACCTGGTGAACGGCCTAGCTTCGCCTGCTCTCGGCCGGAACTTGTATAATAATTATGCGAGCGGAGTATGCAAGTTCGATAGTGTGATTCATGCGTGTGATGACGTCGCCTTGTGACGTGTCAAAATTGATTCAGAAATCTATATTTTTGTCTATGGTACATCACGTATAGCGCATCACTGTTAAAACACTGTCACGGCAGCCGTATTTTTATGGGCCAGTCGTTCGCTATACTCGTTCAAACTTCTCAGAAAACGAAGTTCAGAGGGGCTGAGTTATAATGCGACTAATGTATACTTTACACTTTATATTCTACAAACCTTAACATTGCAAACCTTGTACATAATAGCGATTGGTAAACGGCTTGTTGTTGCTATGTTGTAATATATGAAATGTGGTGTGTCAGATACCCGGGCGGCGAGAGCGACAGTCCGTACGTGTTCATCTGCTCCAACCCCACCAGCCTCAGGATACGCTTCCCGGTCAAGGGGCAGCATAAGATTTGTGAGTACTGTTCTGTATAAGTCTGTTTACCAACTTCAAAAAGGAGCTTTTTAGTTATTCTGTTTTTTATGTGTGTTAAAATAACTTTTTATTGGGTGTTCCGATGGTGCTTGTCGCGTGGTCCTATATTAATTTGTGCGACATCTGACGAGTAGTCTTTTAGTTATCTATACTAATATTATAAAGCTGAAGAGTTTGTTTGTTTGTTTGTTTGTTTGTTTGTTTGTTTGGTTGAACGCGCTAATCTCAGGAACTACTGGTTCGAATTGAAATTTTTTTTTGTGTTGAATAGACCTTTTATCGAGGAAGGCTATAGGCTATATAACATCACGCTTCAACAATTAGGAGCGAAGAAATAATGGAAAATGTGGAAAAAACGGGGAAAATTATTCATTCTCGAGGGCTTTCGTTGCATGCGTTGCGAAAACGATTCAAGATACCAAAAATATATGTATGAAAGAATTATTCCTCTTGAAATGATCTAAAAAAATGTCCACGACAGTATATGTCTATCTTTTAAGATTAACACACTACAACCGTTTTTATGGTAATCAAATTTGGTCGAACCCACTGCCATACCAAACTTGACGCGTTTCCAAGTTTAATCTGAATTAATCTTGCTGTGATCCTTTGCTACTTTGCTATTATTTTGTCGTAAGCTTTATTTGTAAGTTTAATTTAATTTAACCTCAATTAATTTTGGTGATAGTTTATTATCTTCCCGAAATTCCTACGGGAGCGGGACCTACGCGGTTGATACTTACGGGTCCCGAAGCGAAGCGAGGGCGGTTCGCTAGTCTCTAATATAATGCCTATTTAATTGACTTCGACTATGTTGAAGATGTTTTCGTTGTACTAATTGTCGATGTTGAAGTCTATTTATTTCTTGTTAAAAGTTTCCGACCATGTGAACTGACAACTAAAAGAAGACAGCGGGTATTCGTTGTTCTCAGAGGTATTGGACCGAGTCAGTGTGGCGTAAGTTAGGCTTAGGTTAGGCTTATGTCTAGCAGTAGACGTACAAAAATGTCTTCTCTCCTTACCACCCACGTTCTAAAAACGTTTGTTTATGTTTTTATGTTGCGGTCACCAGTGATGACAGACAAAAATAACTCTTAAAAAAAAACTGTCTCTTTTTTTTCAGATTCACTAGATAAAACCATTCACCAAGCAGCCGTAAAGTGTATCCAGAAAATGGCCAAATTGCAAGCTGAACAAGCCAACGCCGCATAAAATATTTATTGTTATATAGTATGGTTGAAATTAAAAAAAATCCTGGTACATTAAGAAAAACTTTTATTTACACATTAAAATCTAAGGTCCGATATAAATATAAGATTCATTCACGCACACATTTATTCGCACGCACACAATCTTGCGCGTGCACCATACACACTCACATTAATACTTAATCCACTTCTATAAGGATATGTTGTATATACTTAACAATATAATGAGCACCGACGTATAAGAATACTAAAAGATTTTATATATTGACCAGTCTGAAGAAATGCAGGTGGGGTTGTATCACTCACCTCTAAAATACTTCTAATTGATTATATAAATACATTTTAGGACCCACCAAATGAAACAAGATGAGTTCTAGTTCTAACTAATCAACAATTGAGTAGGTGGCGCTAAATTTCTTTAGCGCTGTTACACTTGGTTTGGTTTTATAACAGGATGGTGAGCAATCTCCAAGCCTACACAATTACATAGAATATTAAACGGGTATCAGCATGCAATTAAGACAGAATATGTTACTTTCTCTTTCACGCCTTTTGTCGCAGTATTGATCGTTTGTCCCCGTGGTTTGTCCAATGTCCGTAACTTGAAACTGACAATTAGCAGAGTACTAATTAAAATTACAGCCTATTCACTTTGTTAGGTTTATTGTAGAGGTGCATTGATTGCATGTAACCGTTCCACAGAAAACTAGACTGGTCATCATCACCCCAACATCGAGTCTTAGAATAGAAAATGTCGCTTTGGCAGTAGAAAAGATTTGGTTTTGGGATATAAACTTAATCTATAGTATAGGAACGTTACGATTCCTTCTTTTGGTTCAGTTGCGGAAAGAAAGCTTCTATCGGGAGTATCGGATCATCGGTAGCTATCGTAAAGTAGTTGGGTATTCGTCTACTGTTTGCAGAAACAGTTTTGAACATGCCCGGGGTGTTGTAGTCCTTGCTTGCTGCTAGTGTTAAATCTGAAACGCGCTTCGAATGTTCGAAGATGTGTTCCAAATGGTCATGATGTTTCTTATCGGCTATCTTCATAATAGCACTCTCTGATCTAGATCTTTCTGAAGTTATATCGCTTCTCTGCTCATAGGTAGCCGTTGTCTCTGTCACTGCGACATCCTGCACGGATTCTCCCAAGTCGGAGTCCTTTACTTTCTTCCTCAAAGGTCGTTTATTATAAACTGTGGCCTGACTCGACGTCTCCACTGGTTCTTCTGTTGGTCTCGGTCTACGTTGTCCATTGCGGATTCGTGATGATATCTTTTGTGTACTGCTCTCGTTTTCCACTGTAGTACTTTGTCTCTGTCTTCCAATTTGTTTTGTAGTTTGTAAATGTTCTGAACTTCTATCTATGGATGTTTGTTCATAATCAGTTCTATTAATTTTATATCTTGGGTCTTTTGGTGTGAATTTTTTCCTCTCAGTAGAATTTTCGTTTTCCTTCGACACAATTTCGCTATACGGAACTTTTCTTTGCGGGAATCTGTTTTTAGGAGTTTCAGGCGTTTCTGTCGTACTCGTTGTAGAACTCATGCGGTTTCTGTAGTCTTTTACGCTAAATCTGGGACGATCGTATTTAGTCTTAATTCTAGGTCTTTGGGGTTTTCCTGTATTACGAGTTGACTCCGTATTTGTGTTAGCAGTGGCGTCATTTCCATAATCATTACTTTCTCGCAATGATTCTGTTGTAGTTATTTCTACTGGTCGTACGTCTCGGTGAAATGAAAAGTCCTTAAGTGATTCAGATGTTGTTTTAAGTGTGTCGGTTAAACTTACTGATACGTCACTGGTTGGTGTATCTTTTTCATCCTGCTTATGAGTATAGTCAGGTACTTCACTTGATTTTAAATCGTAAGTGTTTCTTGAATAGAGTGGACGAGTTGCGATTTTCATAATGGATGAATCTTTATTTTGATCCTCATCTTTAGGAGATTGTGACGTAGATGTAGTAGTATCAGGTTTATCCGCTGTAGTTGTAACAGGTCTACGGTGACTCATTTTCTTTTTAATAACTGTCGGTGTTGTCGGAGAAATAGTTGGCAACGCGCTTGTCGTTAAATCAGTTGTTATAGTTGGCGTGGTCAAGCTGGATTCAGTCCTGAGTTTTGCTGGCCTTACTCGGGGCTTAATAGTATGAATTTCTTCTGGTTCTGTAGTTACGGGTGGTTCTTCTGTGGATGACTGAATATTTTTTTGTGTACTATTTTCCTCCCTAAAACGGCTGCCGTTAGCATGCGGGGGGCGACGCCTCCTAATCTTATTCCTTTTGCGCACTCTATCTTTGTCTATCGGCTCTGGAGTACTACTAGGTCGTTTGAAGTGCTTATTAGGTGGTAGTGTAGGCAAAGCCTCAACTGTTAGATCGTTACCATCTTTATCGAAGCTGTTAATTGTGGTAGTTGTTTCTTGCTGAGTAACTCTGGATGCTTCCGTGGGCTTTTTAGTTCGTCGTGAGGTTGAATATTCGCCGTATGACGGAGTAGATACTTTGTAATAGTAGTCTTTAAGTTTGTGTTTGCCAATTGGTTCAAAGTCATCCCCAAGTGGTCGTCTACTTTGAGATTCGACATGACTTTCATAATTGTCATACCCCTTTTCACTTTCAGTTACAATTGCGTATTCTTCAGGAAGTTCAGGAGTTGCAGTTGTTGTTCTAACACTAGTTGTAGTAAGCGTTTCTTCAGTCGATTTTTGATTATTGTACGACTGAGGAGTAACTGCCCATTGTCCGGGAGACGAATGTGTTATTATATCTTCAGGATCATTTTCGGTAACTTCGTATGTAGACTTGTACGGTGAAAAATTGTCTGTGTCTTCTAATTGCAAATTACTATTAGGAGGTTTGACATACTGATGAGAAACATGCTGATTTACCCCGACATTATCGTTTACCTTGTGATTTTTATTTTCATAACTATAATCAACAATCGGCTTACTAATATAATTTTGCTGTCCTGTATATTGATCATAATCATGATAGAAAGTGTTTGGTACAGTCGTCGATTGTGTTACTTGCGGGTTGTATGTGGTGATTTTGTTGAAATCTAAGTTATGAGGATATTTGGCAAATGGATCCTGTGGACTCGGTTTAAATGCTCCTTTATTTCCTACATTTGGGTCTATTTTTGGCGGGGATGTTACTTTTGTTTGCGGAGTTGGAACTGGTCTGAGATCATTTAGTGTAGATCCATAGAGGAAGTGATTTGGTGTCGTTGACAGTTTTGGAGTAGTTGTTGCATATAAAATCGGTGTGGATTTGAAGTTGGGAGAATAGCTAAATGAGTTGAAAATTGTGTGCTTTGTCGGTTGCGATGCTGTGAATGTTGTCTTGCTTGGGTATACAGGATCTCTTGCTTTTACTGACTGCACGCCGAATGAACCAAAAGTACCTGAAAATTAAAATAATGATCGTAAGGTGTCGTAAAATATACTAGCTTTGGTATTTTAGCTGGATTTCAAAGGATCTAGCGTTAAAAGAGGTGAAATGAAAGAAGTGTAATTATTACCTAAAATGCTAGGTGGAAACTGTTGATAGTTCGATATCGAGTCTTGGAACGCATAATTAGCGTAAGGGTTGACGGTGTACTTCTGACCTCCACCGTAAGATTGCTGCGCCGTCTTAACCTGTTGGCTTACAGATTGAGGGGCTACGTCGTTGTCAGGCAGCTTGAAAACTTCGGGCTTGAAGATTTCAGTGTCAGCCGACTGAGGCCGTTTTGCCGCGTCGGGTCGCACGTAAACCTCGACGGGTTTTCCAAATACGTCCAAAGGTTTTCCTGTGGGGTTTCCAAATATATCCAAAGGTTTTCCAGTTGCGTACTGACCGAACTGGATCGGCTGAATATTAGTTAATTGCTGGTAAACATTATTCTGGAACGGATTTTGCTGCTTTGGCTTCGTTTGATACTTCTGTATGTGATGACCGTATGGATTATGAGGATTACGGATGACGACGTTCTCGACTGGGAAGTTTTGGACGAACTTGTAATGCGTGATGCCGTTGGGAAGAGCGAAAGGGTTTAGGTAGGAGTTGATGGGTTGGTTAACAGAGGCTGGAGCGGAGGCGGGAACGGTTCGAAGGGTGGTGGGACGATAGGACTGCGCGATTGAGGTTAGCTTGGTGGCGTCCCTCACAACATGCGTGCGAGCCGATGAGTGGTACAAGTCGAGTACCGGGACTTTGTATGATGGCGCATGGAGAGGCGCCGTGCCCAGTGATCCGTATATAAGTCCACTAGAGCCGACGACGGGCCTCCAACCACTTTTTGATACTGGTAAAGCCTGGAATGTGAAAGATAATGGTGTCAAAAAACAGTGAAACAAAACAGGTCAAAGTAGGTAGGTATTAATTATTTTTACGTTTTATTATTATTACGTTTTAATATATTAAATGTTTTCCGTCGCAATGATTATCTAATTTTCAAATCATTCGAAAACGATGGTACTTATGTATCCAAAGGTGGACTGGCAATCTCATTGAATTTTAAAGATCGTGGTATTTAGAGGGTATTTAGAGATTGGAACTATTAAGGAATACCCGTAGCTTGGATGGCGTCTAGCGTAAGTGTGTTGGGTAATACATAAGAGTGGTCGTACCGCCTGGTTCGCCATGGAGCGGCGGTGGTGCTTGGCGCAGCTGACGCCGCCGAGCGACGCCTGCAGCGCCAGTGCAGCCAGCCATAGCCGCATTCCTGGAATACATAGTGAATTCATTATTAACATTTTGTTTACTTATCTATATTTGTAAATAATAAACCGCGCCTCGTTTCTAGAACCCAGTCCCTTAGTAGGCACATTCGGGAAATGATAGTCGCGCGTGATTTTTTTTATAGCTTGAAGGGCTGACGTAAAAGCAGACGAGACACCTGATGGTAAGTGGTCATCGTCGCCTATGGAACCGAGCCACGCCAGGGGAGTCACCAGTGCAACACCGGCCCTATGATATGGCGTGATACTTTAAATTAAACATGCATCTTTTGACACCTGATAACTTTTTAATTTACCGTTTTTATTGGTTGTAAAACGTATTACGTAATTGCTCAATAAATGTTACAGATTAAGTAAAAACTACCGGTTTTTAGCAGGCATGTGCGAACCTAAAACTAGTTCATCTCGTAACTTAATTGCTTGCGCCTGCGCATAAATATCACGTGCAACAAAACCATCTAACTTTATACAACGCATATATGTACCTACATTGTACACACCATTGAGATACAACGTAATTTAGGTAATATAATGTAACAACATTTCTTGATAACTTTGAAATGCCCGGAAATTACTTGGAAAAACCTCGAGCACTTGGTATTACTTTCTACCATTCCGTATTTGAATGGTACCTACGTTGGTTTAGTATACAAAAGGGTCACATATTACAACTAATGCCATGAGACTTCGGCCAGACTGTCGTGGGGACGTTGACGCAATACAGAGCATTGTGTGGATGGAAATTACATGCAACTACCTACAATACAATTACAGATATGTACGTAGCTACTCAGGAAATATGAGAAATCTTTATAATTTAGGTGCACTGAATGCAGTTGTTTCATGTCGTTTCCCTGTGTTATAAATTATATTTTGTAACATAGAAAACGTCTTAGCTAAATCAGGTGGGTCAAAGCAACCTTCCATTTCCTTTCCCTTGAATTTTGTACCTCACCAAAGTATCGTTAAACGTTAATGTAATCTTTATTGCATTATTATGTTTTTAATAATAATTATGTTGTTTTAAAAGATACCTACTAGCGCTTAAAGGTGTCCTTTTACGTTGAATTCGTAAGTCAAACGTTCATTATCAAATCAATGTGGTCAGTTACTAAACTTGTTTACTGTTTTCTTTATCTATGTATATTAGTCTATTTAAAATCTTTTTTGTATTTTGCTGATGTAAACTTTTCAATCATTGAAATCGATACGTTTACGTCCCGATTACAAGTTCACGGCGAGACGTCACTCAGCTCAGTGACTCTACATTATTTACCAAAAAACTGGTATAATAAATTGTAGGTATCTACCAATTGCAACCAATATTCACTCCTGGGATTAAGGAGAAACCTTTAATCATAGAGATAATTAGCTCAGTTATTTATAATACAACAATAATTAGGGACCAGGGAAAAGCGTAGACGTTAATAATTTAATAAATGTTAATAAAGATAGAGAAATTGAAAGAGGTAAGCGAGCGAGTAATGGGTAGTATTCACATAAAGTATGAATAGATCGTAGTGTAGTGCTTTCTATACTTTTCAGATTGCTTCCCGATCACACAAGCATTACAGATTATCGGCTAATGGAATATAGGTACATATCGTACGATGTAATATTTACGCGTAACAGGAGTGAAAGTGGATTATTGATGCGGAATCTATTAATTGTTATGACAGTCATGTCTATACATTATGTCGTAAGGTAATTTTAATAATTCTGTGAGTTGTAATGAAACCTATTTCAACATTTTGTGATTGTATTATATCGACGTAGTTCAACAATTAATTATTTCATTATATTTAAAGTAACTCTTCTATTACACATTTCTATGCATACGATTTCCATCAAAAGTTTTAACGCAATCTTCCGAAAACAATTCTCTATTAGAATTTATAAACATTAAGCTTTAACACAATCAAGTGAGGCCTTAAAGTATACACAAAAAGGTATCGGACCCAGAACTGTTCCTTGAGGAACGCTCATTCAAATATTTTTGTGTTATAAAGTTAACTCTGTTTCATAAGGTCAAATGCATCTCGTAAATCATTTTATTGTCATGATACCACTTATGATCATTATAAGAACAATAGCTGAGAAGTCGGTGATGATCACATGTAATGCAAATGCGCTGTAACGAGGGTATCAGTGGGCTCATACAATGCTGCTTTGCAGGTATTGACCTCAACTACTTAGAGTTAAGTAGCGTGAAGGGAACCGTGCTTACAAGACCTTTTAGTTCCGGTTTCATCACAATGAAGATCGCTCATGAATGACACAAAACTTTAAGCACAATCCTCTAAGAATTTTGAGGGTTTACAAACTGTATTTCACAATCGGTATGTATAATGTGTATTTATATCAGTCTGAAAATAATAGTTTCATAATCCATTGAAATTCCAAGTTTGAAATTGTTTTGAAATAAAATAGAATTTTTCGATTAACTTGGTGCTCATTACTAACTAAACTAAACTACACTACTTATATATCCTGTGTTTACTAGGCCTACCTACAATTTTGTAGGAATACGAGTAAAGTAAACTTGTGTCTACTCCGAATTTAGTTACATCAGTTTTATTACTACTTACTTCTTTTGAGTCTTTATGACCATAATGAAAATATAATAAAAAATATTCTACTGACTTTATGATAAGATTATGTGCTATATTTCTTTAATAAAATACATTTACCATTTGTTTTTCCAACTAAATAACATCAAGTGTAAGAAAATTATATTGACTCATTATGTTAAACGGTTTTTACTAATATCTAATTGTAACTCAAATTGTGATGTTTCAACACGATCGTGCAAATAAGTAGGTATAATCAATAGAAGTGGAGTTGTTTCATAAAAATTTTCACCCGTAATTGTCAAGTTTTTCCTAGTAAGTGATTTATTGCTATTGTTTTGTTCGACATATTAACGTGTTCGTGTTCAGTTCGTAAGTTGCAATTGTGGCAGAAAAAATTATTTATTTATATCTCTGACAGTTCGGTTGCAAAATCTTAGGGTCTTAGGGTTGATACACATACATAAATTAAATATAGTTAAAGCGGCATAACCGTTATACGTCGAAGTACAGTTATAGAAGGCGGGTTAAAAAAATACTAATTTAGGATTATACAAGCAGAATTGAAAGAAAATTATCAGTTGGGTATAAAATCAATTTGAACTAAAAAAAGGACATCTGTTTCTTTAAAAAATAGATATAAGTACCTACATTTACATTGTGTTTGTTCTCATTTTATAATGAAAAGATTTAATGAGCATAAAATCGAAACATTTCTTTTTATTTTATTATTGCGATATGTATCAGTCTTTCTCGTTTTCTTACGTTCATAACAGAGTTAAATATTGTATATAACATGGTTTAGGAGCACTCTGTCCGTATTCAACTGATGAAACGTGTAGCAACCCTCGTGCTCTTTTTGTATGAATAAGGAATGAGAGCACGTGTGAAAAGGTGATTAAAACGAAACATGGAATTCAATTATACGAGTAACAATACGACATCGATTTATGTATATGTAACTACTTTTATTTTATCTGCATAAATACGAGATTTAATAACAGGCATGTTTTATTTATAAATTAAGATAAAAAAGAAAATGGTTCATAAATACTTAATGCCTTACTAATAAACGCTGTATAAAGTTATTCCATATTTAAAATTATTTGTCCCTGTCATATGATTCTCTGAAGTCAAAGGTAAGAAAGAGACAAAAATAATTAAACACTGAATAACTTTATGCAGCGTTTATTATTAAGACAGTTAACTTAAAACTAGATATTTTGTCTATAAGGCTATTTCGGCTACACAAAGAATTGAGTTAAACAATATCGTGGTATGGCCATGTGATATGGATGAGGCAAGAGGAAACGCATGTGTGTGAGTGAGTTGAATGTATCAATGTGGGTGAATGACTAAAGAACGAAGATGTCCAAAGAAAAAATGAATGGATTGTATGAGAGAGAGAGAGTGTTATCGTAGAAGTGACGGCTAATAGGGAAGAATGGAAGAAACATTTTGCGCCGACCCACAATAAAATTGAGAATGGGCAGGAAAATGATGACGACTACGCAAAGAACGCATTTTCTTTATTCATCTCCATTGAAATAATATCTAAGTGCTCAAATGGAGCAAACGAGCAAATGAATTACTGCTCCCAACCCCGTGCGTGCCGCCCATGTGAAGTACACGCGTTGCACGCCCGCTTGCGACAGGTCTGTTCGCTCTGCAAATTTTGCGGGTATTTGAAAAAACTGGTGTTAATTCGCCATTGACGCATCCATCTTTCCTTAAACAGAGAAGCCTGGCGAATCCTAGCGGGAAAACCACTTCGGTGGGGAAAACATAGGATAACTACGATCCTCCAACTTAAGGAGAGGACTAAGAGGGACCGTTCCTTCGTAGCTTATCATTCGGGTTTTCTTGGTAGAAATAATTTCTACTTCACATTTTTTTCGTCATCCATAATGAGTTTTGTGATCGATGACGTGCCCAAAATAATAATAACGCTACTGACAAAAGGATTCCTTGTTTCGTGGGTGCCATGGACAACACACCCAAGAACACTCTAGTGTGAATGTGTCCGTCTACTGGCTAGACACAAAACGTTGCCAGTGCAGTATCGCACATGACACACGGCTGCTCCACGGACCGTGTCACTTTTCACTCGAGCTATTCGCCGCGAGAAAACACTCCGAACCACATTTTTATGCCTCATCTCGCTCGAGAGAACACGCAGCGTGCGAACAAATAAGAGTGGACTATCTAGCCTCGAAATTAAAAGTTGTTTTCGCATAACACGCTGCGTTACTCCAAATAAGCACATGCGTCACTACGTACAGCTAATAAACATTCTGATCTTATTCATTCTCGTGTTTTTTCGTTTAATCCCCGTTCATTGCTCTAAGCTAACTAGATGAAGATTACTAATGTTAGTAACATTATTCATAATCATACTATTAACGTTACACTTTTCCTTAATGTCCTTCGTAAGCGCTGGGATATCCTCTTAGCGTGAATTGCAGTAGTTGTGTAGCGTGAATTGTCAAAAGCATTTCAAAGGCTTATAGGTACTTTGCCCATCAGTTTCCTAACCATAAGCTTTGCGGAACTAGATAATTCATTTTGAATACACTCAAAATAGCGAGGAGTGTCGGGTTCGATTTCCGGCCGGAGCAAACATTTGCTCGTAGGTGATAGACAGATTGGTACATATTGCGTCGTGAGTGTTAGTGTATGGTAGCGTTTTTGTAATTACCTATTTACCATCCTGTGCATAAATGTGGTGACATCAAAATAAATGTCACTCAACAATGAAATTATTTCTGTACCTACTTACTTCATGTTTAGAGTTTTGACCCAGTATTTATCTCGAAAACAAAATAATTAAGTTGATACGTTCCAAATGAATGTCTGATAGGCCGTAGCCACGGATGCGTGAAATGAAATGTTATGCAAATGATAATTTCTTAGGAGAAAACAATGAATTTACGAGTATCATTTAAGTATTAAATCAATAAGTAGCTCACCAAAATATCTAATTTATTTTCGCTTCTCAAAATATTTTCTTTGTTTTGGAATTGTAAGCGTTTATCAAACTAATCTTACTTATTGAGGTTGATGGAATTGTATGCGTATTTTCAATCTGTACCTTTATGTCATACATGTATGATGGTGTTATATATTATTATGTATCTTCTGACCCACCATTTCCCAATTTTATTTGCGATCAGTGCAATAATTTTCCCTATTAGCCCTCAAATCTACGCTGACTCTCTTATCTTTCATATTATCATACACACTGTCCATCCATCCTTGTTACAATAAGAAGTAAAATAACAAATCTCTAAAACAATGACCGGCTTCAAATAGGTGTTATGTTAACGTAGCTCCAGTTAATCATAAATATTGATCCGTATAATCAAGCAAATGAGGAATAAGATAAATAAAGACTAAAATGTACGCTGTTCACTATCATTTATTTTATTTATTAATACACACCTACCTAATCGACTAAGTATAGCAATCCGCTCTTGCTACGCTTCACCGAGCATAATCCTCACGTGCTTAAATTAATTATAATACCAGAAACCATTATATAAATTGTCACTTGTTTTACGAGGAATATTGTTTTAGTAACATGTAGTCTAGGAGTAAAAATAACCAAAGATTGCTTTGACAAAACTGCTAATCAAGAAAGACGATTAATTAGAAAGCCATTCTAAACTAAATAAATCATAATTTACAAAATTGATCATAAATAAACATCGTACTGGCCTATGTCATGCAGAAAGTAATAAAGTAAGTACACAGAAAAAGATTTTATGGTCACTTAACCAGCGGCGACGGAACGGGAAAGTGGAACTATTCGCTCCTCGTAAACATAGAAGGAACACTTTAAACACTTCAATTCCGGTTAAAAAATTGGAGTAAGTAGTTTAACTATGAATAAAAATTGTTATGATTTAACATAACATACATATTATACAATAGGTACTTCTAATCAGACATATATATACATTGAATGTACACAATATCAAGCCTAAAAATAGTAGGTAGTTGAACTTTTGTGTCCATTTCTAAGATTCTTAATCTGCCGAAATGTTAATTGGCGGCAAACACGAGAGTTCAACGACCTAATTTCTACAAACCTACTGATCTGTATTGTATTTAAAATTGGAAACCTTTCTTACAAGCGGCCTGACTCGCACGCAACACTTACATAAGCCATAAGCTGTATTGTTCTATGTGAAAATATTGTTATTTTTTTACAACGACCCGTATGGTGTTATGGTTATCATGCTAGGCTGTCGTTCGAAGACTCCTGGGTTTGATCACCGGCGAGGCCGAAAATTTAATGGCTTCAAGACTGAATGGAATTTCGATAAACTCAATTTAAAAGTTTCAATAGTTTCATTTTTGAATACAGATGATTATTCAAGCAGTATACGCACAGAATATACTTTGTATAATGGCGGGGTCCTAGATCGTTATCAATCTTAGAGCCCAACTGAATAATTTGTTTCCTGAACTAATGAATAAACATTCATTCTACATCCGATAAACTCAGTTTAAAAGTTTCAATAGTTTGATTTTTGAATACAGATGATTATTCAAGTAGTATACGCACAGAATATACTGTGTACCATTATACACTACTCACGTTATTGAGCATGGGACCCCTCAACATGATTAGACCTAGAGCACAACCCCGCTGCTCCAATGGGGTAGAGCGGTGGTTACACTTACATTTTAGGTAAAATTTGATTCCGTTGAAGAAATTAAAAGGTACAATTAATTTTTTTATATTAATAACCTGAGACCTGAGAGCTCCCCTTCATTTCACACTACTTTTTGCGTTTTCTAAATGCGTATTCTAAAATTAGGGTCTGTACTGCCACCAGCGTAGTTGATCATAAATAATCTTACAATCAAATATTAAGCTTACCTACGTTAACGAATGAGAAATACACACGTACATATGTACTACATACAAACGTTGTTCTACGATACGTAGTTCTACGTTCGTAGTTCTACGTGTAATCTAGCATAGAAAAGACTTCAACGCGATACAAACTCTACCGCGTATTATTTAAACACAATACATTTATTATTCATAAAATTGTAAAAAACTTGCGTCTGTGCATTGTATATATTTAAAAAAATAATTGATGGGGTTAAGAAACCGTTATATGTAGGTAACGAATTTAAAAAAGTCTGTTTATCATTCTATTTGTCTGTTTGTACACGCTTGCTCCATTACTGGACGGATTTGAATAAAACTTTTTTTATATAGCTATTAAGCCTGGGCAACATATAGGCTATAATTTATTGATTGTGAAAACTGGAACACCTGACGCAGAACCACAAAAGAACCACAACAGACCAGCTAAACTATACGAGTTATATAAATGCCGCCGTAACAAAAATTGTTGAGCCTGATGAGTATTTTCTGCTTGGATAATAAAATCGAGGATCTGAAATGATTGACACTCCACGGGAGTCGCGAGTCGCGGGAACTAGTTAGTTAATAAAAACCATAGTTTAACTGTCGCGCATCCTTTATCCACGCTATTTGAATAAATAAAAAGCTAACAACAGTTCGATGACTTGTTACACCGGGGATAATTTCACTCGACAATTTTATAACCGATCAGCTCCACAGTCGCAAAATCACTCACTTTCATTACAAGGTAAAAAGCATGGCACACGTGTGGGAAAGGCGACAATTGTTTTGCGCCAGCAAAAGTAAATCTTGTTAGGTAACAGGACAACACCAGGTATCTGTGACCCCACTATTTTAAAAGCAAATAAATTTGTCAATGTTTGAGATAGTAGCTATTTTAGCATGCAACTTTAATAAAAAAAACGGATCTTGAAATGCTATCATATTGAGTTTCTGAATTTTATGGTTTATATTGGCTATTTTGTAATTGGACTTTAGTGACTTTGATATTGATCATAATGTTGATTCCCATGGAAACGAATACCTACGTATTTTTCCGCGAAAAACCTAACTCAAGGCACTCTTCAGACCTTTAACTATCTCCATACTAAAAATCGCATCGATCCGATGCTCTCTTTGGACGTGAAAAAAGGACAAACAAACAAACAAACTTTCGTTTTAATGCCCTAAATGTGGGTTACATGAATATAATACAGATTTATATAATATGCTCGTAAAGTTTTTATGTAAAAAAATATTATATAATTGCATTTTATAACATATATGTAATATATATACACTTATGTAACTCTACATTTATAAAATAACTGCCACAATATTTTCTAATATATTTTTACCACAATTACGTCCCGATATATTATAGGTACTTTAACGCGTGTTACTCAACATAATTTCCCTTTCGATACAGCTTTTACAAACGTTCATGGTATTATAATTTAGAAGAGCATTCAACAATGGATAATATTACGTATGCAGCCGACAGGCAAACATCATTACCATGCTATGCCCATGACCTTCCAGCGTCCATCGTCACCACTTTCTATGGCGACGTGATTGGATTACCACGCTCCGGTGACGGATATGACCAGCACTTTCTTTCTTCGTCAGCGCTCTGGGATAGTGAAATACCCCACGTAATGACCGCACGCTAATAACGAAAATTATGTGAAAATTGTACTCTAATTTTGCAGTGTTTTGATTGTACAATGTTGCCAACTACATTCCTAATTTTAAAGTTTTCTTTTCGGTTAATTACATCTTCGGAAAGTCGATTAAAAGGGTGGTCAGTTCCTCTTCAGTTAACATATGCACTTCGTGTTCCAAGGTTTGGCTTTACTTCCTATCCATGTGATTATTACAACCAAGTTTTCATAATTGCATACCTACGCATGTACAAGATAAAATATATCAGATACAGAGATAAATTCTAAAATAAATAGTTAAAATGCTAGGATAAACTTATGGACATCAGTTTCCATATTACTTGCCTTTTATTAAGTTTGTCGGCTGAAAATTTTTGTGTTTCAGATTATAAGAAGAAAAGACGAATATTTTTTGGTTGCTGGCTGTTTGTTTTCATAGTTCAACTTATTAGCTACGTAGGTATTTGACGACCCGAATGGCGAAATGGTTAACATGCCGAATCGCTGTTCCGAGGGTCCTGGGTTCGATTTCCAGCGAGGCGAAAATTTTAATGATGATTTAAATTTCCGTTCTCAGTCTGGGTGCGTGTCCTTGTCTTATGTGTTGTCCATGGCACCCACGACACAGGTAATCTTAGTGTGGGGTTATGAGTGTGAAGTGTTATTATGATAATAATTAAATTTGCTAATAATGCGAATTCCTAAAAATGTTTTAAGTCTGCCAAATCAAATTTTGCTAACTACATAGTTGTGTCAATATGTTATGAGGATTGCTTTTCTGTCACTTAGAGAAAACTAAAATTTCGAAAGTTTTGATTTAACTACAACTAAGTAGGTAAAACAGTTACCTGCCTACTTACAATAGTAAAGCTTGTACCTACCATAAAAAGTTACAGTGTTAGAAAAATATTCGTCACGAATAAATGCATGTCATTTCTCTAACGCTTATTAAAAGTAGGCGGCTTTAACTTTTTAAACTACTTCGTAACGTCAATAAAGCAAACGACTTCGTGTTCATTTTACATCATGACTCATTATATCTATAAGCAGCTGTCCTCATAAGCACAGGCTCGTAAAGTGACGCAAAGGGATGACCGTAGAACACGTAAGCCTTACACAACGTGCACAATACTTAGTCCTACACTTTCCTTCAGTGAAAGTTAATTAGTGTCCGAAATCAGCGTGTCCATAGACGGTTCACTGTCTGACTGTCTGCCCCGATTAACATCGTACAATAACACCACAATACTATGTTTAGATGCGTTATGGTACGCAATGATCACACGCAGCTACCGTAGCAACGATGTGTCAAGCTTATGTCTTGTATCGTTATGGTTCAAATTTTCCGGTTAGCTATGGTTTGACTTGTCATGAATTTATTGCCCGGGTCTACAAGACAATAGTATCCAGTTTGATGGTAAGATTAGGTCAAGTAGCAGGGACGTACTCATAAGCGTTGGAGTTTAACTGAACTGCATGGTAAAGAGTTTCATACATAATTTCGTAAGGAGTTTCATACACACACTTCAAGTGTGGGAAAGAACTTAAAAAGTAGGTACTCATACTCACGTGGATTGAGAAATTGCCACAATGTCGTTACAAAATAATGGCACAAAAATTTTATCTCGTAAAAATCCGAAATTGCTCAAAATAAGGGGTGATTTCTACTCGTTCAACTGAGTAGTGCAACCGTTGAACTAGTGGGATTTTTTTCCCAGTAGTTTAACTACTGATTAGATATCTACTTAGGTATTTGATTTATCTTCATAATTACATATTAAATCTGACGATTTATTTGAAAGTAAAACATATATAAAACATCAATTTTTAGCGCATTAACATCATGTTTTGTAGTTCCACTAGATTAGACTTCGCGAAGATAAATCAGTCAATCAATCAGGAATCAGGACAAACAGTTTTTAAATATTTAGATGTTATTATCAACCTAATAAATTAATAAGTGTAGTACACACTTACGATTACATAATAATTTACGATTTGCGTATAAATCTTTAGGCACGTGAATATTTAAACATTAGGTACATTGATATTTGTTCAGAGGAGAAATTGCTAATTTAATTCACAAGCGGCGGCCGACGGCCGGCCGACTGGAACTGCAAAACCACTCGGTTGTAACCTACATTTTACAAATTCGGTGTATTTTTCATATCATATAAATTACAACTTTTGCATTTATTTGAATTGTAATAGGCTATTGAGATAATATCGTACTTTCTTTTATTAACGTATAACGTTAAAAAATTTATCCAAAAACGTAACGTAAAAAAGTTTTCTGTATTTTATTTGTGGTAAATGTTACAAAACGTTAAATGAATTAAAATTTTACGCGTACAAGTCATTAAGTTGTAGGAGCGTAGTAGATAGCAATAGTTTACACAACTTTAATAGATAAGTTTTTTGTCTTGTTTATATTAGTCCGTAGACAGACAGCAACTTATTTTTAACCGACTTCAATTTATTCGACCGTATATATACGGCTATGCTTTATTAAGTTTGTTCAGCGATTTCTACGTCGTTAATAAGTTGATTGTGACATTTTTTTTTGTTGGAAATTAGATATTCCAAGGATGGTCTCACGACAATGACACTGAGATCTGAGGATGGCATCTCAGAGAAATCGAGGGAAGCTTTCGGAAATTGTATCAGCGACTAGTGTGTTTCTGAATGTTTTCAAAAGTATATAGCACTACTTACAATTTCATGAAGGTCTGGATCCAACTCAGGTGTAGATGAAAGACAGTCGGGGGAACTCCTCAACGATTTACAGCAGTCATCTTGTGTTTGGGCTTGATTAATTTGTAGTGACGAGAACTTTACACCTAGATGGGTCGAATTGAGCGCCATCTGGTGAATAGTTTTTGAGTTATCTCTGCTTGTCGATGTTGAAGTCGGTTATTTTTTTTTTTGTAAAAAGTAATTATTATCCGAATTTTGATTATAAGGTTTAAGTTCCAGCCGGATTTATATACATATATGTAGGTACCTGCTTGGAAAGTATGGCTGCCTACAGATTTTATATGCCCACAGAACGAGAAAACCGCCGAGTCAGCTTTTGGGTCTGTCAAGGCTAAGAAACTCATATTTTGTGTTCGTAATTATTCATGAATAATGCCTCCTAGATTGCACCCTGTCTCAGTCACTTTAAAGATTACTATCTCGAGGACTTCCGTTGAATACGTCACTCGCTCGCTTTCTAATCATATAGGTACGTATAGATACTTAGATTAAAACTGATCATACCGACCCGCGAGTACGACAGTCGACACTCATTTCCTTAATTAATACTTAATAATAACGTTACGTTTATACAGCATACGCTGATATTGACGTGTGATCGGTGTGATATTGTTTGAGGTACGAGTATATTGACTTGAAAGAAGCGCTCATAGCACAGCGGCTTGTGTCAATTCTTTGAACAGCGAGCGCGGTCGGTAGCTGTATAGATGACTCCTTCTTAAGCGCCACCGGTATTCCTTCTTAAGCGCCCGCAAAGCCTCGCTCCTGGTTGTTATAATTAGATAGCAGTCGATAAGGCATATTAGACATACCGGGGGGCAAAGACATTCAATATTTATTTAGGTCACTAATTCCTTTACCGAACTGCACTAGAGCATCATGATGGAATATTATCTTAGTTTCCTCAGTTATGCAAGGCAACTTGTGTCCTGTGATGGACCATTAATGGGTTAAAGTTAAACTTTAAACAAAGATTAGAATCTATCAATCCATTATCGGCACATTGTCAGTGTTTCTTATAGTAGATACCTAATTGAGAGAGCCCAGACCGTTTTTACTAGTTTCAGGCTTTCAGGCGCGGATTTTAAAGAGAATTTTATATGGAACGAAAATGCGTGACATCAGCATTAAAGGACAACAAACAGAAATAATTGCTTTTTACAAAAAAAATAACCGACTTCAATCTTGATAAGTAGAGATAACTCAAAAATTACTCGCCAGATAGCGCTCAATTCAACATGTAAGTGTAAAGTTCTCGTCACTACAAATTAATCAAGCCCAAACACTAGATAACTGCAGTAAATCGTTGAGGAGTTCCCTCGACTGTCTTTCGGCTTCATCAGATCGACTCCAGATCTTCATGAAATTATAGCGCTTTAATGTACTTATGATAACATGAACACACTAGTTGTCCATACAATTTTCGAATATTCCCTTCGATTTCTCTAAGATACTATCATCAGATCCTGGTGTCCTTATCAGGGGACCCCACTGCGCAACTTTCTACTTTACAACAAAAAAAAGAATTATCAAAATCGGCCCATAAACGACGAAATAATCGCTGAACGTACATAAAAAAAGCATATATACGAATTGAGTACCTCCTTCTTTTTTGAAGTCGGTTAAAAAATATCTTACGCCGTATACAAAGCACGGAAGCACAATTTACCTTCGCCACTAAATTGTATTGTTATCTCTACTCAGTTGATCACCATTTGTTTTTGTATATTATGACTTATTCTTACCTACCCTTCGTCTGGTTTATGCACCGCTTTTAACCGTTCGCTTAAAATCCTGAATATTTAGACAAATTTACCATTTAGCATAAAGTCCTTCATATTGTACCACAAAAAACCAAACAAAACCATATTTTACGTAGCCCATTAACATAAGACATATTTATGTAGGTAAGTAATAATGCTTAAAATGCTACTCTACCTACCTGTATGATTTTTTGTAAGTAATACCTATATAATATATATGCATCACACTTCAAGATATAAAAATGAATTGCTAAAGATAAACTCAGTATTTTAAATTTCCTTATTACAGTTATATTGAACCCTTACTTAGTCCTCATTGTTTTTTGTCCTTGACTGAAAAGCTTGTCTGAGAGAGGCCATTAAAACAATAATACTACATGTTCTTTTGTTATATTCTTTGTATAAATTAATTACTTCCTCTTTGTGCACAAACTAATTGAGAATTTTAAGTAAATTTAAAGTAATAAACGCCTGACATAAACCCTGAGCATCGACTTCCACAGGGACAACAGATTAGCATCTATAGTCCATTGTTTGAGGTAGGTCACAGACTCTCGGGTGCTTATGAGATACTGGATCAAAATATATATTTGATGGAAGCTCATTATGCTACTTCCATGCTTATTTATACTATACATGTCGGTGCTCGCAACTCCGTCTTTATCTTACACTTTAGGTGGAAAAGTTTCAAGTATACCTACGTTCTTAGTGGTCCTCTTCTTAAGAACTTCTGTACATATTTTATGCTTCTTTTTCTAATTCTACTACTTTGAGCTGTTTGTAGTCGAGCAGTCAGTTACAATTAATGTTTTATATTCTATTAGTAAACCCTTGAAGCGAAGTCGGAAAATAAAGCCTGAGTATCAAAAAAAAAATCGGAAATTCACGGAAATCTTGAAATTTATATTGCTTTTATTTTAAATGATAGGAGCCAAATCTCCAAAAATATATACCTACCCAAAGTTGTATATTATGACGAAACATTGCACTAATTAATGTTCTGAAAGAAATTAATTGATTTAAAGTTAAAACAACATTATTATCCGTTGCGTCATTGCGTGTACAATGTAAACACGAAAACAGACTTTGTTTTATACTAACTACGTAAATTATAAGATACTACAAAAAGGCACCAATCCTTTGTTCCTTTATTACCACTGAATTAACAGACCATGACCGAATCGTATTTATGGGTGCAGCGAACTTTCATCGGTCACTCCCTCATTTACAGAGATCATTTATTTGTTCGAATCGTCAATCGAAAAGTATTTTTTCATTTGTTCAATACGCAGAACGATTTCAACAAGAATAGGCGCGTACAAATATTTAAATACAATAAACTTTTATCTTAATATATGAAGATTGTAATTCGTTTGTTCTCATAAAATAACTAAGGCTACCAGGCATGATTATTGTTTATCCGGGATATAGGTAGGTACGCGTGCATGGTGAGCGAAATATGTAATATCATCTTTATAAAAACCTTTTAAGCAAAGTTGCTAAAATAAATCTCACTAACAAAAGTACGGTTTTCAATCAATATAGATATGTTTCAACAAAAGTTTCAAATCAGTATAGATATGTTTCAACAAAAGTATACTAGACTATAAATTTATCAATTTGCTTAGGAAAATCAATTGAAAGGCAGCCTTAATTGTCACATTAAAGTTATGAAACATTCACAGAAATAACTTACTACAAAGTTACCGATGGTAAGTAAAAGCGAAACTGAATAATTAATCACGCTTTGCTTTCCATTTTTGTAGATCAAACAATAAGCACTAAATACACCAAGAGGTAGAAATAACTTGAATTACGAGATATTTGACCTCTCGTTAGAGCTCGTGCTCTTTGTATGTAGTTTCAAGTACAAGTGTTGTTACGAGTAAATGCAAAATTCAATAATTATTAGTATGACACCTACAAGCAATGGCGTAACCAGGCATGAACTAGGAACAGCGACCTTCTTGTATTCCACTCAAAAAAATCTGACTCAAAATTCTTCTACCTCCCCCACCGTTTCCCTAGATCAGGATTTGGGTACGCCCGTGGTTACGAAATAACAGGTAGATTTATTATGAATTTACGATGCCTTATATTGAACCCAGCTGTATAGTGTCTGTTAGTCTCTATCTCTTTTCGATGATCAAACTACTAAAGTACGCAGATTATAAATTAATATCTAGTACGTCCTGGGAAACTGGTTTATCTTGGAGGTGATTATTATAATTAATGTTTTTATTAGATCGAACGATATATTTTCTAAACTCTATATTTAGATACTGCTAAAAATGAAATCTTGACTGACAGGAACTTACTAGTGTACTAATATATTTTTCAACACTACAGCAAATAGGCACAGTTGATATTTTTGTTTATTGATATCTTAAACTTTTGATGAGAAAATAATTTAAAGAATGCCGCGAAGGACCAAATCGTTGGACTCGTTTTAGGTTTTGACTACAATAGAGTTATTGTCCGACAAATGGGCGGACGATCTACCTACTTGATACTTCGAGGTTAATGTCTCCCATGGATATTAGTAACATGGTGACACCAAGTTTTCACCAATGGAAAAAGAGGGCAGAAAAAGAGAACTGTCTTTAGCTTCCAGCCGGAATATGGTAGTTTGACGGCTGATTCAAGCAAGAGGGTGGTAGCTAAGCTAGTTAGTAGAGTACTCCCACCAAGCAGCGGCCAACTTTTTTAGTTCTTATTTTCCTTGGTCTGCCGATATGTGTTTGAGGTCATTATTTTGAATCGACTCTTATAAAAATTTGGCAAATTCAACTTCAAAATCTACAAAAAATAAACAATGAATTAGGTATAATGCTTGATGAATACAACTGTTTTTATTGGGTTCAACCCATGACTGGAGCAGTTCTGAGCGTGAGTCTCCTCTCTTTATTAAGGAGAGCTAGAACATAGTTTAACACGCTGCATTAGTGGAGACTATGTTATATGCGTTCTCTTAAACAAACACTAGATAAACGGGTTGACAATTGGAAGCAAGCGAAGCCAAGCAAAGTATTATGTGTATATAAAATCCGGATCCGAGGCCCAGTTAATAGTAAGTGCGGCATTAAATCCTCCGCTCCACTGCAGCCTCCCCGGAACGGCCGCCGCTAACGGTCCCGCATATAATTATACCACAACTGTAGTTTATCATAAAAACCAATGCTTTCCGATTTTTTATTTACTCATTGTTTGCCAACCAAGCCTGAAGAAGATTTATTGACTCGTCGAACCAAAGATCTTGATATAAAAGTTATTGCTTAAAAAACGGAGGAAACCGAGAAAAAAGTTATAAGTGGGACCGTATCTTGCAATTTTTTTATTATAAACGTATATTACGTATAAGATTAAAGTGTCTAATTAAAAAAAATATCTCGATACCTACGCCAATTGTATGCCGATATAATTTTGTGCTAATTGGATTATTGTCACGGATAAATTTTAATTAAAGATTGTTTAGAAAATAAAAATTAATAATTATCTACTTATGTGAAAAATACTTTTTATTAATAGATAGTTATCTCGAAATCTCGATACCAAAGTCAACGATCGAATAAATAAACTCGGTAAAAGGGTTAAAACCGTTATTATTTTCTTTCTCAGGGTTTTTATTGGTAGATATGCACAAAAATAAATTATTAATCCTTAGATTTAAAAATCCCTTGAAGAAAAACCATAAATCCATGACCATAAACCAGGATATTGAATTAAGCTAAAAAACTTCACATGTCAACACTACCTAAATTCAGTTTTAATTTTTCCGTTCCAAAAAAAACAAACGAGTACTCACGATACATTCTGACACGGTCCACAGTACTAAACATGACGACGATCACAGTACAAGGGCGGGTACACACGCCTGCATCACTGTCACAGCACTGGTACAATGTTCACGCGGCGCGGGCACGAGCGTGCGGGCGACTGCCGGCGCACGCGCAGGGTAGGTTGCGGTAAGTGGTGTAGACCATGGTGGTGGTGCTGTAGCTATGGTTGATGGTGAGTTTACGTGTCAATGTACTTAATATAGCTAAATTTTTACGAAAAAATACTGACTTCAAAATCGATAAGAAGAAATAACTCAAAAATTATTCTCAAATGTTGCTCAAAATATGGGACTAAACATGAAGCACTAGCTTTTGAATACAAAAAGTAATATCAAAATCGGTTCACCCAGTACAAAGAAATCACATATAAAATACCGTCGTAAAAACGCCTCCAATTTTGAAGTCGGTTAGAAATAAAATAAATAAAAGTATCTAATTTTTTTTAAATTAATATGTTTATCTCCCGTAAGAAGAAGGCACTTTTGCTTTATTTAAATTGAGAAAGGAATTGGGAATAAGAACTACCGTTATGATTTTTTTAAGGAGGGCAATAGAAGTTATTGACATTAAACTTCAATTGAAAAATCAGTACATACTAGCCGACCACAATAATTAGGCGCATGACAGTTAAGACGTCATTGGAACTAGGGATGGGAATACGTAGTACATTCCGCAGTAGTACCAAAAGTACCATGGTGAATGTTTAATGGAGGTACCGTTACAATGCTACGTAATATAGTACTTTCGCTTATTAATATAGGACTTTCATGTGTTTAATATATTAACAGAAAAGGAATACCCTTTATTAGATATTAAGACAGTAATATAATATATTAAGATAGTATTACAATATATTACTTGACTACTATGATTCTTTAAAAGAAATATAACAGTTTACTTCCCGATCCTCTTGAAAAATAAAACTCTTTATTTAGCTTGTTATTTTTATTTTCTATTTTAACGAGTACCTAGGTATTTTACTCAGAATCAAGTTCAACGAGATGTAGTACAATAAGGTCATTTTAACTCGGCTGATATGAAGTTGGCTACGAGTGGCTGCGCAGATGTCGATTTTAAGGCCAAAATGGTGGTAGGAGGCCCGCCTCGACGATAGTAAATACGTCCATTGCCAATACGAAGTAGCGCATCACAAAACATTGTCATGGTCACCGTGTTTTGATTGGTCAGTTACTGTACCTGCGCAAACATCCCGGAAAACGAAGTTCACATCAGCCTAGTCAAAATGACCTTAATGTACACGACTGCGCCTCACTAGGGGACGCGCGGGGCAAGAGCGGGGTGGGGGTCCGCGTAACTGCTATCTGTCATGCGCCTAATTATTGTGGTCAGGTCATAGACATATATACCTAGACGGGCCTTGCACGTTCGAATGTGCGTCAAGTTGGAACAATCCAATTTTGAATCGAATCGGTTTGTGCGTGAAGTTGGCGCGATGGAATTTTGTTACTATATTTGAAAACGAACAGATTACATAGTGATATCTCGCTTCCGCGTTTCGAAGTTTTAGTCGTGCTGTCTTTGTCACTCTTACATATGTCACGCGCCATTTTACTTTAGTTATTATTTTAGAAATAGTGAAAATAATTTACAATTCAATGTTTACATATAGACTACGGGCCCATGTCGAAAATGGGGGGGTCATACGAACCACCAGGTGATGTATATAGGACGATATAAGAGCACAAAATAATAAGATTCAGCACTATGCCGTCACTTGTAAGCTGTCCAACTGAGTGCTGGTGAGAATTCAAAAGTGCAGGTAGAGGGAGTACATTTTGGTCATATGATTCTGTACGGCATTTTCACCATCGATAGATCCATGAAAAATAATAAGAAAGCGCGCAGTCCCGTAAAAAAATGGTGAGCCACAAAGTCGGTAAATTTGTTTGATTTTTTGAAAATTCCAGGGTAAATTTAGTCATTTGATCCTGTACGGCATCAGTTTCATGCTGTTTCAATACAGCTTCTAATCCATTATTCCGCAACGCCGTACAAAAATCATGCGACAAGGGGAAAAAATCGAGGGTTGAAACCCCCTCTATTTCCGTGGTCTGGGGGGTGATTTGAAAAAGTACGGCTTCGGTTCCAAAACATTATCTAGCACTCAAAAGTACTATTAAAAATAATGCCGTCAAAAAGTTATTGTTCATTTGAATGTATATTAATAATTGCCTTAATTTCATGGTATACTTGATTTATAAAGCTGTAATGTCATTTGACACTGTACGGCAACTTTTTTTTTAACATGATATTGTAAAATATAATTGTTGCATAGTATTGCCGTTCAAAAGAAACTGTTCTAAAAAAAGTTACAGAGAAATACAAAAACTGAAATTTGTTAAATTATTGCAGAAGTTTAAATATTCATACATTAATAGAATATAGCAATTTCCTACATTTTTCCCTTGTTCTAAATAGTATTAAGATACATAAATTAGGAAAAAATTATGCCGTACATTTTAATGCAGACTATATTTTTCATACATTTCGTTCTATGGATTTTTCCTTGAATTTTTTTTCCCTACAAACCTTTGGACCAACGAAAATGTACGGCATGTAAAAAAATATTATCTGTGCATAAAATACTTTCAAAATAAATTAATTTTATGTTGTTTCAAATCACCCCCCAGACCACGGAAATAGAGGGGGTTGCAACCCTCGATTTTTTCCCCTTGTCGCATGATTTTTGTACGGCGTTGCGGAATAATGGATTAGAAGCTGTATTGAAACAGTATGAAACTGATGCCGTACAGGATCAAATGACCAAATTTACCCTGAAATTTTCAAAAAATCAAAAAAAATTACCGACTTTGTGGCTCACCATTTTTTTACGGGACTGCGCGCTTTCTTATTATTTTTCATGGATCTATCGATGGTGAAAATGCCGTACAGAATCATATGACCAAAATGTACTCCCTCTACCTGCACTTTTGAATTCTCACCAGCACTCAGTTGGACAGCTTACAAGTGACGGCATAGTGCTGAATCTTATTATTTTGTGCTCTTATATCGTCCTATATACATCACCTGGTGGTTCGTATGACCCCCCCATTTTCGACATGGGCCCGTAGTCTATAATGAAATGTGATTCCTTTGGACTTTATTTGTGTTTCTTGAATTGTTAGAATATTTTTGAAGGCACAGGAAGCTATATTTTCTACATTTGCGGACGTAATTACTGAAATCAATTTTGCGTAAGGAAGATGTGTACCTCGCTGCTGTCTACAACAGACTGACTTGATCAATCACTCAATCACACAACCCAATGTTGACCACTCGCCGTGCGCCTTATGTATGTTACGGGCCCATCTAGACTTTACATCCATGGGTCAGGTAGTAAACTCGTCATTGATTTAAGCTACCTAAAATAACTTAAAAACAAAGCTACCATTGTTTTTAAATCAGTTGGAAAAGCGGGAAATGACATAACTCTACATTATTTACTGAATAGCGAGAAAATATAATTCATTAAGCTCCGGACGTCAAACATTTTTCAACTACTCCTATTACTTACCGTTGATCGCTGGTTCAATAACTTTACGGCATTTTACACCTTTACACAAACATAGCTGGAGGCTCATTACGATGCAAATATCGGTACATCTAACAAGACAAATACCTTTTAATTTCACTCATTCTACAAACCTGTGTTTAGTAAAAGAGAATAACACACATATGTAGGAGAGTGGGAGTGGCACAAGTATGATTTAGAAATTATTTACCTACTACATTTGTTAATTTTATTATTGTTAGTCATAATAATTGTACTCTTTCTTCTTCTTGGCTAGCCAACGTATGAGGTTGTAAGACACAATGACAAAGAAATGATAGTGAAAGTGGCGGCAAATTCCTGTGTCCAACTGTAGATTGTCTATGGTTAGTTTTCAAAAATTAATTGCACGTTTTTATGTGCAAAAAATCGGGATGACATATTTGGTCACGTGGTCGAGGCCATAAGCATATGCTGCTCCTGATATAGAGGGAGAACCAAGGGTGCGGAATTCCTGATCCAGAAAGATCAGACTTTCCGGGCAGACTTTTTATGAGGTGCCTACAAAAACATAGTAAGTAGGTACGTACGCCCATCGTACGCCCATGTACGAGGCCGAAGTTATCAAAAAGTGAAAAATTAAAATTATGAATAAGAAAAGGCCATGAATGTTGTATCGATAAATAATATTATCTATTGTAGTTGCTTTCAACCTCATTCCTATTCAATTCGAGTACTGCAGCGCATATATGTAGACGTGATACTATAATTTCTCTCGTCCTTTTGAATGTAAAATGTATGGAAAGTGGTTCCGGAATATTTTGGACAATCGATAAAATAGAAAGTTAATTATCAGAGCCAACGTAACAAATATTTTGGTTCAAATACTCTTGTCATATTATGTATTTCGTTTAGTTTTTGGAGCGCATACTCTAATAAATAAGAGCATACTCTAATAATGTAAGTCCCAATAAAACCTTTTCAATTAATTAAAACTTACCTACTTAATTGTATCATCGCGGTCACTAAATATTTTAAATGTATGGATTTTGTATTATTTATCGAATCATGGTCATTCTCGTCGTGACCCTGACAACTGGGTCAAAATATCAGTAAAATAATTCGAAATCGTAAGGAGGTACCAGTTCTTATTCAATAATGTGTAATAAGCAAGTAGGCAAGAACGTATAAGGTCAAGCTTTAATTAACTGTTCAAAAATATCAGTCAAAAAGGCTGCAAAAAAGACCCTTCGACCAGCCTAAACTATACGAACCCTAAGTTTTAGACAAAGTGTATTGTTTTAATTTTATAATTAATTTTTACTATACCTTTAACTCCCTCACAACGATTTCTTTCTCTAAAGTAAGTGTATTTTGAAATGTAGGTACAATTTCTTTTCTCTTAGGGGAGATAAGTTCGAGAGTTCAACGTTCAAGCGCTATTAGAACACATTATTTGAATGCTATCGTCAGTTAATATATTCAAAACATAAATATATTAATTAACGTAATTTTTTAACAGAACCACCGCTCAAACTGTTTTTGATACCCTGGTCAAGATTATCCAGAAGAACTGAATATTCTTCATCCCGAAGGCAAAGTTCCGTCAAAAGGCGAGTATTACGCGATCCATACATTAGTTTTGTATTTCATTCAATCACAATCACTATTTAGGTATCTGCTCTCATCATTATCTTACCATGTACATATGCTCTTGAATAAAATAGTAAGTCAAATACAAACAAGAAACTAAGATTTACGTCTAAACTAAATAAACATGAATCGAAGTAATTGAAGCGTTGAACAGGCATAGGTAAATCTTCCGTAACTCGCATCCAATTATTTCGGACATGTAATTTTTGTCAGTTCATTAGCCACGGCCGTTACTCGGAAAAGTAGAAAGCATTATTCGTATTTCTTTAATATTATTCAATTTATAGCGGAAACACAAATTGTATATGTGTGAATTACGTACTTGGTATTTGGTAAATAATATTGTGGTCATGTTACCGATTTGCATTTTAATTACTCACGGAATATGGTAATATAATTGTTGGTATTGCGAAGCAATAGGAAACCAATTTAAAATATTCTACAGCACCCACGTAACATTTTCCCCGATATATTTTTGGAACGGACTGAATGAACTATAAAAGCTTGGTTGTTTTCATGTAGAGCATGTCTCTACAATACGTAAATGAAAATAATGAAAACCAACTTAAACGATATTTTTACTGATATTCAATCTATTTTAAACATTTTATTTTAAACCATTGTTGTTTATGTATAACAAAAACCAATTAATAATGTTTACAATGTTTTAACACAGGACTCTTCTAAAATCTCTTTAACAAGTTGCACAACATTCTGCGTCGATTCTTTTAAGTCTTCTTCTTCAGCAATCAAATTCTTCTTTAAAGAAACCAAAGTCCTAGTAATCAGGCTGTATTTCGAAAGTCTACTCTTAGTTCCTTCATGGCCCTTCTTTATCGTTATTTTTAGGAGAGTGAGCCAGTTGTGTGTAAAGGAGAGAAATTCCTGGGAGATGTTGTGTGTGAGTTGGAATCGTATTAACGTGTGAGTCCATGGTTGTGAAGTGACTGTAGCCACCAGCTTTGGATCACTTTTTGAGACTATGGCGTGCTTGAAAATGGAACTCAGAGTTTTCCATCCATCGGAAGATTGGGTCTTTGATTCCTGTATACGATATAATAACATTTTATAAAAGGTTATAACGTCATTATGAACAAAGTTTAACAATACACAACAACAATTACAAAATAGATAAAATTCATTGCAGAAAATTAGCAGGGACTTTTTCGTCTTTGCTTTGGATCAAAATAAACCTTCTACAAGGTATATGATTTTCATTCATCAGGTTAATTGGCGGTAGAGTCTCGAGCCCGGGGTATAACTACCGCTACTACGATACTACCATTTCTACCGTGTAATAGTCGTTTAAAAAGCAATTGTGTTCCGGAAAGAAAGTTGCGGAGCCAGTGACAATTTTAGCTTTTGTTCGATTCTTATCATAAGCAGAATAAACAGACTAACCTTACAGCACAGCAATAGTTGAATCCTAAACATCAGCGCCCTCAAAGCGTGGCACTGTTGTATTTGTGACGTCACTGCGATACTCTGCGTGAGTGCCAGAGGCGAGTTTGCTCCCGAGTTGAGCGTCACATACACCAGTTGAAGTAAGGCGGACCCACGCTCGTTGGTACTGTCTCTTCGGAATGATTTTATGACCAGGTCTGTTTGGATTTCGAGCACTGCTTTTGGCTGTGAAGGATATTTATAAATGTTGTCATAATGATAGATAGATAAACTCTTTATTTGTACACCAGAAATAATCACATACAGCGAAATTAAAATACAAACATGTATACAAAAAAGGCGGCCTTATTGCTAAGCAGCGATCTCTTCCTGGCAAACTTACGTATAGGAGAAAATTATAAGAAGTGTCGTAGAACCTTTATCTGAATAACATGCTATTATGCCTGAGGTATTTCATAACTGTTACCGAGCTAAAACAAGACCCAAGAGTCTCGTTTTATTTCGATCACAGATGTACTGCTATCATCTATTGCTATATCTATCGACACTGTGTTTGTCCATTTTATTGCTATTCTCCAGCCTGACATTAGAAATGGAGGTTCACTGAATAATTTGGCCTAGACCAAAGCCTCATTTCAAGGCAATTTCTTAGCTCGGATTTTGAGATCTTTGTAAGGTAACTTAGCCTAAAACAAACGGTAAGCCAGCTTTCTCCTAGACCGAACTGTAAAATTTTTTGCCGGAGGCAATTTCGAAATGGTACTTTTAAAGTTGATTCTTTTAGTAAATGTACATACTGTATGTCCTTAATCCTTACCATATGCATTCATGACCTCTTACTATCATACGTTTAATATGGTCGAATGTCAGTTTTTGACGTACGAAGATCACCTTGAGAACAAGAGTTCCTGGGCTCATTTCCCGGCTGCATGAAAATTAAGTTATGTGACTGAAAACTATTTGTTCTCGCGTCGAGTGTTTTGTCATAAATTAATGTTGTACATTATCCCCGACATAGAAAAAATAAATTTAATGTTATAAATGGCATACTTGATAGTTATTCTTGGTGAAGTAATGTACGATGTAGGCGAGCAGTTGTAGAGCGGCGCACGCGGTCCCGTCGTCGCTCGCGCTGGTCGCCGCGAGGACACTCGGTAGAAAGCCGGCCCGGTTTATATACGTCAGTAGAACTATAAATATATTAGACTATAAAAAGCTAAAAGATAATTTCTAATTCCATACCTGATTTAAATGTAGAGCATTTAGCGTCTGGCTTTATATATTTATTACTGTTTATATTGTGTAAAAAAATGGAAATCATTAGTGTTCATATTTTGTCAATATTAATTGTCGATCAATGAGCAGATGAGCAATAACCGACGCGTTGCTGACCAATAAAAAAGAACTATCTCTCTAGTCTTGTCTAAAAAGAGACTTTTGACTAGCCCTGCGTGTGGCTCATGTATCCGAAGACTCCTGACTTTAAAGCAGTCCTTGTTGCAATCATATTATGTTTTAATTTAATTGTTGTTTTGTCAAAATTATAACTTGTAAGAATACCCTACCCTAAACATAATTTACAAAAAAATAATGTTATTTTTCTATTGCCGTGTTATAACCATCCTCATGTAAAAATCCAATATGGCTTGCGAGCGTACAAGCTTTAAGTTGGTTACTGAAATACATAAAAACTAAGGAAGTGTCGTTTTAAGTTGGTTAACCTCAAAGTAAATAGATATTACCTCTATGGTCGTTGTGGCTGTTGGACCATCCGAGAAGCAACAAGCACAGCTTCAGGCATACATATTGGAAATAGCGCTTAGTCTCTATATCGCCGGGTCTCTCTGCCTCTTTAGAAAATATGGTCGCCACCAGGACGGCTATTTTGAGACAAGTTGTAGCGTCCACGTCGCTAGACACCAGGCTTGTAGACATGTCTAGGAGATAACACATGTTGGGACCTAAACCATAGATTTATTATAGATTAAATCAGACGGTATTGTTACTTGCTACGAGTATATTCATTTCAACTCCAATTTAAAGTAAGATTTGATACTGAACAACTCTTTTCTGTTGCTGAAAGTGAGTTCAGTATCACCAAATAAACTGTCATAAACTGTCTGTAATTTGTTAGCTTAAGAAGTAAAATAATTTTTTATCCATTTTATCGTATCGTTCAAATAATACATAAAACACCAGACAAACTGTGACATCTTCTTGAAGGAGCAGCAATAAATTTGGCTAAACTTATACTTAACGCTGTTTTGTTTTGTTTCGAAAATTCTAACGCGAAATGAAAAATACACATCAATCATAAGTGGGGAGAAGTCAAGAACACCGAAAAAATTATCGGTGCAATACAGAAGCTGAGGTCGGATAGGCTATTAAAACTGCTGAAGATATGATGCATATAGTAAGAGAGAGCTACCTACCCAAAATTGGTGCGAGCTCTTGGATCAATTAAGGCATTCATCAAAACTTACAAACTTACTCATTACTGCTTGATATTTCAACGAATGGAATATGTTAAATAAAGAATAATTCTCTCTGATTAACATGGACACATGCAAACAAACCGATCGACTGAAATTTACGAGAGCGCTCTTGCAACTCTCACGTAAGCGTTGGAAAATTGCGTGCGATCGGTGGACGTGATGTTATAATACTCGTTAAATTCACCTGTGCTCGTTTCGTGTACCAAATGTCGTGTACATTTTACCAATTCAATGGCATACTTTACTGGTACTAAAATACCTCTTGATGATTTCAATTATAAATAAGCACCTCTTTTGACAAGCTTGTCTATAAAAGAGCCAGGAACCTGTACAACGCCCGCCAACATCTTCAACTAAGCAATGTATTGATCTTATCAGTACATTGTTTGGTGGTATAGGTTTAAGAAGACGTTGGTTGGCGTTGTACTTATCTTCTTAATCCTGACGGAATAGGCGAATTCCTTTGTTTTGTTATTTGATTTCCTCACTATTAATAACTGATAATTTGCAATGGATATAAATTAATATGTAATATGTAATTACCAATTTCACTTTCACAGTCAATCAGCATCTTCGATAAAATATCAGGCAGCATAGACCACACAATTGAAGCGAAATCTTGCTTCGTGGTATCGTCCCCTTCTTCTAAACATATACTGAGCGCCTCTCTGCAGTTCACTACAATCGTAGGGTCTTGGTTTTGAATGAGGACGTTGAGAAGAAGCTCCCAAACCAAGGATTCTTTTATAAGGTCTTCAGGCAATGCGTCCTCTGTTTTCAACCATTGAGACAACTGTCGAAATTTATAGTTATCTATAGTTGTACATGAGGAGACTAGGGATTATTTTCTTGAGAGGCAGATGCTTATGAAATAGATAATTTACTTGTTCTTACGCAAAAAGTGTGTGTGATGTGTAAAAGCTAAAAGGGAATTAAAATTTGAAATTGCCACTTCCCGCTAAAACGAATTTATAAATAGCCTTCGCTCGCAGTTCAATTTAGCTTGTAAGCATTTAAAATCTCGCTGGTAATCTGTAATGAACCTTAATCATAGGGAAGAAAAGCTGGCATTTGTGTAGAACGCAATGGAAACGAATGCAATGCGAACGTAGTACCTATAGGTACCTACTTATCTATTGTGTGTTATCCATGCCACCAGCGAAACAGGGAATCCTAGCGTGGGGCTTTGAGTCTGTAGCGTTATTTTTTATTTATTATTCGATTGTTGCCTAGTTAGTGTACATGCATTCGTAGATTATAATCAAAATATCATTAACTCCGCACTGACACTGCACGCTCGAAGACGTGATTATAATAAAATTTCTATCGTTCGACTCAGCGAAAGTGATAGCTATTTTAATATTGTATTAAAATTTATTCGATTCATTCATACAATGTATGAAAGATGAACCATTGTTTGATACAAGGCAGTGTAATCAGTCAAGGTCATAGTTCGCAGATGTACAGTCGTTGGTTTTCACAAATGATTCAAAGGATTTTTTAAATCAAATAAATCTTATGTACAATATTGATAGATGAATTTGTTATACATGAATGAGATGTATATTGTGTTCCCGGGACCACTGCAGGGAGAGAGTATCATAGTTCTTACGCTGAGAGAGGATAAGCTTTAAAATTATTAACCCCTCGCTCTAAAACATTTTTTAAGTAAATTGTATAATGTGATAACCCTATCAAAATAAGAGATTTCATAAATGCACCGTTCTACGGACATATTATACTTTTTCATAAATCTCTTCTCGGGTGAACAAGACTATGTAGGAAAGGGTTGCGATCGGTATCTTAGCACAACATCTATCCCCTATTACAAAGTTTCTGTCTTCATTTAACTTACCACTTGTATTCTGACATGATTAGGGATCCTTAGTGAAGTGAAAGCCCAGAACAGAATAGCAGGGTTGTGTGTGTAGTAGACTGAAATGTCCGGTTGCAACATCGATACCACACGGTCCGTAGCTTTCTCCAGGTACACTCTTTCGTCCAGCGAATCCAAAGAGCCGTTAGATATTGTTGAGGTCTGGTAAAAAACATGACACAAATATTCCAAATTCAAAATAATATAAGCATAATTCTACCGCCAGCTACTCAGTACAACTTTTTTATACTACCCATTCGAAACTAAAAAAACAAAAGTTACTTTACTTAACTTCACACTTAACTTACTTAACGTTCTTAAGTAACTTATTTGCAGCAAATGTTTTTAAAAGAAGTCCGCAGCTAAACAAACAAATATAAAAATGTGCGTCCAACCATTTTTATATAATATTTATAAATATTATGTAATGTCTATAATTTATATAATATTTTATATAATATAATGGATATATTTACAGCAAAAACTAGCCACAACGCTTTCACGATGTGAGTAGGCGGCGTGAAGTACTTGGGCAGCCGCAACACGTGGTCCACTAGATGCGGCAGCAACGGAGCTGTTACTTCTTCGGGACTACAACAATGTTACCGTTATATTTAGTTTAAAAAATGTGTGATCATAGAAAAATTAATATCCCACACCACATACTTTATCATTTTCAAAGAAATGTATAATACATTACATATACTCCTACATAATTAACATAAAAAATAAACCTTGTCTGACGCAGACGAGTAATGAATAATTTAAAGGGTTTATGTTGATGTAGAACCAACAAAAAAGAAAAATATAATGATTATATAGGTAGAAAATAATGTAAAACTCGAGGATAGGTACTTGTCACAAGATTGGCAGTAGAAGTAAATGTATATGAGCAAGCTGTATGGCTGATTTTTCTGTAACTGGCTTCCTATGTTTTCCGGTTTCTCAATTCCATGTTGTAATTCGACCAAACCAAGCTAAAATAAGTTCAGATTTAATATAAAATAATTAATATAACAGATTTTATTGAATCCTTACTAATATTATAAATGTGAAAGTGTGTTTGTTTGTTTGTTTGTGACGCTTTCACGTCGCAACAAAGCTATTATATGGTAAGGTTTATGTGTGTGGGGATAGTTAGGAGGGTGGAGAGTGACGTAGGCTACTTTTTACCGCGAAAAAACATCCCATTCCCATGGGAAGATCGATGTTTTGTTAGTTGCTAGATATTTATTTTCGGAGTTGTTAATAGATGGCGTTAATTTGCAAGTTCTGAAATACGCTATGAAATACTACATGTAATTTACTTAAGTCATAGGCAAATGTAATAGGCTACTTTAGCTCTGCCTCGAGAACTCCCCGCTCCGGCTGTATTCAGTGTATCGCCCGCCCGCTGGCACTATCCTGTTGGCTGATGTCCGCAAGTTGCTGGACTCGCCGACACCGGTGGTGGGCGCGGGAGACTGGAACTGCATCCGGGGTGGAATAGCCTAGCTGCCAACAGAAGTGGAAGGCTACTTTTTGATGCCGCTGAACAGCACGGCTACACTGTCGAGGGTGTTGCACACCGTTACCGCGGCTCTGAATAAGAGAGAACGCGTGTGTGCAGTATTCCTCGACATGGAAAAGGCGTTCGACCGTGTTTAGCACGACGGCTTATTCTCTACAAGATCTCGCAGTCGTCGGCGCCCCGGAGTGCCGTTAAGGTGATCTCCAGTTTCCTCGAAAATAGAAGCTTCAGAGTAGTGGTTGAAGACGCCGAATCCACCGAGCGTCCGATCGCAGCCGGCGTCCCGCAAGGGAGTTGCCTGTCCCCGGTCTGCTACGCCTGCTACACCGACGACATCCCGGCGGCAGGGGGGGCGTCGCTTGCCCTGTATGCCGATGACGTGGCGTACATCACCACGTCGCTGAATAGAACCCACGCCATCGTCAAGATGCAGCGTGCGCTTGATGCCCTCTCCGAATGGCTTGCCGCGTGGAGACTGTCAGTGAATGTCGGGAAGACGCAGGCCGTGAACATAGGAGGATACCTCAACAGGCGGGACCCTACTCTGGAGCTTAACGGACAAGATATCCAATGGGCCCCACAGGCCAAATACCTGGAGGCAAAATCGACGGAAGACTTTCGATGAAGCCACAGGTTACGAAAGCCGTCGCGAATTCCAGAAGCGCGATGGCAGAAACCAGTGCTCTCCTCGAGCCTCCCTCTCGGACTGAAGCTCGGGGTCTACAAGACCTACATCAGATCCCGCCTCACGTACGCGGCACCGGCGTGGTACGCGCTCGCCAGCGAACCGCAGCGCAAAAGGATGCGCGCGGTTCAGGCGATTGCGCTCCGCCGGCTGACTGGTGCGCCGAGGTACGTCAGGAACGCCGTCATCCAGAGGGACCTTCGAGTCGAGAGCCTGGACGACTTCATCGAGAGATTGGCACGCAACATGTTCGGGCGTGTCGACGCATCGCGGTTCCCGCATCTGCAGGACCTGGCGCCGCTCCACACCCGTCCACCGGACCGCTTGCTGACCGCTTGCCGACTTGCTGGTTGCTCGGGACGGGCCTAGCACTGACTGATACTGGGGCTTCGTAAGTCGTCGCCCGGCGCTGATCGGCTCCTGCTGGGCTTCCCACCAGTGGGATTCACCCGGTAGGGCCTCGATCGCCTGGGCGGCGTGGAGATGAACCCCATCCCGTTTAAGACTCTGTGGCCTGTAAAAAGGCCGCCACTCACCGGACTTGACCTATTGGTTAACCACAGATGGACAACCAAGGGCCTTAGAGCCCAACCCAAGGACCGGCCGTTTTAACGGGCCGCGAGAGACACCCCCAAAGCGGAACTAACTGTCCCGAGGGCTCCACACACCTCAGACAGGGTGGAGTGAAGAGAGCGAGTAGTAGGCTACTTTTTAGCCTAAATTCCTACGGGAGCGAGACCTACGCGGCTGTTACCTACGGGTCCCGAAGCGAAGCGCGGGCGGTTCTCTAGTTTTAATTCTATAAATTTAATATTGTTGCGGAAACCACAATACAAAGGTACTCTATATTTTGAATAGTTATAGCGTTATTTTGGCCTAGTTATGCATCTGGCATCTGTGGTCGTCTCGCAACTGCGTCGAAATATCGATATAACAATTAACAATAAATTGTGATTGTACCCAATTTCATTATAATGAATACCACTATCACTTACATGTATATCGTTGGCGCATATTTGATTGTTTTGTTTATCTGTATCACTGGTAAAGAGATATTTCTCCGCTAGAGCTTTCAGCATCTCTCCTAAAACTAAAGTGCTGATTTTTCTTACTGCTACGTCATTTCTAAAAACAATAGTTGACATAAAAAAATATATATATATCTATCTATGTATAGTTTAAGATACAGCTCCTTAATAAATAACATAATTAATTCGGATAATAACTGTTATTTTAATTTATTCAATATCGATTGCAATAGGTAGGTATAGATCTACCTATATCATTTACCTAGTTATTTGGTTCTGGGGCAACAAAGTCAGATACCCCTTTGAAAATAAGATGTCGCAGAAATCCATCGATACCTCAGTTTGAGCGCAATCGTAAAGAAAATTAAGTAGCAGTTTCAAAAACACCGTATATTCCTCTGAGTTTATTTGATTATGGTTGTCCTAAAAATAATTAAATAACTTTCTGTTAATTTTTTAAATTATCATTTGTCATAAAATCTTAAATAGACATGATTATCCGACTACCTTCATGAAATTAATCAGATCCGATAATATTCTCTGAATAATACTTCTCATTTCAGTAGCACATTGCTTGAGCAAGATTATTTCTTGATTGTCAGTTAAAATTGTTTGAACAAAATCTGTCGGCTGCTTGTCATTATTTAATAGTTTTATCAATCTGCAAAATATACATGATTTATGTCATCAAAAAAAATACTGTGAAATTATATTGCCTAAAACATAGGTATGTATTTAATTATGTTTGAATTGTTATTTAATTTATGACTATTTTAATTAAATTATTAACTCTACACACTTTGGCATACTCCACACTAGGATTCCCGGTGTCGCATGTCGTGGGTTCCATTGACACTACACAAGGCAAGGACACAACCCTTGGAACACGAACAGCGATCCAACGTGTTAACAATTGCGCCATTCGGGTCGTCATAACATAACTATAACGTACTTACAATTAATATATTCTACTTACCTCAAACCGTCCATTGAAATCTGACACATGACCACTAGGAACATTCCATAATAGTCGGTATCTCCTACCAGTACCAAGTGGTTAAGCGAAGCTAGTAACAATTCAAACCACTGGTTAAGAACCTCGATCAAGAACTTGGCTGTACTGCCTCTGATACACAAGTTCGCTGGCTGGTAAGAAACTAGGGCATGTAGCACTAAAGCGCCTCGAAGCACGCTGTCCGAGTTAGTGTTAATTCGCGGCACTAGGGCGTTTAGTGTAGCAAGCAACTGTTCGATGCTGTAAGCGCTTTGCATTGATAAAGGAGGAGTTGTTTCGTGGCTGCTGATTCTGTCAGAAATGTAATCATTTATTTCAATAAACAATATACTACTGTGGCAACATAGCACTTATGTTACGTGATGATATTACTGCAAGTCTTAATCATGCTATCGAAGTTTTCTAGACAGCTTGCATAATATAAAAGTTTCGACGGTGAACAGTCGGAACTCGGCCCCGGGCCCCAGACCTAAATTTAACTCTTCGCCTTGCGGGTGATCTCTCGCCTAGCTTAACTACAATTTGCCAATAACATCAATAATTTAGTGCAGTCTTAATTCTCAATTAACTAAAACTTTAAAAGACTAGCCTAGTCATTTATCAAATGATAATGACCTAAACTGATAAAGGGGCTGAAGTTCACTAAGTGCCGAGGCAAACATAGGTCTTGGTAACAAATAAAAATATTTTTTCCTGTCTCTTTTGTAACTCATTAGTAAGTGGTGCACGTTCATTCTATCGGACACATAAAAATGTAGGACCCAAAAAAAGTGTAATCTGTAACTGCCTACTTATGTCTTATCACGAAAAACTAAACCAAAAGAATAACATGAACCAAGTCTTACCCATCAAGCAAATCAAATATAAAATGCAAGCAAGCATCGACAGCGGCGCTGCAGCCCGTGGCGGAGTAGTGCGCAAGCGCGCGGACCACCACCGTCGTGGTGTGCGCCGCGTGCTCCTCCGCGAAGAAACGACGCTCGCGCCACACCAGACGGATACAGGACAACACGGTGCTAGATGATACATTATTAAATTTACACTTCTTATCCGAATTCAAAAAAATAAGGTTCACAATTCGACTGTTTTTTTATGTTGTTACCCCATAACTTTATACCTACTGGATAAACCGATTTTGATAATTATTTTTTTTATTCGAATGCTAGTGATTCACGTCTTTTCTCATACCTACGTTTGAAGGGTAGTTTTAGAGTTATCCCTACTTACCGATTTTACATTCGGTTAAGTTTTGGAAAACGTTCGCTAGTTAGTTATTTAGAGACAACCATCTCAATCCTCGATAGCCGAAGAGCTGAGAACGATCTAAGGAACATGTTTTTGGGGTTTTAGCAACATGAAATCATATACATTTAATTTAAATTTTAAGCTCTTCTGTGTTTCGGAAAATAACAATCATGAAGAGAAATCTTACCGAAATAAAGAGAAATCCAAATTGGAGGTAGCTTCACAAAGAAAAACTGTAATATCGTTGTCTAGTAGGTATTCAATCATGCGTTTTCTTTCGATGGAACCCAATTTATACCTGTTGACGACTTCTAACAAATACCCGCAAGCTTTAGTTTGGGCCGCTGTGTCTCGCGATGTTAGTAACCTTTTAATATCGCATAAAGCATTTTGCCTGCTATTAGGATTATAAGTTCGGCTAAAATTGGCATTTACCAAACTATACATGTTCTTTAATTAATGTATTAAACGGGTTTTTTTTGCTTTTCACGTTTTACTTCTTGTCTTGTTCTTTTAAAATTCTTTTTTTGAAAGAGGCGCCGTTTTTTTCCCATGTCTTTCATGCTATGGCTCCATCTGTGTATGCTCCACCTGCGCCTTAAAGCGTTAATTAGTGTTCTAAATTTGAAATTACGCAGATGTAGCCAAGGGGTTAGCGCGCTAATTGTATACGGCATTACAAATAGCATTAATCAAGGGCGCTAAATCGGGTGTCGGTTTTTTCGACACATCAAAGAGTTTTAGCGTCGAATTTAGTGCCCTAAGATAGAGCGAGACACGATATTATCACAAAATATGGATAGTAATATTATGCTCTTAGGCGGGAACGGGACAGCGCGAAATTCAAAACTGGAATGATTCAATATCAAAATCAAAATCAATATTATATTTTATTCACTTGGGTATCACCGATACGCTTATGAAGGTCGTTTTTTGATTCTACTGATTGATTGATTTGATTGAATATGCAGATGTAGCCAAGCGTCCTTAGCGCGTTAAGCAACGCGTAGTTTGACATTAATACTAACATTGTCGCATACACAGATGGAGCCGTAGCATTATTCGTATGAAATGGTTAATAGGCTTATTACACCTTCCTAAATTTAGTCATCTAAATCAGGAGGGCTACTACCAAATCCGAACAACGAACAACGTACGAAGTTCGATTTCGAAACGTCCTAATAATTACCTATCTCTCTCCGTTCCCGATGAGCCAGAAAGAGAAAGGTGATTACTAAAGATTTCGTCTCTTTTTATCCTAGGTACGCTCTGAAGCCTGGCTACTGCATTAGGTACCTATCTAATTTGTGCTTCAGCCCTCTAGTGTATTATCTCTATGGTTTTACCCGTTCGTTTATTGTCTATGTGTGCGTTTTTGACACGTTTGCGCGGATTCGATGTTCCATGGTTCCGATGTTCCATGATCCTCCTGATTTAGATGACTAAATGAAGGTGTAATATAAGCCTATTAGAAAATGAAGTAAGGCTTCTATAAAACTGTGGTATAATTTGGTGATAATGAATATTGGGAACAATAGATATTCAATTTACATGTTTATTCAAATTATTTAAGTAATAGGGGAAACTGAGGAGTAACTGACCACCATTAAGCAATTCTTTTTCATAAAAAGAATTAATTACTATGGCAGCTATTATAATTCTCTACTCTACTCTATACACTTCTCAGAGGTAGCTTAACTACTACTTTATAACTAATACAATTCATATTAATTAGGTAATTCTTCAAACATTGCATTATTTCAAGTGGTCAATTACTAAGAAGTGGCCATTTACTCCTCAGTTTACACTGTCTCCCTTACAAGGTTACTTTCTAAAATTTTGACGAACTGTCAAATGTGACCTATTAAAATGCCGCCCTACTAAGTATACTTAGGTACATAAAAAATGTTAATTTTGACGTGATAACGTCTTATAAATTGGTTTGCCGGGTGGCACTTCAAGAAACTGCGTTAGTAGCTCCGCTCACGTTATGCGCTTACAATGAGAGCGAGTGAGAGGCACGCGTCCCTTCCACTCGGGCATGGTTAGCCCGCCTAAGAGCGAGAGAGACAGACATAAAAAGTGAAAGGCACACGTCCCTTCCTCCTTAACATTACTTATGGTAGCTACGGCGTACACACGTTGGCGTGTTTCAGAAAATGGTACAGCGCCATCTCTGGAGAAGTAGATGTCGTAGGTGATGTAGAGGTTAATGGTCTAACGGTTAGCAGCGCTAGATGGCGGATGGTGTTACAATGTTTTAAATATAATTCTTTGTATAAATAAATGTTTTAAATTGTTACTATTATTTCATCCTTCTTCCTACTATACGAATGAATATTCACATTAAATTTATTTTACCACTCAAAGTCGTTGTCACGTAAAACTTTCGCCCGTATACCGACTTTACAGGCAACCAATTTTTTTCTAACTCGGTAAGTAGGCAATCTTTATTGATTTAAGTTTTTTAACTTTTGAAATCGCGATATCTCGCGAATGGTGATTCGTACGAAAAAAAATATTGAGACAATAGTTGTAGAGAATTGTATGATCTACAATTTTTTCCAACCTATTTTTACGATTATCGTAAAGTTCTTCTAGTTTCAGAGAAAAATGGGAAAAACCGGAATTTGCGACCTTTGACCTTGAATAAAAAATTTTGCACACAGGATCGATGGGGACTTTTGACATTTCATTGGTAATGACTTATTTATTTAACGTCTATACCAATTTTCAGCTCTATGCGAATTTGTGTTACGTTACAGGTTTTTTTTTCTATTTTGACTGGACTAGTATGGATGTGGTATGGAATTTTAATCACTATCAACGAAATGAAAGTCTGTGGAACATTGTAAAATGCAGTAAAATGTTATTTACGCTGTATACTCTATGGATAAATCCCTTTGTTGTTCCTACCTCGTCTGTGGTTGATGCTTTGTTGTAAATCTGTCATCATTTTAACTATTTGTAATGACATGTGTCATTCTCATCTGGTTGCTTCGAGTGAACTTCTGAGAACACTACTAATAAAAAGTTTTATTTTTCAATTACCTTGCTCATTAATTGTGCAAGCTAGTAGTTGGCCGTTTTTTGTACATCGCGATTATATCAATATAGAATTAAAATGGTTTGTATGGATACACGATATTGCTACAGTGTTAAATTATTGTTCCCATTACACAGCCATGCTTGGCGTCGTAATTACTATTTCGTTTATAAGTAAGCACATAAATTGATCTTTGTTGCAGTCCGTGATGGAATTCTTGAAAGATTTACCTTCTTACGATGAACACAATTTCACTTTGTTCAACACCGACCACGGAATCAGGAACTGTTCGAAAAGACCTTCAATTTATCTCCCTACGAAAGAAATACCTTCCGAGCAAAGTTGAGTATTGACTTCTTATTAAAATATTCACGTTGTTATTGTTTTAAAGCGATCAATATGTACAATGTATCTTTATTTTTTCAGTTATTGTAACGGAAAAAACGAATATATTGCTAAGATACCTTCATCAACAATGGGAGAAAAAGGTAATTATTGTTGACAGTGTTCACATAAGTGTAGCTATTTGCAACCACATTTAATATGCTGTTTTAATGTTGGAAGAATAATACCTGGTAAAACGAAGAAGGGCATAATAATATGCTTGTATGAACTAGTTTTTTTTTCTTTCCCCTTCCTTCCATCTTAGCTAACAACAGAGTGGTTATGCCTCTGTTGTTAGGTCCAAGGCCGATTGTGATTGGCCACACACCATTGGATCACTTGTCTAATTGTTTAACCAACATTATTTTTAAGTTTTAGATATGTACCTTATATTATTTGACACAAAATTTACAATCAATTTTATTAAATGTTACATTACTTTAAAAGTATTAATTAATGTTTCATTTTGTTAACAGAACAATAACTCTCCAAAGAAACGTGACCAGAGTCACATAGAGCAGAATGGTGATGAAAGCAGACCAAGAAAAAGGCCATGTTTAAACTCTCCTTTAAACTGAAAGGATTTGAAGGCGGTACTTGTTACTTTGTGCTTCAGTTATGGACATTACAAAGAGTATGACAGTTTTATAAAAGTGTTTCTATTCTGCAATATCAGGTTAAATTACACTTTGATTTGTGAAACATACTGGTTCTATGTTTATTGGGAGGATTACTAGATGTGCCATTTTTGTACTAAAACCTTACAGTCTGGTTTATTTTAATGTCATTAATTCTGCTGTCAATTATGTTGCTTATAATGAACCTACAATTTTTTTTTATAACCATAAACATGGCTTATTATTTGAAATATGATATAGCATAAAAATGCATGGAAAATGCTGTTTTAATTCAGATCAAATTTAATTGAAACAGAATTCAAGATTATTATGATAAATTTAGGTATGTTTTACAGTAATTATTGCCTTTTGACCTTCACTTCTTATTTCATTTCTCACTAAACATTAAAGATTTCATTCCTACAAAAGGCTCAAAGAAACATAAATTAATTATTATTATTATAACAACTTTCTTCATAAATTTCTGCCCGTTAAGGTATGAAATTTTTTACATTTCAAATTCGAAAATGTGCTCCTAAAATTAATAAATAAAAAAAATTATTTATCCCCAATGTTCAATAAATAATTATTAAGCTAGTATTGTGTTCAATATAACATTTAAGAAACTTGCAACTTGAAGGTGGCACATTAATTCTATTTTGCACGCTCAAAAAAATCTCTTGTAAACTATGTTTTTTTAAGTTTTTCGTAAGTTTGCATTTTTATTTATGTTTTCTATTGCTGGTATAGTTTTTTCAATTTTGCTTATATAATTAATCTCCTCTGCAATATCTTGTTTAAATTTAAGTAATACCATATCAGATTTCACATAGGATTAAGTGCACTTTCACAAAGAACTACATACTGTGTGATATTTAAAAACGGAATGGTTGGAATGAATGGAAAGAGCCTTAGGTGTTTTCACAACTTTGTTAAAACTTTTATCAATGCACAGACAATTATTGTAACAATTTTATAATTATTCTGTTGGATCTACTCAAATGATTAACAGAGTTGCAATCTGTGATGTGGTTGGTGATTGGTAATTATTTAAAGATTGTCAGGCCTTTATTTGAAGTTATATGTATGTACCTAATTACTAATTATAATCATTTTGCATTTTTTAAATTTTGTTGGAGGCCATCTGGACGAAAACCCAATTATTTTAAACTGTGGCTGACATTTAAATTGCACTGGTACAAAATAAATGCTCTTCTGGTGCAAATCATTGAAGATAACTATGTTTGTCTGGCGGTTGGCAGTGAACACTGCTTTAGTTTAAGTTTAACAGTTTTTTTTATATATAAATAGCCTTTGATCACTAATTCTTCAATTTAGTAAGTAGCCAACATTGCATACAAGTATGTATGCTTTGCTTCAGCACCTTATTTAAGTACCTAATATAAACCTTATTGGGAGAAAAAATAAATACTACAAATCTTGTTTAAATACTATTTCGTTCATTATTGATATGATTTTGTTTCTTTTTTCTGCATATTTTTTACCTTTGATTTATACCCTCTTTCATTTGGCTTAACATTGTAGTTATTTTCCATAGTTTTTCAGGACCAGAGAAATACATGGGTTATGTATAATTCATCTGTTTTATTTTATATCCCTAAAAATAAAAATAATTGATAGTATAAGTCTACTTCAAGTGGAGATAGATACAGCAATATTTGTCAAGGTTACTTAATACATCTCAAGACAAACCTGCACAGTTGAAGCACCCTTACCGACAAGCATAGCCGGGTCCTGATATAGGAGGGAGGAAATTGTATTTTAAAGGGTATGTAGGGACACACGTACGTTACACGTGTCAAGTGCAATGTGCATAGTCAGCAATGTGTGACCGCATTCGCTTGAGGCGTGGGAGTGCAGTGTCGCGAGTCTGCTCCCAACCCCAGAGACTGTAACTTGTCTGTGTTTGGGAATAAACGCGTATGTGATCCTAGCTGGCCTTTTCAATTTTTGAGTACAACCTAAGTAAAGTCTGTGGAACATTAGTAGTTAGATAGGTACACAACCTGCAACTTACATTGGTGACCCCGACGTGATAGTAGTAACTGTAGGTACTTCATCAGGTTCAGGGGGACAACTCATTCCCCCAACTCTTGTCTGCCTGGTGCACTTATATGGAAATGAATGATAAATGACTAGCATTAATTTCAGCTACTTTTTTCTGCCACTGGTGGTCTCTTATAAATGGAAAAGCTAAGTCAAGCACCAGGATCTCATTGAAAACATAAAACATGTCACATAGGTGAAGTTTGAGGCTTTATGATAGAAAGAAAAAAATTGTAGAAAGTGCAGCATTTTCCTGATAAATAAATAATATACTTTAAAAATACATGTTATCAAAATTTTAATTTCAGGATTCTGTCAAATATTATTTTTCCAAAAAGATTCCATTGACAAAAATATAGCTATCAGCTCATAGTTTTATGTATTTGATTTTCGTTGGACTTATCTTTTCAGCACAATACTTTTGGAAATCTAATCTAATATTGTATAAATTAAATCTTAAAACATTCTTAAACTTTTTAAAATAAACAAAATGTAATACATATAAGGGAAGGCTTTAAAATGAAACAGCAGAAAATGACTGAAAAATAACTTTATTCTAGTAATTTTACTTATCTCACAATTTGCAGAAATATCCCACAAGCTGCAAATTAGGTTGCAACGGGTACCTAATGGAATAGTCTTAATTTTTAATAGTGATAAATTCTTACACATCATGTAAATTCCAAATTGCTAGGTGTCTAAAAGCTTTCATATAACTTTTTTACATGTATCCGTCTAGCCAATACTCATGAACAGGACTTAAAATAAAATGTCAAGTGTTAATGACTTTTAACTTAAAATTATATGTAGATTGCTTCAATGTAAAGTTAAAGTATCCATGTCTTACATATAGGAAATAAATCAATGTTTTTAACTTCAAACACCATGAAAATTCAATTTAATCCTTGGCTGGCACTTCAATGACCCGAGGCTTATCAATGATGCGAGCGGTGCGGTTGCCCTTTTCAACAATTCCAATAATCCAAGCTTGATAGCCTTCTTGTTTTTCAATATCCTTACAGTAAGCAGCCGCTTGTTCACGGGGAAGACAAATGAGAAGTCCACCCGAGGTCTCCGGTGCATGACCTTGCAGTAACTGGAACATGTTTCCACAGGCCTTGGCCACCGCAGCCATCTTAGCGATCACTGGCAAATTATGAATTACGAATGACACTTCGTTCTTCTGATGAGACGCCAAGTTCTGAGCATGTCCCAGTAAACCAAATCCAGTGACATCAGTTGAACCATGAGCATTGTATTTATGCATCAACCTAGCAGCGATACGGTTGAGTCTGCTCATGGAGTCCATTGCACGATGATAAGCTTTACGTACATCCTCTTCAGACACTACTAACTTGATTCTATTCCAACGTTCAGGTTGGTCGAGCCACTGATGGGCATTAACAGCCACTTGCGTGCCCAGGGGCTTCGTCAGCACCAGCACGTCACCCATAACAGCATTATCGGGCACGATATATTCGTTAGGCTGGCAAATAGTAGTCGCCACCCCTCCAATAGTGCACCAAGGATTAATTACCGTCTGACCACCAGTAACTGAAGTTCCCGCCTCTAAAGCGGAGTCCTTGAATCCTCTCATGATGAGTGGTATAACTACATCTCGCTCCTTCTCCGTCATTTTAGTCGACACGCCGAGAAGCATCAGCATATTGTCGCACTCCGTCACACCCATAGCGTACAGATCGCTCAACACATTCGCACAAGCTATCTTCCCCATCATGTAAGGGTCGTCCACGAGGGGATAGAAAAAGTCCGTCGTTTGCACCAAACACAGCCCGCCGTGCCGCAGCGGCGTCACCGAGCAGTCCAAGCCGATACCGATGCGCGGGATCGCCACATGCATGAATTGATCCTGCTCCTGCTGCGAATAGTCTTGCTGTAACGACTCCACCAGTTTAACCAGCACATCTTGTGGTACTTTGCAACTCCTTCCTTTTAGATCGGCAAATCGTGTCAGGCGAAAACTCGCTTCCAAGTCGTGCGCCACTGGGTCGAATGGCCGACGCAAGGCCAAAGCATTGGGGTTACCGGCCATTTCTAATTGCGCTGCAGCTAAACTGTCTTGCGCTACACTGGACTGATACGACATATTACATAAAATCAAAACAATAATAAAGTTTTGTTTGAAGTAAGTTTGTTAAAAATGCCGAAACCCGACACGCCGCCAAGTGACGCTTGCAAAATGGCGTCTCTTTTACAAAGAAGAATCGGCTCGGAAATGTAATTTTATATGAACGTCACTTATTGGTTTTTATTCAGCTTAAGCAGTCAAATGTCAAACCTGATTGGTCGAAATGACCGGTCTCCTATTATTTGGAACAAAGAAAACATACTGATGCTTACATTTACTGTGCCGTTTCGTCTTACGCAGATTTATTTTAATGATAAAAAATTTAAACACGTGACTATAAGTTTAAGAAATCATTAAAATATACAACAATGGAAAACATGAAGGGCATCGATTAATAATTATGTACATAATAAAATTATAATATTTCTGCTCCGTTAAATGATGAAAAGATTCTATACCTAGTCGTTTCAGAGATGATAAGTGTGCGCTAACCTGTCTTGCTGATCAAAGCTTATATTGCTAAGAAGATAGTTGGCCGCTTCACTCAGTACACATGAGCACGATAATATATTAAAATCACTCAGTGATCGGAGCCGATTTATAATTCTCGTCAGCAGCGAATGTATCTCTATGTACTATTGGTACTATGTTATAATGTACAATAAAAATCATTTTTCAACATTCATCATTTATTTGCACAGTTTATTTTGGAGTTGATTAGAAAACATTTTTAGCCGACAGCGCTCGTTTTGCAATTAAAAAATAAATAACGCTCGCAATGAAAAGAAAAAAAATGGCAATCTGTAAAGGTGAACGCATATTCAATCAAATTAGAGTCACTCATTTTTAAAATAACTAAAGAACTAGTACAGCCCAACTTAACTCTGAAATGGCAAAAATTGGAACTAACGAAAAGTCATTCATAAGTACGTTGTGTTCATTCATCTGTCAGTTACTAGTGTGCAATGATTGGTCAAATGAATGTCAAATGCGTCCGACAGCGCCTCTTTCGTTTCAGTCTTAAGTTGGGTTTACTATACTCGCGCATTGCTCTGTCATACGCAACTAATAGAATGCGAGCGCATCGGTCGACTCGACCGCATCAGCCGCCTTTTTCTTCTTGGTCGTATCATTCTTGTCAGAGTGGTCGTGGTCGTCATGTAATATCATTGGTTTGGGCAGATGTTATGCGCCTCACGAGCAATCGCCACGTCTTGTCTCTGTTGCTAGAGAGTCTAGTACATTCGTGTAACTGTAAATGACCGCCAACTGATGACTTTATTTGGTCAGTCCATCGCATGGGTGACCTTCCGCGCGGCCTGGTGCCTTCTACTTTGCCCTAAACGACAAGCCGTTCAATGAGGGTAACCGCGTGTGAATTTTCCGCTAGAGGCGCTAGTGAAAGGTGAGGTCTGTCTGTCACTTTTAGCTTGTCTGAATGTCATTTGTCACTGTTTATGTATGGGCGGGCTTTGACAGCAGGACCTCACCTCGCCGGTGGCGCCAACTGGTGAGTACAAAAACGGCGACCCTCATTGAATTGTTCTCTCGCTGCGAGACGTGTCCAAAGAGTGACAGACAGTATTCTCTTTTGAACTAAAGTCGAAAGGCGCTGTTTGATGTCGAGTTCTTGAAGGATGGAGACATTGGTGCGAAATTCAGTCCATGAACTCTTGACTGGCACGCTCCATTTTGAGAAGTAGTTCTTCCATACGATGAGCACTAGATGCAAAGAAGGTGGTATCGTCAGCATAGCGCAAATTTGTGATCCTTCTTCCGCCAATTGTCACACCGTCTTCCCAGTCCTCAAGGGTAACACGCATTAATAGCTCTGTATAGGCATTAAATAAAAGCGGTGATATGATGCATCCTTGTCGGACTCCTGCGCTAGGATGGAATTCGTCTGATGAAACATCATCTGTACGCACGGATGCAGTCCCATCCTCATAAAGGCACTTAAGTAGATGGACTAGGTGTTTTGGTGTACCCATGTCCATCCATCAGCTGCCTATCCGGTCCGAATTTGATGACGTCATTCGAATTCATCTAGGATTTTAGGAGCGAGGTTTCATACGATTTCATGTAAAGAATTCTAAAATTCATTTCGATCGCTTCGTTCGAAGCGTTCGGCACGGATAAGTGTGCGTTAAGAATGTGTGGTAAACTGGTAAATGGTAATTTTAATCTGTGGCACAATGACAGACCGTGATGACGGTTGGGTTGGGTGAATGGATTTGTTTTCATTTTTCAATTTTATTAGCAGGTAGAGTTACTAGATTTACAAGATCTCATTAATTTATTAGGTACTCCTTTTTAGTTATTTTATGAAGTTTTTGTCATTAAAATGTGTTAAAAGATTTGTAGAAATGGCTACAACCGAATGGAAGAAAGTAGAGAACGAAGCCGGCTACCCCTGTTATGTTAAGTAGGTTTACAAACTTTCACCATAAAAGTTCAAAACTTTCAAATCGTAACAGGATAAATTAAATGATGGTGTTTTTTTATTTTATAGTGAAATCACTGGAAAACAAGAGTATGATCATCCCCAATTTCGGAGGATACTTGAATCTCTGAAGGAATACGATGAAATAAAATACAGTGCATATCGCATAGCCTTCAAAATATTTGCTTTGCAAAGCAAACTTAAAGGTGAGATCAAGTTCAAACATTGTATTGATCTGTTTTTGCATCATTTACTAGGTTTAATGTAAATGTTTCTCAGGTTTTCAATGATTTATTAAATATCAATCGACTTCTATTAATATGTAATTAATCTTGAAATAGATAGGTACTGTTTCCGCAACTTGTTACCGAATGTGCATTTTTTAACTGAAAGGAGTTAAATATATTAAGCAAAGTAAATAATTCATAATGTATGTTAGAAATGATATTAAGATCTTTGTTTTCTAAAAGAAATACATATATTTTCTGTTATTTCTAGTGCCTCCTCTTCGCATAAGTTCTGGAGTGTTCGCGCGACATCAGCTGAGTCTCTCGGAGAGCAGCTTGTCTTTGGACACAGCTGAACTGGAGGCTGTCCTCGCTGATATATACTTTGCTGCTGAAAAGGAAGGTGTATTCACTGGTGATGTTGACTTGGCTGTGGACTTATTGATCAATTTATTGCTCAATGTGTATGATGAGTAAGTTTTGTGAAATAATACTTCATCACTGTAAGTGATTGCTAATGAACATAACAGATATATTATGAGGAAAATGATTGTTAAAAACTTTCATTAACACAATAGATGAATACCTTCCATGCATTTAGTTGCTTGATAGTAGAAGGGGCAAGGGAGAATTAAGTTGTGCAATTCCGCACACACTTCAAAAAGTCTTATTTATTTGTCTAGTCTTCTATGTCTTCTCTTTGTTTACAGGGACAGAAAAACTCCAGTGAGAGTACTAGCAGCGAAAACACTCCTGATATTATTAAGTGAGGAATCAGTATCTGAGAAATGGTTAGCATTAGCCAACTGTTGTGCAGACCACAACGGCTGTGTTTCCCCTAAACGACTGGCTGCTCTGTTGGTGCATCTCACAGCACTGCCCAAGTACCTTGGGTATCCCATGGATCAGATACAGACAGATGTTGACTCGTGCTTTGATAAGGTATCATAATAATACTTAAAACTACCTCTCTATCATTCCCTAACCATTTAACCCACAATCTGCATTGGAGCAGTGTGATGTCCAATAATGCCCAATAGTTGGTCTATAAGGAGGGCTTGTAGCCAGTATTTTTAAATTCACCTGTGTTTTACTGGAGATATTATTTAAAGGCGTATAAGTGGCTCCACCAATCATTGAAGGCAAGTTCCTGTGCTCATGCTACACCCTGTTGAGCAATAGACAAGTCAATAGCATTTAGTCCCTCTTTTTGTAGGTTACTAAGCCATGGAAATACTGTTCATATTTGCATTAAGTTCTTTACCATACTGGCTAGCTGACATAAAAAGGTTTTAAACATAATTATTTCCATTGTAGTAACTCAGAAACAAAATCAAATAATTTAATCTTATTTCCCGGGCAATGTCAAATTCCTTTCGCTGTAATAAAGCTAATTTCCATTGCAGAGCGCAGGCATGCTCGGTATGAGCGCGCGCGCAGTGGCGGAGTGGGGCGTGCGGCAGTGTGCGAGCGCGGCGTGGATGTGCGCGGCGCAGCGCGTGCACGACACGCGAGAGCGCGACGCGCCGGCGCACGCGTGCGCTGCGTGCGCGCAGTCAATTGTTAAGGTACTGATTTGAATTTGATATATTTTCATTTCTTGGAAACAGAATTTCATGTTTAATTTCATGTTTTGTAGACTTTGTCTTTTCTCCTTGTATTTTGATCTCTTTTTATTTATCTCTTTGTCTTCTAAGATTTTTGAATTTTTTATCTTAAGTTACCTTAGCCAAGAATTAGTAACTTCAACCTCGCAATTACAGGAATAAAAGTCATGTACAATGATGAATTTTATTTTATGTGTAACATAAAGGTCTAAAGGAATCAAGATCTGGAAGTATTTATCATATTGCATGATTTATGGACTGTTACAGGTGCTAAAATTCAAGTGCTCAAAGTGTGCTGAAATATATTTCTGTGAAAACTGCTACTTGTATGACAAGGATTTATCAAAAGTTAATGGTCATAAGAAAACTCACTTGGTGTTGGAAATAATTGATGGTGAGGTGAGTAAAATCAATTGGGCAAATAATAAGTGATATTAATTAACACACAAGCCTAAAAACAAGAACGGAACTCCTTTTTTCGGTTTCTTAAAAAAAAGTATACCTGCTTGATATAATTTTCGTTCAGGTTGGGAACTAGTCAGTTTTCCACCCAATGCTTCACAAATCCAGTATGGAGTGTCGCGTGTCCGATTATCTTTCAGGGCTCCTTCATTAATGATGAAGAGATATTTGCTTTGTAGTTACTAGTTATTTCTATTTCTTATCTTTTGTATAAATACATGTACTAAAAGTTTACTTTGGACATGTACCTTAATTATACTGTTGTATCCTGAATGATATATGAATGGCGAAATAAAACTATAATTTTTCAGGTGAAGTCATCAGAGTGTCTTAGTTTTATAAAAGGAATAAAACGGTTTTTCTTCTGTACTAAGACCAAAAAGAAGCATGCGGGCAATAAAGGTTCCAAGAAGAATAGCAATAAAGTTCAAAATCAACGTTCTGGTAAAACTAAGGATGGCAAGCCAGCAATATACACTTCAACTGTCAGCAAAGCCTCCGGGAATGCTGCAAATAATCCGGCCAACACTTTACAAGATATCATTCAACAACTCGAAACACAGAATAAGTAAACTTTTTATTTTATAATGAATTGTTGTTAATGCTTTAATAAAAGAATATAAACTCATCAAATGTGTTTTTAACTTTACAGGGCCCTACAAGAGCTGTCATTGCAACTGCAGACCATGCCTAACTCTGACCAACAACTAAAGGTGAAGGTTGATGCACACTACGGTCAAATATCTGCACAGATCAACAGACTTAAGATATTGAAGGTTGGTATTCATTTGATATACTATTACGCAGTATTAGACTGGCAATGTAGAAAAAAAGATTTATTAGAGTGAGATGACTAGTCTAGACTAGACTAGTGAGCGATATTCTCTAGCAGGATCTACCAGGTGGAGTATGCTCTGGTTGTGTTTGGTTATAGCCAAGAACTCTAATAAATCCTGCTGTTATATTGGATTAAGGTTCACTATACTTTGACGTTTGTGGGACGATATTAAATGACTGACTATACGTGTGATCGGTAGCTCGTTTATTCGCAACTGATCTTACAATTTTAATTGCTCCGCCTTACGTTATGACTCTCGCTACGATTTAACTTAACATTCCGCCCACCAAAGGACTACCAGTCCTTTTAAATTATACTGACTTAACTAAGCAAAAACATATCAATGAAATCATGAATAAGAACAAAATTGGTATCTAACATTTAACAAAATTTACAAATGAATTATCAACCTTGGTGGGCTTCTCGAAAAACAAAACAATAATGTAATGAACTTAATTGAATGCACTTCTACAATTAGTTAATATTTAAATTAAACAATTCTACACTCAGTCTGTATCAATAGGCATAGCACATAGTTTTGTAATAGGACGTTTCACTATATGTCCACCGCTTTTTACGCTATAGACTCTCGTATGGCCATCTTCACCGGCATGTTTATCAACTATGCGCCCATATGACCATTTTCCTGGAGGCAGCCCTTCGGTTTTGATCAGAACTATATCGCCTATTTTAAACTCTTCTATCCTTTTTAGCCAAATCGGACGTTGTTGTAACCGGGAAAAATATTCTTGTTGCCATCGTCGCCAAAAGTCTCCTACTAACTTTTGCGTATACTGCCATCGAGATAGATTTGATATTTTCACATCCTTAAAGTCAGGCGATGGAACAGTGATTGGGGCTTCGCCTATTAAAAAGTGGCCGGGTGTTAAAGGTTCCACACAGTCTGGATCGTTGTCGTCTATTGGACATAAGGGCCGGGAGTTGAGGCATGCCTCGATTTGGCACAACACAGTTGTCATTTCTTCAAAGGTGAGGTTGGTAGTCAGGACACGCTTCAGGTGGTGTTTAACCGATTTCACACCAGCCTCCCATAATCCTCCAAAATGCGGTGAATAGGCTGGTATATGATGCCACTGAGTGCCTTCTAACGCTAACGCATCTGAGATATCACCTTCGAACGCTAGGTTCGCCTCTTGCCACGCGGCAACCAACTCTTTGCCTGCCCCAACAAAATTACGTCCCTGATCGCTCCATATGTTGCTACATTTTCCTCTGCGGGACACAAATCGTTTGAACGCAGCAATAAAGGCCTCTGAGGTAAGATCTCCAACTAATTCTAGGTGAATGGCCTTTGTTGACATACAAACAAATACTGATACGTATGCCTTTTTAGTCTTCATGCCTCTTCCTCTAGACGTAAGTATTTGAAATGGACCGGCGAAATCGACTCCACAATTTGAAAATGCCCGAGCTGGTGTCACTCGCACCTTAGGCAGATCTCCCATTATCTGTGTTCTTGCTACGGCTCTTTGTCTCGCACAGGTCAGACACTTGTTTATACATAGCTTCACCAAACTCTTCGCTCTCAGTATCCAATATTTGTTACGCAAATAACACATCATTAATTGGACTCCTCCATGTAAAGTTTGTGTGTGAGCATCTGACACAATCAAAGAGGCTAGTTTGTTTGCGTTGCCCAAAATTATAGGGTGTTTAGTCTCTTCTTCCAGATTGGCATGACGGAGGCGTCCGCCCACCCTGAGGATATTGTTCTCATCAAGGTAAGGATTAAGAGTTTTTATTTTACTATCACATTTCACAGCTTTGTTTCTCTTTATTCTATTTATGTCTTCGCTCAATTCTTCTTGTTGTACTAGCTTAATGCATGTCATCAGTGATCTTTCTAATTCTTCGGCAGTAAACCTTCCATCAAACTTATCTGATCTTTTAAAATTCAAAAATCTTTTGCAGTAACTTATTATCTTTATTAACTCTTTCAAATTTTCAAATTGCTCAAATTTTGATGTAAAGCTTTCTGTTGTTTCTTCTTCAATCTGTACCTTTAAGTTAACTTGTATTTTTTCTGTTTTCCTTTCCAGGTCGGTTTGCATCACTTCTACGTTTTCTAACTTTATTTCTTTTTCAGATAGCCAAGCGGGACCCTTCCACCACAGCCTTGATTGTTTCAGATTTGCAAGCATCATGCCTCGAGACGCTATATCAGCGGGATTTTCTTCAGATACGACATGGTGCCATCTACTAGTGTGTATATTCTCTACTATTTCCACGACTCTATTCGCCACGAACGGTTTCCATTTGTGTGGGTCTCCTGAAAGCCATGCTATTACAATCGCTGAATCTGTCCATGCATAAATCTGTGATTTGGTGATTCTCAAGGCTTGCTCCACCTGTTTCAGTACCTTCGACAGTAATAAAGCTCCTGACAATTCTAAACGTGGCAGCGAGATGGTTCGTAGAGGCGCCACTCTAGTCCTTGCCGCTACAAGTTGCGTTGAGATGTAACCTTCTTGAGTTTCAGCTCTGATATAAACCACGGCAGAATAAGCTAGCATCGAAGCATCACTAAAGCCATGAACTTGTATGCTTTTCGAGTGTGTGCTCATGGTGCCATACCAGCGATCAATTTTTATTTCTTCAACATTTGCAAAATCTTTTCGGATGGCTTTCCATTCATTCTCTAGCTGTTGACTTATTGTATCATCCCAATCAACCCTTTCAAGCCATAGTTTCTGTATTAGAATTTTTGCCATGATCAAACTTGGAGATATCCATCCTAAAGGATCGAAAAGCTTTTGTACATCTGATAAGATACTTCTCTTTGTGACATGTGCTGTGGTTGGTGGTAGATTCAATTTATATTGAAATTGATCAGTGCCCAAATTCCATATCAATCCTAGTGCTTTAACCGTTCCATCTACTTTAAAATCTACCTGTGCATGGGTTGTTCTTTCGCTTGGTTCAATCGAATTCATAAATTTGGGACAATTAGATGACCATTTAGATAAAATGAAACCACCTTTTTTCAGCATTTCGGCTACTTCTCGAGCTACTATTATAGCTTCCTCTGTAGTATCAGCACCCGACATTAAATCATCCATGTAAAAGTCTTCTTTGATCACAAATGAAGCCCTTGGATTCTCCTTTTTCTCATCGTCGGCAACCTGGTGAAGAGTTCTTACTGCCAGGTAAGGCGCTGATGCAGTTCCAAACGTCACACGAAGCATACGGTAATGTTTAATTTCTTGTGATTCATCTTCTCGCCATAAAATCCGTTGATATTTATCAGCGTCCTCAGTGTGTACCAAAATTTGTCTGTACATTTTTTGTATGTCACTTGCATAACATATACGTTTCATTCTCCATCTCATGATTAAATTTCTAAGGTCATCTTGAAGCTGAGGGCCCACTAGCAATTCATCGTTAAGCGAAATTTGATTAGAACCCTTTTCCGAAGCATCAAATACGACGCGGGTTTTCGTGGTATCTTTGTCATCACGGACTACAGCACAGTGAGGTAAGTATACAGCTTTTTTATTATTTATTTCATTTTTAGGTATCTCTTCCATGTGTCTCAATGTCAGATATTCTTTCATTACTATCTTGTATTCTTCTTTTAATTCTAATGTTCTTCTAAATTTTCTTTCAAGTTGTAATAATCTTCTTTCAGCTATATCTTTTGTATTTCCTTCCGGTGACAACGGTTCTTCAGTTTTGAAGGGCAATCTTACTACATATCTTCCCTCATCAGTTCTTGAATGCGTTTCTTCATAAATAGTTTCACAAAGTCTTTCTTCTTTTGTTAAACTTCTTTTATAATCTGTATCTATCTCCCATAATGATTTGAGCATATTATCTATGTTTACTTGATGGTGAAGGACCAGAAAAGATTCCTCTTGTTGGTTTAAGTCTAGTTCTCCAAATAAGATCCAGCCAAGTGTAGTTTGCTGGGCACATGGAGTACCCGGAGGACCTTTGATTAATGATTGTTGCACAATGTGCGCGTACTCTTTAACACCAAGAAGCAAATCTATAGAACCCGGTTTATAGTAATACGGATCTGCTAGCTGAAGTCCTTCTAGGTGTGGCCAATAATTGACAGTTACAGCTTTGGAGGGAATCCTTGTGGTAAGTTGTTTACTCATAACATAAGCTTGTAGATTCATCTTGAAGTCTGAATCCCAACGGGAACCCATCTGTAGCTGTACCACGTGATCAACGTTTGATCTTGAAGACCCCACTCCGATGATACTTCCTCTTGCTGACTGTTTGTTTAGTTTTAGCATCTGAGTTGCCTTTTCGCTAATAAACGAGGCCTGCGAACCTTGGTCTACTAGCGCTCGAAGAATAACAGTGTGGTTCTTGTCATTTGTTACTGTTACCGTAGCGGTTGCTAGTAGTGCTGTGCATGTGCCTCTGTTAGTACTGTAGTGTGACGCGATCACTGTGTTGACGTTTAATTCCTCTTGCTCTTTTACAGTGTTTTGTGATGCTTTCGGTTGTATAGAGCCTGATGATTCCGAAGCAATCTCGTTCTGCTTTAGATGTAAAAGAGTGTGATGGCGACGTTTGCATAACCGACAGGACATTGGTAACCGACATTGATGTGCGGAATGCCCTGGTACTAAACAATTATAGCACAAGTTATTTTTCTTCACATATTCGCTTCGTTCTGTAGGTTGCAGTTTAGTGAAATCCTTGCAATGACATAGAGTGTGATTATCTTTACACAAAACACACGATTTGCCCGACGATGTAGACGACGCAGGTGATGTACTTGTTGTGGCAACGTGGAATGATCTTTCTTTCACAGTAGGTATGTTACGAGGGCCCGAAGTCGATGTTACCAGTTCCAGCGTTCGATATTTTGCCTGAAGAAACTTCTTTAAATCGTCCCAGGTGGGTAATTTATCCGACTCCTCGTTGTAAGCCATCTGTTCCCAATCTTTGTGCGACTCAGAGTCCAATTTCTGAACGACCAGAAAAATAATTACTGGATCCCATGAATCAGTAGGTATATTTAAGTTTTGTAAATTATTCAAACAATCCGTGGTAACATCTAATAGATTTTTTATTTGAATTGAAGATTGCGAGTTAATTTTCTTCTGATTGAATAATTTTTTTAAGACTGAGTTTATTATTAATCTTTTATTTCCATACCTAGACTTAAGAATACTCCACGCCTGTTCATAGTTTTTTTGTGTAACTTGTATATGTTTCAATAATGTTTTCGCCTCTCCAGTTACACTACACTTTAAATAATGTAATTTCTGTACATCACTAATTGTCCCATTGTCGTGTACCAACGATGTAAATAAGTCTTGGAAGGCAGTCCACTCTTCATAATTCCCACTAAACGTTGGTAATTCTATTCTCGGCAGCTTGACGAGTTGATCTAAGCTAGAACTAGCACTTGAGGCTAACGTGTCATGCGGCGACGTTGTAGGTACCGATGTCTTATTTGTATCCGATAATAAGTCGCGTAAATCGGCGAGTAACACGAGATACAAGTCTTCGAACACATAAAAATCTTCGTTTACAAAGTAGGGCAACACGGCCTTTTGTTCCTTCGGTATTATTTTAACCAGATCGAAATGTGCACGCTTGAAAGTAACCCAATACTCTTCGATTGTTTTAATTCTTGTCTCAATATATCCTTTAGTTAGCCGTGCCTTCGGACATTTCTTCAGATTGACTTGAGTTTTTTGCAATAATGACGCAGTATCTTCTAAAATATTAAGTAATTCCGCCGTATTAGACATCTTGTTTACGCGTAATAATCAATTAGCGCTCAGGAATGCAGTTCTTTTGTTCTCTCGCCGGCTGGCCGCTCCGCTACGATCTACGATAACTCGATGTAATCCGGCTCGATTGCGACCATATGTTATATTGGATTAAGGTTCACTATACTTTGACGTTTGTGGGACGATATTAAATGACTGACTATACGTGTGATCGGTAGCTCGTTTATTCGCAACTGATCTTACAATTTTAATTGCTCCGCCTTACGTTATGACTCTCGCTACGATTTAACTTAACACCTGCAATATATTTTATAGGCCTAAAATAAATTTGGTAGTTACCATTTGACAACAGCAAGTTAGCTAAATTATATATCTTTAAATAGAATTCACATAAATCTTATTAATTTACAGGACAACCTAACACAAAGTACCACCAATTTGCCCATAGAGGTGACAACATCAGACAAGAAAGAACGGCCCCAGGCATTCGATTTATTCAGCCCGATTCCAGTGGCTGATGACAAGCAACCCAAGGTCGCCGAGGACTTGAAGAGTCAGCCTCGGGTGCTCAGCATGGACTCGGGGAACTTTTCAGTGGCTTCCAAGCAGGTGGAAAGTCAGAATCTGTTAACAGTGTCTGGAGATGCCCTGAAGCCAGTAGTAGTGCATGCTACATCGGACAGCATATCCACTGTCTCAATGAATGATATCAGCAGTTGGTATAATGGTAAGTTTCCTGTTTTTGTTTGTTTAAGGTCCAACACAAGACGCATTAGACATTTCTGAATGTTCAAAAACTCTTTATTTCTACAAATTATATATACGGTTGGGAGAGAGTAGGTAGGGGTAATTGTTAAGTATTTAGTGTAGTCCATTTATTGAGCTATTTTTGGCGATATGTCATCATAGTTCGAACAATAAGTGCTTGTTCATATTGAACACGCGGGCGCGGTGGCGGGCGAGCGCGCGGTGAACGTGGCGAGTTCGTGTTCACATTGACCGCCAGGCGTTTGCGCGAGAGTTCAGGAGGCCTACTACGAAGAACGAACCTTGACATAAATTTAATGTTACTTCGACGTTCGTACTTTGAATTTCGTACCACAATAGTGATTGTGTGTTCGTTTTACGTAGTAAGCCCCCAGTAGATATTGCCGCGCGCGTCGTCGCGAGCTTGCCCGTTACTTAGACCGCACGTGCGATTCCTGTGTGAACACTTGGATATTACGCCATATGTTTGATATTTCGTGACCGCGCCCGCGAGTCAGTATGAATGAGCATTAAGAGCGGAGCTATGATTAAACATTTTGTTAAAATGGAAAAATATGTAAGTTTTGCGTAACGAGTATTAAAATAATTCAGCCCTGGAGAAGCACGAGTACATCAACTATTCAGTTATTCTCCACAAACATTTATCATTATATCTGATCCGCTCCCCAGAAACAGACAGCCACCCGGCGACCGCACAGAACGCGAGCGTGGCGGCGACGGAGCGGCGGTTCGCGGCGGAGCTGCGCGCGCTGGCGGGCGGCAACGACAAGGTGCGCGCGCTCAGCGCCGACCTGGACGCCGTGCTCGACCGCCTGCAGCAGCTGCTCACCAGGAACTTCACCGTCGACGGTATGTCGGTACACATACGCTGGTACAGATGTTGTTTCATGACTATGCGAGCTCGAGCAATGCACGTGTCGTTCAATACCAATCTTACACAGGCTTACTTTATGCCGTTCTGCTTGCCACAAGTCCCTTGACTTTGAACCGATTGACTTGACTTTTATACGGTATATATTTGTATGTATATACATATTATGTGCCTATACACCATAATTATGATATAGGGTGAGTGACGAGCAGGGGCGTGCGCACCTTATAGGCAGAAATGCACTGCTTTACTTGCCATTTACGATATTTTAATAAAACCTTTGGACGTTTTAGATGACTTTAATTAGCAGTAAATAAATGAATAAACAAAATATAATAACTTAAAAACTCCTAATATTTTATAAATAACACCTATTAGTAAACACAAACGCCTGCCGTTTGACGATAGCAACAGCTAATGCCGCCGCGATCGGCAGGACATTTGTTTGCATGTGTGTAGTAATTTTGGTGTCCGTACACAGTCGCAAACGCACACATCCATATAATATCCAAAGCCACGAGCCCGGCAAGGCATGCGGCAGGCTATCGCAATTTTCGTTGCCTATAATCCGAATAATTAACGTAGGTAGGTATGCACATTATGCATTTTTGTTTAGTAGGGTTTTATTTGTTTAAATAGCAGGAATGTTTTGTGTTTCGCTTCGCGGGGGCCAGCCATGTTGCTTTTTCATGAGTGATGAGCAATGTTTACTTTTTGGTTTTGGTTTGCGCAGTATTATTATATTAGTATTATTTATAGTTTTCTTAGAAGATTGTTCAGTTTAACATTTGAAACTGTGTACCTACCTATGTAACAGTTTATATTACTGAGTTCCTTTATCAATTGTAGTGATTTGCTTTTACTAGTGCGTCTGTTGAATTTTTTAAAACGTTATTTGATTGGTTTGTGTTGAAAATGACATTTGAGGTGACCTATAATATTCTTATTTTTATTATTGTTATATTCTTGCGTTTATTTACATCGGGATATAAAAATCTTAAGTTACCGGAACCTTGAATATATGAAAATTTAAGCTGACTAGGTGAATAGTTATAATATTTTAGGTTATTATTTTACTTATTAGAATTTCTTCCGCCGCGACGATCGATCGCTGTTTTGTCTGCGTTGCTGTAGAAGATGTTCATGAATAGTAGTCATCTAAGACTTGTTCTGTTGGCGTGGTTTCCGACTTAGAGATCCGTCGCGTGGCTATTAAGGCTATGCTAAAAATCTATAAAAGAAAAAGTTTTTGTGACCTAGTACTCCGCCGCATACCCAGTATCATAATCCTTTGCACGCCGCTGGTGACGAGGGATGATTATTAAAACGACGATTCACATCCACTGGTTTATCGGCGCAAGCGACCGTGACGTGTCGCTGCGCAAGCGTCACTGTCTCACATTTACATAAGTTACAATTATCACGTAAATGTGTGTAAATGTGTATAAGTCTTAAATAAAGATGGATTCCCACACTTTCAAAGTATTTGTCTTCTTGGTGATTTTTTCTTGAGTCAATAAACAAGAATATGGTTTCTGTCGATGGACATCTTTCTCGGCTAAGAAACCTTCTTGAAACCTTTCTTGAAAGGTTTCTTGGCCGAGAAACCTTCCTTGAAACCTTTCTTGAAAGGTTTCTTGGCCGAGAAAGATATCAGTAAATGTATTTTTCTTTATTGTATAGCGAAATTGAATCCGACTAGTCTCACGAAAATTTCTCATTGCAGAGTCATGTTTCGACAACACGCAGCTGCAGGAGACGGCCAACGAGATGGAAGGCCTCCTCGGGACCCTCATCCGTGGAGTGGAGCAACGGGCCACCCTCAACTCTACCAAGGGGTTGGTGTAAAACTTTAAGTTGGTACAAAACATGATAAGGGAAACAACTGAATGCACCCGACGACTCAAATAGGTACAATTCCCTATTTTGATTTAACAAAAGAATTAAGTTCAATAGTTTTTCGCTCAAATAGGTACTATTCCCGATTTTTATTACATATTTTGAGAGTTAAGTTTAATGATTTATTAAGTGTACAAAAACATAAAATAGTTTTAGTGATGATGTAATAATACATATTTTATTTGTTTAATGTAAACGCTATACCTATATTGAGTTTCGCAACAAATTTATTAAGTCGTACAAGTGTTTCACATGTTTATAAACATGGCGATAGTGGGCCAAGGATAGAGGGTCAATTTACAGTGGTTTGGTACCACATATAGATACTATAAATCATCAAATTAGAAACAGATGGTGTACCATAGAAAAAAAGATCTATGTGATGTTTCAGTAACTATGTATTTGAAGCGTATCTGAGTGAAAACTTGTCCTTTAGCTTGACTTTAATTATTAACTTGTTGCTCAAAAGCTTTCTTAATTTTAATTTCCTAGTTATTTTCGTGTGTATGACTGCGCTGGTTGTGACTGACATTTTGCGACATTCCATGTTTTTAAGTAACGAAACGTAACAATTTAATACGAAATATTGAGATTATTTTGTTAATTTTTATTATTAGTGTTGTCGACTAAACTTTTTTGATAGTTAAACTAGGTAGGTACTAACTGTAATATTTTCGACATTATTTGTGTATATTGTTAATGTATTTCAGAATAGCTAAAATGCCGTCCATCCTTGTGAGATTTAAAATAATGACTGATTTTGAAAATCGCGTTACTCCATTTAATTATAGATTATAAGAATAATGTCTTGTTGAGCTGAGCTTTCAAAAAGTGTAATAACTGTGGTTTGGAGACAGTGTACCCGCGGTTTTGCTCGCGTTAAGCCGATGATGGAGCTAAGTCTACTAGCTGCTAGCTTATATAATCCACAACCCTTTTCAGACAGGTTGGGTTAAGTGGTTAGACATAAAGGTTTAAGAAACAAACTTATTTTCGTTTATATTACATTGTTGCAAAAATTCCTAATTACCAAAACAAGATATTCATTTTCTTGTTTCTTCCTATTGAGATATGAATAAAATTATGTGATGAAGAAAATGTATATTATGTTACGCCAAAAACTTCAGTTATAACACTTCTCGTAAGGCGAGCTGAATAGTTAAGAGGTTAAGACCTTTAGGTGCTTGTAAGTTCAAATGAAAGACTTTTCGAGGATCTGATTAAAAATAAACAAAATGCAATTTAGAAAAGTAACATGCCATATATTTTATAAAAATTTACATTATATTGCCGTGTATATTAAATAAAAATACAATATAAATAAAAAATATATTCCTTACTGTTAATTACGTCGTTTTAATAAATTGCTTTATTTTATTTGTGCGTATGTATCTATGTAAAATGTTAAATAAAAATAAAATGATAAAATAGAGCAATCTATTTCAATACTCTCGGGTTAAGCGTATGTTTGATATTAGAGTTGATTCTATTTTTAATGGATATTAAAATCTAAATTTAGTGTATAAGAAATAGATTTGGACTTAAATGGTCAATCAATTTCATTCCTTGTCAATTTCAAACACGTGAATAGACTTTTGCCATCACTACTCTACAAATCCTTACTATAGCAGCGTGGTGGATATTTTAGTGACTTTTGAGTCTGTGTTTAAACATAGAGTTAAAGTTTATACACAGAAGTGCAGAAAGTTACATTTTATAAAGAACAATGTGTATGTTCAAAATAACTCTATGATTGACAGAAGTATTTAATTATGAGCGCAGAGCGGGTCTCTAGTCTCAATTATTGTTCATTTTAACTGACCGTTCAGTCTAAATCCTGCACTAGGATGTTTAAGCAATGACAAAAATTGAATAGGTCATGTTATATGAGTGAGAGACAAACTCATATATATTAAAAAAAAAAACAAATTTTGTCATCGCTTACAATATGTGACACTGTCCGTACCCGATAAACAAAAATATACGTGTGAGCGCCTTTACCTTAAACAATATCTATACAAATATCGGATGTAAATTTTATAAATCTACATAAACGAAGCAATTAGATTGCCTCAGCACAACCTCTAGTACTTATACTTAGTAAAAGGCCAATATACGGCGGTTTAGATGTCAAATAACATAAGTTATATACATACATCGCCAATAGGCTATTATACCTGAGATTATCATATAAAACTGCAATTTTGACATCTGCAAGTAGGCACCTAACGGTAATAAAAATATGATTTTAACTTAATTGTGTGTCGAGCATAGCGTTAATATTACCTATGTCGGAATGTAATTGAATAACATACAGTGGGCGATATATTTATTTTCTGTGAACATTATTTGGGATAATTCAATTACTTGTTCACATAAAGATAACCACCGATGTAAAGAAACGAAATCGCAACTTAAATATCTATGCTGAGTAGGTTTCGATAGATTTTAAGACATACCGGTTTGCGATATTTAAAATGCCGCTTGAAAAACAGGTTTCGCACAAAGTGAATAAAAATTGCTATTGTAACTCTGTGTATTTAGGTTGCAATCGGAAAAAATACTATAGTTGATCTGCATTGATACTTGATACATTTAAAAGGTAAGTTTAATTGTCATGATTATAATGTTTTTAGCAGGTAGTAAGGTGATATTTTTAACGCTTTAATATTTTCATATTGTAACAATATTGTGATGTAAATGTATGAAATAGGTAATTCTTTGTCTAACTTAAATTGTCATCAATTATAACTGACAATTTCTCACATTTTACTTATTATATCGCTATTATTGTTACAACATGAAATCGTATTCAGAATATAATTAAATTGGAATTAAAATTTTAAAGTAATGGACGGATTTATTTTAACCTATAATCTAACCTATTTATATTATTTATCTACATTTGGATATATCTCTTCATATAAAATTGATACATTTTAAATTATGTCATAAAATATTCGATTTATTTCTAAGGTATATCTGGGTATCCAAAAATTACGTTGTTAATTCATTTTACATCTATAATTAATTATCATGTAATGCCATTTTATAATTATATTGCATTGAATTACTACTAAGAATAACATTAAGGTAAAATTATATGACAGCATAGAAAAGAGAGTGTATACATTTAAACATCAAATATTTTTTCTGGTATCGGTAGGAGCCTTTGAATTAGAAACTATGATTAGTAAGTTATTATATATTACAGATTGCTTTCGTGCACTACTAAATGGTTATTCTATCTTTCTACAATTATATAATTCGACATGGTGTTCTAAAATTTTTTTAAAGCCGTTAATTAACCTTATTGCTGACATATTAAGGTTGCATTTAAGGTAAAAAGGTTTATTTATGAAATTGTCAATCCAAGTTGAAACTTTTGAAGGCTAAGGTTCCATCAATGTAATTTTCACTTCTACAGAATTATTGTCTCATATTATATTTCCTATTCTCCATAAAGTAAAATTTTGTGGTACATTTTGTAGCTCATATAAATGTATAGCTTATTTACTTCTTAATATGTATCATATTCAAAGGTTGCTATATTTTAAAGCTAAAAAAAGACTTTCTGCCTTTGTCTTAAGCTTCATAGTAGTTCTTCCGATCCTTTGTCTGTGTCGATTTATTACAACTAGCCTTTGCTTGTGTCGTCAAGCTAGAAAGAACTTTAATGTCCGGTTGTTAAGGTTGATAATAATAAATTCCGCGACCATAACAAGCTATGCAACTACGGTCTCTGCAATGCCAAGGTAAAAAGAACTCAGTATCCAGGTGTTAAGGTCGGTTGCTAGTTCCGCTTGCTGCTGTTGATGAGGTACTTGCAGCAGTGGGTGAGCAGGTGCTTCTCCTTGTCGCTGGAGCCGTTGTGCACGGCGGTGGGTCCGCCGCGCTCGCGCGTGTAGATGTCCAGCCCGTATTGACCTGGAGATAGAAATTGTTCGGATTCAAAGTTCGTGGAGGTATTTTGTCTAAACACTTCTGCATTCCATTGCGTTTTTAATGCGCAGGTTACCTAAATTGGTGTTTATCAAATGTTTATCAAAAAGAAAAGTTCTTTTTATGTAAGTGGCTGAAAACTAAGCAGACGAGCCATCTGATGGTAATCGGTTACAGGTGTTGGTAACAATGGTCACGCCGAGGCGTTGCCAGCTAAGAAAAGTGAGAGAAGAAAGAATGAAAGTATTGGCTGATTTAAACGAGAGGGTGTGACTAGCCGGGATTGCCGAAAAGTAAAAAATTAACTTTATACAGTAGGTACCAGCCACAGCCCCACTGTGTGTGTGCCATTGACAACCCACAAGACAAGAACACACACTCAGACCGAGACCGAAAATTTAAACTCATTCAAACCTCCCTGGCCTGACCACCAAACCGGTATAGTATCTAACCATTGCGCCATAAGTACACAAACCGGCAATATAACGTACCTTCTTCGGGGAACGTAATGTAGAAGGACACGATGTCGTCGACGACGTTCTGCTGCACGTACTTGGAGAGGCGCTTCTCGTCCACGCCGTTCTTGTGCAGCGTGGCCATGAAGTCCGCCAGCGGCCGCGACATGCGGAACTGCAGCTCCAGCTCGCGCCCCGCGAACACCAGCGCCTCCTGGAGGAGAGAATATATATGGCACAGGTACGGCACAGGACAATATGTCAGATATGGCGCGTTCCAGTTTCCGACTATAACGCAAACAACAATTATTAGGTACTATTTTTTACAAGAGTCGTTTTAACATGCCAATTCTGCTTGGAGACTGCTACCTGTGGGTGATACTTTAATCAGATCCGCCGACGTTGTGGATTCAAGAGATCCTGTAGTCAGGGCGTCACCAGAAAGGGTCGTTTTGCACTGCCGCCCGCCCCTCGATAACAATCCGATAACACGTAAGTAAATCCGACCAGAGATTGGTTAAGTTTAGAAGAAGGTTCACTTTGCCGACAAAAATGAAGCCTTCAGTGATGTTGATACACACGGGCGAGACGGTGACCATTTACTTACTAAAAGGTAGTTGTTAGTCGGTAATTTATATAAAAAAGGAGTTACGACTTTACTATATTTAAGTATAGGTATTGACATGACAAATTACCTGATGTGTGATGGGAACCAGTCCGAAGAGCCGAGTGGCCTTGGTGGGGCCCCACTCGCCGCTGGCGCAGTCGGGTAGCGGCACCATCACCGTTTGAAGCTCCGCGCAACATATCTACAAGAGAACAATGCGTAGGTATATTTGTATTTCAATAATGGTTGAAAGCAAATATATTTATCGATTCGGTGATCAACTAGGTTATACAATTGTAGGCACGCACTATCGGTAGGTTAGCTTAGTGGGATTTTTTTATCAATAGGTTAATCATCTTAGCCGATTATTCAATAGGACCCCTTCCCCTTAACTGGATTAATTCCCTTCGCATGTGACAGACAATATCACAATTATTTTAATTTTAAAGGATTATTATGTAAATAATTCGACAGTGACATCATGAGATATAATTTAATAAAGATCCCAGTTGTTTCCATTATCTAGCAATAGTGTACCCTCGTGGGAGGCTTAAAAATTGAACGTTATGTAACTACAATATCGACAATCGATGGGTCCTCACTGCTTCACAGACAGGGTCACTACCAACTACCAACTGATCTAAGACCTCGCCAAGATCGATTTGCGATCTAACAATATTGACAAAACATGTTACTAACCTTGAACTTGCAAACGCTCTTGAACTTCATCGGCTCGCCGGTGAGGTACTCGCGCGGCGTGACGGCGTTGGCGAAGATGTCCAGCAGGAAGGCGCCCGAGCATGGCGCGTGCACGCGGAACGACACCACGTTGCCCACCACCGACTGACAAACAGATTTATCATTAGATATAGTGAAGGATATATTTATCTTTTTACAAATGCTTTGGACGCGGTAGTACCGAGAGCTACGATACTTAGCGCAATTTTTACAGTGTTTATTTTGTACAGACTACCATCTCTACAAAACAACAATTAAATAGGATTCACTATGATTAACAGTCCCTGCCCCAGTGTTCATAATAGCTAACAAAGTAATCGACCATTCTAGTCCCAATTCAAGTTTTATTTATGATCGATCACAATTATCATGGGCGACGGTAAAAGTTGTAGTATGCTCGTTTACTATCTAATTTATTAGAAACTTATAAGCCCATGTGAGATGTGAAAATGTCAGAATAAACATTTGAAGTGAAAATTAAATAACATTAACATAATATAAACTACAGTGTGTCACCTGCATGACGAACCGCTTGAGGCTGACGCCGTCGAAGCCGTCGCCCTCGGTGTCGTAGAACTTGAGGTTGTAGTGGAAGATGAGCGAGCTCTGCATGTGTGCCGGCATGGCTATCCGCATAGTCGCCGCACCTGAACACAAATACATGTTTTGTTTACCAAACATTGACACCTTGACAACGCCAGGTTCTTCAATGAAATTGATTAAGTCAAAAGGAAACTAGTTATGGTCCTATATAATTATCACCAGACAAAGGTACGATTTTAAACCGGAATCTCTCTTTGGAGAGGTCACTCTCAGCCACACCCACCAGTGGGAGCTTTATCGCTTATAGATAGATAATAAAATAAGATATTTGAGATCCAAGCATTAGACGACATATTTTAAGCAATTCGATTTAATAAGTTTCAAGTAAACAGCACAGACATTAATGTTACATAGTCAAAACCCATCTTCATACAAAGTGCTCGAAGGACCAAAAATCTAAACTCACCAGTGGAGTCAGTGTACATAACAGCTTTGGTGTTGGGATCGCTGAAGTACAGTCCGTAGCGGAAGAACAGCGACCTGACGAAGGGCAACTCCTCGAAGTCGTGCAGCGTGATGGGCGTCTTCAGCAGCTGCCAGTCCGGCTGCAGCGGGTAGAACTCGTAGATGAACTCGCGCGGGTCCGTCAGGAAGTAGTGGTCGTCGTATTCGTACCTGTAGGAACGTGTTACTTTTAGATATACATGGAGGATTAGAAATTCTAGTTTGTAACCGTAACGTCCGTAACCATACAATTGTTACCTTACAGCCGTAGCTTTGTGACTAGGCCTTACAAGCAGAAAGAAACTCCCAATCGTAATGTGACAACCGTAGCGTAGCTTTACAACCATAGCCTATCGTTACAACCGTAGCGTAGCATTACAACCGTAACTTTACAACCAGAGCGTAGCCTTACAATCACAACACAACAACAATATAAACATTACATGCAACAAACCTCAAACTATCACTCTTCCCTCTATTCCCGGGTTTAGGCGCGTCCTTAGCATTCACGAGGTGCCGCGCCCCCCAGTTGCACTGCACGAACCGCCATGCCCCAGCCACGTAGACGGCGTTCCACGAGTTGCGGAACCGGTTGTCCTCGAAGCGCACGCCCGGCTGGTAGCCCGCTGACTTGCTGTAGCCCTTGATCACCACGCAGTGGAGGCCGGCGTAGCTGGAAACAGGGTTTGGAACATCGGTCGACTCGTCAGAATCTTTTGATCAAGGGACAAGAGTACTTTTCGAGACAGAGATTACAGAATGCTCTTTAAAACTAGGTATATGGGCACAATCAAGGCTCTGGCTGTTTGAGCGCTCGCGTGCAATACCGTTTTGCAGACCATTGCAGATACTACACTTTAACAACTACGAGTTTAAATTAATATTCATAGTAAAATCACCGGTTGTATATAACTATAATGTATTTTGTGTGTAATGTATGGCTGTTGTGTCTAAGGGCATTGACACCGTCTATCAACGTTGTATACTGTGAGACATTACAATTATTCTTTTCAATTATTGATGTAGGGCTGTTAGAATTACGAGTGTGCGCGTGACCCATTGTGTAGAGTTACCTACTTACTTGTGTTAATTACGAGACTTCCTCTTAATGACTCCTAACGACATTTTAATAGCGAAAGAAAATAATTAGAGCTTCCCATATGCCGAGAAAGAAGCAACATTACCCTACCTGCATAACCGCTTGAAAAGCACATGATAACTTTCCGTCCCGTGCTTGATGCCCCGCAACAATCCGAGCGGGGAGTCCCCGCGCAGGTTGTCGTCGAACTGTATGTTATTGAGGTTCTTCACGGTGATCCAGCGGAATATGGTGCGCGCCTTCTCCACGTCGGTCGCGCACCGCCCCACCAGCTGCCGGACTAGATCTGTAAATGTTTTTTGGTCTTCTTGCGCTACCTGGAAATCATGAAAAGGTTTTTAAGCTAATTGCGGATTAGGAATTCTTTATTATGAGTATGTACCTACTTCATTTAGTGGTGGTTTGGAAGTGTGAACGTTATATTCTGAAAGTCTGTGAAATCCACCAACTCGCCAATACGCATACGCACTTGCCCCACGCTTTTTATTTGTAGACGAATAAAATGACAAACCACCTGGTGGGAAATAGTTAACATCTTCCCCGTCATCATCAGTAGGTTTCATAAGTAATTGCTCGGAACATAATGAGTGCTAAGCAAGAGTTGACCAGATAGGCTTCATCGACAGAAGGTAATTTGACTAGTACCTAACTTTCTGTTTTAACATCATGCATCATTCCGAAGCAATGCCACCCTGCCTGAGTTAATATCGACGACATTACTAATGTATCCCACAATTTCTCAGAATGGAAATAACAAACTTTAACAGAGATAAGACTTCCACATCACTTATTCTTAAGTCCAACTTACCGAAATAGCAATCTTATCAACATCAGCAAACTCGGCAGGATCCGTATAGATGTGGAACTTGGAGACGAGCGGCGGCTGCGGCGCGGGCGCGCGGGCCGGGTAGGGCGGCGCCTCCTCGCCGTCCAGGTACAGGGACGACGCCGCCATGTACTCCGACCGCCGCTCCTGGATCAGCTCCATCATCTCGTGACTCTGCTTCTCGACCAGCGCTGCTGTTGCTGCTCTGGAAGGTCAAAGGTACTGTGTTATATCCTGAGCTGGAAATATGAATGTGCCACTCCGCGCTGAAATCAGGGGCGGGAAGGTGGCATTTGTGTGAGATGAACGATTTTCGTCAATTTTTTTTTTCAAACTCAATTTTCGAATTTCCAATTTATTAGAGCTATTTACCAAAGGTACCTTTTTAATTTCGTAAACCAGTTTTTTTACATAAAGATTATCTGGTATTAGGAATCCTATGCCGAGGGCATAAGTAGGTACCAACATAAGGTTTTCCTGACGCTGTGAGCAAAATACTAACCTTTCATGCTCCAACATTTTCCTAGTGAGACTCTCCTTCTTCTTATCCCTTCGGAGGGTCATATTCTTCTCCAGGTCGGCACGTTCCTGCTGATGGCGCAGCGTAAGCGCACCGATCTCTGAATCCGGCCTTCGTTTCTTCACCTGCATCTCTTGCTGGAACCTGTTCGTGAGCCTTTCCAATTCTCTCTCCCATTCATCCTGAGAAAGAATTTTAAAATGTATTTATGGCGCAATACCTTTGAGGACGGAGTAGGAGACGAGGAGTTCTCTGCACTAGAGCGGATTGGTGGAGTATGCTCTAGGCCTCCTCAATGAGAAGTCCCGGAGACCCGTGTTCTGAAGGTTTAAGACAGTTTAAGACAACCTTGAGGACACGTGTGTATTTTAAACATTTGGACCAGTTACACAATTTGGTCATTGTGGAAAAGTATTATTATTTGCTTCCTCACGAACACAAAAGTCGGTTTTATAGTTCCTACTCAGTTAAATTATGTAGAAGCAGAATCTACCTGAATTTCATCTCGTATTCTTCTGTTCTCTTCTTCGCGGTGTTTTGAGAATTTTCTGTACAAATCATCTTCTTCTTGCCGATGTTTCATCTCCAATTTAGTTTGTTCATCTCGATCCTGTAAACAACAGTGGTAAGGTTAATAATAACGAATAGGAAACATACAAAGAATAAATTTAAAACACATTTTCCGCAAATAAATAATATGAATAATGGGTAGGTAATACCTAACTAACCACAGGACTATATTATTAGAGAGAGTAGTACTAGAGATTTTCAATAGTAGGTACCTAAGTACGTACATATACTTCGTCGTTCGTCGTCGTTATTAAAATGGCCTACGAGTGTAACGTAAAATGTGTGTCGTGTGGGCTGAATTCAGCTGTTCCAATACGTGTTGATGTACTTCAGTTTTCGGAACATTAAAAACTTATGGAAATTAATTTTACAATAGTGTTTACAATGATTATGTGTGACTAATGTTATCAAATAACTGTCCCGTTCTTTTATTACTAAGTATAATATACACAAGTAGCTAGTACGTTGCCCGCTTATTGATGCTACGATTCGTATTATCAGACGGTACTTAGAGTTAATCTTTGAGCACGCGTGCAAAGAAAGCAAGCCTCCGCTTGTACCCATTTTCCTTAATCGTCGTCGTATTAGTCGCGTAGACTGCGTACATCGAAGCACGAGGAAGCAAATCAATTTTAACGACAGTGACACTATACATAAATGAACCTATCAACACCTGTCGTCGGAAAAGTGTCCGCACCGCACCCGCTTTGTACCCGCGTCGCGCCCGCGCCTGATTAGATAGAATAGACGTGTACCTCAGACCGTTTGTTACACACCGCTTTTAACTTCGTTCCATTCAAACTCGAATTTTATTCAACCCGACGTTTTGTTTTTATTTTTAAAGGCTTTTCATTAAACAACGCGACAGTTTATGCAATTGATTCAACTTTCAATGAAAAGGTGTACGTAGTATACTTATTTTCATTCATATTTTAGTAGGCTCCATATAAAATATGGTATGAGAGTAGATAAGTTGTCTGCGTATGGTTATAACATTTATGATAATTAGGTATTTAAATAATTAAAATAGAAAATCTAAATAAATTGCTCATTAATTCATTAGGAACTTAGATTTAGTAAACTGGTACTGCTTATAAAATGAATTAAGTACTTAAGTATGTACTTATTTATTAAAGAGAACACGAATTGCAAAAATAATAGGTACAATATCTTAGAGCATTCTTAAACAGCGCAGCTTATAATCGTGTGCGGCGTTAAATACAGCCAGGTGTAGGACATTCTTAAACAGCGCAGCTTATAATCGTGTGCGGCGTTAAATACAGCCAGGTGTAGGATTTTCCCACTAAAACTAGCTCTCTTTTTCAGAGGTCTTTCAGCGTTTACTTGAGTTTCCAAGTCGAGAAACGAATAAACCTCCTTTCTATATCCTTACTTCGCTCTCAATATTTCTACCAAAAATGACCTCAAGATGCCCTAAAAATGTCAATAACTCAACAACGGGCACAAGGCATGCAAAACAACGTCGGCCTCAGAATAAGCATGTAACTTATTACAACTGCAAGTCGTAATTTGTAATATTTGTATGTAGCATGTTTACTATTGCCAACCGTAGTGTAGGTGCGAACAACTACACACAATGCGATTAACAATCAAAGTAGGCCATGCCTTGTTTCAATTGATTGAATGTGCATTGAAATTGAAACCTGCCAAAGCCACGTAGCGTAATAACTTTATTGTTCACTGAACGAAAATATTCAAGGGCCGTGATTGTATTATAGTAGGTAGGTACTTAACAAATCAATGACGCGGATTGACGCGATGTAATAAAATTAGGTATAAGTAGATAATATAGCAAAAATGAGCTATATTTTATCTTTCTATAAAATTAAGTTTTTATCAACGTGGGGTCGACCCGGCGACGAATTTGTTTTTGTGTGGTATAATCATGTCCACAGATAACGGTATGCGTTATCGTCAGTAGCGAGGCAGCCCCTCGCCGACCGGTCGTGTTTAAATCTGTAATTTAAATTTCAAAAATGTTTAAGTTAGTCCGAGGAGCGCGGCGATTGAATATACAGTGCCGACTGTACAGCTCCGCGGTAATAATCGGCACCGAACCGAACAAAAATGACCCTTACTACCAAGAAAATAGGACCAAAATGGACGAGTTGGTCGAGCAGCTCCGCTCGAAAACGAATGAGGCTATCAAAGGTGGGCCTGAAGATGCGGTTAAAAGGCATACGGCGAGAGGTAAATTGCTAGTGAGGGAACGCATTAACCGGTTGGTGGATGAGGGCAGTGATGTATTAGAACTGAGTACGTTGGCCGCAACGGATATGTATAAAAATCAGGTACCGAGCGCCGGCATTGTCACCGCTATCGGTAAAGTTCAAGGCCGGGACTGCATGATCGTAGCGAACGATGCCACGGTCAAAGGCGGCACTTATTTTCCTATGACAGTTAAAAAACATTTGCGGGCGCAGGCAATTGCACAGGAATGCCGACTTCCCTGCATTTATCTCGTCGACTCTGGAGGTGCTCATCTACCGGATCAAGCGGATGTATTTCCTGACAAGGAACACTTTGGTCGCATTTTTTACAATCAAGCTAATATGTCGGCTGAAGGAATCCCACAGATATCAGTCGTAATGGGATCTTGTACGGCCGGTGGTGCCTATATTCCCAGTATGTCGGATGAAAGTATTATAATAAAGAATCAGGGGACGATATTTTTAGCTGGACCACCCTTAGTGAAAGCTGCTACAGGAGAATCTGTCTCCGCGGAAGATTTAGGAGGAGCAGATTTGCATTGCCGGCAGTCGGGTGTCACGGATCATTACGCGCAAGACGACGTACACGCTTTGGATCTAGCCCGGAATGTTGTTGCCAATTTAAATTGGAATAACAACCAGAAAACCAGAATTTATTCAAATACGGCCGACGAACCCGTGCATGACATTGAAGATTTGCATGGAATAGTCGGAGCAAATATTCAAAGACCATTTGATATCCGTGAAGTTATAGCTAGAGTAGTTGATGGAAGTCGATTCCATGAATTCAAGCAACTTTACGGCGAGACATTAGTGTGTGGCTTTGCGTCTGTTTACGGCCAAGCCGTTGGAGTAATAGGTAATAATGGTGTTTTACATTCGGAATCTGCATTAAAGGGATCTCATTTCATTCAGCTTTGCGCAGCGCGACAGATCCCATTGCTATTTCTACAGAATATAACTGGATTTATGGTAGGTAGAGATGCTGAGGCAGGTGGGATAGCAAAGAATGGTGCTAAAATGGTTACAGCAGTAAGCTGCTTTAAGGGGCCAAAAATAACGGTGATCGTAGGAGGCAGTTATGGAGCTGGAAATTATGGAATGTGCGGTAGAGCTTACTCGCCTAGTTTCTTGTACATGTGGCCTAATGCCAGGATATCTGTGATGGGAGGGCCTCAAGCCGCTACCGTGTTGTCCTTGGTAGCCAAAGATAAAGCTCAGAGGGATGGGAAGCCTTGGACTGAAGAGAATGAAAAGCAAGTGCGGGCTCCTCTCGAAGCGTTATTCGAAAAGGAGGGTCAACCATATTATAGTACAGCTAGGTTATGGGATGACGGTATTGTTGCTCCGAAGAACACCAGGCGAGTCATTGGTTTAAGTTTGTCTGCTGCCATAAATGCTCCATTTAGAGACAGTAAATTTGGAGTGTTTAGAATGTAACGTGGTTTACTTGATTGTGATAATGTGACATCATGTTGAGGTGATAAGACACTTGGTGTGTGACGTTAATAGTGTACATAACTTGTTTCTTGATTACTTTATCTCTGATAATCGTATTTACTGTAATTTAATTTAATTTTCGAGCAATTTGAGCAAGTGTCTGATATGGTTATAATTACTAGCTTGATGCCGAATTTAGACAGTTACCGCGTCTACATTAATTTCTGTATGTTTGGAAAATCCTTGAAAAATTGCCAAATAAACTTTGACCATAATACCTAGTGAAGTACCTAAATGAAAGCATGCGTTTTTTAGGTTAGATTATTTAAGTTCCTACATATTTGTTACTGAAAAATATGGATAAGTACTTAAGTACTTAGCAATCCTTTTAGATCCACTTGTATGTAATTTACAATTAAATACAGTCATTCAAATTGCCCTGAACTGAACACTCGTTTCAATACCTAATATACTTCTTACGTCACCTGAAAATAAAATCTAAGTAATTAGGTAATAAAGGCGACGCGGCACCGCGTCGGAGGATTAAAATTGACCTTCAATAGTTAATTAAGATGGTTGTATGAACCAGCCAATTAAAAATGATCCCATCAATCACGTCCCATAAAAGGCTCAGAGAGGACAGTTGTGAAGTTGTAACAATAGCGCGGCAAAAACTATATCCGTTGTATATTAATATGCAAATGACGACCGGCGTATGCGCAATCGACAATACGGTAACGTACAGGTGAAATTATTACAACTACGTATTTCGTTTAATGATTTTCAAAGAGTTATGAAGTGAATATTTAATTGATTGAAGGTGTTGCCTACGTACCTACACGTATTGATATACAAATGTATTTTAATACCTACCTACATGTACGAACATTCCTACTTTAATACATACGTGTAGTTACATGAATGATGAATATAATATAGATAGGTAATACATTTTTGTATAATTTGTGATCACCCAGCTTGTTGTTTTATTTGTTAGTTAGCCTAGTTTTCTTATGGATACGTATAATATTGCTTTTTATATTAAAAGTATTTATTTACAAACACAGGGATTAAAAAAATCAAACTTTATTTATAGGCCCTTTACATGGACGTATAAAGAGAAGGACGTAGTGTCATTATGACAAAACTGTGACCCCGTAATGGCGGCGGTTAGATATGAGTGAGTGAATCATGGGGTTGTCAGGTTAGCCAAATATTTTACCAATAAAACGCAGTTAAAAAGAAGAAAATATTTTAATTGTTAAAAATTTGTTTTTACAAAAAAAGGGACCGACAGAGACCAGCAGAGATAACCCAAAAACTAAAAAAGGTGTAAAGTTCTCGTCACTACAAATTAAAATTAAACATAACTCAACTGCTGTAAATCAGTGAACAATTCCCTCGACTGTCTTTCGGCTCATCAGATCGACTCCAGACCGTCATTAAATTGTTGAGCTTTAATAAACCTAATGAAAACATTAACAAATACGTACACTGGTCGCCCCTACAATTTTCGAAAGTTCCTCTCGATTTCTCTAGGATGCCATCATCAGATCCTGGTGGCCTCAGGCGTGACAACAGTACCAAATAAAATCAAAGAAATTAGAAATATTTTCAATAAATTAAAACATCAAAATACTGCAATCGGCCATTGTGTCTGAAACACGAAAGACAGCCATAACTTGACGATGACGTCAGTCTTCAGTGAGCGATCAAACTTCACTATATTTAGTTGTTGTTACCGTATTACAGCATACTCATCTGGAATGATTTTAATAGTTTATTATGTATGTTAAATCAATTCTACTCGATTTAATAATAATGAAAATAGGCTTTGATAAGATATATGTATAGCTCAAATTTGCCCAGGATTGATATATTGGTTTTGAGTAATTTCCCCGCAAAAATATACAGAATTTAGCTCGTCTTGTAAGTAAGTAGGTACATTATTGTATAAAAAAATGTTTATATCACTAGATACAACCACCTTCGTTAAAAAAACTTGTTTTGAACTCAAATGACAAATGATATTTTATTTTACTTTTATAGGGTATTGTACAATAACTTTCATTGTTTATTTTTGAGTCAAGCTCCACAACATCATCTGAGTTTTTAGTTTAGGTTAAGAACCTGACACCTACAATTAGAGTAGCGAATGGGTATAGCTAGAAAGCACCTAATATTGTATTACTTCTAAGTAGACACGTAACAGGTATCTGTTAATAATCATATACCTATTATATTTATTTTAAATATTATTTTCTTGTTTGGAACATGTAAAAACACTTTGTTGGGGTTTGTTATCGATGTATTTTTACACAGAGGTACTGTAGGTATACTACTAAATCTTTTTGGAATTAATTTTAATTACAAATTTTGTTAAGTTCCTTCACCATGCCTATACATATTATGACATATTCTTGACTGAGTAATGACGTCAGAGCTGACGCCATGACACCTGCAAGCGTTTTTCGCGGTCTCTGAAAAAGTATTAGAAAAATAGCTGTAAACTTGGTTAAACTATAGTTTATTACGGAAATAAAGGTTTTTTAGTCAATAGTGAACGTCTACCCCGTTTATAGAAGAAGATTTCAAAATCGTTCGTCATGCCTATTATCAAAATCGGCTCATAAACGACGAAAAAATTGCTTAACAAACATAAGAAGAATCATAATATACATTGTATATGGTCGAATTGAGAATTTCCATATTTTTTGAATTCGGTAAAAAAATTAACAAAATCAAAATCAAAGGAGGATGGGCGTTTTGGTACCCATGTCCAATCAAAATGACTTTACTATCGTGATGATTTTTGCACAGATTTTAAGCTTAATCAATTAAGAAATAAAAATCATCATCATCATCACCATCTCAACCCATCATGGCCCACTATTGAACACGGATCTCCTCTCAGAATGAGAAGGTCAAGGCCATAGTCCACCACGCTGGCCAAGTGCGGATTGGCGGACTTCACACTCCTCTGAGTTTTGCGAACTTTCAGGCATGCAGGTTTCCTCACGATGTTTTCCTTCGCCATTTGTAGCAAGTGACATTTAAATGCTTAAAACGCACATAATTCGACAACATTTACAATGCCTAAATGTAAATCCTAAGATTCATCAAATGTATGGTGGTAAAAGCCCGAAAAAATTATCACTTTATTGTTATTTCGGAAAATTACCAACTCGTGTTGATGAATCTTACGATTGACTGGTAAATCTTAGAATTGACCGGTAAATCTTGGGATTCACCGTGGTTCGGGCTTTTACAGTAACATATACGAGTATAATATAGAATAAACGATACAACTTATTTCGAATGGCTTTATTTATACTGATAATTAAACATTTTTCAAGTAAGATTACTACGATCGGACAGTGAACCGGGACTAGCGCCATGGTTATTCACAATCTACACAAAAATACCTTTCCAACGATGTATCACTTACTCCGATTGGTGCCGGTACCAGATTCCATACATTTGTGCCCATCCTCCTTTTAAATTATTACACTAGGCAACAAAAATCTTTTTTTTTCTCACGAGATCTGATTATGTGATTCGGAATCACCATGCTAGAGAGAACTGTGGAAGTAAATAGAAAATCACATACACGTAAGCATAGTTTTTATGAGACAATTTCTCATTTAAATTTTTTAAAGATTTCAAGTTCAAGATTAAAATCAGTCCGGAGTCCTCCTTTAGTCGTGTATAAATCTTTAGCTTTAAAATGGAGACTGCAAGTAACACTATATTTGTTTGGAACCCAATTATTTTCGCCGTTACAATTTCGAATTATTAAAGTCGTTTCTCCATGTTTATTTGCCTTAGAAAATCTGGTAAAAAATAAATAACTTATAAAAGAATTTATAAAATAAATAACTCAAAGTGACCAAATTTCCCACAATCTCGGTAATATGCTTACGTGAATACTGACAACACTGAACTTTAGTTGTCTTTATGATCGTCGAAAATGAAATTTTATTTCGATATTTTTTAAATAGATAAAGAGAATAAATTAATAAATTACCTATAAAACGTGATTCCAGGATTTTTTTCCCTTTGGTCACTTTGGTTTTTGCAGAATTTCACCACGCAAGACATCTTTTTTGACCTACTATTTTCTCCACGTTACGTATCGGCCGCGTTGACGTTCAAACTCGTAATGGCCGACTGGTGTGTCAATGTGTGTCATGCTGGCTTGTACGGATAGCGACCTGGCCGACCTGACCGACACAGCTTGTTGTTTAGCGAGGCTCCGTCCTTCTCTTTATACGTACGTCCATGGCCCTTTAGATAAGTTTGACCTATTGACATTTTGGTTTTAGACAAATAGCTACCAATTTTAAACTAAATTGAACAACACACCGAGCAACATATTAAAATCATGTTTAGATATATTTTTTACAATTGCTAAGCCTTTTTGGCCAAAAGTAAAAAATTAAAATTTCGCTGTATCCTATCGCAGGCAATTGACGTTCTGCGTTCCTTTTTTCTAAACTCGCAACAAACATTATTAATCAAAATTCAAAACTACAATTAAGTAGATTACATTAACAAAAGAGGCTGTAAGTTGACAGAGCAATAAACTGCGTAGTTCAGAGACTTCACCTGACGAAGAGATGATTGAGAGTTGATGGACAGGCAACGTAAACTGTGTTGTATGCGAGTCCACACTCCGTCATACATGATCCAACCGCACGTTATTTCACGCTTTCCAACCTCGGTGGCCGCTCTCCTTCGTTTTTCTAACTGGAATTCTTCACAAGAAATCCTATCTGTAGACGCTATTAGAAGAGTTAATTGCCTATTTGTATGCCGAATGCACGTAGCTGTGCCGGTTTGAGGAGTTTTGTTTGTGTCTTTCATTTATAAACAGTGAGTAATTGCTATGGTTTGTACCGTTTCGTTTGGATTCTGCCTGCTCTAGTTACTAGGGTGCGTTATTTATTATGCTTTATCTGAATGTCGATGAAGACTTGGACCATAACTTCATTATAAGAAAGTATCAAAAGCCATTCATAACTAACTACCCATCACTGAAAATAGATCTACCTCTATCTTCCAAGAGATCTACCTACCGCCATAGTTTTGCCCGTTTTTAACCCGTTCTATTGAGTAATAGTCACCAAAGAAATGAAGTATGGTTGTTTTTGTGCTTCGTTCCATTTCTGTTCAGTTTATTTAACTGTTCCTATTCAAGTAGTCTTCATAAGTGTACCTACTATGTACTAATTATTAAACCTTCAATTAGTAATTAACGATAATAATATCTAACCAAATTGTAGCCCATGACCCTTTCTCGTAAAAGTGGCTATCATACCTACACAAATCTTTTTTCGAAAACAACCGGTAAATCCAGAGATCAAGACATTCAGGACGTTTAAACAAACAAAAAACTCCGCTTTATGAAACAGATACATGTTATAGATTGTGTATTATGTCATTTAACTCATTCGTTTCGGTTAAGTAGTAAGTAAGCAACAAGTCGACATATTCTACTCGTAAACATCGCTAATCCTTAACCACGATATTAACCGGCCAAGGATAAAACTCCCACAATAACCTTTCAATGAAAGGACATTACATGATTTAAATCATTTAATTGCAGATCGACTCAACCCAATCACGAGATAGGTTGTTTCGTACCTTAATAATATAAAATATTAATTAATAATAAATGTTCAACTAATTGTATGAATTGGAACTTAAATATATTTTAAATATGCAATTGTTAGTAGAAGAATAATCCTTATCTCCCGATAAGGAAAGGCCTTGCCTGAATTATAAAAAAAAAAAAATTGAAAAAAAGAAATTCTAATTTTGTGCACTAGCTCTGGCGTTATCTATTTCTACAGTCCTTAAAACCCTACAATTTCCATCCTTAAAAAGTATCTATTTGCATTAAAAGTACCTAAATATTCAATTATAACTATGTATTATTAAGTTTATTACCTCATAATTCACACGTCGTTACTAGACATAAACTTTTGACAAGCTATAATTTGTTGGCTTTAAAGATAGCGTTAGAACAAGTCACATTCAATTAAATGTAATTGTATAATGGCGGAGATAAACAAAAATACTTAACGTATTAGGTATTCATAACATTCCTGAGTTACATAAAACATATGAAGTCTTGAGCAATGTGCTTATTTAGAATAGTAAGTTTGTATGAACCTACATGTACCTAGGTGTATACATAGGTAATGAAATAGTTTTTGAATAACGATCGATCAAATTTAACGATCCAGTAGGCTTGTTGGTAGTGAGTTAGTGGCTAGGCTTGCAACAGTCCACGAACACTAAATATACCCACATACCTATACCTACTTTGACATGTATCTATCAGTGAAAATTGCACAAATAGGTATTGCTTGGGCCGCGTTACTTTAATTAACGGTAACAAACTGACAAAATTTTGGAAAATCGCTGCGTAGCCAGCGTAGCATAATATGACGTATTGTATTAATAAACATCCCCATTAATAGCTATAGCAAATTCTCTAATATTTTCCATAGGTACAGACATTATGTACAGTTTTAATAGATTCCTATAAATAAGTATGAAATCAAAGATAATCTACTTAAATAACCATTTAGGCAGCATCTGCTGTAGGTACCTACCTACATAGTCGATTCGGATATTTAGACGAGAGCGCTATAAAATCCGCTCATTAAGTGCGCTGTCGTAAAGGCATATTCAGTAAATGGCTAACATTTAAGGCAGAAGCAGAAATGCATTAGGCCATTAGCGGCAATCAAAGCTGTAAGTGGTGTGTCAGAATCAATTGATACCAATAGCATATATCTGACACAGATTCTGCGCGGGCGCAGGTTCGGGAGCAGTCGATAAAACGCACGGCGCACGGCGCTCTGCGCACTGCGTGCGGCGCCCGCTGCGCAGGCGCACCCGGTGCATCGTGGGTGCGGTTTAATTGCCCCCTAAATGCCAACTTGCATTCATCGAAAATAGGGTTGTCAAAAAAATTTATTTCTTTTTCTTAATGCACAAATTTACCTACTAATTTAGTGCGGGTTTAGTTAAACAGCCTGTTAATTTTGTAAATAGAATGAAGACAATTAGAAGCAACCGTCGATGTGTTTTGCAGCTTGCACTATACACTCCAGTTGCTTGTTTTGTTCGTATACGTTTACTATGGGGATATCCAGGTTATGAGTAAAGCGTAAGCTGTCTCGAAATTAATCGTAAATTCACCAAACGGCGTTTAATCAAACGATGATTGTGAAAAACATAAAGCAATGCAAGACAGACATTTTTTATAAGTAGAGCCAGCAAAACATCATCACACGAGAGAGTACGCCCAGAAAAAGGAATTCAAATTCAACATACTATTTATTGACTAAAGTAGTTCTTTATAAGGATGAATAAAAGAGAAAACATGATTATAATATAGCAGGTACGTTCGATTCAGCTAACCGCCAGGTCACTTGTTATCGAGTAGTTAATCCATGTTTACGAATGGCTTTCGTAGTTGATAAAATGACAATAAATGGGTTGATTTCACACATTTACCATGTAGGTGGCAACCCTGCGTGGAGGAGTAGCGTAGGCGTAGTATGGTTAGCGCTACACATCGCGAGTCGTAAAATACGACGCGCTTCGATTTGATGAAGTATAGGATAAACATATGAATACGCAAGGAAGCATATCCGCCTTTTGCTGCAGAAAATTTATACCCACCTTAGTAGACTCCAAATTTAGACGTGATTCTTTAATTAAATACCCGTATGAAAATTGGATTTTTCAGTCACCCTCGTTCACCATTTTAGCCAGGTTCGCTATCGACGAATACGTCAAGGAGGACATCATCATCATATTTGGACTATTAATCACACACAAGTAAAGCTTATCATAATAAATTAGTGAAAACCATACCCAAATCGGTTGATCGATCGAACTATTCAAACACGAAGCAATTGAAACATTTGTAAATTATCAAACTTGGGCCGCTGATATTTGACGACTAGTTTTATGGTACATTTATTAGACTACTAATACTGACCGGGTTATAGTATAGCAATGAGTTAAGACATAAAGGTGTTACGTTATCAATCTGTTGCGAGACGCTGACATACTACATTGACATAATCGATAACTGGTCGGGCTCCTATTACGGGCAGTTTGTGTGTGTCAATTAGTTGCAAGTTGCAATGCCTAGGATTTTGGAATACTACAACTAATATATTTACTCGGTCTAGTTAGTTGTTCATAAAAGACATGATGAATCCCCTCTTTTACCTATATGTACATTTTAACAACCAATAACAATATTGTACATAAGAAATAAGAAAGAACATAGGTACGTTTTTGTGTCTGACTAGGTATAGTCCACGGAATTATGGACTATTCCGTGGACTACCTAACACATAACCGATTTCCTTAAGATTTTCATACTACACTTCGTTAGTTAGTTTAAAACTATCAAAGTGAGGAGCAGTATATCACCTATTAGCAATGATTCAATCAATTCAATGTCTATTATTCAAGCAGGGGGTCTATTCAAAACCAAAAAACACGCCAAGAGTTCAACTTTGATTTAACACATTACAAGAGTCCTTATCTTAGCTTAGTCCCTAGAAGTGACGTTACTTTGACCAACTTTCATGTATATAATCAAAGTTCCGAACTCTTCTTATAGCCCCTTAGCCATGGTATGTGTGTCAAACTTGTACTTCGTAGCTGATAGGTAAAACACAGATTTTTAGGACAGGTACACTGAGGTACACATCAGGTACGTTTGTATTCCGAAAGAAATATTAAAATCCGTGAGGTACACCCGCCATTCTGATACACACAAATAATTGGCCTTGACATTTGTCACCTCAAACGCTTTAACTTATTCGCACCCAACATCATAATCCTATTATTAATATTATAAATGTGAAAGTTTGTGTATTTGTTTGTTTGTTACTCCTTCACGCAAAAACTACTGAACCGATTTTCATGAAATTTGGCACACACATAGAGGGCAACTTAGATTAACATATAGGATATTTTTTATCCCAGAAATCCCGCGGGATCGGAATTTACGCGGGAAAACCTTCTTCACGCAAAAACTACTGAACCGATTTTCATGAAATTTGGCACACACATAGAGGGCAACTTAGATTAACATATAGGATATTTTTTATCCCAGAAATCCCGCGGGATCGGAATTTACGCGGGAAAACCTTCTTCGCGTATGGGGTATAAATAGCTTCTAAATATAAAACTAACAAGTCTGTCTTCCCGGAAATCCCGCGGGATCTGGAGTTACGTGGAATAAACTCCTGCGCGTAGTTGCGGGCTTAAATTTTTATGCGACCTTTACTAGGAGATTGAGGAAGTTTTGAAGCAACATATAGGGTACTGTTTATCCCTGAATTCCCGCGGGATTAGGATTCACGCGGTAAAAACTCATACCCGGGAATGAGGTCGTGGGTTCAGATGTTTATGGGACTTTCAGTGGGAGGTAGAGGAGGTTATGGAGCATTATATAAGCTACTTTTTGTTCCGGACTTCCCGCGGGATCGAGATTTACGCGGGAAAAGCTTCCATGAGCGAATGAAGTCGCGGGCTCATTAATATCTATATATCGGGATATCTATACATAATATATCGGGAATCGAACCGGCTTTTTTTCTCATGAACAACTTTATGTTGCTTTTTTTAGGGTCAGCATCGCTTTAGCTGGTCTTTATGTTTTGGCACCCGAATGAAAAACTACCAATGTAGTTTAAAAATATAATAGTTTGGAATGAAAAAACCCCGACGTTTATATCTTAAAGTCTTTTTATCGATTTTCTCAAGATCTACATAACGGATTTTTGTACGGTATGATGTACGGTATGACTAAAACGTAGTAAAAAATCAACTGTTCTTAAGATGTGTGGAGTGTGTCTTAATATGTGTGGGGTCGGGATTAACGCAGGAATAACTTTGTGACACACTGAATTCCACGCGGGCGGAGCCGCGGGCAACAGCTAGTGTTATTTATAAGCTTGATATCGTCATCAGTCCTCAATGGAAACAGGCTTAATATCTACTTAAAACATAAGTTATGGGTACCACAGAATCTATGTAGGTACCTTATTATATACCTACTACAAGGTGTCCCAAATATCTGCTCATTTGTGAAGTCAGAAAAAAAAATTATGTAGTTTAAGAGCCCAATTTCCGAAAAATAAAAAGGTCAAAATCTCGAAAACGGTGACACTTTTACGAAAACGATTTTTTGGCATCTGGTAGGTTCCACTCCAAGCTATCTTCCATTTCAGTTTGTGGTACAACTTAAGAGACACCCTGTATAAAAAAAATATCGAACGCGGGATTAGTCTTAGAGAATAGTAATATGCCAGGGTCACATAATGTTAAACGTGCAATAACTTTACTCTGCGTTTATTAATAAGACAGTAAGTGTTTAATAATAGCTAGTATAACAATAATAGGTAGTATAGTAGGTAGTATCTCGTTGCAGTTTCCTTACGGTATCGCTTACCACATTTATCATTACGTGGAGGCCGAGTGCGGAATGTCGCTCCTTACGTCAAACCTATTGATATTTATGCGAATTTCAAATGTGATATCTACTGCGTGTGATGTAATTCTCTTTACTAGTTCTAGTTTTTACTAGATTGCAGATGAAGTCAGAGGAATATATTATCTGTTGCATCATTCGAATATCTCGTGATGCTTAAAATTTTATCGTTTTAGATTTTAGATCTTTTAGATCGATCAAACATTTTAGATCGATTCTTGAGCAATTTGATTAAAAAATAACATTATTTAAAAATGTTTTTGGCGTACCCAAAAGCGAAAATGGGTTAGTTTGATTTGAGAACTAGTTTTTTCGTCTCTCCTTTTTTTGACACCTGCACGTCACTCGGAAACAGTGATCACTTAATGTTTGCTTTTAATCGGCCATTTATGTTAAAAGTGTGGTGCAATATGAATATGATCTAGGCCTGAATTATAAAGAGAACCGTAAGATGATTCAAGTAGGCCAATAGGCTAATCGGTTGAATCTACAAATTATATTAAAACGTTACTATTATGAGTTATGACACTCATAGCATAACCTGTTCCAATGTTTATAACTCTAATGGCTGTCATAAACTAATCAACAGAAAATAAATTGCTTTCCGACCTGCTAATTTTATTAATTAGGTTTTTAAATCGAGTTTTACTTCGGCCTTTTATTATGCAATAGTTCAATGAAACTTTGTACATAATTACCTAGACATTTTGCCCAATTCAAAAAAGGAGGAGATTATCTATTCATCGCTTTTTTCAGCAATAAATGAAGCATTTGTATTCTAAACCAAAATATCACCAGAATCTCATGGCTCTGGAAAAACTCTTTTTCTTCAGATTCGGTAGGAGAAATTGAATTGTAATTTAAGATATTTGTGATTTCAACATTCAGAGAATTAAACTTAACAGAATTCACTTTCTGGACCTGAAGGATTTGTAGTTAGTTAATTGAAGTCTAATGTGTGATTTTGATACAACTTTATTATTCTCTAACGTGCAGTTTTATTTATTATCAACCGATCACCAAGCAACCACCACTTTTACATAAGCAACGTTCCAATCTATCTGCAATCTACGATCGAGCACATGAACCATTGCGTTCAGTTACACAATCCAAGCAATAACCGTGCTCTTAATTACCAACTTTCTCCGTGTCAACGAACGGAATGCCTGGTGTTGCCAACAAAAACATCACACCCTTTTTGCTCATCGCTCGAGGGCTGCAGCTGTCCAGTTGGAAAGCCAGCTTTCTAAGCAATACCTTTTCACCGCAGGTGGCAAACGTCAATGTTGAAATGAAATTGATTGTGTTTGATGATGAATTCGATCGCGGACTGTCATAGTGTCATGATGTGTATCGGCAAAAGTTTTTCTGCATTTTAATTTTCTATGTAGAATTAAAACGGAATAAGAAACTGACAGCGATGGTTTTTAAATTTGTAAAGAAAAACACCAATAAAAGAAAGTAATGTTCTAAATATCGTAGGTACCTAGGTAGGTACCTATTGAGGTTACTAAGTTTTCTATTGTTTTAACACAGGTTTTTTATCCTCTATCTAAATTTTTCATACATTTTAAACCTATCTGCTTAACATAACAAAGCCATATCTATTTCTATTTTTGTATCAATCCAAAAACCATAATCTAAAATAATTAGATATAAAGTAGGGCCATTTTAATAGGCCACATTTGACAACTGTTTGTCTTTGCTTCATAGTGAGGGTAACTTGCTGAAAAACATCGATTAAATTTAATTAATCGATAAGGACTTCAAACATCTGTAAATCGAATGCGATTGTTATAAAAAGTATTAATAAGCGCACTGTTCGCACAACGACTAAAAAAACGACAAAAATAATGCGTCAAATAATGGCGCGAAAGGAAATCATGACGTTTTTGTAATTATTCACGTTTCTGGATACTGGCTTTTTAGCCATACTTACCTTACTATAATTATATAAATGAATAATTACATATTTTTTGCCCTAAAATGTAATAAAATTAATTTTGTTCGTATTAAAATATATTTTATTTTATAATGGTGAAAAACTTTTTTACGATTACTTCGACTTCTCGAATTCAACTTATCTACTGATCTGTTTCTTTTGATACCATCCCTAATCTTTAAAAAGAAAAAGAGTTCACTGACGTAACTTTGTAACGACGTCAATTCTTTACTTTTAAGTGTAAAAAGTTTAACAATATCTAGTAGGGAATATTAAATATTATGGGCTGCCTCCCTTACAAGGTTACTTAGTAAAATTTTAACGAACTGTCAAATGTGATCTATTAAAATGGCCCTACTATAGGTATCTAATGAAATACGAGACGCCATGGTAAGATGGCGCCATGTAACTTGTCAGCTGTGTAAACCATAGATAACGCGCAATTTGATGGTATTGTTGGACCTAAGTATGTACATACTTAGTTTCTACGTAAGTCATGAGTGTAAAACGTGAATGAGAACGTATCTCTGTACCTACTTTAATTAGCACAAGGTTGTGTTTGTACAGAAAACAGAAATACTTAGTTACTTTTGGTGTAAAGGGCTTTTCCATCCCCAAATTCAAATTTTAATTCAAAGTTATAATTGTCCCACGTCAAATAGTAGCTTCACGTAAGTGCAAGAATATGTATGATTATTTTTCATGAAGGAGTTGATAACCAAGTGAAACTGATTAAATGATTTCTAACCAAATCAGGTAGGTACCTATTCATGGTGTAACTGTCATATAGCCGATAACATTATGTTTATGTATGTATTTTTATATGTATGTATTGTATTTATGTTTATATTGTATTATCTAATTATATGTATATCTGTAACTTACCCATAATTTATTTTATTTAACCGCTCTTCGTTCATTACTGTTTGACCTAATGGTTAGCTGGTAGAGAATGCATTTAAACATTATGCTCGCCTTTTGTACAGTAATGTTAATTGTGGTCAATAAATTATAAATAAATAAACATTCGGATACATTTTTGGAATCGATTTCAACATTCCACAGACACGAGTCTCGTGTCCTTGATCCGGTGATGCAAACGTTTATTTCATTCGATACCAACCTACGGGTGATTAGCATTCAAAACGAATTGCCGCCGTAAAGCGATATACCTGCACGTTGGGAAACTACTGGATAACTCAATCTCAACCAAAATAGTGTAACACTGAATGTCATGGTTTTTAAAGTTATTTTAATATTTTGTACACTATTTATGCACTAATAATTATTTCAGGGCCGCTGGTATATGGGCGCCGCGTGCAAACTGTTTTGCATCCCCTACCCCAGATTTATTCTTATGCCGCCCGTGTGCGTTGCACGCCTTACTTGCCCATATACTCGTATTACGGCGGCCCTGATACTTATTTAGGTATATGTGATAGCTCATGGTGTAGGCACTTATTCCTTATCAAATCGATTAAATAATAACCTACAAAGCTAGGCTCCTGGGTTCAACTGTCAGCCAGCTCTTTATTTTTTAATTTTTGTTTTTGGATTATGGGTTGTTATAACGATTATAGAACACAGGCACATCTACAATTAGAGAGCATAAGTGTGTAAGGTTTTAATATTTCTAATAATTTATCAATATTTGTGCATTTATTACGTTAAAATAATACGTTTCAAACGATTGGTCATTTATATTTACCTACCAATAACATTCAAATATTATAATTAGTTTAAACCGTCTGCATTAAGCTTGCATAAGGAATGACATTTAAATGTTATTCTACCATTGAAAAAGGAAGGCATTATTGTGAAATCCTAAAACGTGTTATTTTAAAACTTGATGAACTCCGACAAAACAACGAGAAGCGCTTTTAACTGCAGCCAATATCTACTCTATCTACTCTAGCGGATTAAGATTTTTTGGAAGACGCAATGGATATTATTTTTAGGATTTCATTTTCGTTCATGCTGTGAGGCTGTGAGCTGTGAGTGTGACTCTTTGAATGGAACTGAACTAGGGTTGCCGACCACACTAATTAAATATCATATATTATCGTCTATTGTAGGTAGGTATTGCTAGTAGAATCGAGTCCTAAATATTGTCCTTTTGGAAAAAATATAGCACATAAAACCTAGACATCTATATAAAAAAATTATCTTTGGGTAATCAATAATGTTTCTTTCTACAATAAAATAAATAAAAATAAATGTAGCATAAAAAATGTAAATAAGTTGTGTTTATAAAAGAATACTATTATTTTCGGCTTTCGTCAACTTTTTAAAAACATACAAAATATTTTTTCGTCCAACAGTATAAATATAAAAACATCAATCCAAATGAAAGAAATATGCAAAAAATCTTATTTTAAAACACCGCAGTGGACCAACAACTAAATATTTTCAATTTCGTGTCTCTAATAATTTTAAACGTGAGAAAATATAATACCCGGTCACAAATTCACCAACACAATATTCAAAATTTATATTCACACACAAAATATAGGTACACGCAATGTGTGGGAACCGCGCAGCGTAGGCCGGACGTTTAGATTAAGGTAATTTACAATTATGTACCTCAAACTTGAGAAAAGAACTATGTATTATTAATTAGGGTTGTGCCTTAATCGTTTTTATTGCAAAAATAAATGTTTGAAAAATTTTAAACAAATTCTGTTGCGCTTAGGATATTTATAAATTACGAGTCGAAGTACAGCCAGCACTCACTGCTGGTTTTTTTACGATTAGTCTAGTCATTAATTTATTATGTAATATTATATGTTTTTAGATGACTATTATAATATTACATAATGCACTTTATAATAGTGTACATAAAACATGTTTTTACTATGTGGACTTTTTTGTTTTAGGTACACTGATTGACAACTGAAACAGGCAGTCGTTTTAGGGTAATTTTAATTAATTTTTATCAGTGCGAATTTGTGGCAACCCTAAAAAGTGCGTAGACTCACAGTAGGAGGAGGCTAGAGCGGGATCTTTGATTGTAACATACGTGTTTTAAGTATAATAATTGGTTGCGGCTTGCGGTCACAGGTGGGTGTATTTACAAACTACTTTGGTGAATGAGTTTAGATTTTGCAACAAATTAATATTCGTGAAGGGATAACATGGAATTTGCTAATAAATTGTTGTACGATTCAATATTGTTTATTGGAAAATATTATTATACGCTCGTTAGAATATCTAAGTTACGGGTGACAAGGGCTTTTACATGTTACAATCAATTCATTATGGTAATCAATTACATAATAAATAAATACATTTTTTTTATTTACAAAAATGGGTATGGTCGGTAGTTGGATAGGTGACCGATAATGCCTTAATTTTTTAAGGATTCCTATCTCTGGAGAGTACGAAAAAACGTTGATTCCGGTTGTAAGATACCGATGCTTAAAATACCAATAACACACTAGTGGTGTATCTCTTAAACGACAACAGACCATTCAGTTAAAAGGCTAAAGCCACTTTCTTACATAATAGTTATTCACAAAACAATATTACGCGATAGATCGCACGCAGCACAATTTTCTCAATAAACTGCAATATCTGCGCCATCGGCAGCGCGCATTAGAATAACTTGAAACTATTTGCTTGGAAAGCGCACGCGCATGATTTATTTGTGCCCCGAGAACTACTGAGCTAATATCAAATAGATATGCCTTCATGGGAAGCTTTATTATTCCTTGGGGTGTTGCTATAAATTCAGACTTCTAGCTTTGAAATATTTGACAGATATTAAAATAAATTATCATCAGTAATTACCCATAAAACTACAGACACTATCCAAAGTACCTATACAAAAAGTGCCTGTAAATTGCTTTAGAGCGATGCTCGTGACACAATTTTACCCAATTGACATTGCATACTGACATTGATTACTTTTGCCATTTATAAAGCGAAAAAATTTCAAAGGTACCAGAATTTAAAAGTTCAGATTTCATGGGATACGTATCCCTTAAAACCCCTCGATAGCCATACGGCGCGTACGAACTAGGAACTCGGAATCTCATGTGGTCATCAAAATACCATTGCCTCCCCTTTTTGATCTAAGTAGGTACTTCTTGACCTTATCGATCAATCCTTAAATTCCTTCAGCTCTGACAGTTCTATATAAAACAAACTCTGTATCGTGAACATTGAATGGTTTACGGGCCGCTATTCCCACGGCGAGTTCTCTTCACATGCGCTGAAACCGCTGATTTATTGAGCCAACAAATGGCGTGCTTATCGCTCGGAGAGCTTTGCTTCGGAATTAACAATGATCGCATCTCCGGGACGTGATAGATAAGGTGGTCACGATGATTAGGAAGTATTTATTATACAACGGAATTTGGTTTACGTCACTATGACTAGGTATTTTGGTAATTCGTTTAGGCGAGAGCGCCAGTACGGATAAAACTCATACTTCGTTGGCGATCGACATGGAATTCATTTCGAAGGCAACCCATACAAATGCCAACTTTCCGCCCCTGTGATTAAGGTTCATTGTAAACTGACGCCGAGAATTTAAAATGCTTTAAGTAAATGTTTTAGCGGGAAGTGGCAATTCCATATCCTCGGCGAATCAAGTATACTCTATAGTCCAGTCGGGAAGAACCTTGGCTGGCATTTACGGGGTCTCGATTTCAATTCTCAGCCAGATCATATTATGAGACATAAATCTTTGTTAGGTAGAGGTTCCTGGATAAGTATTTGTGACGTCTCAATTGAGATATCAATATCATCCGGGGCATAAAGAATCCTAGTAGGTATATGTGATTCGACACGCGTTTAGGTATTTATTTTTATTTAATGATAGCTATAATTATTAAAGCCTACTTCATAAACGTTCAAGAACATTAAGGTAAACTAAGTGATAATCAACTTCAAATATGCATATAAGAAGCGCTGATGGCCCGACAGCGACAGCATGTAGGTATTGAACTTAATTGATCCTAGAGATAAATACCTAAGGCGGTGTCCTACGTGAGCCACGAAAACGACACGACGGCGACGCGACGTTGCGAACGCGACGATCGCGTATCCTTACTTGCGTCGTATCGTATGTGACAGTCTGCGACAACACGCGACGTTGTCATTGTCGCGTGTAGCATCGCGTTGTGTTGTGTAGCGTCGCGTCGTATTCGTCGCTCACGTAGGACACCCCGTAATTACGGACACGACAAGTACCTAGTTGAATAAGAGAATCCTAGTTGCTGACCGAGCTTTGTACGGCACGAAAGGGCTGTGCATCTTACATCATCTTAATAACGATTCTACTCCATTTGAGGAGGATTTCTTAGTAAAACATCGAAATATGAGTTTTACAAGATTATCCTTACGGTTTAATTTTCAAGGCTCGAATTGAGGACTGAGAGGTTAAACGTAATGTAGATAATATTAAAGCTCATATTCTAGAGCTTTCGTATGACTTGATCGGAGTGGAATTAGTGTCCACTAATACCCCTTTCACATGGAGGAATGGGTGTTGAGCAATAGTCGTCAATCCCGGCTGTTAGTTTTTCATAGTAATTAAAGTAACCCCTTTATTGACCAGAGTAGAGGACCTTTTCATGCCATTGTCATACCTACTCATTTCATATACTTATTATGTAGAAAAGAACTGTAGTAACTATTAATAATGAAAGCTTCCTGTCATTTTTGGCCTGCAACGCATTAGCAATGGCTTTGATGTTTCTGAAGTCGAGGGGCAATGATCACCACTTACCATTTGGTGGTGATCATCGTCTATTAACTCGTTTGTCGGCTCTTTACTACATACGATTCTAAATACAACATGTTATTATGTAAATAGGAAAACAAGTTATAATAACTCGAGAAAACTGGCCATGGTTTGTATTTCTCATGTTATATTGTAAAATGTTGATCGTTTAGGAATACGTTTAGGGTTACCATTTCTTAATTTAAAAAGTAGGAAAACCGCTGGACATAATACGAAACTCGAATATTTCTAAAGACGTTTACACATTTATGCCCAACATTAAATGTTGTATTTATTTGTTGTCAATTGATACATACCTACTTTAATGAAAAAACATTAATGTGTAATATTTTTAACATTAATAAATAGATGAAAATTAATCAACTCAACAAAGTTCATTAATTTTTTAGGTTTTTAAAATAATCCTGTCATGTCCAATTACAAAGAAATAAGGTACTCTACATACGTCTAAGTCGTCTAATCAGTTGTTGTAAAATAGGACCTATTAAGTACTTAATTATACATTTGTACTTATATGTATATACATACATTACGGTATGATTCCCATACGTGGGAATACGGCCACAGTTCCGAACGAGTAAGTTTAAATGTTTACCTAGGTCACAAGTCTTAGGTGGGTTTGGCGCTTCTTGAGTACCGTTGGGCCCCAACTACAGCTATTTGTTAATGTTTTGCTATGGATTAAATAATTTACGTCTTTCGTAATGTTTCAATATTTATACAACGATATTAGGGTTAGGTACCTACACTACACTCACTACCTACGTTAATTTTTTAGGGCGCTTTATTTGCTAAAAATACCTTGTATCACTTGTATTCATAACTTCTTATGAGGGGTGTGTAGCATTATTATTGAACTGAATTACGTAATTACACACATGCTCAAATAAATGACCTATTCCGATCTAAGTAATACCAAAAAACTAATACCTTGGGCTAAAATCCTATCCTTTTTATCCTTAATTAGAAATAAACTATAATACAAGACTAATAATATTATGTTCCTATGTATCCAAAATAATCACGGAACGAAAATAATTGTTTTACAAAACATACAGTTTGAAAGGTGCTGTGTCATGGGGCACAACTCATGCGAAAGTGGCTTTCTCTTGATATAACTAATACAAAAATGCACCAAGTTTAAATAAAAAATCTCATAATTTCTGACTTTAAATGGAACTTCGTTGCACAGCCACAAGATAAAAGAATTGACCTACTCTTGTAACGTAATTGCAATTGCCCTATTTGTAAACCCTTGTGCCTATCACAATTTGATTCGAAGACTTTGGATATGTGGCCTTTTCTTGTCAAATGATGATGAATAATTTACAGAAATAAATATTCTTTTAAAACGAAGTTTGGGAACGGTTAATACACCCTGTATTTGCAGTTTTGATACAATTAAAAGGTCCCTCAATAATGTTTTTTTTATTGACTGTACGTTCTTGTACCTCCATATTTAAATGACTTTGAATTGTCCAGGTGCTAAGGCCACGATACAAACGGAAATCAATTGGAGAGTCCGGCTTTTTCATTTGCAATCCTAGAATCACCAACATAACAGTATTTAGCACGTTTATGCCTATCGCTATAAATTAACCCTGTTGTTGCTTCTTTACGATTATTCTGTTTATATTTAAAGTGAGAAAGCAGCATAAAACCGTATGATTTATACTTGATACCTAAGCTTTGATAGTGTTGAATCAAGTCTGGAAAAGTTTACGAGTAGGTACTTAGAACTTAGAACTCTGTCATACTGCTTGTTTTTTAAAAAGAGCCTGTGGCTGTTAGTAGGTGGAAAACTAGCAGACGAGCTGACTCTATGACGTACCACGTGGTCACAATCGTCAAAGGACATAAGTAACAACTTGTGTGTATACAAGGCTAGGCTTACTTTTTGCTGGCTTCACTCTTCTGTTTCTTCTTTTGTATAGTTTATTGGTCTGAGGCCTCAGGTTAGCTCAAAAAGGTGGTAGCTAGCCCGCGAAGCAATAGTCTACCTCTGGTGACCCGGTGATACTCAAACTTTTTCATTTACCAAGCAACTGTGAAAACTTTTTTAGACAATTATATCACTGCCCACGCCGCCCTGAATTTCTGCATTGCGTTGCTCCCCAATCCGCACACTCATACCTATCGTTTGCTTTCATATTCTGTGCACATAACTTATTAAATTAAAGTGAAAATATATATTATCCATTCATTAAAACATTGATTAAAAACTAACAGTACCTACCTGGTGAAGAAAAAAAAGCTTTGTAACGATTAATGAACATACATATCATCTAATTGCATTTGTAGAGGCGGTAGCGCTATTTTGTGTCACGATCTGATCCAAAATACGGACCTCCACGGACATACTTAACACGAATATGCTTTTTAATAGAGATCTATATGAGGTCGTTGAACATCAAATTGTTTTAATATCCCGCGGTACCGAGTCATATAATAACACAATCACCTTTCCCACCGTAACAGTTACAATACCTTTTGTACCTGCACTTGTACTTTCAAGTGTAATTAGGGATGGTGCGGCGGAAAATAATAGCTGAAATATCCGAAATATTTTATACATTAAATTGCTCGTTGTATTGAATTCGACATAATTAAGTTTCTTTTCGATAAAGAATAAACAAATTGTGCAATGTGAATATCGAATAATAATTTGTTAATTTATTATCATATTTATTTTTTGCAATGTAGTATAATCTAAATATTAAGCGAGTTTGAATCTATAAAAAGCTTGAAATTTTAGCATTTATGAATATATTGATTCAGTTGATTAATATAAAATATTTACTTTCAACCGGTCGCCTTTTGTGCTAAACTATTACATTTTACAAGTTTAGTAATACAATACATATTCTATTTCTTGTCAGAATACGTTGGATATTTAAATGAACTAAGTACCTATTTTAAGTTATCACTAACATTAACAGTCAGAGTAGATAAAAGGATAAATGTACAACACAAAATGCAATATCCGTATCCGAAACACATCACTATAGCGCGAAGGTACTGTAAGTGAAGTGACTGTTTCCCAGTGTTTCGACTACAAAGCGTCTTACAACATTAATAGGCTGTTCCAGTCTCCACAGATTATCAGAGCGCGGTGTGTGAGGTTCGCAATGCGGAAGAGGGCCTAGCAATCGCGAATAGGCACACGCTGAACTTTAACAACAAGAACATCAATTACTACAACAAAAACGATGACAATAACAGCGACATCAATAACTAGGTACATCAAAACGAATGACAACAACAACGACAATTAGCTCACAGTTTCCTAATTGTATCATGTTATATTGCACAGATTGGTACACAAAAGAAATACACTATAGTATATGATATGTACAACAAAAGATTATTTTTCAATTAAACCATTTTCTGTGTGTATTGTATACTAAACTTAAGAGTTCTTCATAATGATTTACCTATGTGGATCTTAAGTTTGTCAGCGCCGGCTCTAGGCCCTAATCAGAGTGGAGCGAGATTGTCTAAATGTCTTTCAGCGCCTCCTTGTTCGACTTCACGTTTTAGTTTGTTCAGGTTTAAAATATTGACGACCCGAATGGCGCAATGGTTAACACGCCGGATTGCTGTTCCGAGGGTCCTGGGTTCGATTCCCAGCGAGGCGACAATTTGAATGATGAGTTTAACTTTCCGTTCTCGGTCTGGGTGTGTGTTCTTGTCTTGTGTATTGTCTAAGGTACCCACGACACAGGGAATCCTAGTGTGGGGCTTTGAGTGTGTAGCGTTATTTATTATTTATTTATTATATGTACCTACTCTAAAAGGTTACTTAAGTTGATGAAACACCCTAAGCCCACCAAATATTGGCACCCCCTTGGCATCTGACACCCAAAGCAACCACTTTTCATGCTGTACTAGGGCTGGACTTAAATCTGCCTTTGTGGTCATCGTGTCGGGCATGAGGCATGCATGACCCTCACACCGTACAATAGAGCTAATGGGCTAATCTTCGGAACGGCTGAAACGATACTTATGGGACTTTCATTGGAAGATAGAGGAAGCTGTGTAGCGATGTATAGGCGTATAGGCAGCTACATATAATTATTTTTGTACAAGAATTCCCGCGGGATCGGGATTTACGAACGAAAATTTCCTACGCGTACGAAGACGCGGGTACAGCTCTAATAACTCTATAGCTCTATAGTAGTTACGTTATTATAAAACGATATCAACATAACTTTTAACAAAATAGAACCGACTTTACGCCGAAAAGTAGAAATCGGTTCAGTTAAACGCGGTTCCTAAATCCTTCTCCTAAGTCTGATAAACACGATGCTGGAAACCGCATCAAAATCGGTTCAATCAAACGCGAGATAATCGCGCACAAATATACATACATACAGGTCAAACTGAGAACCTCCTTTTTTGAAGTCAGTTAAAAAGGGTATGCCATCGATTTTCTCTTAATCCACGAAAATGATTTTCATGCGGAAGTAAATAACACAATCGATGGATATACTAGTTAGCTGGATGCGAAAACTTATGTATATTACGCATCCCGCTCTGTCACTATACCTACTTAGTATTTTTGCTAACCATAAAGTCCTCTAGTGAATAAATAAACCAAACCTGGTATAAAATAATCAATTAAAATTCTCAAATCATTGGAAACCTTGGCTACATTTTACTGCGTAGGTTTTATAAGGGTCATGTGACTTCAAGGTGGTTTCATTCATTCCATACAGTTATTGTCCAACACAAGTTTGGTCATTAAATGCAAATTTTATTACAGGCGCTTTTATTGCGCGTATTTTAACTTAAATAATACCTATTACATACTTAGGTACTATTAAAGCACGATTACATATTTTCTCTTTTTAATTGATTTATTTATCTAGGTGTCAAAATGACCTCAATATTATGTGTACCTACTTCTATCTCTGCCAACTAATTTGACTTGGATAAAAAAAATATCTATGTTGCAAGACAACGTCTGCCGGGTCAGCTAAAATACGAATATGAATTTAATGGTGCGTACAGACTATGTAACAAAACATGTTATAAAACATAGTTAAATAACATGTTTTACAAATGTGGACGCTATGTGTTACAAAAACAAGTTATACAACATGTTATTAGTTTGTGCAACAATATTATATAACTTTTGCGCACGGGTTACCTACTTGTGCCTTGTTATAAAACATTGTTATACAACAATGTTGTTTTAATGTGTACGGTCTTGTAACATGTTTCATTGTTAGACAACAATGTTAGATAGTGTGGACGTGTTATAAAACAGAAGTTATATAACATGTTGCATAATCTGTACGCACAATAAGGTTAAGTTTACACAACACTGAAAACTGAAATTGAAAACTGTCAGCCCTGCCCTATTATAACTCCTTAAATACCGCTCAGCATTAAATCATCCGAGACATTTATCTCTGCTACAATTTGCTCTGCATACATCGTGAGTATACATACAACGTGCTCTTTATAGAGAAATCTTCAAATCTTCAATCGATATTTAATTGATTGTTTATGTTTTAATATTGTGAAAAGCAGATGACTCCAACGGTAATGCCTGTGATTAAATACAGATAACTTATACAGAGTGTGTAAAAAGATTAGATTATACCTTTTTATGTCATAAATGATTGGCTTTTTATGGTGTGTTATGTAATGAAGTTTTAAGTAAAAAGACAGACGGCGGCAGCATAATCTATTAATAGGTTCCCGTTAGTCTCCTTTTGGGTACCTACCTGTCTCCTGCTGTATCATACGTTAAGTTTTTATTGAGTAAGTTCATATTCACCAAAGAGCGGGTTAAAAAGGGCAATTCGGGTTGTATGAACGTATCGCATTTATAGTTATTTTACACGTTGGAAAAGTCCATAGCGCATAGAAGTGAAGGTATTTTTTAACTCGACTGTAATAATGCACATTGGGACCAATGTTGGTCAAGACAAGGTATAAATCTAGCAGTTCGTACTGGAGCAGCGTTGTGGACCATGCTCTTGACCTTCCCAGTCATAATCATAAGGCGACGGTGCCCAATAGTGGGCAAGGTGAGTGGGTGGGTTGAGGCCATAGCGACTTAACTCCAATCGAGTGTACCCTGACTGAAACCTTCGCCAGCTTTAGAAGTTTGGGAATATTTTCTTTAGGCGACGTTAACCCATACTAATATTATAAATTCCAAAGTCTGTCTGTCTGTGACGTTTTCACGGCTAAACCACCGCACCACCCACCGGTCCGATTTGGATGAAATTCGGAATGAAAATAGTTGAAGACTCAGAGTCACACATAGGCTACTTTTTTTCAAAAATCAACCCCTAAACTAATGGCTTGAAATAGGGGATGAAAGTTTGTATGAAAAATCCCGTTTCGCGATATAAATAAATTCCACGCGGGCGAAGCCGCGGGCAGAAGCTAGTTTATATTAAAGCCGTCAACTATAACCAAACAAGGAAGACGCCGAGCAAAATATGATATCACCACGCGTAATTAATTAGTAATTACCATTAACTACTAAACACTAAGGCTACAGTGCGAGCTAGATAGCCTAGTGGTTTCTAGGTTTCTACATAATTCTCTCATTTCGTCATCTGTGTGCGTTACGTAGTCTTCTCACGGTATGTTCGGTCTAATCTAATCTGATCAGGGAATGTTATTTTAAAAGCTTTTCCTACATTCACTACTGTTTTATTGCAGCGATGAAAGTAGGTGCTTCAGCTATCACTATTACTTGTTTGATATCCACAGGGCCTGATTAAGAGTTCTGACCGCCCTAGGCTAATTATCAGGACGCGCCCCCCCGGGCCCCACAGGGGCGCCGTAAGGTGTGTTGGCGCCCGCGTGCAAAACCGATTTGCACCCCCCCTCCCCCCGGGTTCAATACTAATTTCATACAGATTAATGTCCATAATATAAGCGTGTTATAGTCGCGCGTTCGGGCTAAAAAGTAGTATATTATAACATGATTCATGGTATGATTCATGGTTGGACCTGGATGGCGCAATGGTTAACATGCCGGACCGCTAAGCCGAGGGTCCTGGGTTGGATTCCCAGTGAGACGGAAATTTAAATGATGAGTTTAAGTTTCCGTTCTTGGTTTGGGTGTGTCCTTGTCGTGTGCGTTGTCCATGGCACCCACGACACGGGGAATCCTAGTGTGTAGCGTTATTTATTATATACTATAAAAAAGTTTTCAAATCGAACTGCAAGCGAAACTAACATTGTTTTATAATTTGCACGACATTCAACATTAGGCTGGCAACATTTTTTTAGCTGACCTGCCGTTACCAAATCGTCCCAAAATCATAACAATGAGGGTAACCGTTTTTGTGCTCACCAGTTGGCGCCACTGCAGAGTGCGGTCATGCTGTCAAAGCCCGCCCATACATAAACAGTTGGCGCCACTGCAGTGAATGAAATTCAGACCATTCAGACAAGCGAAAAGTGACAGACAGACCTCCCTTCTCACTAGCGCCTCTAGCGGAAAATTCACACGCGGTTACCCTCATTGACTGCAGGCTACGTACCTAACCTAGTAGAGAACCAAATCCATATCGGATTTGACCGCAAGTCTTGTATTGGCTTAGTCTCAATAGACAACTTAGTTATTGCGACCATTGCACATGAACGTGGTCAGAACATGAAAGTTGCTTTGATTTTGAGTATTTTTTAAATATCTTAAGCGGTCGATATAGTGTCGCGCATTACTATTACTAAGGGTGACGTGCGGTATGCGGGGTGTCCCTTCCCCCGCGCCTCACCTCATATGCCGATTGCCATGCGGACCTGTCGCGTACTGTAGACGGTACCTTTAGCGTTTTAGCGAGCTGCGATGTTGCCAGCTCGCACTCGCTCATCACCGACCGATTCGAGTGATAAGGCAGTGTTTGTTTTACGCGCGCAAAATTCAGGGATTCTCAAGCTTTTTTTGTTCACACCGCATTTAGTTTTTGTATTTTGGTCTCGATCTAGTTGAAATATGTAGGGTGCAATGATGCTAGTAGATTAGTAGTGCAAGCGAAGACTCGATTTCGGCGCCCCCTCCGATCCTCGCGCCCTAGGCTGCAGCCTAATTAGCCTATAGGGTAAATCAGGCCCTGGATATCCATCTAGCATCAGGTAAACTACTAGTTATGTATGATGCTTACTGTAGAAATAAGTAAAGACTTGTGCGGCCATTCAATATTTCATGTTTGAGAAACGAATCCAGAGGTGTTATATTACCTAAAAGAAGAAAGCTATGTAAGCCATAAAATATGGATGTGTGTCCAAATATCTAACATAAATGGCTTTCGTCAATTACTTCACTATGATTTTGTAACAAACAACAACCGTAGTTAGATAGGTAGGTACTTGTCGGCTCATGTAGATAAAAGTACAGAGGCATTGATTCCCTGAAGCTATAGCAAATATTACTAATAAAAATAATGAGACATTTCTGATATTAATAAAAACAGTATTTTATTTTTGGAAAAGTATTTTTAGTTTTTGAGCCACTTGTTATTCAGAGCATACCTACATACACAACTCATACTCAGTTAAATATGGTTGATACGGAAGACTAAACTAGTTTTACCTTAGCCAAGTGAGCTACCTACATGTTATTTTATTTGTATAAATATGTATGGCACGATTACAGCGATAGGCGATAGGCCGTGTGCTCTATGAATGAAATCCGGTTGTGGTAACATTTAAATTTTAAGTACCTGGTTGACCGAGCTTTGCTCGGTTGAAAATTATATTTAGTATGAATCGCAAGAAATACGAGGAATTCCGCCATCTATTCAGGAGTCAAATCATACAACTGTTCACTGAGCACAAAATTCATTTTACTTATGTTACGGCCAAAGGATCTCAACAGCGTGTTTCACAAAGTTGTACAGCGCCATCTAGTTTCATACTACTGAAATTTCAACACGTTACAAACAGTACCTCATAGAAGTTAACTGTGTGAGCGAATTAATTGCATTTTAAATAGGTACATACTTAATTAGATAAATTCATTGAACTTTCCTTCGTACTTTTCGCAGGCTTAGGCAGTCCCCGACTGAAATTTTTATTTGCGATAAAATGTATTGAATGTTTATGATAATTAAACAACATAAATAAATATACTTTTAGTTTAATGAGCAAGTTGTTAGACGTACTTAAAATTTTATTGATTCTATTTACAACAATAGTAATTTCATCGATCTGACCATTATTTATTTAAAACTTTATTAAAATATATTATTAAATCGATAATAACAAAACTAACATTTATTTACAAATATTCTCGTAAATATCACAAACGCACGTTAAACTATCACTACGCGTCCTGCGAGGTCAAGCGAGATAATCGCACTGATTTTTAATTTTATTCAAACAGAAAATAGGTAGGTATAACGCAAAAATAGCGCTACAAATAGAACAAAAATATATTCGAGCGCCATCTAGTTTCATACTACTGAAACAAACAAACCGTATCTCATAGAAGTTATCCTAATGTTTCATAGATGGCGTCAGTTCAACACGTTACAAACAGTACCTCATAGAAGTTATCCTAATGTTTCATAGATGACGTCAGTATGATGTTTTTAAAATCTCTTTATCTCGGGAACCGAGCTTTTCTCGAACCTGGGACCTTGATAAATCGATTCCTTGAGCCGAAAACCCCCTAATCTGTAACTTTCATGAAAATCTTTGCAGCCGTTTCCGAGATCGTGATTATATATATAGGTATAAATAAATAAATAAATAAATAAATATACAAGAATTGCTCGTTTAAAGATATTAGATAACGTCTCGCTCAACAACTAAATACTTTAAATGTAGACATCATAATAAATGAATGACAATTGGATTAGGTAGATATATTTTATACTTATTTATGCCTGATTTCACACGTCGGTAAACCACAGAATAAAGGACTTCGCACAATAACAACCCGGTAACGAACCGACTAATTATTACGATTGCATTTCTATTCGATAAATGTTGTCGGTTTCGAGATGGTCAGGAGTGGATGGTGAAGTACGTCTTTCAAGTACCTTTGCAGCCGTTTAACCAAGACTTAAGATTATAATTGAATGCTTTTGTTTTAGTCGGTCCGTTGACGGGTCGAGCGCAGTGCTTAAAGCTGCAATCAGCCGGTTTGAGAAAACACAGGTAATGTATGTAGGTTTTCTCAAGATGTTTTCCTTTACCGTAGTGAATCACAATTCAACGATGGCAGTAGCAAGTTAGTGTGAAAGCACACATTACCTTGGCACCTTCCCTGAAGAAAGAGTGGCTGCTGTTGCTTAGTTCATACTTAATCGAAGCTATGAATATAAACATGGCAGTTGCCAAGAAAACCCGACCCAATATGCTGGCACTTTGTCAATGTGGAAATGAAACAAATGACTATGAAAGGAAATGGTAGATACTTATATGATAAGTTGACTTAATTTTGTATAAATATGCATCTTTAATCTATTTGTACAGCAACAAGATTGTCTTTGTTGACGTACCTAACAATGTAACCAGCTGACCTTAGGTAGATTTCTAGATTTCTATAAAAACTATGTATGGGAAACCTATCAATGTGAATAGTGATCCCGTCGTCACGGCGCGGCGTCGGATCGGAACGCGCTGGGTGTCCAAAACAAGCACTACAATTTGGCATCATTAGGTAAACAAGTTGTCATTTTGAAATGTTATTTCGAAAAACCCATTTTTTAATCGTTATGTACTAACGAAGTTTTAATCGGCGACTGTAAAAGGACCGCCCAAAAATTACACTCTCTACTCATGATATCACTAAGGTGGTATATCAAGTCATAGGAAGAATTATGAATTTTTAAAGTTAAGTTTGCTAAATGTGGGATTATCTATGAGAATAATTTATTTAAAACCTAAAATAAGTAACAGAGACGTTTAGAGCTGGCGCAACCGAGGAAAAGTAGGTATAAGTAAGTATATCGCACTTGCGCCTAGCTACTACCACCGAAAGTTTGTCGTATGAATGACGTTACTGACGGTATTGTACATGGACTTAACTGCTAAAATTAAGAATGGACTTTTCATCGTGTACGATTTTACTTTCGCATGCCAGCTATGCATGGAGTAAAGGTAAAATATAAAATTAGTCACCTCGCACATTAAGATTTTTATTATATTATAGCCGCCAATCCGCACTTGGCCAGCGTGGTGGACTATGGCCTTATTAACCTTCACATTCTGAGAAGAGACCCGTGCTCAATAGTGGGCCATGATGGGTTGAGATGATGATAAAGGTACAAAGTGAAGAAGTACTGACAATAACACTTGTCACAGTTACTTTCCAGTTACTACACACTTACTTTCCTAACATGTCACAGTTGATAAGAATAAATCCGCATTTCACCTCACAGCGCCAAAGGAAGGGACGTGACATAAGGACGTGACCTCATGGCTCTCACACACATCATAATGTTTTATTCAGCACCTACTTTCAGTTGGCACCATAGGCAGCTATCTACAGCACAAATAAATATGAAACAGAAAGTGTTTCAAAAATTTTAATTTCGGAAGTGTCTTATAAAATCTATATTTATCGTATATTTTTCAATCATCATTATCTTCTTCATATAGATAGAATTGTCTCGACCGGGAACCAAACTCGCTGCTTCGGACATGATCCCTACCAAACTTATGGTCACAGTAAGAAACTGTCAAATAACAAATTTAGATCCCTTTAAAAACTATTAAAGCAGAGTCAATCCCAAAGCCTCGCCAAAAAGTTTTACCACCTACAATCACATAATGACCATATTAAAATTCAACGCCAATAATCATAAACGTTCCGTTATTCATATACCTATTAAACTGTGTTATATATAGACAAAACGATGTAACACCCACTGATGACCGTAACATAATAATGTTGTACTATCCACCAGCTAGGGTTGCTACGATTTTTTTCGATTTATAGTATTTTTCACGCCATATACCTACGATCTTATAAAATAGAGAAAAATATATAAAAGACGTTAAAACATGTTTTTTTTCATTTCGAACACTACAATTTTGAGACTTTATATGTATAAGAAAATTACGTGCTATATTATATAACCAAATTTTTACATTGCGCTGCGATCTCGAATACCTCCCATAGGGATTTGAAAGACCTCGATCTAAAATTATAGGCCTCAAAATTACTTCAATTTTTTTTTAAATACATTGTTTAAACGCAGATATATATTTTAATGAGTAGTTCAATTGAATAGCATGTACATAGTAGTACCTATACCTACCTATGCAGTAGCGAAATACCTGTAGTAAAGTAAAGTGCGAAATATATACCAATATTATAGTCCAGTCGGCAGCCCTAACAGCACCGGACAAGGATTTTCGTACGCCAACAGCCATTTATGGATCAGCTACTATTCACTGTGGCCCTACAAGTCTGGGAGGCGATCTCATTTTATAGAAATGGCAGAGCCACATAAACACCTTGTTTGGTAGGTCTTCCGACGATGACTCAGGCTACGATCGTGTACAGAAATGGATATCTCAATCATGGTCGGCTTATTGTCTAACAGCCGTTTTTACTGCGCTTAATCTCTGGATAAGTTAGGACGTGAAGTGAGATTTCGACAATTACTGGACAAATGAATTGGAGTTAATGAATTTGTATTTTGAATCATCCAGTGATGGTTATGGTTAATAGGCATAGTCACTTAACATTGAATCTGGTCATCCTCACCATCGCATCTTGTCATTTTTAACGTCGCATTTGGTCATCCTTAACAACGCATTTAGTCATCCTTAACATGGCATGAATGGCGAAAAGCACGATACCTATAATTAAAAAATTACTTTCGAATTATTATCGAATCGACAATAACACGCTTTTCATATTGTAATGCTTAATTTGAAATTAATAATTTAAAATAAAATTGCGAAATCTGTCAGACGTTAATTACAAACACGTTACATGTCGTCTTGAAGCAAAAATCTTACATTTACAGGCAGTAAAATAAACAGCTGCAATTTTAAACGTGTTTTTGAAACTATGCGTAACTAATGACAGTTTCTTTGTTAAGTATGCAGTGCATATGCAAGCGGTGCTGGTAATGTATGCATGATATGCGAGAGTGGTGGTGTTTTGTAGGGCAAACGTGCGTTTCGTGTGTCAAATGCACCAGGTTTTCACCATAGCGATTGCAGTTATTATACGACACCTCACTACTTGCCACCACAACTGGGTATTATAATTATTGTATTGTAAATGTTTGTTTAAATATAGTGACTTACATACAAGTAGGAACACTATATGGTTTTGTACTTTTTTAATTCAAAGAATATGGGTTACATTTTCAGATTTTTAACGTTTCATTTTCCTTTTTAAATAAACATTTATTACAAGGATTTATCTAACTTACGTATTTGCATATTGCTTAAGTTTTTTTTTATATTATTGACGACCTGTTATTTGAGAAGTTTTTAAAATATTTTTTTTCATACAGTTTTTAGTATAAATTAAACAATTTTTTATTCATTCAAATCTTTGGACGAATTACTTTAAGGTCAAAAAGTAACAAGCAAAATAATGCAGGTATTACTAGATACAAATTAAATCATCTTCTAATTGCCCATCCAGTGTTCTGCTCTTACTAATTGCAGCTTATTAGTGCGTGGGATACGTTACGAGCCATAACGAGTTGAATTAATAATGATCTGATTATGTTTACGAATACTATAGGTATTATTAGCGGAAAAAACAATCATGCACTACTTTATGGTTGGTGGAAACCTCCGTACATAGACATCAGTAACACGACGAATAAAATTCGAGCAAGATTTGCAACGCGTTGCCAACCGATAGAAACAATGAATTTGTAATCTCTTTCTCCAATTATCTAGCGATATATTATTATCTACAAAACACACTCATAAAATTATGGCACAATTTGTATTAACTTATTTCAAACTAAAATATAAAAAGTCGTAGTTACAATTTATTTTAAAACTAAAAAGTAGCAGAATTATGTAGTAACGTGAAACGGAACATGTGCATTTTGCGCCACCTATCGAGGAATTCCTGACGCGCACGCGTTCGGCTCTACTTCGTAGAGTAGGAATGCGCGGGAGATGGCCGATACTGCACTTGCAGACCCAACATAAAATAGATACTTCATAGACACATCTACTGCTGGTGACTATACCAAGTTACTTCATAAATATTCTTCATACTTAGTTACTACATAAATGAATCCCACGAAATCTTTGTGCTACCTGTTAACTATTAACTAAAAATACAATAATAAAATAATTATTAAATAGATAATTTTAAAACTTATTTAAATTTTATCTGATTGGTTGATTGTGCAGATTAAAATTTGTGCATTTTGGCATTGGGGAAATTTAAAAAAATACAAATGTGCGCAAATTGTGTAGTGATTGAACATTGAAAAACGCTTTGAGAGAATAAAAAGTGAACTTGACTGAAGTGGGCTCGCTTCAAAACTTCTGGCCTGAAGTAAAATCATCTGTGTCTCGTGTAATGTAATGAATATAAACAAACAACCAAGACCCGCAAAAAAATCCTACATAAATTATACATTTAAATGGTTGAGTGTCCGATAAAAAACTTTCCGCCATCATAGCTAATAGGTTCACTAATATTGCTTCCACTGAACACTATTTTTTCTTTTTTTTTTGTCAAGAAATAAAATTATTATTATCGTATTAAAATAAAGATCTAAACTCAAAGATTTATTTTTCCATGTTTTCAAACCAGTTCTTTTTGCAAATCATAGACAAGCGTTTTATCTCTACGCGCCATTTCTACGCAACATCCGTTCTGCAACAACTATGCACTCGGCCGCTTATCTTAACATCATTAAAAATGATTTAATTTTTTATCTGTAAAATAATTCAAACTTCGCTCCGTAAATAGAATGGAACAGGAAATGACGGTGATGAATTCTTGAGCGAGTTAGCTGATTCATCTCATGAGTAGGTACGTTACATTCGCGGTATCAAATTATACCTTACAACTGTAAAAAACCTTTTGTTATACCGCTCTGACTTAATGACTAATTATTTCCCCTTAACTGATAACTTGACGACTTGCTTGGACTCGTTCGTCATATTTTGAAACAAACTAGTAGCTCGCAATCTCTTTATTAATTTACCGGATGTTAGTAATCTGTAGCTATGTTCGAACAGAGAAGGGAAAAATTAAAGAAGGTTACCCATGATTACAGATAACAATTTCATCTGGCTATAATTATGTGTCCAAAATTAAATTATGATTACGGATTATAATTTCACCAGGAGCACGGAAATACCCAAGAACGCACTCACTACCTACTACTCGTGGGGACAATAAGGCCTCCAGATGTAACAATAATTTTGCCCATCATTGATTTAATTTTGCCCATCTGTGTTTCCGAAAAAAAAATATCGTTGTTCATTTGGTATTATTTCTTCCTATTTCTCGCCAAAAGCGTTTCCCACTGAAGCATTCTATCTAGTGATGAAAATTACACTGAAAATGTGTGTAGATTTTTTTAAAAGGATTATCAAGGAGTTTAGCCATGACCACGATCCATGCAACGGGTTAAAAAATCTCCATACAAAATACATATCGTGTGTACCCGTATCATAGTAAAATGTGTACAATCCGCGATGAGTTAAGTTTAAAAGCATTATCAAGTTCAAACAGATAAGAAATACATTTACAAATCACCTCAAGGGGTAGGTGACCCCTAACGACTTTAACATTTATCTTTTTACCTGTCCTTTCACGACTATCTGATTCTTAATTCATTATTGCACATTAACAAATTGTATTTCGGTAATATCTGACCTTTCAAGTCTACAAGACTAACAATCATTTATTCATTGTTCATAATGAATGAAACGTGAAAATACGATTCTAAAATGGTCATTTTATTACAGTAGGTAGATGAATAAATGAGCTCACAGAGCCCTCTGTCGGCATCTTACCGTCGACCACCGTTAGTGGAAAATCTAGCTAACCGCAAATTGCACTTGCGCACATATTTTTGAAATTCGCACAATTTCGGGCTATTTGCGGCAAAAATAGAGCAGCGAATTGCAACGTTTGTGCAGAAATTCTGCCCTAGATTCTTTCAAGCGAAATAACGAGGAATTAAAAAGAGAATTTCCTGTTCAATTATGGATTCCTGTTCAAAACGTGCAACTCAGGTAATTTGGAAAATATAGTGACTCAAATTCGTAATTGCGATGAAATATGATGCTTTTCTCTGAGATAAAATAGAGTTGCGTTGAAATCGAATTGATCTAATGAGCGCAGAATTTAAAGCTCTGTTCGAGAGTTACATAACCCGGATAACATCACCGATAGCAATTATTTCAATAACATATTTTCGTTACCAAGAACACGACAAAACATAAGGCAATCTATAAATAAATTTTTCAAGCCTGACTGTTCATGATCGGAGATTCTGTTTTATATATAAGCGGTATAGAAAACTTTGAAAACGCGATTCAGGTTTTTGTCGTCACGTGTATGACGTCTCTGGACTTATTGTACGTTATGTATTAAAAACTCACCAAGTAACAATCAATGGGCTTCTCCCTCGGTCGGTGGTATGCCTTCTGTAGCTCGGTCTGTTTGAGCGCGTGTGCGATGTGGAGTGCACTCGCGTCGAACCTTCCATACTGGTAGTCGGGCACGTCGCGCGATATCTCGCGGGCGGGCGACGCGTGCACGCTGCCGCCGTTCGTCGCGCGTGTTGGGGACACTGCGGATAACGTCAAGGATTTAGTAAGGTACTTAACTCACATTGGTGCGATTACCCGATGCTATAAGTACAGAATGCCGTTTGTCGCGCGTGTTGGGGACACTGCGGATAACGTCAAGGATTTAGTAAGGTAACTCACATTGGTGCGATTACCCGAACCTACAAGTATAAAACGCCGTTTGTCGCGCGTGGCGGGGACACTGCGGGCAAAGTCAACGGACTTTTGCAAATTATAGGCGAAGGTTTAGACGTAATTCTACTTACTAAATAAATAAATAAATCCTAATTCTGACGACCTAGTTGCATACGCAATGAGACGCATAAAGCCTTGACAAATAACTATTAAAAGAAAATTTGTGACCTCAGGTTCAATTTACTGTACAACCTCAGTTACTTCAATATTTCTGTTTGATCCACGAGTGACTGGACATTTAAGCTACAAAAACTTCGCAGTTTCGTATGGCGACAACATTCGAATAATTTAACAATCTATATTAATGAGATATTCGTTTGGTGTTGGATTTAGCAGTTTAATATTAATTAACGTGTTATCATCTATAAATTACATCACTTAAGTCATTTGTTCATGATCTACTCATAAGAAACAGTAGGGGTCCAAATTGCTCCCTTGTCGAAAGCCGCCTCATAAGTAAGTGATTCGTGAGAAACGCGAACCTATAGGTACTTCGTTTTATTGAAATACAAATGCATCTTTACTATTTGAATCACGGCCGAATTCCATGCCAAACGGTACAAACGTATTAATAGTAAGTAAATAACGTATAACAATCAGACTGCGTTGCCGATCAGTGCGTCGTCTAACGGTGTGTGGAATAATAACAAGTGATTAGCGCCTATTGGCTCGTGAAGTGGTCGGCCGCTCGAATCCGCCGTTACACGCCGACAATGCGTCCGAATGCCGGTTTCAACGCGTCTATCGTCTTAATTACACACTTTTATACGTCCCGTGACAGTTGGACTTACCTTAATGAAGAGCGTAAAGCTCGGAGCACTACTTATTTAATTAGTATTAATCGTATTGTATTAGTGGTGTTTAAGTCAGTTGTCGGCCCGTGATTCTCATACTTGTTTTGTTTCTGAACAAAAACTGTATGTAGATACACCTCACGGTTGTTTATACCTAAAGCACAAGTCCAAACGCAGCCTCGTGGAATATGCTTAGATTTCCTCACTTATGAGGAGACATCTGTGTTCAGCAGTGGGCAATGTAACCCATTGCCAGCCGTGAAAAAGTATTAGTTTTTCTTAGCATACCTAATTATGTTCTAGTAGCAGGTGTTTTTCTTGCCAGTCAACATAATAGTGTTTAAAGTAAGTAGGTATTAATAAAAATAAATTATCACTGCATATGAGAAAATATTATACTCCTACTATGATATAGGTCAGTTTTCCAACTTCCGATTTTAACCAACTACATTTGTAAGACATAATAGCCATAATAAATTAGGTATTTATATGTAATCATCTGCCCCCAGGTTCTTAGTATCGTACATACCTACCTATCTTATAAATAAGGTAAATATTGTAAACTATTGTAAACTGCGGTCTTTTGAAAAGAATACAAGAAATATTGTAAACCTCCCCGTAACCTATGCTACTCCTATGTCTGCCCCATGAAGCAAATATAGAGAGGAGACGTTGTATGTAGATTTCCCTCAGAAAGAACACGTGACACTTTGCGGGGCGAGGGGTTGTTAGATCCCGCCTACTTCTTTATTTTCCATCTAACGGTCAATAGCAAAACTACTCGCTTCGTTCTATATCGATTTTACTATGTAGTTTAACTATCTCACACTAGATGTCAATAAATGTAGGATATAACAGGTACGTACTCAAAATATAAGTATAGTGTCGCCATCTAATGTCGAGTAGACAGCACTTCATCCTTTTCTTTGAAAATATGAACGTCCATAACGCTGTGCACCGGACGGGCGCCAACGGTAGACTGACTTCAGGCCACGCCTACTGTGATGACGTCAGGACCTAGTTGAGTCACAGTGCACAGTTGCTTAGGCCGTCTCCTCTCTATATTTGCTTCATGGTCTGCCCTACAAGCAAGAAGTCTCGTATTTAATTTTTAGCCGAAGAAGACATTCACTTAAATGCGAGGCTGACAAATGCTTGTTCTTGAACCGTTTATGTACCTACGTAATGCTTTAGTTGTCTGTCACAACACAGGAAATCTTAGTGCCAGGATGTGACTGTGTGAACGATTAGGTACCTACTGTGCATGTTGCGATTTTGTGAAATCCCAGAATCATTTTCTTTTCCAACATAAGAAGGTACATATGTCGCCCGCTTGATAATAAAGAGTAGGCATCTAATACTCAAAAATTCAATGTGTGGGGAAATCACCTTTAAAGTTTTGGATTATAGACTAGTTGCACCAAATGAAACAAGAAACCGATCCTTTTTTCTCGCTCAAATTCGTCAAATTTGAACGGCTGTCGAATTTTACATTTAGGTATACCTACTTTTCGCATTTCTACAGCGTTTTATCAAAAAAACTTAATTTTCCCAGTCTTTGACTTAAGTATTTCTCTCTTTTATTAGGTGTGCGATATTTTTTAAGAATATCCTAAACAAAACGTAAAACTTTACATAAGTACCTGTCAGGATATCTATCACTCTTGATAGTCACGAAATTTTTGACTAATTCATTGCCTATAAGAATGAATGGGAAAGACCAGTTCCTTACCGAAAGTGTTTTACAGTGCCACAAACTTATCTGACCCGGTGGCCAAAATTGGAACTAATGCAATTGTTATACTTTTGTCAGACAAAGACAGTAGCGCCTCTATCTTACCGGGTCAGATAAGATTGTGGCACTGTACACGATTGTCAATTCGAAATGAGCGGACAGACCACCTGATAGGCTAGCAAATGATAGATGAGCTTTTAAATGGCCACAGGCTTCCTTGGACGGCTATATAACCTGGAGTGTTTCTAACATGTTGTTGGTCAAATATTAAACAAGAAAATTGCTAGTTATTATATTATATCTAATATCTTTAAACGAGCAATTCTTGTATATTTATTTATTTATATATATATAATCACGATCTCGGAAACGGCTGCAAAGATTTTCATGAAAGTTACAGATTAGGGGGTTTTCGGCTCAAGGAATCGATTTATCAAGGTCCCAGGTTCGAGAAAAGCTCGGTTCCCGAGATAAAGAGATTTTAAAAACATCATACTGACGTCATCTATGAAACATTAGGATAACTTCTATGAGGTACTGTTTGTAACGTGTTGAACTGACGCCATCTATGAAACATTAGGATAACTTCTATGAGATACGGTTGGTTTGTTTGAAACTAGATGGCGCTCGAATATATATTAATATTCATTCTTACGTTGAAGCGCTATTTTTGCGTTATACCTACCTATTTTCTGTTTGAATAAAATTAAAAATCAGTGCGATTATCTCGCTTGACCTCGCAGGACGCGTAGTGATAGTTTAACGTGCGTTTGTGATATTTACGAGAATATTTGTAAATAAATGTTAGTTTTGTTATTATCGATTTAATAATATATTTTAATAAAGTTTTAAATAAATAATGGTCAGATCGATGAAATTACTATTGTTGTAAATAGAATCAATAAAATTTTAAGTACGCCTAACAACTTGCTCATTAAACTAAAAGTATATTTATTTATGTTGTTTAATTATCATAAACATTCAATACATTTTATCGCAAATAAAAATTTCAGTCGGGGACTGCCTAAGCCTGCGAAAAGTACGAAGGAAAGTTCAATGAATTTATCTAATTAAGTATGTACCTATTTAAAATGCAATTAATTCGCTCACACAGTTAACTTCTATGAGGTACTGTTTGTAACGTGTTGAAATTTCAGTAGTATGAAACTAGATGGCGCTGTACAACTTTGTGAAACACGCTGTTGAGATCCTTTGGCCGTAACATAAGTAAAATGAATTTTGTGCTCAGTGAACAGTTGTATGATTTGACTCCTGAATAGATGGCGGAATTCCTCGTATTTCTTGCGATTCATACTAAATATAATTTTCAACCGAGCAAAGCTCGGTCAACCAGGTACTATAAGTATTACAAGCGAAACACGAAAAAGATTTCATGGCAATTATAAAACCACATAAAAAGGACAAAAGTTTAGCGCCCAGATTTGAAAAGGTAACCCAGGGAACTTTTAAAAGAACCTAGCTCGCACTTTGGTAAGAAGAGTGCACTGGAAGAAATTTGCATTGATTTCAGGATTTATACTGCCGCCTTTTCATACCCTAGATGTTTATTGAAAATTGAGTAAAACAAATGAATAATCTGAATAATTAAATAGAAAGACACTATCAATTACGTTAGTAATTCCGCTGAGGCTTTTCACTAATAGAACGTTAAAACATCTATCACAAATCTATTCAATCATTATAAACCTAATCTACAGCAACGATTTTATCAAGGCTTATTGGTCATAATTGTCATATTATTATCTTCTAATAATTTACCTTCTAGCGAACGTTTGGTTCCAAGGCATTTTAGTGTTAAATACGGATATTATAAAGGCGAAGTTGGATTAAACGACGATAAAATAAAGTTCAGGAATGGGGTCGTTGACCGCATTGCTCATATCTCATAAGTTACACAGTTTCATTCAGTTAAGGCATGCCTGCCTAAAGTAGGTAGCATTTTTCTATGTACAAAACTGGTTACGGTACGTATGTTCTAAGCAGTTGTGCAAATAGGTGGTAATATCCGTAGATATGTGACCGATTTGCATAATGTCCACAAATGTGATATTATCCGTGACAAATAAACGAGATCCAAGAATTTATAATTCCTTAACATGTATTTGAACTCTTTTTTCTGGGGTTAATTTTATTGAACTCTATAAAAAAATTAAATTCTGCTGTCTGTGGAACCTATTCGATATGTAAAACTTTAAATTTAATAGTTCTTCGTCTTCAGTCTCTACTGACTCTAGCTAATTTTTAGGGTGTAAGGGCCCCCTTGCTACTGAACGATTCTTTCTTTCTTGTGCACCCTGCTGAAAAACTCCTGCACCATCGTTTTGATTCTACACTTCTAGGTTGTCACAGCATTTGCAAACCTGTTGACGACCGCGCAAGGAGTCGACGGGGTAGGCGCGGGCGGGGAGCGGTCCCGACACTACCGAACAGACGGCATTAGAGAACGCGCGCGCTCACTCACTTAAAAATCCATACAAACCCAACTGTAATGTTAATTTGGAATAAATACTTATTGTATATGAAGAATCTGCATTTTTCTACTCATCACTAACAAAACTGGCGACCGTGAAAGGACATTACAATATACGAAGATTACAAGATATACGGTGGAAGACTTTACTCAACGACATAATTCAAACTTCGCTTCACATAGAAGAAAGAAATACTGGTTGGAACAAAGGATTGTGTGAATCAGTGGCACATCACAGCGAGATCATAATAACCAGGGGAGTAGCTCTGTCCTTTTCCCTTTATTACCTAAATTAACTTCAATTTGTTTGGGACGTGTTGGATTGCAAGTGTGTAATACTAGTATTTTTTGTGTGCATATTGGTGTCACGTAAGACTAAGACATAATTTTTAGTGTTTTGCGAACACCGAGGTGCTTACATATTTATGTGTGTTGGCTATCTTAATTAAGCATCATTAGTACCTTTCATTATCGTCTTAATAAAAAGTGTTTACTTAAATTCAAGCACTACTTAATGCTACGAGTGAAAGCCTTAGCTCTTAAATTATAGCTAAATGCTTAAATAGCACGTAAGTAAACACATATATCTTCAAGCGCAGCGTTCTCATTACACACAAATAATAATTATAGTTGCAATTCATTTATGCACTTTAGTATTGGAAGCAAACTATATTTGTGCCCTTATTAGATGCTTGATACTTCAATTAATTAACCAATTAGTAAACTCAAACGTAAACTTAAATACAATAAATAACATTTAACTAATTTAACTAACTATCGCCGAACATTCCAGGCGAGATTGTTTACGTAACTCGTAAGCGGCCGGCAACTGCAACTGTGCATTGTCATCGTGCACTGTGTTGCGCACGGCGCTGCACCGTGTCTCATCGTGCCGTTAGCTCACGCATTATCGGGAAGCACTGCGCGACTTCGTGTCTCACTGTGTCTCACCGTGTTGACACTGCGGGCGCCTACCGCGTCTATTGTTAATTGGTTTGGTGCACATTTTTATTTGCTTAACTCATTGTACGGCTAAAAATGACTGATGAAACTCGCAAACAAGGTGAATCTTCTACTGGTGAATCGGAGGTAAAGAAGATTAGAGAATTAACTAAGTCACGGGGTATTATCAAGGGTCGGTTAACACGATTTAAGGACTATGTTTCTACTTTAAACACAAGTAAACAAGAGGATATTAATGACTTAAAAATAAAAGAATTGAAAGTTCGCTTAGAAAAAAATGAGAACTTATTATTTGAGTTTAGTGAAGTTCAGTATCAACTCGATTTATTGTTAACCGAGGAGGATGACAGTGAGGTGGAGGCTTTTGAAAGTACTTATTACAGCACAGTGTCATTAGCACAACACATACTTGAATCGCGTGATAAAATTCAGGAAGAAAAAGAAGGGAGCCTTCACTCTGCTCGCTCCGCGTGTTCGAATACGTGTAGTAATAATTTAAATAATATTAAATTGCCCACCATAAAATTACCTACTTATGATGGTAACTATTTAAAATGGCTAGAATTTAGGGATACCTTTACGTCATTAATTCATTCCAATGAATCCATATCAGACATAAATAAATTTCATTATTTGAGATCATCGTTGGAGGGTGGTGCTGCTTTAATTATAAAATCATTGGAATTTAGTTCCAAAAATTATAAAATAGTTTGGGATTTAATTTGTGAGCGTTATGATAATAAAAAAATTCTTATCAATAACCACTTAAAGGCGTTATTCGAAATAGAATGCATCTCACATGAATCTCACCGAGCAATAAGATTTTTGATTGATCATGTCTCAAAAAATTTAAGGGCGCTTAATACGTTGGACCAGCCCACCGATCAATGGGATATTCTCATAATATATTTGGTGTCAACTAAGTTAGATGCGACCACATTCAGCAAGTGGGAAGAGTATAAAAATACGTTTAAAAACTTGCCAACTTTATCTGAATTTATGCAATTTTTGCGTAACCGGGCTGACATTCTCGAGACTATGGCAGTCAGCAGAAGCGACAAACGTGATCAAAGGCCTCATTTTTATAAAGATCAAAGAAAACCTGAATCTAAAAATAAAGATCACTATTATAACAATCATAAAATCTCAAAAAGCTTTGTCACTTCTGCCAATGCAAAACCCACTTGTTCATGTCCTTTTTGTAATCAGCAGCATCGTATCATGGATTGCGCTGCCTTTAAGCAATTGACTCCTGAAAACAGATGTGTAGAAGTCTCTAAATTAAACCTTTGCTCGAATTGCTTACGCAGGGGTCACGAGGTTAAGGAATGTCGACTCTTCGGCACCTGTAAGACCTGCAAAAGGAAACACAATACATTACTACACGTAGATAGTCACATACCTGAAACAAGTACAACGCTGAATCATTGTACCTACGTACCTGTGTCCTTGCCGGCTCAATCTTCTGGTCAAGTCCTTCTTGGCACCGCATTAGTGAAGGTGACAAATCCTGAAAATAAAAATACTTACCTGGCACGCGCTTTACTCGACGCGGGCAGCCAATCGTCCTTTACAACGGCGAACCTGAAAGAAAAGATGGGATTCATTAGTAAAGATACGGATACATTATGTATATCCGGCATAAATAATTGTAAAATGCCCATATCTGATAGCTGTGAAATGACAATACAATCACGTGTCAACGAATTCAGTACACGTCTTAAATGCTTAGTGGTTCCAAAAATAACTGGACTATTGCCCAATTCCTTGATAAATGTAACGGATCTTAACTTACCTCGTAATATTCAACTGGCGGATCCTAATTTTTTCCGTCCTTCAGATGTTGACTTACTACTGGGCGCAGAGTTATTTTTTGAACTTATGTCTCCTAATCAGATAAAACTAGGATCGGACAAACCAGTGCTTCAGGAGTCCAAGTTAGGTTGGATTGTGGCAGGTCCTCTTTACACTAGTAGTCTGCAAGAAAAAAGACAAGTATATTGCAATTTCACTAAAGAGATTAGTGATCAACTGACAAGGTTCTGGACTCTTGAAGAAGTTCCAACCTCAAAACCAACCTTGTCAGCTGATGACGAATATTGCGAACGCTACTTTGCGGAGACCACCAGGCGTCTTGATGATGGTAGGTTTTCTGTGTTCATGCCCTTTAAAGAATCTCCTGAAGTCGCTCTCGGTGATTCCTACTTAATGGCTGAAAAGCGTTTCTTGAGCCTCGAGAGACGGCTTAACAAAGATCCCAATTTGAAAAGAGAATACTCGAAGTTTATTAACGAATATGAGGAATTAGGTCACTTAACTGAGATCAGCAAACCCCAATTCGGCTATTTTACCCCACATCACTCCGTGATTCGGGAACACAGCGAAACAACAAGACTTCGTGTTGTCTTTGACTGTTCTGCGCGCACGTCATCCAACAAGTCGCTTAACGACATCCAGTACACTGGCCCTGTAGTTCAGGACGAGTTGTTCAACATACTAGTTCGCTACCGCCAGCATAAATACGTGTTATCTGGAGACATTCAAAAGATGTATAGGCAGATCATGGTTGACGAGTCGCAAAGACATCTCCAGCTTATTCTATGGAGAGAGCAGGATAACATGCCGCTTAAAACCTTGCAACTGAACACTGTGACGTATGGTACTGCTTGTGCGCCTTACCTGAGCACTAGGTGTCTTCTCCAGTTAGCCATGGAATGTTCAGATCCTGTTGTGTCTCAGGTTATTAAAAATGACTTTTATGTCGACGACCTCTTAACAGGTGCCGCCACTGTGGACGAGTTAGCTCACATAAAAGAAACGGTTACTAAGGTCCTTAAATCTGCTGGTCTTCCTATTCATAAATTCCGAACAAATTGTCCTCAAATCTGTGAGGAGGCTACAGAACCAGACTCTCATAATTTATCCAAAGAGTCTAGCGTGTTGGGTGTATTGTGGGCACCCACTTCAGATACACTCAGATTTGAAATAAATATCAACAAAAATGAACAAAACCTAACAAAGCGTGTTATATTATCGAACACGTGCAAGGTGTTTGACCCTTTAGGATTGTTGAGCCCTTGTACCATTACCTTAAAGATTCTTCTGCAAAAACTTTGGCAGCTTAAGTTAGATTGGGATGACATTGTCCCAACCGGCATAAAAAAGATTTGGGAAAGAACTGTAAAAAACTTAGATGTCTTGCTCTCTCTTTCGATCCCCAGGTCTGTTTTGTGCCCCTTTCCAGTTACCACAGGGCTTCATTGTTTCGTGGATGCGTCACAAGACGCGTATGCCGCTTGTGTGTATCTACGCTCAATAGACAGCGATGGTAACGTCAGCACCAACCTCTTGTGTGCGAAAACTCGTGTGGTGCCTTTAAAACCCGTTACCATTCCGCGGCTCGAACTCTGTGCTGCTCTTTTAGGAGCACGCTTAACAACAAAGGTTAGTGATGCTTTGCGTTGCAAAGTTGATACTAAAACGTTTTGGTCGGATTCGACAATAACATTATCATGGATTAGAACTCAGCCGAAACTCTTAAAGACTTTCGTTTGCAACCGAGTCAATGAAATCCATGAGTTGACAGAACGAGAATCGTGGAGACATATACCGACTGATGTCAATCCAGCGGATATGGCTTCGAGAGGGATTGAACCCAGAGCGCTTGTCGATTCAGCGTTGTGGTGGAAAGGTCCTCAGTTTCTGTCACAGCCGGAGTCAGAATGGCCACAGCAAAATGTTAGCGGCGAACTTCAAGTACCTGAAATTAAAGTACACCATGTCCAAAACAATGATCTCAACTTCATTAACTTCGAAAAATATTCAAACCCTTTAAGACTGAAACGAACGTTCGCGTATGTTTTCAGATTCATCAATAATTGTAAAAAACACACGACGAAACTAACGGGTTCACTTAATGAAACTGAACTTCATCAATCTCTGACTTTTCTACTTAAAACCGCACAGCAAGAGTCCTTTAGTTTCGAGATAAAGGCACTCCTTGAAAGTAAACCCCTTAAAAGTAACTCTAATATTTTGCAACTGTCGCCCTTTATTGATGACAGCGGACTCTTGCGAGTAGGCGGTCGTCTGAAAAACGCAAATCTTAATTACGACGCAAAACACCCCATTTTATTGAGGTCGAATCATCATCTTACAAAAACAATGATGTTAAGTGAACACGTAAGATTATTTCATGCTGGTCCTCAACTGCTTCTCAGCTCTTTCAGAGAACATTACTGGCCCATTGGGGGCAGAACACTTGCTAGAAGCATAGTCCGAAAATGTGTTATTTGTGTCAGGATGAAAGGTAAGACCATGGAACCATTGATGGGTAACTTACCAACTACTAGGGTATCTCAATCATTTAGCTTTCAAATAACTGGGACAGATTTTGCTGGCCCTTTCATGATTGCCAGCAAGAAAGGGCGTGGTAGTAGGACAACAAAATGCTATTTGTGCATCTTTATTTGTTTTTCTACTAAAGCTGTGCACCTTGAAACGGTCAGTGATCTCACAACACAAGCTTTCATTTCTTGCCTCAAGAGATTTATCGCTAGAAGAGGTAAACCTGATTACATTTGCTGCGATAACGGCAAAAATTTCGTCGGGGCAAACAATGAGTTGGGCAGAGTATTGCAGTCAAACCTAAACAGCTTGTCCAATTTTGCATCTGACAGGGGCATAAAGTTTGTTTTTAATCCCCCTTATTCTCCCACGTTTGGCGGCCTCTGGGAGGCGGGCGTTAAGAGTGCCAAATTTCACCTGAAACGTATAGCAGGAAATGTTAGTCTTACATACGAGGAGTTAAGCACGCTCTTTACTCAAATTGAAGCGATCCTCAACTCCCGTCCCCTAACTCCCTTATCACCCGATCCAAGCGACTTGTCTCCTTTAACCCCAGGGCATTTCCTCGTCGGGCGGCCACTGACGTCACTACCAAGCCCTCATAAGCCAGAAAAGATGAAGGTTCACACAAGATACCAGTTGGTTGAGCAGCTCCGATGCAATTTCTGGGAAAGATGGAGAAAAGAATATCTAGCCGAATTACAACAACGAACGAAATGGCATTCTAGACAGAGAAACCTAAAGGAAGGAGACTTGGTGGTCTTCAAGGAACCCAACTTACCACCACTTAAATGGAGACTCGGTCGAGTTCAGCGACTGTATCCTGGCGACGACGGAGTGGTGCGAGTCGCTGATTTTATCACCTACCGAGGCGTCGAGCGGCGAGGCGTCAACAAAGTTTGCCTCCTCCCAACCACAATGGAGGAGCCTGATGTCTTGGAAGAAGCTGCAAGTCCTTCCAAGGGCGGGGAGGATGTTGACGACCGCGCAAGGAGTCGACGGGGTAGGCGCGGGCGGGGAGCGGTCCCGACACTACCGAACAGACGGCATTAGAGAACGCGCGCGCTCACTCACTTAAAAATCCATACAAACCCAACTGTAATGTTAATTTGGAATAAATACTTATTGTATATGAAGAATCTGCATTTTTCTACTCATCACTAACAAAACCTATGCATGTCCAGGAAATTATGGGCTACGCCGTTGACTTCCCATCAGATGCCTCGTTTGTTGCTAGTTTTCGGCATTTAATACAGTTATAATACAACTTATTTGGTACACATTTGTAATATATTATATTGTATAGATACTTACCAAAAGCTCAAATCCACTAATTTATAAATGCTTCAATTGCGCTTGCGTCGTGTCGGAATAGTTTGACAAACTTTGATACGTTTGGTATACGTATATGGGCACTTGGTAATACTATTACAAAATGAAATAAAAAATAAATAACTTAAAATATTAGCTGTCTTGTACGTAACAACACTGATGTACAAATCAACGAATGTATATCTAAGCAATCTAATAACAATACAAACAATCCAATTGTAGACAAATTATCGTTATTCCAATCAATCGATCTTAATTTTAAAACAACTGTGAAATTTCTGAACGTTACCCAATCGAAATTACAAATCATGGCGGATGCAATTTCGCGCCAACGATTTATTTTTTTCTAAGCAGCGGGCGTGTCGCAAGCGGCCAGCGACTGCTACACATGGACATAGGGTTGCCAGGTGTTAAAAGCTTAAAACCGGACAAACCAGCCAATTAAGCCGGACATTTGGGTAAAGTGGGCAGAACACCCTTCATTACAGTTAACAGTTACTATCAGCACAAACTGCTAGAAAGGCATAAAAAGGTTGATAGACCGCACACAAAATCAAAAAATCTGACGTGTCCATCTTTATCCGGACGCCTGGCAACCCTATATGGACCCGATTAGGCTCTGACGACATCGTGCAAAATGCCAGGCACCTCAATATTACGGTATCCACCTAAATATGGGGGCAGAAATGGGCCCAAATTTAAAAATTGTCGCGATGAGTGTTCTCACGTCTAGACGTCTCTACATGTCTATGCAAATGTGACCACATTCATTTTTTAATTATTACATAGAAAGACGATGCCTTTAGCATGATATTAATAGGTATTGCTTAAGTTTATTTTTATGATAAGTATAATAATATATTCCGATCCACGAGTGTTTGTTAACTGTAATTTAGCTTGTTAACATACTTAATCTCTCATCCGTAATAATATATTGATGAGATTATGGGTATTGATTCTTTTAATTATATTAATCCAAATTGCGTACTTTACTTAACGCGTATGAAATTACATTTATAGATATCTACCTGATTAATTTTTTTGTCTGAATAATTAATTAATCTTTAAGAATCCGTAATGTTTAAGTAGTTAGGTACTTCAAAAGTAGCATAAGAAGACCTATTAAGAATATAAGCAATTACTTAAAACGAAACTTCTAAAATAAGACAGTGTGATAATTTAGTGTTACGATTCATGTCATTCATGTTTAGCATTATGTTATTACGGCGTCATTATAATTGAACAAACATGTAATCGTTTGTAATTTAGTAGGCATGCGCGTGTTAATTACAAAAATAAGTTATCTATCCAATGTCATGCAATGTCTTACAATCACTTTTTGTGCGCGAAACTTTCTTAGAAATCTCATTTGTGGGTTGTAGACCGCGTAAACATTCTAAACATTTTAATCAGTGAGTAAATTTAAAATCCTTTACTTACTGTTTTATAATCTTGAACCAATCACCTTATCCGTTAAATTTTTACTCATGCATATTAGTAGCACTAAAGCCATCACTAGTGAGCTACCAACCAAGACTGAAGAAAAAAAATACCAGGAAAAAAGTATAGCTTTTAATATGCTTTTAATCGGAACATAACAATTCATTTGTCGGCTAATTCAAGCAAGAGGGTCATAGCTATCTAGCTTTCTGTGTTTTAACTGTTTTATTTCTACCACTAAACAGAAGCCAACTTATATTGCCTCTTCATCTTGGTCTTCCTGCATTGGCTCAAGATTGTGGTCAGTATGCTAAGCTGCCCAAATACGGCCCAAAAATATGAGATATCGACGTTTGATAATAATATAACCCTGATGCAAGAAGGGTGTTACAAGTTTGACGTGTTTGTGTCTATCTGTGGCGTCGTAGCTCCTAAAGTCCTAAACAAATAAACTACTTATATTATGTTTTTTTTTTTAAAGCTGATGTGATTGACATGATTCTTAGCTTTAATTTATTAAGATCAATTCGAGCGTTATATGATAGCTCATAAGGATTTGCTTAGTCAGGAGATTTTTAAATTTAGTTATTAAAGTTAATTTGTAGATTTAAATTAATACTTGACTATGCACACACCCATAAGCTTGATGGGTAGATCTAGTAGGTTATCACCTAAACGCATTGCGCAAAATTCATAAATTGTCCGTCGGTTGGGGGTCCGTGAATACTTAAGCTTTAGGTTTAGGTCACTGGGCTGCTGCTTGGAATGCGGCCGCTGTTTTGCAACAAGTTCCCCTTTCTCTTTCACTCTCATTGAATACCGCACCCCTCTTTTTCCTTTCGGCGTCCACCGGCGGAGAACGGCGAAGGTTGCCGAGAGACAAGTTTCGTGCTTTCGCGTACCACACACGTACCTTCTTCGGAAGTAAGACCGGATTCTTACAGGTCTACTGATTTGGGATAGATTGTTTTGTTTTAACGGATTTATTACGCGCCGTTTGCGGTTGGAATTTTTATATTCGCAAAATGATGCCGGGTCAGATAAGTACTTAATGCGTTCTCAGTGAATGTAGATTCCAGTTGATTGCGATGTTCGCTTCATGAAAGATAACTGTAGTCTCGCTGCAGATTTGTCAATTTCTGTAAAAGGATGTGACGGACAGGTTTTGCGATTTCCACGGAGGTGGGTAACACTTAAAAAGTGCTACCTATAACTTATTCTTTGCCTCGATTTAAACGCTGTAATTGGATAGAATTGCCATACTATTGCATTATTAGGTACTTACATGCTAATGTTTAATGAAATAGGTAGGCACTAATAGCATATATTCCTTGCAGTCATAAACTTAAATCCAATGAAAATGTGTAGTTTCCTCAGTGAAACTGATCAAGGTTTCAAAGTTTTAAAATTCTGATAAAAAGCTTATCATAATCATAAAAAATATTAACCAATTCGTCCGTTGAAATGTTACATTTTTGGGCTTAGCGTACGATTTTGAGAGTACGCAATTTTTCAAATTGTATAGAGAGAGTATAGTCTAATCTAATAGTGGGGTTTTCACTTCTAGTTCCGCTGTCGCTATCGTGGAAAATAGGATGCAAATAATTTTCATGGTTTGTCTGACAAACTATTAGCTTCTCATAAAATTCGTCTGCAATCATTATACCTACTTTAGTTTCATCCCACCTCTGATTAAGATTTATTTGAAAATTTGTTTAATTTTTGCAAGCTTTTGACAGTTTTACCTTAAAAAATGTATCAATTTAAAACTGAAATAGTTCTACACACTAAGTTTACCTACATTACAATAACAACTTATTGACTCTCGTCATATTTTACGTAGGTACCTGGCGTCTGATCACATACACATGTTTTCACAACATGGCCGATGTGGCAGACACCACGTCGACGGTTACGTATCGAAAATAAAACAAGACGAACAAATTGGTTATGAAGTGTGTCGTTGCTGACTGTACCCGATTACCCATCAATCCTGTCATACAGGTTCATATTCATACGCGAAACGTGACTAAGTGTATGTTTATACGGGGAAACATGTTGCAACAACGACAAAACGTCGCTAAAAAATTACGCACGTGTAGTGTTGCTAGCTAGACGTCCAAATATAGCCGGACAGAGTTGGGCTTTTTGAGTGCTTGTCCGGCTAAAATAAACGGTGTCCGGCCTGTCCTACTTTTGCCAGGCTTTGTTAATTTGAACCTTAGCAGGTTGCTCGGTCACATTTATGTGATTTTGTAGGGTGTCCGGCTTTTGCCTAAATGTCCGGCCAAACTGGCACTTCTGTCCGACTTTTAGGTTTGGCGACCTGGCAACCCTACGAACGTGTAATAACGCACACACATTTATTAATTCATACCTACATTAATAAAAAAATATCTCTAAAATGATTAAAATAGGGTCACATATTTGATATTAGTGACTGATAATGATAAATATGAATATCCAAGTCCCTAAATTGAATCTTGTTCTAGGTCGGTCACAATTGTCATGGCCGGCAGCGGAAGGGTGGTGCTGCATGCTCGTTTGCTACCGTCATTCCATACAAAATGAACAGCAATTGTAGTAAGGACATAAGTGTACAGAAGCCAAGTGAAGACGGGTCACTGTATGAGATAAACAAAAGGATCATTATCGAATTACAACATTCTGCTTGTATTGATCATTAAAATAATTGCCACATGTAAAATTGGTAAGTGGCAGTTTCATTGTAAATTGCTTTCTGTCTTGCAGTACTTTAATATTAAGCGTCAAAAACATAAAATGAAATCGTTTTGGTTATTATCTCATTCACATATAGGTACTCGTAAATACTGTGTCGTCGGACGTGGTAATGACGAATTGTAAAATCGGTTTATCACCGGAAATTTTACATATTTTATTAATTTTATATACTCTCGTTGTGTAGGTAGGTACATATATTTTGAAGAAACCAGAATAAGCCCTGTCCTGTTTATTATTTTCGATATACTAGTACCGTGATGAGTGAGTGACTTTTCTGCAATATGAAGGTACCTACCTACTTTATGTACCTACTCCGGTAGTTGGAAAATGATTGACGTATGACAAAACACGTGTTACGAAGCCGAGTTTCTTGAAAACCATAACTAATGGGCGTATCTGTATGTAGTTCTCAGACCCATAAGTAACTATCTAGCTAGGTCCATATCTTGTTGAAGTCCACTGTATCTATTGTCATGATTTTCTAATTTAATTTATTAATTATTGATAAAAAGTATGGCAATAAATGTAAGCAGCGACAGATAATTAGAACATTATGTTTTGACGTTGGCAACCCTGGATATAAAAAAAGGCATTATGGCCCATTAAAAAGTCAGGATGGCCGGTATGCTATGCTTGTGTACTGGGTTAGGAGTAGTTGGGGGGAGGCCAGTATGCTATGCTTGTGTACTGGGTTTAGGAGCGGTGTGCTATGCTTGTGCACCAGGTTAGGAGTAGGAGGCCGGTATGCTATGCTTGTGTACTGGGTTAGGAGTAGTTGGGGGGGAGGCCAGTATGCTATGCTTGTGTACTGGGTTTAGGAGTGGTGTGCTATGCTTGTGCACCAGGTTAAGAGTAGGAGGCCGGTATGCTATGCTTGTGTACTGGGTTAGGAGTAGTTTGGGGGGGGAGGCCGGTGAACTATGCCTGTTCACCGGGTAAGTAATGAACTATGCTTGTTCACTCCGTTGGTAATAATACTGGGGAGCTATGTTTGTTCATGTAATTTGGAAATGCAATATGAAAGATTCAAATAAGAAGTTTTTATTGTAAATGGCGCCACGCTTGAACTATGGGTTCAAATATAAAGAAAAAGTGAAATGAAAGAATATTAATTTTATGCTTAAGTGTTGTAAACTTCCCCTTGTGGTTCCATTCGGATAAAGCATTTGTAATAAAACGTCATCTTCATTCCTTGAATAGGTTACATATATTTGTTCACACGCTGTTTACACTGAGAATGTTCTCCTATTACATAACTATTGTCGGTGCACTATCTACATTTCTCATAACTAAGTATTATTCGATATTATTCACGATAAATGTACACTAACACATTTTACTCTTAATTATTAGATCTTAATGTTACATTGGTACATGTCAAGAAAAACCTCCGTCGCGTTCCCGCCATAATGCCTTTTTTTATATCCAGGGTTGCCAACGTCAAAACATAATGTTCTAATTATCTGTCGCTGCTTACATTTATTGCCATACTTTTTATCAATAATTAATAAATTAAATTAGAAAATCATGACACTATCATGCCTGCACAAGATTGCGAAAGGTGTTTGATTCAGCCCTTATCAACATTATTGAAACCCATATACATGACACTGCTGCATTCAGGTTATTTATACTTAATAGGAGACAATGATAGTACCTACTGAAATTCCAAGTTAATATAATTTTCATTCAGCGATCTCTTTATGTTTCATATGTTCCGCTACTATATTTTGCGCATTCATTTAGTTATGTACGAATGTTAATGTTATTGTAACATCTATACCTAAAATACCATTTTATCCTCTAGCCATAGAGATACAATGTACACCACTTACTAACCAATTCATAGTTTTGGAGGTTTTGGCTCGCGATACTAGTTGATCGACTTCTGACAAATAATAATAAAAAATTTTTTGATTAATTTAAAACTGTTTTACAATTTTAGTTTGTGAATCATCTGGCCCTTGAGGTAGTCGCAACTGTGTTTCAAGGACCAGCGTCTTCTCCCATTTGTGGAGCTATTGTTACAAATGTTATGAACTAAGGTTAAGAAGTAGTAAGTAAGGTAAGTAAGTAAGGTAAGTAAACAAAGAAAAAGAGAAAAAAAACCTTTATACCTTATGTGTGTATGTGCGTGCGTGTGTATTTGCGTAAATGCATAGATTAAGCAGACATCAGACATACTCACATTCAGTCTCATGGCTATTCCTGGCGAGGCCTCGGATCTGCTCGTTAACGTAATTGTTGCTCTTGGGGACATTGAGGGCACTGCGGATGCCCACTGAGGAGTTGTCCAGGTGGCCTGGCCCGATCTTGGGCACGTGGCTTGAGCAGTACACTTCCTTGTCCTCCGTCCAATGCTGGTTGTTGTAGTAGGTCTGCAAGAGGATTTAAACATTATTGGCAATGGAAAGGTAACAAATAAATACCTTACATTTCATTCGTAGTAAATAGAATTCTTGTTTGGATCTGAACACACAAACACGTTTGCGCACCACAACATAATCCCCATAAAAATAACTTAGATAATTTGGGAACCTCTGGTACTTTACCATTTGTACCTGTTGACAAAACGACAAAAGGACAACCTTATGAAAGACCAGAATTGCCGCGACCGACTATTCAATTTCCCGCCATAAAAAGGGATTCAGGTGTCGAATTATAAACGTCAAAATGACAAAAGCCGAATCATGTCGGTGACACGCCCAGTTAATTCGGACAATGACGTTATAATGAAAAGTGGTGAATACAGTATGTGAATACTGATTGTAGAATTTGTAACTGTACAAACTACATTCATCTGATTAAATAAGTTTGCTCGCATTATGCCGTTGTTATAACTCTATCCAGTCGTCGCTTAGTTGAAAATTAAGTGATTATTTACGATATCATAATGACGTATGACGTATGACCAGCTCTACAAACAAATAAAATTACTACAGTGCCACAAACTTATCTGACCCGGTGGCCAAAATTGGAACTAATGCAAATGTTATACGTATGTGATTTTGCTAAAACAGCATAGGTATAATAGTTTGTCGAATACTCTGTATTTAAATGATCATAGGCGGAAATACCATGTCTTTAATGTACCAGCCTATAGGTCCGCTTTTGCTAAAAGATTTTTTAATTTCCTAGGTCCGTACTTATATAATAAAATTAGTCGCGACATACAACTAAGTCAGCTCACAACATATAAATTTAAGATTGCAATAAAAGATTGGATGCACTATAAAACATATGAGGATATTGAAGCTATTCTTACTATAACTGTATGATTCTAACACTTATATACGCACACACACATGTATTTACGCCCACAAACACTAACCCACACATACGCACGCACGCGCGCGCACACACACACACACACACACACACACACACACACACACACATCGCAGATCTACTAACTATGTGATGATTGGCTGCTAACTTATGTGGCTAATTATTTTCATTAGGTTAATAATTATTAACTTATTTACCTACCTTCATTAACTATCCACCGATTGCTTTTGTTAATTTTGTAATATTACTTTGTCCTTAATAGATACATTATGTGTAATACTTTAAGATATATTTGTTGATTATGTTTAAGTCCTTGAGCTAAAGTTTGGTGCCAGAAATACAGGCTCTGTTCCTTCTTCAGGCATCAGACAGGTTGTTAAAACTATTGTATCAACATTATGTAAAGAAACTGTCAATAAACTATTATTATATTATATTATATATATTATATTATACTGTTGTCAGACAAAGACAAAGACAATATCAACGTAGTCGATTTTAATTTAATACGAATTATTAAGGATAATGCAATAACGGATCTCTCTTAAATTTCGATTATAAAAAGAATTATTATCAAAATTGGTGCACCCAGTAAAAAGCTCTGAATTAACACACATAAAAATAAAGTCGAATTGAGAACTTCCTTCTTTTTTGAAGTGGGTAAAAAATAAACATTTACACATTCGAACTCCTGCACTGTCCATATCGCGGGCGGCTTGGACGACAAAACATTAAATAAGACATTACCAATACTGAGAACTCAAAACAAACATTCTGGTACATGAATACCCTATCCGAATATCCTATAATTAAGTATCTAGAAGGATACCTTAGGCGGGAATTGAATTCGGGAATTTCTCCTCCTGATCCTTTTGCTCTGCAGGCAGGTTTTGGCAGTAAGGCTACGGGGTCGTAAAGAAAAAGATAGGAAGCATGAGTGATTTTTTTATCCATTTCACCTATCAGTAAACTAGCTTCACCCGCGTCGATTTCATTTTAACTTTAACGCTCTATTTCACCCCCTTAGGGTTTGAATTTCTAGAAATAATAATAGGTGGTAGGGCCTAGAGCTCACCCGGTGTGTGGTGTGTGGAGCTGGTTACACTTTTTTAGAGGCGACCATCTCAGTCCTCAGTGGTAGCAACGCATCTGTGACTGAATTAGAACGAGACTCAGAGTCTAGTTCTGGGTCGGTCACAGCTGTTTTCATGGGCGGCAGCGGAAGGTGGTGCTGCATGTTCGTTTGCTATCTTAATTCCATTAAAAAAATCCTTTCTTAGTGTTCACTTACATCATGAAAGGAACCTCTGTACCAAATTTTAAATTTCTAAAAAGTACCTGTACGTTGATACAAGTCAGTAAGTGCGAGATGGCGACTAAGCCAGTCAGGTTGGCCTTTTAGATCGACAATGTTGAACGAGAATTTCAGATAATGAATTTCATTTATCATACGTAATCTTATTTGATAGTTGTTACTTGTTACTTTAATCAGTGAATAACGTTAAGAATTTATCTCTTAATTCTCACGATTCGACGTTACCGACATACTATTTCATTTTGACATATCCGACAACTGAGAGCTCGCAATATATTTAATTATAATAACAATCTAGTAACTATCGATATTTTTTCCGAACTCAACTGATTTTGAAGTTTTAAGAAACCTTATGTGGGGTAGGTCCATGTACCATCTTCGAAGAAAAAATAATTTTAAGTTAGGTACTTTTTCTATTTATATAATTTTAATTGTAATGTAAACATCCAAACGTTTTAGTCCTCCTTTGATTGAACCATATAAAAACGTACTTGCACTTGTTCCTGATCTCTTTCAGACAATCAATCTTTGAAAGAGACGAAAAATAGCCAATTTATTTTTTGTTTTAAAAAACAATGTAAAACTGTAAAAGGCGACATAGCAACCCATTACCCCACAAACACAACACAATAACGGAATCATTCCGGTTATTAACTCAGTGAGTCACGCCGCCATCTGATCCGTACCTGTTATTATTTACATTGCATTAATCACGGCGTTCGATGATTGAATTACTTTGTGCTCTGTAATATAACGTGAACAAAATTTAAAAGTCCATTCCAGAAAACTACTCCAAAATTCCCCGTCTATGACCGCCCCAAGTTGTCATTTGTTTCAAGAAATGATGGGGCAATAGTTATTATACTTAGTCTTGCCATAAATATTGTAATATATAGAAAAAACATTTTTTTTAACTGCAAATAACATTTATTAGTTTTACAGTATGTTAGTTTAGTACATAAATATTAAACAATTAAAAAAATATAAAACTTATTCGAAGTGGTCTCCATTGGCTGCAATACAGTCCTTTAAACGTTGAGGCCAGTTATCAATAGAAGCACGCACTCTTTCCATGGGAAAATTCTTCACTGCCAATCGTAGGGGAGACCGGGGATGGTTGATTAACTTTTGACTTAAGCTCGTATATCTCTGTTGTTTAACTTAATATGACAAAAATAACAATTGCTACAGATAGAAGAACTATTCAGGTACCTAAAACACTATAAAATGGCCTACATTTTGATCATTATAATACTTATTTAGCCGATTTTATAAACCTCTGACGCTTGGTCAACCTACCCCATGTCCGGGGTAAGTTGACCATACGCATGGGGTAGGTTGACCTAGGCAGTATTCTATACATATAAAACTCTTGCGTTACTGAGTGACTTACAGACAACGCATAGCCGAAACTACTTAACGGAAGATGCTGAAATTTGTCATGTATGTTCCTTGGGAGTGTAGGGGAGCACTAAGACAGAATTTTTCAAAATTCATCCCCTAATTGGGTGAAATAGAGGGGTGAAGTTTAAACGAAATTCTCGCGGGCGAAGCCGCTGGCGAAAGCTAGTAATTAGTATAAATAAAAAGGATTATTATAAAATAAAACATCAAAACTATTAAAACAAATTATAACTTAACATAAATTTATCCAAATATAAAAATCAGTCTCAGATACAGACTTGAAGCATATCTATCTCCTCACAAAATATTATCATATTCAAAATATTAATTTATCATAAATTATTTTAATCTTTCACCAAAACAAAATTACAATCTAAAACATATCAGCTTTCTAAATCAGATTAACAGTCCTTACATTGGTAAAATAGCAAATTACCTTTTGCACATTTAGAATGAGCTCATAACTTACACGTAATGCACTGAATCCACTGTTCACCAGGTTAACTGGCTGAAGAGGATTTGCTGCATTCCACACAAATTGCATCATCGTCGTCGCTTGTATCTGAATAATCATCGTCATTCTTAGTTTTCTTGCCCTTCCCCTTTGATGGATGGGTGGGGTTCAATATGTTGAAGTATATCTTGATTTAATCCAGGTGGAGGTTACGGTTCAAATGGATGTGTAGCAATACCTGACTGAAGTATGTTTTGTACTTCTGGTTCTGTTTGTACATATGTGTTCTTCATCAAGGATCATGGACTGTGATCGTTTTTCCGGGTTGACTAATTAGTCTACCAACCCTGAAAAAAAATTCTCAACCAGCCCCTGACACCATTTTGAATTTTACCTGCTCATCATATGCAAACTCTGGCACTTACACAGAAGCAATACTGTGTTATATATGATAAAATCATTATATTTTAATTTGGCATAAGATCAAAATTGTTGCTAACAGATACATAGGCACAATACCAAAGAAAGTACGAGCAAAAAAAATTACTTACCGAGACCAAAAACGCAACATGTGATCTCACTTACGAAAGCCTCGTGACTGCCGGGGCTCACTTCGCACAAGTTCGCGGGTCGCAGGGACCCATCGACGCTTGTGATTGCTTGATGAAAATCACGCGATGGTTACGAGTTATTATTGATTAGTCTACCTGCCCCTATAGCCAACCATCCCCGGTCTCCCCTATAGACCAACGGTAGGCAACAGGCGGACCGCGGTCCATTTACGGACCGCGGAAGGTTGAACCGCGGACCGCCAAATATTGTAAGGGAAGTATACATAGAAAAATACGTAAATAGTTTATCTAGACGATAAAAATTTTTGACCAGGAGACCATCAACTTTCTTAAGGACCTTGGGCCTGGAATAAGAACATGCATGAGACATCGTTTTTTAGATCGAGGATATTGTTACCACATTGTGCATATTCCGTTTTTGCGGAAAATGATGGGAATAATGAAATATAGTCGTCTTACGCACCGCGCACACAATAGTATAGGCTTGAAATTATGATGTTTAATGATATGATATAACTAGATTTTTAAATATGAAATGGATGTATTAAAATATGCAAGATTATTTGAGGGTGGTATTGAACAAGCTGTCCGCTCCAGGCCCGATGTTCTCCTTTGACTGCAGAACGACGGTTGCCAGCACGGTTGCCCGTCAAGTACGAGCTCATTGGCATCGAGCATACGAGTATCTTCGCCGTTGGATGGGACAATCAGGACCAATCCCACGGTCCGATAGGTCACTGAATTTAAAACCTTGGATTTTATTTGGGTTGTATTAAAAACAAAATTAAAGCAAAAGCCATAATTAACAAAGGCAATCTAAGGGGGGTAATAACCTGCAGCTTAAATTGCGCATTTGTGTATTCAAATAGATTGGCGATACTTGAACACGTTTAAATATGACGTAATAAATGATTTTGGTCATTTTTGTGCTTACAAACACATTAATACATAGTACCACTTTAGGTTCAAATTAACTAACACCAGTCGACACTAAAATACCATTAAATTGTAAATTTTCTTCTTAAAGTAGCCAGTGTTTAACGGTTTTAAAATCTCCATTTACCAAGCAAGTTTTTAAGATTATCTGCACTATTAGTTGACTAGGTATTTATTTCCACGAGCCACCGTCAAAGTTGAATCAAAGAAAATCGAAAACATAAAAAGTCCTAAATAGACCCGAATTTCTAGGAATCACGTAATAATTTGAACTTAATCATAGCTTAGAATTGTAGACCAACTATCTGGGAGTACGTGAAGAAAAAAAAAGACGTGTGGCACTCGGAGACTACCGCGGTAAAGCTATTGCATAGCATTATATATAAATTAACAAAACAAAAAATAATACTGCATTTGTGATAATAATAATAAAATGAATGTATATAGAGTAATAACTCATTTTCTTTCACAATTTTTTCGTGACTTTCTTCATTAATAAATGCACTTTGTTTATTCATATTTAAAACACTTTGTACACAAATTATACGAGTACAGATATTCACTGTTTTACAGTGGGCCAAGAAAGTGGTGTACCAGTTTTCATTTAGTTGCCTAGTTATCAAAAGTTACATCAAAGTTTATTAGAAACGGATAATGCATTAATTTGTGCAAAGAAGATTTAAATATTCTGAACAAAAGCATAAGAACTATTTCAGTTGACAAAATAATTCTTTTTAAAAAGAAAATTGACATTTGACAACGATCTTTTGGCGCGTGAATGACGTGTGGGTGACAGAGACAGTGCCTTACAGTTTGCCTTGCCTGTATGGCACTGTCTCTATCACCCTCAAGTCATTAATATAGTGTCATTATTTTATGTCATGTTATTATTTTGTATGTTTTAAATCTAAATACGCGATAATTCGACTATTATGAATACATGTTGTCGATTCCAACGCCTTATTTAATCCAGATCTACATGTAATTATTCTTAAAACACCGAACCGACGGGGCGAAAATCAAATGTTTGACAGGTAAGATTTGTATGGGAAATTAAAATTTACATTTTTAGTATTTTGCTCGCAATTTTTCATATTTTCTCATCGCTGCAACCTTCCCTGAACTTCCACGAATATTTCAAGACTAAAATTAGCCAAATCGGTTTAGCCGTTATAAAGTAAAAGTTAGTTAACTCAGTTAAAAGTTCTGGTATTTATCGATGTGTGGGTGCATAGACATAGTAACTATGTCTGTGTGTAGGGTGTAATAAATTTTCGTTACGAAATTTTTGAATTCGGTCCCCGCGCCCAAGGCCCGCGATAAAAGCTATACAATAGCTTAAAAATATTATAATATGTGCTCATTTGTGTAGTCAGCAAGTAAAAGTAGGGTATGATAGCTCGATTTCTGAAAAATCAAACAAAGGTCGAAATCTCGAAAATGGTGACACTTTTACTAAAACGATTTTTTGACATCTGGTCTCTTTCCAAGTTATCATCTATTTCAGTTTGTCGTACAGTGCGCCCAACTTATCTCTGAAATGGCAAAAATTGGAACTAACGAAAAGTCATTCATAAATACGTTGTGGTCATTCATCTGTCAGTTACTAGTGTACAATGATTGGTCAAATGAATGTCAAATGCGTCCGACAGCGCCTCTTTCGTTTCAGTCTTAAGTTGGGTTTACTATACAGCTTACGGGACACCCTGTATATGTGAAATATCTTTCTCAAAGATGAATTTTTTGGACCTCGTTAAAATTTTCGCACTGTATTCGGACCCCACCTAAAAGTACTTGCCGACCCCTGGTATAGACTGTTTTAGGGACTCCAAATTATCATGGCGTTTAGAGCAAGCTGTACTCTCTAAAATTGACCATAAATCATAATCTAGCGGATTAAGATCGGGACTAGACGACGGCCAGTCTTCAGCTCTGATGAAGTCCGAAACGTTCGCTTCCAACCAAGACTGCGTGGAACGAGCTTTATGACCCGGCGCCGAGTCTTGCTGGAAGGACCATACTTGGTTATTGAACATGGTGATGTTAAGGGGCTTAACTACCTTCTCAAGAATGGTATCTTGATATACTTGTGCCGATGTTTTGATACCTTTTTCACAAAAATATGGCTCAGTCACTCCTTCATAGCTAACACCCCACCAAACCATCACTGAAGTCGGATAATGTCCACGTTGCACTCTGTCGACTAATTGGGAAGCTTCCTTAGAGCTTTGAGCATAAATACGGTCATTTTGTTTGTTAAAATGTTGCTCTATTGTAAAAATTTTCTCATCCGTAAATAAAATTTTTCTGTGACCTCCCTTTGCGTACCGCTTCAGTAGTTGTTTCGATTTTACCACCCTATTCTCCTTTAAATTATCAGTTAAGAAGTCACCAGTGCGTCTCTTATAGGCTGCAAGTCCTAAGTCATCTTTTAAAATGCGCGACATGGTTCTAGGTGCTATCTTCATTTCCCGAGATAAAATCTTTTGCTTTCGGACAGGATTTCTTCGAATTCTTTCCCTTACTGCTTTGACCAACTTTTTCGTACGAACACTACGTGGACGGCCAGATCTTTTTCTGTCACAAACAGAGGAAGTCTCATTATACCTATTAATAGCCCAGTACACAAACATTTTACTAATACCAAGGGTATGGAGAGTGTTAAAAATTGCATTTGGCTCCATACCTACTTTGTGTAATGCAATCACAGCGATTCGGTTCTCTTTATCACCCCACTCCATTTTAATATTGCAAAATATTATACAATGTATTGGCGCCAAAATGAGAAAACACAATGAACAACCGTATAAAAATGACAGATTCGAAATTCAAATGTAATATTTTTTTATTTTTAAGTGTAACAGTACTTATGGCCAGACTAAGTAGATTGACAACTGTGGCACTTGGACGAAACCAAAAATGAATCGCCCGCCGTCGGTGCTGAGCGCGACGCCCTGGGGTTTTTATATCTAGAGGAGTCACATCCAGGTACCGCACAAGTAACCATCACTAATAAAGACTACAAAGGACGTTATTCCACACAGAAATGTAAAAAATAAATTAAGTATTTTGAGAAAATTGAGGAACAATTTTTGATAAGAGCCCGCTATGCCGTCTAAAAATTGGTTTCGTCTATCTATCTCGCTCTGCCATACGTGTATCATATGTTTTGCTATTTTGCATTGCCAATCTATCTAAACGTCAGGGTATGCTACATCTATGGATAGGGCAGTGTTTGGATAATTATCGACCGACAAGCAGACAAGACACGTATACTACTTATGTCGTCGAGAATATGGAATTGCCACTTTCCGCTAAAAACAACTTTATAACGTGTACTCATAATTCAATTTAGCCTGTAAGCCAAATATACTTAAGGCATTTTAAATTCTCGTTAATGTATGATGAATCTTACTCACGGGGGTAGAAAATAACACGGTTAAAAATAAGTGCTCGCAGATATTATTACGAAACATTGTCAGGCAAGTGCAATTGTCGGAATAGGATGCTGCAACGGACTTTAGTTGTTCGGAAAGCAAGTATTGCAGTCCGATGAGCATGATTCCCTGTCAGGTGATGTGAAGTGGTCTAGATAAGCTCTCCTTATGGCATGGACACATAAGATACATAGATCGAATAAATACACAAGATACATAGATCGGAGGTAATGATTGGGACTTAGGAATTTTTCAACACAAGTGGCCAAGGCAAGCCAGTTCAAGCCACACTTCTCCAATTTTTATATGCTATTCTTGAATTACTGCCGCCTACTGCGTTACCCAGCTCAACACCTACTGTTCGAGTTTTGAAAGTGCTAAACACGTAGGTAGATGGGCAGGTACCTACACGCATTGAAATACTTATTGGAAATTAGGTTTTAGCGGATTAGGGAGCGTTAACAGATGCAGCGTGAGATTTTATGGTGTTTATCATTCCCTTTTTTATTCACTTCAAGAAAGGAATAGGTTCTCAATTCGACTGCATTTTTTTACTTATGTAACCTTCATGAAGTTCATAGGTGAACGAATTTTTTCTTACAGACTAGACCTCTACCTAAAGAATGTCTGAGAAAAATCGCTTTCTTTGAAAAGACATCGTTTTGAACTTTGTCCCTACGTTCAGATTTTACTGTCCAATAGCAGTTATTTTATTAATATTAACTTGTTTATAATGACGGATAGCATAACTTATCGTAATAAAATAATACAGTGCCCCCATTCTTCTTTATAAATGCTTCAATTATGGCTCGATTGCACAGTTTGACACATTCCGTACCTATACAAAATTTGTCAAACTATTAAAATTAAACCCAATTTATATTATGATACCTATTATTTCTTTACATGGCATCTCTTAACATTTATAAATCTATGACAATATAATTTGATATGTTGAGAGCAAGTCTTGATAAGTATCTTCGCGACATTCCAATCGCTTGCTTGGCATTTGGGCGACCTTGTCACCGTTCAAATTGTTGCTGAATTTACAATTAACATATTAAGTATACATTATCGACAGTTAATAATAATAAAATGTTGGAAAATAAAACAAAAACGACCGGTCTACATTAGGAGAGTTTAATTTCCATCAAGATGGAATGTAATTTATGCATGGCCCCTTTAATCAACAGAACGATATAATATAACATAATACACTTATTGTAGTGACCATCTTAGTCCATAAAGGTGGCAATACATCTACGACTAAATCAAAAATCACAACGCGGCTCTTACTACGCGGTTATCACTAATAACTTACAGAGCTAACCAACGGTCCCAGCCCTAATCCTCGTAAATACCTTGTTTATAACACCTTCTGCCGACTGAAATTGTCATACAAGCTGTCAAAGCTGTGACAATTCGCGTAATGTACAAAGGTTACATGTAAGTAAGAGAGGTGAGACCCATAAAAAGAAAGAAGCAACTCCTCACCTTCAACGTAAGCTTGGTCCCGCACACGGCGCACTTGAAGCAGCCGCTGTGGAAGAACGTGAAGTCCTTGAGAGGACCCACCCGGTCCACCTGATACACAATCTCATTGCACCGGAAGCAAGTACTCTCGTAGAAATTCGGCCGGTACATGGCTATTACTTCAACTCATAATTCAAACTCAATTCACTTCACTTTTCACTTTTGTCCTCAACTAGTCACTTGCCATTGTTTTTGCACTTTCACGGACGGCCTGGGAACACAATTTTTTTGTTAATTTTGATGGGTAAGATAAAAATAAACAAGATTCGTTCGTTTGTAGTGTTCGTGAATTAATGAAAGTCGTTAAAGTTGATATATCTTTACATGGATCTGTAAATTGGAGCCATGTTTTAATTTGTTTCCTGTTAGTTTCCAATCAATAAGCTACTTTAGATTTTGCGATCTCATATCCATTAGATGTTTATGTTGGAATTAAGTTATTATTATCTTTTGCATAATGAACAGCTTTGTTTCAACAAGTTATCTCGGTTTAATAAATAATTTATTTACGTATTTAAAAGTTTTCCTTACAACGCTTTTCATTATAATAATGTACCTATCTCAAAAACTCTTTTTTGCTTCCGTTACATTGTTTGATTTTTTTTTTACGGACAAATAATATTTTATCTTTAACTAGCTTCCGTCCGCAGGCGTCGCCCGCGTGGAGTTCATTTAAACTTCACCCCCCTATTTCACCTCCTTCGGGGGGGAATTTCCAAGAATCCTCTCTTAGTGCTCCCCTACATTCCCCAAGGAACGTACATGCCAAATTTCAGCTTTTCCGTTCAGTAGTTTCGGCTGTGCGTTGTCTGTCAGTCAATCACTCAGTAACATGGGAGCTGATACATTTTGTATGGTAAAAAAAGGTGAATAATTATATTTCTTCTTTTCGTATTTTGCCAACATTTTTAAATCAAAAGTGTTAGCTGTTTAAGCGATGTGAGCCATGCGGTTACAAAAATGTAACGAACATTCGAAATCTGTTAGTGGTCACGCGGTCTTATTGATCCGAGCCACCCCAAGTTATACGGTAAGGGATGGTAGGGGAACAACCTCGGCACCACTGACCAATGTGAGTCTTCGGTCAACGTTTGTTAGCTTTTGGTTAGCGTGTTTCTTGACTTCACATTCTTGGTTTACTTATTTTGTATTTCATTTTCTGTGAACTTACCTAATACTAAAGTCGCTACACGACGGTATATCTCTGAATACAGTTATTAATTCGTTTTAATATGATGTTGGTACTTCGAAAGATAGCATTATTTTATATAATAAAGCGCAATGTATGACGAATACTTGTATTTTATAGAAAGTGCATTAGTGAATTGTGTGAACGGGCTTCTACTACTCTACATACTTAATTTTGTTATACTGAATGTGATAGTCTGAAATTGAAGCTACCAAACGTCAACAAACGTCCTATCACCTTATAATTTCGTACTGTTAAAATATGTATATTGGATTAACAATGTTACGTGTAAGCGTATTTTACTAACTTGCTTCTACCATTTTTGTAATGAACTTTGAGTTTTAATTGCTTAAAAAATTAAACATTGTAAATATAAGTACAACATACGGAGAAATTGCAGGATTTGAGTCAAGACTTATAGGTATTGAATATAATCTCCTTTTTTGAAGTTTGTTAAAAGTAGAAAACTCTATCAACTGAGACCATAAGTATGTATTACAAATACTTAGCGCACCGTTAAATAACGCGGGTTTAAAAACGCGCAACATGTGCAGTGCAGTACAAGATTAATTTTCTGAAGCTCTAAGGCCAACGAGCAAGCAGAATTAACACTGCACTGCAAGCGTCGACATCGAGCGTTAAAAACAAATGTAAGTGATTGACTCTATATAGTCACGAAATTGTGCTGCAAATTGTAGCGATATTATCTGAATTTAATCAACATCATGTATGGACAATAGAATGACGTTTGTACCATTAAAAAGTCTCAAGCGGGACATGTACCACCATGAGAAATGGGTTCAACATGAAACATAAGAAAAACAATACTTTGGCCTGGGTACTTTTATACTAACAACGTGTTTTCGAAGCGAAACTAGGGCGAACTCGTTACGGCAAAATATCTTAATCAAAGATGTAGACTCCTACGTTACATGATTGATTGTACTTATAGCATTTTATATCTATGAGTAGTTCACAGCATGTAATTCTTTTTGATTATGGCTTAATTAGGTAATTTACAAGTATTAAGTTGCGTCAGAGCACCGTGTAGCGGAGAGCAAATTGATCGCCGCCGGCAGTTCATTATGCGGTGTGATTGAACGTTATTAATTGTTACTTTGATTAGTGTTAATATCTCCGTTTTAGTGGAATATGACAGGCGATTGTGTGATCTCTAGATAACACAAAAGTGTAGAGATTTGAGGCTTTTTTATAGCCTAAGGAGGCAAACGAGCAGGCGGGTCACCTGATGGTAAGTGATCATCGTCGCCCATGGACATTGGCAACACCAGGGGAGTTACCAGCGCGTTGCCGGCCAAAACGGCTGCGATCTTGGCATTATTAGGGCTGGTCCATCCAAAAACGCCGCGAACATTTTCAGGCCGATGCATTTGCATCTATACATAGGAGTATCCAGCTTTTATTCCAAGAGGATGTAAGGGTCCTGAATTCCTGATTCGGCGGAAGATCGAATTTTCGACCTGACAGGCGCGCAAGTGCACATCCTTGCACCAACCAACTAGAACTAGGCTTCATTTAGGAACTAGGACAGTAGTTAGATTTTGTTAGTAAGAGTCTCGTTTTAATTCGGTCGCAGATGCGTTGCTAACCTGTAGCTGCAGCTGAGTACTAAGATGGTCGCATCTAAAAAAGTGTAAGCGCTCATACATCTGTCTAATGACCTATCGGGATACATGCTACAGTTAATACATTTGTCAGACACAAGCACAACAATATTTTGAATAATTGCTGCAAAGCGCGAAGCATGAGTGGGTCAAATAAAAACTTTTGCAAGGTTGTTATGAAATTCTGTAACGTTTACGGATTTGTTAACGTAATTTATGGATTTGTTACGTATATGTAAACTTTACTAAAATCTTGCCACACACATTGGAATTGACGCATCTTACAATTTTAGATTCGTGATATTTTTTTTATTATAAAAGTTGTTCCATGTTGCTTCAAATGCTTCATTTTTCGTTATTATTTATTATATTTTATATACTCATGCAATAGCTGCACAGTTGCATACTCTACTAGAGACTGGTAATAACTCTATGTTAGGCCGAGGCCGCATTACGGCTAAACCGCCGCGGTTTCTAACCGCGTAATTCTGTGATTCAAGGAAAGCCATACAAGCGGCCGCACTTGCGGTGCTCTCCCGCGACTGATAGTGTATGCGGTTCGGGCGGTTTTGCGGTTTGACAGTTAACCGCTAATTTTGTAACTCAAGGGAACATAAGCAAGCGGCCGCATATGCGGTTTCCTCCCGCGACTGATTTTAAAACCGTGATTTTTTACAGATTTGTTCGCGGTTTGCCTAGGTACTTGTACCAGTAGTCGGCCTTTTCTGCCTTTTATGTCGAATAATAATGTCATGGACAAAGGACCTACAGTGGTCTCGTAGGAAGGGTATGACGACCTAAAAAACTGTCAGAATGGCGCAACAACCTATGTCCAGCAATAGACGCAGAAAGGCGAATGGATGTTGATGATGATTTTTAATTAATCGTATTATATTGTCTTGGTTGGTTTACACTTTGAGACTGATTGTCGTGTAAGAAGCTGAGCAGTGGGTATAAGGCGGCCGAGTTCTGGATGTTGCAGGTTGATGACTGGAGAAAAATTACTTTTTTTTGGTTTAAATATATTTCTTATTTTCACTTAAAACGTTGAGAATTATTGATAACTGTTAACTGATTTATTAATACATTGGTTACCAAAATAGTACACGCGATCCAAATTAAGAAATCCTCTAAAGACTGACTACTGGGTCTTCTACCCTATATTGGAGCACACAAATTGACGCGGAAACCGCGAGCGGTTTCTGTCAAGGATTTAAAAATACTAAATAGGCCCTGCACTCCCGAAAAAAATATTTGCGCGTTATTCCTATGTGCATGAACTTGGCGCGCAGTTGAATTTGGTTGTTATATTAGAAAACGAAAAAAATACCTATTGATATCTCGCTTCTGCGTACCGTAAAAATTCTGTCACATTAACCATTTTAACAGAAGTACTGTTTTAGATATAGTGAAAATAATTGATGACTCACTTATTTACTTAGGAAATGTGATTCCTTTGGACTTATTTGCGTTTATTCATTTATTAAAACACTTTTTGAAGGCACAGAAATCCATATTCTATATTTTTGAGGACGTAATTACTAAAAACAATTGAAATGTAAGTAACGCGCACCATTCGCTGCTGCCTACAAAATACTACGACTTCATGTATTTTGTAGGCAGCAGCGAGTTTATGCATTCCACTATGACCCTTTCTCGTGCGCCTAAAATATGGTAGTCATATTTATTATTTTTATATCTTTGGCTTACAGAAAACAGACATGACAATGACAATATTAACCCCAGAATAGTCGCGCCTTTCCATGAAACGTGAATGATGGCGTGGGGAGCATTTTGTCGCCCATGTTCAAACATAATTTTTTTGCTAATTATAATTAGATAACTTTACAAAAAGAAGAAACTATAACGTAAACTATCAGAAAGTAATTAGTTACTTTCTGATATAGTTTTGTACTTAGTGGGATATAATATAGGTAAGTTATTTTCTTTCACTTTTTTACTTTCAGCATAATGTTTACCTTAAACTACGTTAAAAATTAAATTATATAACTTAATAACAAAATGAAACATTTTCAATATCTACGATATAATATTATGTACTTGAGCATTATAGTCCTGCCTGCCACATAAACATACAATGTTCGCTGCATAGTAACTTTGTGTTTATTGCAACCTTTTTTGGTCCTTCTGTTTTTTGGATGGACATCCTTTCCTATACATGTTTAATATATACACTCAGCCGTGGACGGCAAAATGTTCACAGCGCGAGCACTTTAGGGTCAATCTTCTGACGTCGCGTAAGCGAGAAGACAGAAACCATAGAGTACCTACCTACATAAACTGTCTTTTATGATGTTGAGTCATTGTTTGTAGTTCTCACTGTTTTGTATTTATTAAACAACTCTTACTATTATGGTCGCTAAGCCACCAAATACTTATAGCTGATTAAATTACAAAAATAAGTTAATGCATAAAATTTATAGTTTTCTAAATAAAAGATTATGCAAAGAAAGTGTGCCTATGATAATTATGGATATGAAAATTTTCATCTGATTCCCCATGACTGTCATTCATTGTTAATTTCAATAACTGTCAAGAACTGTAACTTAACAAGCAATTTTTTGGTAAGGTCAAATGGCTACATGTTTTGTCAAAGTTCGTATGAAGTTTAGGAATGGAGCATGTCTATATACTTTTTATCTCTATGGTCGCGGTTTTTATTCGTAGTGTGTGCGCTTTGCGCGGTTACGCGGTACCGCGGTTTACAACCGCGTGAAAAAAACCGTAATGCGGCCTCGCACTTAGGAGGAAATGTCTAAAAAGTTTCCATAAAGTTTCTGTGTAATAAAATGTCAAAATGTTTGTCAATATTGTTAAGAGTAATAAAATATCTACTTTCACTAACGACTAAAACAAGACTGTAAAAGGACAGGAAGTAATTCTAAGTTAAGCGTGTGTTACCAGTGTTACTGTCATAACTATTGGTCGGCTACGAAAGTCACGGTAGAGTCACCAGACATCTGGATTTATCCGGACATAACTGAGATTCTGGAGTTATTTAATTTAAATATTTCATTTACTTACACTTCTGACTTATGTTTTGCCAGGGGGAGAGAATTTATCAATTCATTTACTACGAAATCTTTTTTGTTTTAACAAACCCAACCCCTCCCTTATTTTCATCGTTACACCCAGAAACACCGTATAATTTTTATGTATTTTCTTACGTTAGTTTAGCTATTACGACTTACTCAGGTAAGTATTAATTTTGCATAGATTAAGCCATTGAGATACTATGTACTAAAGTAAGCTATATAAATAGAGTCAAACAAATAATGGCACCCATTTCCTTCTAAACCACAAAATTTGAATATCACATTCGCTTCTAAATATCATTTTGCATCAATATTTTTAAGCTTATAAAAACAGGTGATATTAAACAGATGACTACAATTTTACATCCTCATTATCAAATGAGATAAGAGTTTTAGGACTTTAGAAACACAAGTAAAGAAGTCTTTGAATATTTTATTTTAATTACGTATTGTCTACAACCTTCCATCGCCAGGTCAAATCAGGTCTAACTAGGTATGACATCATGGGTCATCCAATGTTTTTTATTACATTTAATGAGTTGTTAGCTTCATACAGTTATTCTTAACTTACTAATCTTACTATAGGTACTTTTGCAGGGTCCATGATTCTATTGTGTAACATGTTTTGTTGGCGGTTTGAATTTGGAATACGCGGATGGAAAAATAAAAAGGTCGTCCGGCATAGACAATAAAGCGAGGGCGCGTTCAGTAAGCGACCGAAACGCTCAAAACGACACTTTCTCTATGGAAAATTGATAGTTCAGTCAATAAGCTAAGCTAAAAAGCTAAGCTACAACCCACTAATGGCCCACTACTGAGCACGGGTCTCTCCTCATTACTGAGGAGGCCTAGAGCATACTCCACCACGCTGCTCCAATGCGGATTGGTGGAGGGGTTAGTGGCCAACTCAGTGTCGAAAGTTTTCAAGCCGCCCGAAGGCCTCCGACATGGCTTAACGACTGCTATCAATCGATAACAACCGGGACCGACGGCTTTACGTGCCCTCCGAAGTTCAGTCAATATTTACAAATAAATAAAATAATACCTTTAAACTAACTCAACTGCATAAAGCTGCAGCTGCGATTCTTTGGAATGCGATAGATATGCGAATTACGAATATACATACATATTTATGCATTGAAGAGCGACAAGCCGTTCTAACGCATTCAATGCAAATGCTGTAACATCTTGGATCATTATTTAAATTAGAAGGTAGTGGGCAATTAAAACAATGTCTTTATAGATAGATAGGTACAGTAGGTACTTTATGTTTAAATATTTCTCACAACACAGTCTAGCTTATATCTGTAATGTACCGATATGCATACCTTCTAAGGTATGTAAGCCAGATAAAAGTTTTGCTGAGATCTTTAGATACGAGGCAAGTATCGTTAGTGTTATTCACCGTTTTAGTTTTATGCTTAGTAGAAGTCTGAAATGTGGCCCATTATTTACATAGGTGGTAGAGCCTGTGGTAGAGCCTAGAGTTCACCAGGGATATTACCACCGCTCGCCACGGAACACCATCTACCTACTAATGGACTAACCATCCCAGTCCTATTGAGACTTGTTCTGAGTCGGTCACAATTATTGTCATGGGCGGCAGCAGCAAGGTGGTGCTGCCTGCGCGTTTGCTACCTTAATTCCATAAAAATGGAAGAATTTTTTTACAAGGTTCTAGAATTTGATAATAAAAAATAGTATAATAGGTAGTTGTAATTTTGGGATTTAAAAGCAGTAGGTACTCGTAAATTTTTTCACATAATTTTTGAGCAATGTAGGTACATTTCACATTTATAGTTCTAATTAATTGCACATACTTTGAAGAGATAGTTTTTTTACAATATTTCGACAAAAAATATATATTATTATGAACGTATTTTTTCATTGCTGGCATAGATAAGTCGAGGAGAAACAGCAAGATAAGATTAAAAGTTCTAATTTTAAATATAAAAAAAAACAAATCAAAGTTTTGAAATTGGAAGAAATGAAACGGTTAATGTAGGTGAGGATTTTGTTTTGGACATCGTTGCATATTGGTCAATGGTCTATCGATTTATGTCCGCGTGGGTTCCGTGTGGGTCGGCCGGGGGCTGAACTTAAAAACTACTTTTACTTCGTATTTTACTCAATGAAACCGTTTTATCTGTTATGTATTAGCAGCAGGTGGATTTATACTCGCACTTAATAGCTCGTAACAGTAATTTTTACGGTTTCATGATACGGTGTTGATGTCTTATCCGACTGTAACTACAACGTGACAACTGTTCATTACTTTAAAAATATTTTGAACGTGCGTGATTTGTTCAACTGGATTTAAGAAATGTCGAAAATTATAATGCGTTTCATGTTGCGTTTGATCTTTTTAAAAATAAAAAATAAATATGTAGAAATTCTAACCCACTCCTTTCTGAAAGTTCACTGTAACGTCAGTTTTATATTATTTCTCTCGAAATAAAATATTATTAAAAACATTAAATAGTTGCAACTTTAAACTATGTCATTAAAGTGTATGAGGAAATACCAAATATTAAAATGGTCGCTTTTTATTTTAATTGTCTTCTTTATAATTGACAAATGACAAGAATATACCTACCTACTCATAATTCTGTTCAAGTTTTTAATCGCTTCTTTATGGCAGTTTATACGATCATACCATAAGCACAAGATTTCCACAAGGTTCGATTCACTAAGCGCTACGAATCTTTTTCTACTTAGTGGAACAAGCTATAAAAGAAAAAGAAGTTGGAGAAAAAAATAATAAAATATTTTTCGAAAAACTTAGCTCGGTTTGAGCGAAAAAGTAACTGGTAGGAAATAACTCCATTGTCTATGGATGCATAACGGAAACACCTTTTTTACCTATGTCTACAAACTTGAAATTATTTTAATTGTTCGTTGTAAAAGGTGTTTCGCAACTTTTTCATAAAGATTTCATCTATAAGTTGAGCCACCGTGTATGTTGATTCCTGACGGAGGTCTCCTGATCGTAGACTTTTTATACGCGTGAAAAATTGGCGCCAAATTTCAAATTACGAATAAAACAAGGTAGGTCTCACACAATCACTTCTCTAAGTTCATAATGGTATGACTTTGTGGTGACAGCGTGGGTCCGCGCCTGTCCGCTACAGACGACCTTCACGCAGACATCACACTAACGTAACGAGCTCTCCGGATATCAACTGTAATCTAACTTTAAATGTATTTACTCCATTTGGAATTTGAATAGACATTGTCTGAATAAAGGTACGGAAATAATATAAATTACCAGTATTATTTGCTCAATATAATTGAAAACCTTGCATTGATTTTTAGTTTGGTGATCTCCGGATATAAGGCAGATAATATAATGTAACTATTTATCAGCAAAAATCCTACTTTATCATCGCAGTCCATACACAACTATCCTACAACTCAAGAGTCTCCAAGCCACGCTAACTCTCCAAAAAGCCCAAAAATGTAAGCTTTTCCTCTAGATACAGATAGTCAAGAAAGTTTCGTAATGGTTTCCTGTTTCTACGTCTTCCTTTGTTCATTTTCTTTTCTTGTAATTATCTAAAATTAAATAATATTTTTGCAATTAACCAATAACGTCGTAGATAGCCAATCATCCATAAACTGTTGTCTTAGCCGTGAATGGTATTTAATTGAAGGAAAAAGAGCTGTCGGTTCCCAAGGGAAAGTAATAGAAAAAGCGACGACTGCATCCAACCTGCATTCCGGTTCACGTAACCTGCTGCAGTAACTGCATCTCCAGTTATTATTTATAACGTGTGATACAATCATTACATTGAATATTTACAATCTGTTACAAGTTATGATATCCTGGTACATGGCTATGATGTCCATTTGATTTGCAACTTTTATATTATCTCGGGAAAATACATAGATCGTGGTTATTACAAAACTGTGGTGTTCCAAAGAAATACTTTTGACAGTTCATGTTTGACATAAATATTTTAGTCTATCTACTCTGTAATTTCTCTATGATGCATGATCTGCTCTATGTACCAAACAACGCGTTTGTTTTTATATTTTGGGAATGGCAACTAGGTATGTACCTATTTTATATTTACTTGCAAATTGCAGTACAGCTGTTTAGCTTCAACTAAGATGAGATAATAAAAGCTACAAATCGCAAGGCTTCATAAAAATGCAAATTTTCAAAGGTTTTAATGCAGATTAACGTCTATTTATTTGTAGAAAATAATGTGAACTTAACAATCATTATTTTTTTAAGCGACAGAGTCTTCAATCAATATCATGGAGTCACATAATATATTATACTTATTATTATTTTTTATTAATAATGTCAACTTGTAAGTACATTGTACCTACTTTACATTTGCTTTCGTTTAGTATTTAAAAATAAACAGGACCTAAGGATACGCAGGTAGAGTTTAGGGTTTCATAAAGTCCAAATGTAATTCTCAGAGATTTTAGTCATAAATATCAGCAATATTCCGATTATGGAATGTTCAAGTTATAGAGATTTCCAAGGTTATAATGAAGGTTTCCTCCTTTCGGCATCAACTTTTCAACCATAGCCAAACATATTGATCATAAATAAATTTGTTTGATTGTTTCTCTTATTCTAAAAGCATTTTCAACAAAAGGTTGAATTTAGAATGGTATCAATTTACTTAAATGTTATTCAGTGCATGAATGTTTCAGCTTATCAACACAACCTTAAATCGAAGGTTACTTGTGTTTGTACAACTTGATACTTTTTGAAATTCAAAATGTACCTATTTTGAACATGTTTGGGTTTAGTTTACAATGGCTGTTTTGTATTTTGGCGTGCGACGCGGGATCTCGAAGTTTTTTTCTAAACATTTGATAAAGATAACGTGTTAGCGACGTTCTAAGTCGTTTTTATGCTATTTATATAATTTGCAACTAATAAAACTAGTTTAACCGGTGCAGAAAGATTGAAACATACACATCCTATGCTTTATTTGTGTCTGATTCGAATACTGTTATATCAGACTCTAATGAATCTGAAATAAGTTGAGATTCCATAATAAAATTTTGCACCATTCAGTTGATCTCAATAGTTACGTGTCCATAGTAATCTCTAGATGGTGAGCACCGCCATCGCACCATCCGATCTCACAGCACAATACCACTAGCACACGCGTAACGGCAGAATTAAAACGGTACTTGTACACTTTAAAAAACAAGCACGAACGAATCTTGTCTATGGGTTATTTTTTTTCTAATTTGACACCTGTCAGGTCATTTGCCGCGCGAAACGAGCGGCGTTCGCGGGGGCCGGTCGAGCACTGCCCGCGATTGTTTACGGCCGGTCTCGGCTCTGGCGTCACAAATAAAGAACCTTCTGAAGAAACAGGCTGTGTTGTAGTCGACCGTTTGTGGAATGAGTCGCTGAGTCGCTCAGAGGCTTTCGCAAGTTATCATTGTGATTGGCAATAAACTAAAAAAAAAATTAAAGCAGCAAAGTGCACTGAAGGAAGGAACATCGACATTTCGTAATTCTTAAATCTTTAAGCATGAACATTTTTAGGTACTGAAATGCAAAAAAGTAGGAAGTGTGTAATGTAAAGCGCAAAGAATTGCCAAGTAAAGCGCTTCCATGGTATTAATTTTATGGCGTTGAGAATACGCTACTATGAGATAAATCCAACAAGGATTCTTGATAAATAGTTAGGCAATATCCAACATTGGTTGCTTTGGGAAGTCAGTATAGTAGGGAACTCTATGGATTTTGTGGCCGTAAGTTGCGGGACTGTATAAGTTATGGAGATTTGGGGACCCATTTGGGATATCTTCCTAAAGTTAAGTTCCTAAGGACATTTGCGAAAACAAGGTGCATTTCCATGCAGGAATGCTATTGGTGTTTTTTTATCCTTTAAATTCTGCTGGCTGTTTCATTCAGAAGGCATTGAATGTCGTAAGAAGACTTCCTAAATAATTCAGGTCATATTATTCTTTTCCATAATCGAACTTTGCAAGATTTCTCAGAAATTATTTATTACCCACTTGACTCATTGTAGAGCAATGTTGTCTCTGTCCATCGTGCTGGCAGAAGCGGCGCGGACAGTACATCGGGCATTCCGAACTAAATCGCCTGCTGGAGAAAGTAAACTATCAATGTAAGCGCTCCTGCGTTCTCAACCAAAGCAATGTCGAATCAGTTTCTTGAACAGCAAGGTCGGAATTTCAGTGGGGAAAAAGTAACGAAGTCACTACGGCCAGCACCATGGGTGAGTGGCATCTGTGAAATTGTAAGGCTATACGCTACAATCGCGTGTACAAATGTATTGTGTAAGTCATACTTGTGTTGTTACCGGTTTGGTGTACCCATGGATGTAAAGTAAACTATGTATAAGGGATTAGTAATACAAAAAAACTGTACTGATTATATTGGTCATAGCAAATTTTTAGAAGATGTGTACTTAATTGTGTATACCGGCTCGACATGTACAAGAAAATTGGCGCAGTGGTTTGTGTGAGCGTTTATTCGTTCTAATATGTGCAGGACCTTTTTCTACGAGCGTAACTAATCCATTTGATTATGGTGACTGCTGGCTATTATTGAGTGAGAAAAAAAGCGAACACGATTTGTCATCGGTCCGAGAACTTCCGACTTTTCATCATTTTGAGGTAGAGCAACGAGATCGAGTGCACTCCAGGTCCCTGTAATATAAGGAAAGATTCGTACTTTGCAATAGGCCGGTAAGACATCTCTGTAAGGTCGGGAATTGTAAAGTTATAATAAAGTCGAAGAAATAAAACGAACTTTAAAAATCAATATAATTTTTTATTGCAGTTTCATTTCTTATTAAATCATAAATAAAATTCCCCGTTCATAGATAATGATTTTAATGCCCTAGCGACGCCGCGACGGCAAGATTAAAAAATATTATGTATATTAATGATGGTTTTGAAATGGAAAAGTGTAGGCAAAAATAAATATTGTCCTTTCACTGTTGTCGTTTCGTTTATTCAAAGTAAATCAGGATTTAACCTTTGTTTAATCCGAATCTTCAGTTTTAATAGCGTCGTAGGAGTCTTCTTCGTCTTGGCTCATGGATCCTTCTCTCCTAGCGTTACAAGATACATTGGAACTAGTAGATTTTGATGTATGCAGTTCTTTTGAGATATCATCAAACTCCCCTATTTCAGCCTTGTACAAAATACCATTAATATGAAATTCAGCTGTATGTCTCGCAGTTGCATTTTTAATATTCCTTAACTTACTCGCCACGTATTCTCCATAAATAGAAAATTCATCACGCTTAATTGATGTTTCAGCGCATTTTGTTTCTTTTTTGTCCTCACATTCTTCTTTTTCACTTATTTTTTTACGTTTTCGAACTTCCAGAGTTTTTCTTTTACCTTCGTCGTCAATGATATCTTGAGAAAGTGACTGAAAAGAAATACTTTTTTAGTGATACTTACAGCGTTATTAATGAATTTATATAATGTACTTTATTCATAAAGTGGGTACAATGTGTAATCATTCACAATCAATTCAATTACAAAGAAGAGGTATGTTGTAAGTTTGATAGTATAGCTTTAAATGCTTTATGTGTTTGTGCCACAGCAAAAAGACAGCTAACATTCCAACCTCATGCGCTAGCTGGACTAACCACCCTAGTTCCTAAATTGATTCTTGATCTAGCTCGGTCATGTTGTCGTGGGCAAAAGAGGAATGGTGGTAGTGCTCAATCGTTTGATAGTTAATCTATTTATATAAAAGCGAAAGGTCACTGACTGACTCACTCACTCATCACAAAATCTCAGAAACCGCTGAACGTATTGAGATGAAATTTGGCAGGGTAGTACTTTATAGTTAGAAGGGATCCGCTAAGAACGGATTTTTTTATATTCCACCCCTAAGGGGGTCTAATAGGGGTTCAAAGTTTGTATGAAAGTCCGTCAATTGTAAACCAGGTGTTATGAAAATTGGTGTTTAGAATTATGAAAAAAAATAATGAAAAACCTGTATCAAAGTTTTTTAAAAAATCATCCCTAAATGGGTAAAATAGGCGTTGAAAAGTTATAAAAAAGTTTGTCTCTTTGTACACGCTTATCTCCGGATCGGCTGAACGGATTTTAATGGAACTTTTACTGAGAGATTCGGAAGGTTTTGAAGCAACATATAGGCTACTTTTTATCCAGAAATTCCCGCGGGATCAGGATCTACGCGGGAAAAACTCTTATGCGCTAAATCGCGGGCTTATATTTTTATGGGACTTTCACTGGGAGATAGAGGAGATTGTGGACCAACATACTTATAGGCTACTTTTTATCCCGCAATTCCCGCGGGATCAGGATACACGCGGGAAAAACACCTTCGCGCCAAGTCGCGGGCTTAGATTTTTTTATTTATGGGACTATCACTAGGAGATAAAGGAGGTTATGGAGCAACATATATTTTTATCCCAGAATTCCCGCGGGATCGACGTTCACGCGGGAAAAGCTCCTATTCGCGAATGAACTCGCGAGCTCAAATGGGGCTTTTACTGGGAGGTAGTGGAAGTTGTGGAATGTTATATATAAGCCAATATTTATCCTAGAATTCTCGCGGGATCGGGATTCACGCAGGAAAAACTTTGTGACATACTGAGTTCCACGCGGGCGGAGCCGCGGGCGGAAAGCTAGTTCCATATAAAAATCATACCTACACTCAGAGAAATCAAAACTAATCGTTAACATTTTCGCCTTGTTGGGATTGAACCCAAAATAAAGAAGCCGAAGAAACCTGCAATTTTCGGCAGGTTCTAAATTGATCTGGTAGATAGTCAAGACTTAAACTCAACAGAAAATCAACGAGGTTGTGAGAAGATATAAAAAAGGAAGAAGAAATTAATAATCTTACCGAATTCAACAATTGCTTTTGAAACTTGAGCCTTTCTATTGGGCTCATATTTTGTATAAACAGTAAAGAGGTAAGAAGCTGTTTGTCCGGGCTCTCCTCTATATCATCAGTCAAAGGATTCGTTTGCTCTACTCTAGACCGTGGAATTTTGCTCGGACGAAAATTTTGAATTTCAGACAGAGTTTTTTCTTCTTCATTTGTTTCTGAAACGTACTCTTCTGCGTCTGCATTTTCTATAGTAATTTCTAAAATATCACTTCCTCGATTGGTACCTAAGAACTGGAGCATTTCTAAGAGTGGCGAATTTCTCTTACGTCCGGCATTGGTAGAGCCCGTCTCCAAAGTCTTTTTAGATGTCCTTTTCTTCTCTCTTGTGTAGTAATCTCGTAGGTGTTTCCATTTCCTCTGCAATACGTCGACTGCAAGAAAATATGATAGTGATTAATTTTTCTGTTAAAATACTTAAGAATTGGCTTATACATTTGAATTTTTTTAAGAAACTGATATTTTAGTGGCATTTGTTGGCTTTTTAGTGTATCATTCTATTATCGTCATCATCATCTCAACCCATCATGGCCCACTATTGAGCACGGGTCTCTTCTCAGAATGAGAAGGTTAAGGCCATAGTCCACCACACTGCCCAAGTGCGGACTGGCATGGCGCACTTCATACACCTTTGAGTTTTGCGAACTCTCCGGCATGCAGGTTTCTTCACGATGTTTTCCTACCGTTATAGCGAGTGCCATTTAAATGCTTAAAATGCACATAACTCCGAAAAATCAGAAGTGCGTGCATTTGTAACTAACTTTCAGATCGAGCCTTCTACCGAAAGTAAATCGATATTTAAGACTCTAGCGACCACTAATAATGTGAAAAATAAATGGCCCTAAGTTCTTATCTGTTGTTCAACAGGGGCGCAACAAGTAAAAAATTTTGGTTTGATCATAGAGGCCACTCAAAAACACGCCTTTGTATAAACCTATATATAATATTTAATATTATTTTTAATATTTGGAAAAAACAGCAAAAAAAATTACTTTTGTTAAATTGTGATGCATATAAGATTATAGTGAAGCCATCAGCACCATTTTACACAGAAGTTTAAATTATTAAGAAGCGTGATCATTAGAACTTACAGTAAATGGGATCTAAAATATTCCCACAATAGAAAAAAGAAAAACAAAACGAAAGCAGAATACCTACTTATTCCATTTTTACAGTAACAACCATAGGTGATTAAAAGACTCGTGTTAGGCATATATTTACCGTATAATATAGGAAATCGATTGTTGGCGGTGTATAACTTAAACGCAAATCTAACCATATCAAGTTATTCCAATCCAAAGCGGGACATTTTATGCTAAAGAGAGATATTTTTATCTCAAAGCGGGACAATCCCACCGAACTCGGGACGTATGGTCGCCTTAGTTTTACGTTTGATATCTTTGATATTTTTATCAATGGTCGCCGGTTATCAATTCCTACTAGGTACATTATTATAATCATTTGTCGACTATTTTAATATAAAAAAACAATAATATCCTTACCCGTTATATTTTTGTGAGAATATGGATCACTACAATTGTTAAACACTGTAACAATTTGTTCCCAAGCCCGTAACTTCAACTGTCGATCGTTGTGTGAACTGTCCTTTACGTTCCATAAACATGGTCTCTTCTTAACTTCCAATATAAATAGTTCTGTATTAAACATTTTTGATATGTGATATTCACTGAATTGGGTTTTATTTGTTAAATTTTTATGGCGCGGCGGCGCACAATCGGTCTCCGCTGATATTACGCGCAGACTGACTGCGTCCTGCGTAGCGCGTCGCCGCCGTCGCGTCACCTCGGCTCGGCCAATGCGACGTTGCCGATGTTCCGTCGGCCGAGAATGCGCCGGCTTTGTCTCCGTGGCAGCACTGACAGCAACAGTAACTGAATAAAGTACATAAGTGCCGAAAATAGGTATGTCACCGGTCACATTTCATTTGCACAGTAATATATATGTACATTCTTAATAACTCCTAAGTTACTAATTATGTTACCTAGTATTATGGACTTTTACATACTTACCGAAAAAATTCGTTGACACAGGGGCGCGTTAACTAGCGCGGCGTCAATTATGCGACGTTGCCGATCTTACGTCAGTGCCTAAGCGCTCACAGATCACCGTGTGCTCAAAGTTCTCATTTAACATGGGCAAAATGTAATCACTAATCAAGACCTTTTCTGGAAAAGCGCTCACAGTCACAGGCTCACAATCACGGGGCCATTTTCTCCATTTCCATTACTTAATGACCGTCTTGTTAAAAATATTACTATTTTTCTATCCTTAGGGTTACAATTATGGTTCAAAATTTTTGTGGGACCACCTTCGTAGTTTAAACCCTATCTACCTACTTATTAAAAAACTAATTATCAAAATTGGCTACTTAAGAAAGTTTGCGCTACTGAGCTCTCGAGAAAAAGCTCCCGCTTTTTAACCGACTCCAAAAAAATAAGGTTCTCAATTCGACCGTATATAAGTATGTTTTTTTTTATATTTGTTCAGCGATTTTTTCGTCGTTTATGGGCCGATTTTGATAATTTTTTTTTGTTGTAAAGTAGATATGTGCAGTGGGGTCCGCTGATAAGGAAACCAGGATCTGATGATGGCATCTCAGAGAAATCGAGGGGAACTTTCGAAAATTGCATCGACGACTGGTGTGTTTATTCATGTTATCATGAGTACATTAAAGCGCTACCATTTCATGAAGGTCTGGAGCTCTGGAGTCGATCTGATGAAGCCGAAAGACACTTGAAGGAACTCCTCAACGGTTTACTGCAGTTATCTAGTGTTTGAGCTTGATTAATTTGTAGTGACGAACTTTAGACGTACATGTTGAATTGAGCGCCATCTGGCGAGTAGTTTTTGGGTTATCTCTGTTCATCAAGGTTGAAGTCTGTTATTTTTTTGTAAAAAGCAACAATTATTTATACTTAAAAAAAATTAAAACCTATTGTAAGACTACAATAGGTTTAAATTTTACAAAAACACGAAAGTCCATAAGTCACAAACACTATCTATCTATATTATAACTTTTTTTGTTGTTTATTTTTTGTTGTTGTCCGCTTACGAATTTGTTTATTTTTAATTTCATTGGAATCAAGGCAGACTATGTAATAACTAGTAAACCCGCCCTCGCTTCGCTTCGGGGAACCAGTCCCTTCAAAAATCTCTATAAATTTTAACAAATTATGTTATTCCGCTGTCTAAGCTATACTCGTATTACTGCAAAGTTTAATGAAAATCCGTTCAGTAGTTTTTGCATGAAAGAGTAACAAACCCACACACACACTCACTCACATCCTTACAAACTTCCGCATTTATAATATTAGTAGGATAAACAAGTTGTATCTTTGTAAAAAGTTTATTATGTATGCTTTCATAATATTACATTGTAACCTGTGTACATGAGCTAAATAAATAATGACGCCGTCATCAAAATTACTTCTCTGTAAGACATGTGATACAAACATTTATTTTTAATTAAATAACTTACTATTACACCTACTAATACACATAATACGAACACTAAATCTAAATAACAAGAAAATCATTGTACTATTTTGATATTAACTACCTCACTCACTTGTAATTGTAACTCAGTTAATATTCTGTTAATCATTTATCATAACCAGGGATTTAATTTGAAGAGATTACAAACAAAAATTGTTTACTACAATGCCACAAAGTTATCTGGTCCTGTGGCCAAAATTGGAATTAATGCAAATGTCATACTGTAGTCAGACAAAGACAAAGACAGTAGCGCTTCCCTTACCTACCAGGTCAGATAAGTTTGTTGCACTGTAAGATTATAATTATGTCACCACATTTAGAGTAAATAAAATATTCATTCATTCATTCAATCAATCATTCGTTCATTAAATCATTCATTCATTCAAAAATCTCAGTGTTTTAAAGCTTTTCCCAATAAAAGATTCTGAATAGTGTTCACGCCGGTAGCTCCCCCTGGTGGTGTAGTGGCAGAACCGTGTCGAGCTGGCTGACTGGAGAGTGCTTCTTCTTCGGCTCTACCAGGGTAGTTCCCCACTTCCACTGGAAACGAAACAGCTCTTGAGTAAAAAATAAAATACTTGAGTGCTAGGTACTAGGTAGGTACCTACTTACTTAGTACCTATTTAAATAATTAATAAACGCAAAGGTGAAGTAACCGGTTAGTAGATAAATTCATATCTACACATTTTATTCAGAATATCTACACATTTTAGCCCTTACAAAAATATAATATTTACCTATGTTGACTTTTATTACAAAAATCACCTGATAAATACAATTAAACTGTTTAAAACATTAATAAACTAACATTATATAGTAGCGTTATTTCATTACATTTACGTACCTATGCCTATGCTTCTACCATAGTTTATGCAGATAGCAAGCAATTTATCGAAGCCTTCCATACTTCGACTTCTAAACAACTCACCATGATACAAGCGAGCGTGATGCCGAGGAAGTAGCCAGCGAGCACGTCGGACCAGTGGTGCTTGTAGTCGGACACCCGGGACAGCGCCGTGAACCAGCTCAGCATGATGGCTCCGAACTGCAGCGTGTGACGCACCACCCGGATGCCGCGCCACACCATTCGTTTCTCTAGGTATAGCTGGAAAGAGGATCATGAGGTTACTATTGGAGATAAGACGTTATAAGTTGTTAAGATATTTCTTCCTTGGTTTTCGTTTCAAAACATTTTCGATATTCAATAGAACATAGAGGGTACTTTAACAGTGCGTAGGTATATAATAGTCCAGGTGTATTGTAAAGACTCATCAAATTTTATATTATGTAAAAATAATACTATTTATATTACGTACCTTTCTACGTTTCTACTTAAATAATTCATGACACGCGTTTGTTCGATTGTTTGCTTAATATTAATAAAATGACCATAATTTATAGTAAAAATGGAATTCTTGTTAATAAGCAAGCTATCTATCGCAATATAATATTAAATAAACATTTATTCCTAAAAAGAGAATTCTATCATCCTTAATACTACCAATGATAAATATGTAATCGCAACTCCTGTACAAATTTAATAGCAATGCGCGCAAGCAACCAAATAGCTACTCACAGCCAAGTACAGCATAGTGAAGGCGGACCAGGCAGAGTGGCCACTCAGGAACGACATGTGCATATCATTGAACTTGTCCTGGTTGTCCGCCGTGTGGCCCAGGCACGTGTACTCCTGGATGTACCGGTGCTGCCATTCCACTGACGAGCAGTTTACTGACGGCTTGCATAGCTAGAAATGAGTAGATATGGCTTTAGTAGGGCTAGTATAATAGCTGCACATAGTTCAAGTCTTGTCCCCTATGTGGATTTATTAGGATGGGCGTACCTAATATTAGGAGCGGGACACACCACAGTAAAGTTCTTACTTTACTCTGGACATACTTAATTAGATCTTGAGGTATTGAATACGAAAATGCTAGATTCATAACTTTGCTTTGCTTTGAGTTAGATATATTTATATGAAAATAGTGTTTTTTTAAATAAGTCGCGTAAAGTTTATGTAATTATAAGTATTTTTAACTTATTTTAATTTTAAGTGACTGTCACATTAATTTACGAGACTAAAAATTTTATTCATAAATGACATTATGGTTGCTAATACAGTGCCACAAACTTATCTGACCCGGTAAGAGGGGCGCTACTGTCTTTGTATTTGTCTGACAACAGTATAACATTTGCTTTAGTTCCTAATTTGGCCATCGGGTCAGATAAGTTTGCGGCACTGTATAATAGTGTTTTAAAAGAAAAAACTAATTCCCTCCAAGTTGTTGCTAAGGTGGCCCCGCCATCTAACAACAAACAACAACAACAACAAAATACTTAACTCTGTAATTTTTTAGAGATAAAGGTACCGCTATGGATGGTAAAACCCAAACCCTTACTAAGATTATAATAAGTATGTGTTTGTGAACCCGATTCAAAAGTTCACAGACCCCTCATCGATCATTATTCATTACCTAACTGAAACGTTACCTAAACCCTTATCTAAAGTCATGACTTTACTAATTATAAGTCATTTATCTTTTTATTTTTAGTTACTATAATATAATAACGAGTTTATTAATTAAACATCCAGTTTACTTCCATTCAGCTTGTTATTTATTATTTCAATTAACAACACCCAATCTGTAAACTGGCATAACATGTGACGGTGTAGTGGGTATATATTTTAAAAAGAATCTCGAAATCTTAAAATAAATATTATGGTATAGTACGAGTACCTATTATAAACAACACAGTGTCACTAGACTTGAACTCAGCAAAGTTTATTTTGCGGTAAAGGGTTCGATACAATCGAAATCCAATCGATAACTACTGTCATATAATTATATGTTAAATGTTATAAACGATTCCAGTACCGAGTATCAAAGGCACTTTTATATAAAAGTACCCTACCTACCATATGTACATATGTAGGTATCTTCTTCGATTAAATGTCTTCTCACCACGTCAAGCAAAATAGGTACTTACGTCAAAGAAATGCGGGCGAGGCCTGCCGATAACCTTCTTGGCGACGTTAGTGGTGAGTTCCAGGAAGCAGGTGCCGAGACCAAAGGAGGCCATGGTGCAGTAGAAGCTTCGGAGCCACAGCGGCACGGATATGAACCAGCATTGAACGCTGTCTTGCTCTTTACGGAGAAGGACCCATTCGCATAGTAGGAACTGTAATGTATAAGAAATTGTCTTATTACCTACAGCTCTTACCCGCGGCTGCGCCCGCACGGTCAAAGAGAATTAACAATGAGTTGTTTATCATACATGACACATTTCTGGTGGATATATAAGTAACTACAAATAACCAACTAAAAACTATTGAAGCTTAAGAAATAAATCTCATAAAATATCTAAAGCACTTTTCCTTAAAAATAATAAATATAAATAAATAACGCTACACACTCAATGCCCCACACTAGGATTCCCTGTGTCGTGGTCGTTGCCGCCATGGACAACACACTAGACAAGGACACATACCCAGACCACGAACGGTAATTTAAACTCATTCAAACTTCTGCCTTGCTGGGAATCGAACCTCGGAGCAGCGGTTCAGCGTGTTAACCGTTGCGCCATTAGGGTCGCCATTCGGTCGTCTTTATACGGAAAATTAAAGTTTGAAGTTAGATTTTAGTCAGTAGACGTCCACAAAGAACGGATTTTGTCATATTCCAGCCCTAAAGGGTAAAATAGGGGTTGAGAGTTTGTTTGAGCTGCGGGCAACAACTAGTTTAAAGACCGGATTACAAGTATTGACCAAACTCACAGCATAAATCGGCAGTCCAAGCCCGACGACCCGCAGCATGGGTACCGTGACGGTGTCGTCCCGGTACGGGAACATGAGGCTCTCGTCCCCGCAGAAGAAGCCGCGCTTGAACTGCAGCCATGCGCTGTCCGTCACGTAGATCAGGAACACCACTGGGGAACATTTATATTGATGATACAAATTGAGGCTATGGGAAGCAAGAAAGCTTTCCAACGTTGTGTTTGCTTACTAGGTTTTGGCTTCAACCTATTAATGACTACAGAACGCGGATTCATAAACATGTAATATTGGGTAAATTTACTAACCCTGTTTTCTAGTACCCACGTTGTATGACCCACTACTGAACACGTACCTAATACTTATTGGGTAAACTTCCTGACCCTGCATTCTCTAGTAAGTTTCATCCACCGCGATATTTTTAAAAACTGCGTGACGTTTCGTTGCATTGCATCTAATCCACACCGATAAATTTATTTTATCTACCTATTATTGAAGGACTTACGGAACCTACAAGTTACATAAACAGAAAATACGAAAATGCCAAAAATGAAATTTTTTTATGTCTAATATCCAATAATCTCCTTGTAAGTAGTACTCAAATACGATACATTTTCTATGCATCTACTGTTAATGGAAGAGCAATCATCTGATAAAAACTGTATGCAACGTTGCGCGCCGAGGTGTCGAGGGTCAATTTCCTGTTTATTATTAGTTTACTATCAGTTCCATGTCTTTTAAATTATTGTGCACCCTATTTCTCACGGTGTCTCATATACCTAGAAATTATTAAGTATTTGTTTTATTTTACATTGTACGTACCTAGGTATCAATTAGGTATTTATTTGTACTTAATTGTAGGTACCTTCGTATCTTTAAATCAGAATTAACATATTTTGGGATGTTTTTTATTCAATCGAGCAAAGCTTTTTTATACCACCGAAGATAATATTGTGGATCCGGTGTCGCCCAAGAACGAAGGTAGAAATGTTGCATTCAAAGGTTGAAGATACAAAAATATTGTATGCAGCACACATTTTACGTCCTTCGACCAATATGTAGATCGTTATCACGATAAAAAAAAATTAACAGGAATATTTTGGAAAAATATTTAATAACATTTTGGGCGAGTTTTTTTAGTGGAAAATATTCTACACAAACACTTATTTTATTAAACTTTTTCGTTAAAATTTAAAATCGAATTTAGTTTAAATTATGTCCGTGATTATCACTGGATCACTGAATCCACTATTAAGTTGCAAAGCATCCTAGTCAAAAATTATCAGTCACCCTAGTCATAATCGGGTCAAGTAGATAACAGTGTTGTAGTAAAATTGAACTTTCAAAAAATTTATGAACTTAGCTGTCATTCACACCTACATATTTTATTATTTACTTAGTAGCTAATAAATTGAATTTACATAATATTAAGTATTTTTTAATAAGTATGTGAGTTACTAATCATTAAGTTTTATTCTATAACGATAAACGCGCCGAAAGCGGAAAATTAAAATAGTAGCTAAGAAATCAAGAAATTTAAATTACGTGGTAAATTAATTACACAATTAATACCAATTAAAAACAAAATAAAAAAATAAGGTCTCATCCGTATCTATCCAATCTTAAAAATTTACTTATTCGGCACTTCTTTGCCGTAAATTAAATACGAGTAAATTCTGAATTTAAAATGAAACAGAACAATATCGAAATACTCAATAAAAAACATAAAATTGAATTAAAATTACAACTAAATTACAAACAAAAAATATAAAAATGGTCTGAATCAAAAAACTCACAGGCAACAAGAATAGCGGAGTCGACGACGACCTTTTTCAGCATGAAAACCGACGCTTCCTTCGACATGGCGATCGTCGCTGATCCCAGGCGGTGAAGTTCGTAGGTTCGTCCCGCGGTAACTCTCTGACCGGTCTAGCCGGCGAGACACGCGGCCCGCCTTAAGTACGACGTGTGCTTGTGGCTATCGTAGTAGATATGATAACAGGAGTGTAGAGAAAACCGTGTCTTCTTCAAGGATGACACTCTTCATTCATTGTCATTGCTCTTGCATGCTTTTGAGACATTTTTTTTTGTTTCAACTTCGATCTTCGAGTTAAAGCTTGATGTTGATGGGAGTCATTGTAGAGGAGGCAGCTAATTGGGAAGAATAAAAAAGAATGCGATACATCCGACCAAACATCCCCTAAACACAAAAATTACTCAACCATGAGTATGAGCGCGAGAGCACTATGCGCATGCAAGTAAGGACTTATTGTACCTCTCTATAGCAACAGAATTTCAAAAAAAATATAATGTGCAATTTAACGTCGAATAAAAAAAAACTCTAAGATAATAATAACATTTCTTAACAAGGGGAACCGAGTTACCATGGATGTCTCACTCGATGTAAAACGCATGTACCTATAGTGCTCTCGCGGTCATACTCATGGTTGAGTAATTTTTATGTTTTCCTTCACCGTTTGTAGCAAGTGACATTTAGATGCTTAAAACGCACTTAACTCCGAAAAGTCAGAGGTGCGTGCCCTGGGATTCGAACCCGGAACCCTACGAATTTTTAACCACTAGGCTAGGCTATCACCTATCAATAAGGCTAGATATTACATAACAGTAATTACACAATAGGATTTTGCTAAGTTAATAAATATAGCATTTTAACGCATCATCGCCACTTTATTTATCAGAATTCATTGTTGCCAAGTGCAATAACACCTAACAAAAAATCTTAAACCCTAAAAAAACATTCCTAGCAAGTTAGCAAAAAAGTAACAAATAAGAATTATTCTACCATCACCGTTTACTGCAGATAAGGCCAGTATCACAGGCCACCACGAAGCCGCGTGCGACGCCGCCATTAGCGGCTGCCGGAGGCGTGACCACGCGTGACGTCACAGTCAGGTAACCCAATTTATAATCGCTTGGTCTAACGAAAATAACATGTTTAGTTAGCCCTACTGATAATGCTGTGTTATGTGTATCTAAATTTACATATTTTAGTGGGATATTTTGTTATTACTTTATTTACATAAGTATGGATACCTACGTGTTTACTTACTACTTATACAAACATGTTTATATACCTAAACAGTTATCAAACAAATGTAAGCAAACTATTCCTATGTCTAAGCAGTCGGTATGAAAGGGAAAAGGAAATACCACCCCTGCCACGCAACAGAACCATTTCTACCGTGTAATAATTGTTTTAATATTGTTTCAAACCTCAATATTGTTTCCGTTAGAATGGTGTGGATCTCGAAAGACTTTGTGACTAACAACAATTAACAGGACTAACTACCACTGTCCATATCTCACTTCCCAGTTTATTCCATATTTAAAAACTAACGAACTGACCACCTCATATTTTGTAATACAACCATCTGGTAGCTAGAGAAAGTATGTAGGTAAGCCTTCCGTTTACCTGTTGTTCTGCCGCCTGTCGTTCTTCACGGCAGCAGAAGGGTAAACGCTAGTTCGCTAACTACAAATCTATAAAATAAGTAAGTATATTGTAAACCCCAATTTTAAAGTTAGGCACTCCTATGAGGATCCCTTTTCGGATCTAACTTCTTTACTTAGGTAGGTATACTTTATTGGTTGTGAATTGTGATGGCGGTCACAGTTATTTCCATTCAAATGATACCTATACATAACTGTGTGACAGACAGACAGGGTTCCATTTTTACCCTTATTGAACGGAATTCTAAAAAAGTGGAATTCAAATTCAAATCTTTATTTCTTCGAAGTAGGTTTTTACAAACTCATTTCGAAAGTCAAGTTACGCCATCGCTTCAACAAATCCCTACGATGAGTGGTCTTGGGAGAAGAAGCGGCAAGAAACTCCCAAGGAGTCTCTTTTTTCTCTTTCACCACTCACAGTACAGGTATCACTTACTACTAATTATGGCTAAACACAAAAAAAAAAACTAATTCTAGTCTAAGTGGAACCGGTCGCGGCATTATCACACCCAGGCACCCTTATCATTAACATATTCATCTATAGTATAATATCCTTTACTAACAAGTTGTGATTTTACACGTCGCTTGAACGTTTCAATAGGTAAATCACGTATCTTTTTGGGTATCTTATTGTAAAATTTAACACCAAGCCCCATAAAAGATCGCTGCACCTTACGCAGGCGAAATGAAGACGTAACCTCATATAATATATGATGTACAAACTAATCTACAAAATATCTAATGTACAAACAAACAATAGTAATTCGATGACCGACTCGCGACGCGGCCACTTGCAGTTAGGGGACATTCACACGACGCGTTGCGTTGTGTCGAGGACTTTGAGCAGTCCCCGTCGACGGACTGCAAAGAGTGAACAATTTGGTTATTAATTATATTATTTATGACGATAACTTATTACTAAGATATTATTTATTACTATACCTATTCCGTTCGCGTGTGATATGGAAATCGTTCAAATGGCAACTCACACAAATGTCAATTAGTTAATTGTAGATGTAGACCGACAGTGAGAATTTAAAATGCCATAAGTAAATTTTGCTTTCAAGCTAAATGGAAATGTGAGCACACGTCATACTTTTGTTTTAACTCCCTTAAACTCGGCAACTCGAATATATGTAAAACGACGCAATGACAGTGCTCGGGTCAACGCAACGCGCCGTGTGGACGTCCCCTTACCCTTACCGGCATCGCGTGCCGGCGCGGGCGCGGGCGTGATAATCGCGCGAGACGATCGTGTGACGTGTCCGATCCGTTTATTCGCTTTATTACTTTCTAATCTTATTTAAACGTTATTATCGTTACTTATCATATTTAGAATTTTCATTTTCCTGTTCCTCTATTAAAAGTCTAGTAATGACATTTTAGTAGACGACATCTGAAAAGTGATGATCGCCACCCATGGACATAAGCGTTAACTTATGCCGCTTTGCTTGGCAAGAAAAAAAAGAAAGAAAAACTAGATCTCAGGCTCCCAGCCGAAACATAAGTTGTTTGGCGGCTAACTCAAGCAAGAAGAAGTCTAGTTAGCTAGCTAGCCGGGTTCTACACTCTACCACCAGTGACCAGCTCAAAGTATTTACGGGATAAACCTTGATGGTATGGAACCTAGCGACCACTGAAGAGAGGCACCCGGCGGTTTCACGAGTACGAGCACAGAACTTGGTATCTCTTACTTGGTAGGTATGGACCTCCTTATATGTATATACTTACCCCTTTTTTATCCTTCCCTTCAATATCCGTGAATCGGTTGGTAGTTGAAAATTTCTTCTTTGGACATTTTTATCCTGAAGAGGCTTAGGTACCTATCTAGAATTCCTGCTACCTTGTTGGTGGACTACTCAAATATGAGATTATCGCATCCGTCCTGACTTTTATTCTACCGTTCATCGATCGTTTCATTCCTTTTCCCGCTAAAAATAATACGATTATTACATCACTTTATGTTAATTACATTACATTTTCAAGGTTTGTAGTATCTTTATAAAAATAACGTTCACTTATATCAAAAATGGGTTTAAGTTCTATTTTTAGAATTACACGCACACTTCACGCTAGCTAAACGCGGGCAGGCAAACTTCTTTAGACTGAGATTGTAATACAGATAATTTTAAGAAGGTAAATAATATTTATCTGAGACATGTTTGACTCTGCACAATATTTACCGCAACAGTCCATAAATAAGCGGCTAAGCATAGTCCTACAATAAACATGCATAATTATTATGTACATAACAAGATACTCATATATAAGAATAAAGTTATGCTTAGATATATTTTTATTATCGCAAATTTTAAATTACTTACACTTTAACTTATTAACCCTTTACCTGAGTGGTCGAGAATATGGAATTGCAAGTAAAAAGTCGCCAGTGGACGTCGCCAATATCAAAGGCAATACGTTGACCAGCCACGGAAGAAGCAAAGGAAGGAAAGCAAATCAGTTTTATTTTATTGATTTAAATAATCTAAATTGTAACATCTCATTGTTACAGTTACATACAATAGGCATCTAAGTATCACCGATAGGTTTAATGTTTGCTTTTGTAATTTGTATTTTTTTAAATAGATATATTAACCTTAATATTTTGGTTCTCAGTTATTTTAGTTTATTATCTTTTTCATACGGAAATCGATGTCGTTCAATTTAGCGGACGTGCGTACGTACACACCCATATTTTATTTTAAGTCTGTTTTATCATTGAGATATTTATCGTCATCCCATGTTTACATGTTCAAAGACCTCTTCTGGTCTATGTTTATATACGTAGTAGGCACATGATTTATATTTGTCACACAATTTCCTCAGCATAAGACGTCACTGCCTATCAGTTTATTTCAATAACTACCTATCGAGGAAAACAAAATCAATTGATTACTAAGACGCAACGAACGTGCAACGTTTGAAAAGTACGAATTTGTCATTTGCCTGATCATAAATGGACAAGAAAACCGGTCAAGTGTGAGCGGGATACGTAGGTATATAATTTACTGGCTATATGGCTACGACCAGGACTGCAGGATTTAATGAGGTTTAGAGTCACCATGTGGGGAGAAAAGGAAAACCCATCAGAAATCAAATTAGAATTTTAGGTATTCTATAGGTTCCTAAGTATATTTGGCGGTTGTTCGCATAATTGCGAATCCATATAACCGAGGGCCAGATAATCGAGTTCCTATTACATTTAAATCTATAGCTATCATTGCTATATGGATTATTAATCTAAAGAACATAATTTTAATTGATGTTTTGCTTGTTGTTAATTAATTTACATATCGAGAAGGTCGGGGGTGAGTGGAAGCTTTGGTGAACCTTTGGTTCTAACCTTTGCCTTTTACAGTTAATAAGAATTAATATTGTATGACACCAGGAAAATAAATTTATGTTGTTGATGTAATTATGTAATTAAGATATTTGAGAATCATCCTCCACGTGTTGTCAAAAAGGGTGAAGTCCGCCAATTCGCCCTTGGACAGTGTACAACTATGTTACTTATATTGTGCGACTTCTCACACATATCTCCACCCGTGCCCAACAGTGGCACAGGTAAGAGTTGCGATGATGATGATGATATGTGGAAGGAGAGTATGAAGGGTGATAGCGTTATTGTCAGTCATAAATGGCGAGACAAATAATTTTGCTTAAAATTATAGAGATAAATGCATTTTTTCCTGCTGGTGCCACAAATACTTAGATTAAATTCCAGATCAGGTACTTATATCAATACTGGAAAAGGGTTTAAAAACAGATTAAGAATAATAACAGCTGTTACAAAAATACTTTTATTAACATAACTTAACAAAAACCTTGTACTTAAACTTATAAATAAACATCATAAATAAGTTATCTGTATTCAACTACTTAACTATAATTTTATTAAAATAAATAATACTATACCTACATACTTAGTCACAATCATTCACAATGGTAACAATACCAGTCCAAAGATAAATACTTTAAGCAAAACAGAGATCTGTCCCCTATTAGATACGTATCTCAAACGCCCCCAACATCCGTGGATGGCCATCGAACTTACAATATAAAATAACTCCGCATTATCAGATAAACGTGTATGTATGTGGACGCAATGCATTCCTAATTTGCGTTTAGCGGGTTATTGTCTCCCGCGATTGTTTCAAACTTGATTTTTGACAATCGATTATCGTCACAGACATAATAAGGGAGCTGGGCAGTTTTGGATTTTGTTACGCCATGCTTAGATACTCGGCCAAATGTATGGTTTATTTTCTTAGTGAATATCAGAAATCATGCTACAAACCCATAGCCCCGCTAGGATTTTCTTTTTCGTGGGTGCCAAGCAAGAACAACGTACTAGACAAAAACACACCCAGACCGAGAACGGAAAATTAAAATTATCTTTAAAATTTCCGCCTTGCCAGCAACCAAAACCTTAGAACAGCGATTCTTTGGTATATAAATAACCGACAAAGACTCGAGAACAAGCGAAAATTCGCAGCAAATAGCAAGTATGCCCGAAAAGGACCTTTACATACTCGTATTCGGACGATTTCGCCTCTCCTCTCCGTGTATCTAAACGGGGAGTTAGCAGTGGCGTAATTCGAAAACGTCTAAATGGAGTGAAATATATCTATTAGCTGTCATTTATATCATCATACATTTCGGAGCTTTTGTATCACGTTTTAAATAGTATTTAGTTATATAGTCTCAATGTCGTTTTTGAATAAAATTATTTCGATGAAATGCACTCCACTATTCCAATTCTGTAATCTCACACAAAGTTACACGTCAGTTTTCTATGATAAGATAGATAATTATAATAATTATGAATCATAGATTATTTATGACACATGGACCTGAAATATTTTATAACTTAAATAAAAAGAGAGGTTCAGGAAGAGGCGAAAAGAGGAGAGACGGTGCGAGTTTGGGTAAAGTAAGGCTAGATGAGGAGAGATGACGAGACGATAGGAGATTAGAAGATTTAAGGGCGAAGGGGCGAAGATTTAATTTATATCCTATCTTATTTAGTGACCGTGTCAAGTTCTACAATTAAAGTCAAAGTCATAAATAAGTACACTTTAGAACAGTTTTTATCACGAAACGTATGCAATCACATTATGGAGGCAGTTTTTTTAACACTTAAAGTATAAAATGTTGTAATATTTTCGCTAGGTACGCAGATAAATGATATTAAACAAAACTTTGTAAATATTTAATTATTATTCCTCTTCCACACAACCTTTGGTTATGATGTTGCAACGAATTCATAAAATGATTTATTGCCGAGGATTAAATCCAGTACAGTTCTTTACAAAAAAATCATAGCTTTAAAATAAAATACAAAATCTATACAGAACAGAGTAATGAAAATACAACATAGGTCTATGTACTTTCTATTTTTTTTGCATTGGCAAAGGTAATAATACTATGGCCGCGTTCCGTAACTAGCCCATAACACTCATAACATAACGTCTCAAAAAACCGTCCATTTAGGATTATGAGCATAATATGGTTGGTCGTAGCATTTGGTGTTCGTTTGAGCGGTTGTGACGTAATGGATTGCGTAATCACTTTCGATCACAACAACCCACCTGGATCGGTGGGGCGTTCTGGGCGCTGTCAAATTTGGCAAATCCGTTCCATTAGGGTACAACACTCTGAACGTCAAAACCTTATGGAACTCAAAATACGGGCGCTATAGTTAAGGAACGCAGCCTTTGTGGTTTGGTAACGGAGTAACGTATAAAGCCAAGAAGAACATTAAATATTATTGACAATAATTTATGTTTTTGGTATGAAATGGTTTTTAAATTTGTGATTTATAATTGTACCTAATTCTATTATAATATTCTTACTTGCCTTAGGAAAAAGTTACTGTGATCCATTACTCAATATTTCCCTATCCATCTCAGATACACTTATTCAAACTCAGTCATAGAGTAGCAACTCTTCAGGACTTTTCTGAGTACCTACCTACTAAAGTGGAACAGAATTTTTAGGGTTTTGGAGAACTTTCAACAACGGGACGTAAAATGGTCCTCATTTTAAATAGCCTCCATTTCTTTGATGAACTACACTAAGTAAAAAGAATATTACTTGAAAGCTATTTCTCCATAAAAAATTACTTCATAAAATATTCTTTTTCGTATTCATATTCATATTCACTACTTACAATTGCTTTTTGTGTCTATCCCTGTGTATGGCGCAATTATACCGCAGAATATGACACGCTGGCAAAATATTTTCCTCTCTTAAGCTCTCTCACATATCCCTCGCATGTACTATGTGTGTTTCACTCAGGTTATATCCCTCAAGTATATTTGGCTATGTGTTATGTGTATTTTTGCATGTGTGTTTGTGTGTCTGATTGACTAATCTGGTATTCGTTGATGATGTCACCGTGCCAGCACCGGTCTGGGTAACATCTCTGGCTGGGTCATTTCCCACGTGGCTGGCGGTTCATACTTCCTGGGTTTCAGCACGTATATGAACTGGAAGTATGCAAAATTAAACAATTTTTATTATATAATTATGAAGCCATGAAGTTATCTGGTTGGTTTGGTTTAACCTATTTTGTCGCTAATGAAAATACAAAACTGGTGTAATTAATAAAAAATTTGGCGAAGTTAAAGTACATTACTTTCTTTGCACATCCATATAATATCATCATACCCGCACTATTGTAACCACAATATCCATATAACACATACACACACACACACACATATATATAATATATATAATCATCGTTAATTGATTCAGGCGTTACTTTGCGTAACTCCATTATTACAGATTAGATGGTAATCTACTCTCATCTCTCATCATCATCTCATCATCTCACTTTGTGACCGACCGTCGTAGAGTCTACTTACCCTGATGATGCCCTGTTGGTGGTGGTATGTATGTTGGTGTATACATTCTTTGTTCGTTGCATGTTCCTATGTGGGAGGGAGGGAGGTGCTACTTTCATGAAGGTATACACCATCATACAAACGAGTTTGCTCGCGGATTGTTGCAAAGTAGATTACCATCTAATCTGTAATATATAATCATGTATACCTATATATACTAGTATTCATTTTGCTGCACTTATCGCTGTATTTTGTCTTTGTTTTGTTTTATATATATGACAAATACTCGTATAGTAATACATTCTGGCATAGAACTCCATGATCTAAAAGCAAATATTTATGGCAGTGTGCACTACTAGTTGAAACTCGCGATAAAACGGGTCGTACTGAAAACCAGCGGCCTTGGATCTGCTTCGCTCCTTGGCCAGTGCTGAGTGCGTTTCGTTTTAGTCAAGTTTCTGTACGACAATCCATTTTGTTTACTTATTTTATTTGACTTTGTTATTTACCTTTAATGATTCGGTCTTTTATTATTTAAGTCTGATGTAATGTAACTACTTCTATGTCGTTAACAGTGCTTGACTAAATAAACTGTTTTTCTTTCTTCTTCTTTCTTTCTAATCTTTATGAAAATAAAAGATCCACTTTCTGGAAAACATTCGTTTGTCTTTGAAAATTTAATTTAACATCTGATGGGATTGTTGTCAGAAGGTAACGTAGCAACGTTTAAAAAATTTAATCAGTGTATAAAATATCGCGAAGAAAGTACCTAACCAGTATTCAAATTACTTCCAACTCAGTAATGGTCCATTACTGACTCATCAAATTACCACCAACTCTCCAACTACCCGCTGTTGTGTCTTTGTCTTTGTCTTTGTTGTAGTGAAGCAAGCCGGACTATGAGCGTTTCAGATTTTTGACAATAATATTGTAAAGGCGGCCATTACATGATCAATCTAGCATCAATCAACATTTTGCACGATCAATCTGAAATCAATCTAGGGCGCTTTGCCCATGGAGCAACTTGAGTTGAGGCAACTATCAACTTTTTAAAAGTTTCCTGTAAAAAGTTGATAGTTGCTACAACGTTTACGGCTGCCGCAATTTTATAGCAATTAGTGAGCAACTTTTATGCGAGTTGCTCAATCTACGCATTTCCGGGCACAGGCAGGGGGAGGGAGGGTGTGAAATCAACCGGCGCGTTGCGATTGACAGTTGCGGAAACCGGCAACTTCAAAAACCGGTATAATATTTAATAGTTGATAGTTGCGGCAATTAGGAACTGACCTAGTCATCAATTATAGCAACTGAAAACTGTTGACGATCACCGGAACTCGAAACTCGAGTTTGCTATGCGTGTGCAGTCCAATTGAAATGTATGTAAACAGCTAGTTGGCAGCTAGTTGCCAGTTGCTGCAATAGTTGCTCCATGTGCAAAGTGCCTTTGGTCACAGATTAAATTGAAGTCAGATTGATCATCTAAAGGCTGCCAAAGTCAAAATCAATATAAATATTTTGATAATACACTTATGAACGTAATTTTTTTGAGTCTACCGCCAATACCAAAAGTGCCAGGTATATATTTTTTTAAGTAGGTGTAATTGTAGCTGTGCAACCATTCTTAGCAAGAGTAACATACCGTGAGGAGCGCAAACCCAGCGCCGACCAGGAAGCCAGCGGCGACGTCGCTCCAGTGGTGGCAATGCTCCACCACGCGCGACAGCCCCACGTACCAGGCCGCCATGAGTACCGCGAACTGCACCACGTGGCGCAGCAGCTTGGAGCCGCGCCATTTGCCCTTCAGCTGGAGTAGGAGCTGCTTAAATAAATAAATCAGCTACTATAGCAACATACCGTGAGGAGCCCAAACCCGGCGCCGACCAGGAAGCCAGCGGCGACGTCGCTCCAGTGGTGGCGGTGCTCCACCACGCGCGACAGCCCCACGTACCAGGCCGCCATGAGTACTGCGAACTGCACCACGTGGCGCAGCAGCTTGGAGCCGCGCCATTTGCCCTTCAGCTGGAGTAGGAGCTGCTTAAATAAATAAATCAGCTACTATAGCAACATACCGTGAGGAGCCCAAACCCGGCGCCGACCAGGAAGCCAGCGGCGACGTCGCTCCAGTGGTGGCGGTGCTCCACCACGCGCGACAGCCCCACGTACCAGGCCGCCATGAGTACTGCGAACTGCACCACGTGCCGCAGCAGCTTCGAGCCGCGCCATTTGCCCTTCAGCTGGAGTAGGAGCTGCCGAGGTGTTCAAAACATACGGTTGAGAATCGAGTTAAAGATCTGTAGTAATTAGTAACGGTTATATTCGATATATATACTACTAGTTTTTACAGGCAACGGTTAGTTATTTTTGCTCTCAATTATTCCGCTGACGAGAGCAGCGAATGCGAGGCGAGGCGACCGAAACGAGTGTACCTACCCTCGAGAAAATAGACCCCATTCCTACATTGGCATACCAATCTCGATCTATGACCGCAGAGTTTTAGGTCGCCACAGGCTTTTAAAATCTTATAGGATGCTTGATGGTAGAGCTTTGCGTAACGATTATATTATTAGTGTACTTCAACGTTTAAATATAAGTACGCCTCGCTAGGAATCTAATCTAAGACTGTTCGAAAAGCGTTTCGGCATGGTAACCATTGCGTCATATTGGCTGTTGCCTTGTACGAATTTAAGATAGGAAACTATCATGCAACTGCCGCCCACAACAACTGCTACATAAAAATCAACCGCAACACTCACGATGAAGAACACAGCGGTGTACATGGCGAAGCTGGAGTGCGCGCTAGGGAACGACAGGCGGAACTCCTTGATGAGGGCTACATCTGTGCCGTTGCAGGTATAGTCCACGATGTAGCCCAGCGCGTTCAGCTCGGACCCTGGGGTCGGGACTGGTCTGCATACCTGGAAATGATGGGGATGTCGATTGGTTATTTCTGTAGAATTACAGCTTTTTGGGGCTTTAGGAATAAAAGATGAAGTGCGTGATGAAAGGTGCCTACACCGATAAAAAATATTAAATCGATAAAAATATCGATATAAAAGTTACCTTAGGTTACTTACCTACTAGGTAAGTAATCAGAGCGAGTCGGACTCGAACAGATAGGATTTCGTATCACCAAACGGTATTGATTTCAATTATTTGGGTAAAACCATAATATAAAAAGCCCTTTGTATGGTTACCTACTTGTAGTAAAAAGTTAAATCTCTCAAAAGGTTTTTTTTATTTGTTGTAACAGCGGCAATAGTAACACGCGTTCTGTGTAAATTTGAGATGCCTAGGTACCTATTTACATTCAAGACGTCTATTTAGCTGCCCATCTAAAATAATGCTCTGGCACTTTCTGACACTATGATAAACAGATATACTTAATGTAGAACACATACATTTCCGGCGTCTACATATTAACGTTCAAGGAATCTATTTGTCTACCTGTCCAATATAGTGCTGTAGCACTGTTCTCTGACACTCAGATAAACAGACAGTCAGAACCCACAGAACACACAAACATATTGTTCTGTCTGTCAACAAGATAAAACAACCAAGGATCCTCACATCATAGAAGCTAGGTCGCAGTCTTCCCAGCACGTACTTGGCGAAGTTGACGGTGAGCTGCTGGCAGGCGGCGCCAAACGTGAAGATGCCGATGGTGACGTAGCTCTCCCAGACCCAGCCAGGAACCACTGATCCAGAGAGGAACTTCTCGCCTATGCCCTTGCCTCGCTTGTCACGCACCACCTCTATGATTAAAACCTGAGAAATGATAAATTATGTTCGTTTTAGGTGGATATTTAAAAGCGCATCCAAATAGCTTAGACATTTCTGAGATGAATGCGAACAATAACCCAGGCAGAGAGACAATCATTCCCCCATTATCTTTCTCCAATCTCTACAATCGGTGCTTCCACTACTGAGCTGATATCGAGGTACTTTTATTGAAATAATATCTCCCGGACGTGCCGTCCGCGTGAAGTGAACGCCTTGCATATCCGCTTCCGTCGGCCTTGCATTTGCTATCCTAGCATTCGTAGCTTAAAAACTAACCTTATTTTTTTATAAGAATACTTCCTCTTTGCAGGTCCTCACCGTAACTATAATGAAGACGAAGCCTGCGACTCCCAGCACGGCCTCCGATATCGACTGCTCCCTGAACGGCAGTCGTATGGACTCGTCATTCTCGAAGTACCCTCGCCGGAACGGTTCTGCCCACAGTTGTAATCCCAGGAGCGGAAAACCCACTGAAAATTGTGATAGGATTTATTACTTAGTTTTGTTTAGTGGTTAATACACTTTATTGCGATCGTTTAGTGAAAGTATTGAACGTGTTATGTTGCAGGCCGAATGGTTGTTTAAACAAAGATCATTTTTTATTGCTGCTTCCATAAAAAATTTGAGCGACATCTGGCGAGTAAATTTTAAGCTATTTATACTAAGTACCTATCGTTGTTGAAGTTATTTAGCTGTACTCACAGATATTGTGCTAGTCTTGAAAACTAAGATGATTGCCTCTAAAATGTGTAACCGGATACACACGAACTGCTATGATGTCAAAATAACACGTTTCGTTGATAAAGGGCGAAATCCCAACAAAATGCCTCGCTTATCTATCAGCAAATAACTTCTGTATCAGCGCTTCGTAGTAACAAAGGTATGATCTCATATCACAGCACACATGATAATATTTAATGAATAAAGATATGATAAGGAGTTGATGCGTTTATATCCTGACGGCCTGTCGGGCCTGTGCCAATTAGATTGCAGACGCATGGACGCGGTTGATAGTTTGGACATGTGCTGACTTTCTGGGGCTCGTGCCTCGGAGAGTACCCCGAGCTGTTAGTTATCTAATTGTTACGGTAATTAATTTGGGTAGTACAATTAGTTTAGATATTTTTAATTGGTCCATCCGGATTCATTAGATACAAGTAACAGAATACACGCGAGATTTCAATGATTAAGTAATTTGAAATCGAGGAATCTCCAATCAATTTTCTGCCGGGGCAATCATTTATGTGAAAGAAAAAAAAAACTTGTGTCGTGGGCGATGTATTTACATAAGAGCAGCGTGAGAAAGATCACGAGAGCTTTTGCTCACTGAAGACGTTACCATTCACGTGCTGAGGTCAGTTGATACCAAATTACAGGTACAAGAATAGGCCGGTACTTTTTTTATGAAATTAAGGTAGCAAACAATCATGCAGTTCTACCTTTCCGCTGCCGTCCATGACAATTGTGACCAACGCATAAAAAGACTCAAGTTAGGCACTAGGATAGTTAGTCCAGTTAGTTATTGGTTGTAAGTCTCGTTCTAATTTGGTCACAGGTGCCTTGAGAACTGATATGAACACCTCCCTCCACACCTCCCTATCCGCAACATAATTGCTGTTAAAGCAATTATCATGGCGGTAGTAAAGGTACTAAGTACCGTAGCGGGCGGTGGTACTTCCCCGGATGAACCCTAGGCTCTTGCCGCCTATCAAACATACATTGTCAGTGATGTGGCTGAGTATGATAGCAAAGTGAACGTTATACTTGACTCCTAGTTGAAATCTACACTTGGCCAGCGTGGTAGACTTTACCACTTTACTCCTCACATAACAAATTGTTATTGATGACTCCAGCAAGGCGACAGTTATGGCTTGTAATGATCATGATGGAAAGGTTATTCTGTGCGTCAGTTGTTCATAAATCAACATAGTAAAGTTTGTACTTTAATACGACAGCAAGTATGACAATGGAGACAACAAAGCAATATAAATAATGCCAACCAATATTTATTAGGTTTTGTTAGCTATAAGCTATAATGGATAACACGTGGCAATTTATCATAAGAACAATGCCTTGACTATCAGTGTTACTGATGCTTAATTTTCTCCATCAGCATTACAGAGACCAGTTTTCAATAATCGTCATTTTCAATTTGACGTAGTGAAGGTCGCGTCACGCCTCGCTTGCGAATAAGGTCATAGACACATCTAGACGTTGCTTGGGAATTTCATTAACTTGAGCGACTGGCGACGTGACGAAGGGAAATAAAATGTCGCAACTAAGTCAGATAAGACACAGTGTTCGCGGGTAACCGAGGCCTATCCTCATGCTCGCGAACGTTGGCACATTCTGCGAATGTTTGGAAGACTACGCGAAGGTTCGATGTTCGCGCTTTGATGTGTGACCCACGTGCGACCGAAAACAGTCACTGCTTTGATAGTTAGGAACACTACGAATGTGTCAAAAATTTGGCACAATCTGTGGATAAAATCATTGGCGAACGTCGTGCTGCACTTGCGGGTTCAAGTATTCATGCGAATGTGAGTTATCCTCGTCTGTGTGTGGACATCGGCCTAAGAACCTAGACACACGCACTATGATTGCGTGTTGTGATCGTTAAGTAGGCAGGTAGGTACTTTACTCACCGACATGCATGGATGCACTCAATTCAATTAAGACAAAGAACGGGGAAGACAAGCGAATTTTTATAATAACAACGTTTCAAAGTTATGCCGGTGCAATTATATTTTTTTGTGACAAAAATACCTTACTTGAAAAATTACAATTTCGGTAGGTACCTGCCCAAATAAGACTTCAACGAAATCCTACTAATATTATAAATGCGAAAGTTTGTAAGGATGTGAGTGAGTGTGTGTGTGTGTGTTTGTTGCTCTTTCACGCAAAAACTACTGAACGGATTTTCATGAAACTTTGCATAGACATCGGAATAACATAATTTGTTAAAATTTATAGAGATTTTTGAAGGGACTGGTTTCCCGAAGCGAAGCGAGGGCGGATTTACTAGTATAATTATATGATATAGTATAATTATGTAATAAGATTGGAAATAAGGGATGAAAAAGTCTTGTAGTAAGTAGATGCTCGGGACTGCACTTATCTACGGAAATAAAAATAAATAGCATGTATTTTCGACGTTTTTGAATTTGTATCACAGTGTTAAAAACAAACGTACCTTCCTACTGTCTTCCTCAATCATTCATTATTATGACTTTCATGTATAATGCTGTAACGCGAGCAAATAACAATTTACCTTATTTTCTTCGTGGAAGGAAAAACCCGAGGTTTCCTCTAGTTTTTTAGAGCAGAGGTTTCTCAATAAACTTATATTGTAAAAAGTGCAGTGCACGTCGTGTCCGTCCGCTTGCGATAGGCATGGGGAAAATCGTTGTCTTGAAAGCATTTGTTGTGATGTGATATTAAGATTTAATGAGTCTTAAAATTATTTTCTGAGTAGGTACCGACCCGCGGCCGTAGTTTGATACCATGTAGGTACTTAGGATGGCTTTCCACCAGAAGCTAAGCTACGTAGCTAACACCTTTTTTTTTTTGACGAGGGGGAAACCTTCAAAAGGTACCCGGTGCCGTGGGAGCGACACAGGGTAATGTGGGATTTTTACCCACTAAAACCCCCCCGGTGGCCTACCTCAGCACTTGTGGAGAACTCCGGGATCTCCGTAAGGAACACAACCGGAGTCCTCCAAGCGCGGCGCCCTTATGTTCGGGCTCTTCCCGCGAGGGACTAAAGGCCCCGTCGCTTGCCAGCGCCTTACAACGGTATGCGGCCACACATACCGTCGTCCTTCCCGGAGTTGCTGATGGACGGTTCGAGCTCCCACTCTAGCCGCCCGCAACCCCGAAAGCCCCCTTTTAGTCGCCTCTTACGACAGGCAGGGGATACCGAAGCTCGTATTCTGGTCCCGAGCTACTATGTCCCACCGGTGGCGCTATGTGCGCCCACCGCGGCGCCGTGCACGGCGCGTCCGTCTCCGAGCCGGGTCTGCGCGTTCTCTGGCTCGTTCGGCTTCCTCGTTTTCGGTCATAACACGGTCGCAGAAAGCGACCATGCTGTCCCAGGCTTCGCCAAAACGGACCATCGCTGTGACGACGGCGTCCGGGGAGAGGTCCGCCCCCACTTTTTGCACCAGGATCCGCCGCTCGGTCTGCCACGCTGGACAGTGCTCGAGCGTGTGCTGCGCGGAATCCTGGGCATCGCCACAATGGTGACACTGCGGTGTCGCCTCCCTCCCTATTCGGTTCAGGTACTCACCGAAGCAGCCAAGTCCGGTGAGCACCTGGGTCAGCCTGTAGGTGACGCGTCTCCTCCTCTTCAGCCATGCACCGAAGCTGGGCAGTATGGCACTCACAACGCGTTGGCGTATGCCCCGCGGCTTCTGCAGTCGTTCGCGCCAGCGACGCAGGGCACGCAGTCTGGCATCTCTCCGAGTCATTTTGACCGTCTCTTGCCTATAAGGCTCAGTCCCCTGGCGGAGAATGCGGATCTTAAAGAAGATCTCAGCATTCATATCCGCAAGGATGTATAGGGGCGGAAACCGCGCCAGGACTGTGGCCGCCTCATACGAGATAGTTCGGTAACGTAGCTAACACCTACTCCCTGGTTGATAGGGATGCCTTGGACATCCACCAATCACATTCAATGGCCCGCCTAACATCATCATCATCATCTCAACCTATCATGGCCCACTATTGAGCACGGGTCTCTTCTCAGAATGAGAAGGTTAAGGCCATAATCCACCACGCTGGGCAAGTGCGGATTGGCGGACTTCACACACCTTTGAGTTTTGGGAACTCTCCGGCATGCAGGTTTCCGCACGATGTTTTCCTTCACCGTTTGTAGCAAGTGACATGTAAATGCATAAAACGCACATAACTCCGAAAAGTCAGAGGTGCGTGCCCTGGGATTCGAACCCGGAATCTCCGAATACGAGGCGGAGTTCTTAACCACTAGGCTATCACCGCTACCTAGCCTAACATAGCTTAGCCTAGCTCAGGTGCAAAGGCACCCCAAGATCGTTTGAATTTTCATGTTCTGGCAAAACATTGTCATGCAGGTAGGTCATGCTCCAACGCGAACGACCGCTATGACAAATACCGCGACAGAACACTGTTAACATGCCTTACGAAGCACGGAAGCACGCAAAAAAATGTTTCATGTGTAATTGGTCAATTTGTTTCTGTTTTTCTCATAGTTGACATGCCTAATTCTAAAATATGGTCAAATAAGTAAAGTCTTGTTTTATAACTGTAATCAAAGTTAAAAGCGTAACTGTCGGTCGGCAGTTAAGTACCTAGGCATGTACTAACTTTAGTAACTAGATACGAATATAATGCTGTAATGAGTTACTGGTTTACCTTGATTACTATTCGAGCGCATCATTCTCTGACAGTCACTAGACATCGTCAATGACAGGGTAGGTAAAGGTTTTTTTAGATATCTATTAACTATTAACTCATTAAGGACCAGTAGGTACCTACATAAAATTAATTAAGCTAAATAAAACATTACACACACCTATTGGTGTTATCTATCTATCTTATATTTAGGATACACGCACGATACACACTACCATGCGTTTGACACGATGCGACAAATTAACGTATGAAATGTGTACCTATGTTAAATAATAATGTCAATGTAAAGTAACCCTTATTTCTTACTCAGAGCAGGTCTTAAGTAATTATGACTAGGTAGGCAAAAACTTAAGGATACGAACCTCAATAAAATCACAAGCGAAATACCAACTAAGCCATACTAGGTAGGAACCTATTTGTAGTTCTTTAAAGAGTAAGTAGGTAGGTACCTACCTACTAAGACGAAATGTTACAAATAAGCTATAGCTATAAAAAAGAGGGTTGCTGTGTGTAGAAAGTGCTTCATAAAAAGAAAAATATTAATATCTTCTCAGTAAAAATTACACTTACCGCAGGCTAAAACTATGAAGTCCAAAATAATCTTCCATATCATTCGGTCAACAGCCATTGCTTCATTTAAAAACACTTCGATGTTTGTCGAACACTGAATAAAGCACTTTTCCTAGTGTCAATTAAATTTTTGTTATCTATGACGAATTCTTCACATAAACGCGCCAAAATTCCCACAAAATAATTAACAGAAACAGCAAGACAGCGTAAACTTAACAGCTGCTGGTATCGGCATTCCACATTTATATAATATCGATATGAATATGCGGTTCGCCGGCCAGCCGCAAATTGAATGATAAACGCTGATAAAGTGACTAATCTGTGGGTAGGCTTTAGTCATACTGGCGCGTCACCACTCACCATTACTCTTTGCCACTCACCACTATCTGTCAAAAGAAACACCGTTATTGAAACTGTTGGCAAACTGATCTTTATTACCAACGTGGGAAAAACAGTTATCGTTCATTATGTTAAAACTTTATTAACCTTGCGAATGTGATACTTTTAGGTTTTAGGTCAAGTCAAGATCCTTTCTCACTCACAAGGAAAGGAGTTCGTTCATTCGTTGCTCTCTACTAGATATACCTCTCTCTTTCATTGCTTTATGTTAATAATATTATTTTATAATGAAACCTGGCGTAGTATCTCTTTCAACGATTTTTTGTCTCGCTTTGTTACGAAACAAAAATATGCGAGCTAACATGCACGACGTAAGCGCATTGCAAACATTGAACACAGAGCTGTTCCATGTCAGACAGAGAGACAAACACAACACAACCACAAGGAATAAGTGAATGGGATGAAGAATTTGAAGAGTACGGCGAACTCATGCCCGAAATATGATTGCACTTTAAAGTAGTTTCACTTCTGTACCAGAAACAATGTGAAAGGTTTGTGGTTTGTGAGCAGAATGCAGATTGCGTAATGAAAAATCTTATTGATTTTTTCTAAACTCATAACTAAATTAAACAACGCCATCTAGTTTGAAGTAAAGATCATTATACAATGTGAGAGTAAATCTAGTCATAGCCTGCTAGATGTCGCTGGCAGTGCTATATTGTATTAAAATATCTGTGCCATTTTTTAATAAAATTCTCAATGGTGTTAAAATTACTTCTGGTGTTATTTTTCTTAATGCATTCATACGAGGCCCAAGAGTTTACTTAGGTCAAATATAATGACGACTGACGAATGAATTAATTGTAAACAAAATATCATCAATGTATCACAAATGGTGTAAAAAGAGCTCTCCTTCAGGGCCGGCGTTCCACTGGTGACTCCCCTGGTGTTGCTCGTGTCCATAGGCGACGATGACCACTTACCATCAGGTGGCTCGTCTGCTTTTGCGTCAGCCCTTCAGGCTATAAAAAAAATGTATATACAACAAGTTTATAAAATAATACGAGTTTTAAAATTAAAACGTATTTATTATGCTTTACTTCAGATAAAATACAAGAATATAAATAAGCTGCCAAAAACACTGCAAAGTGCCAGTACATACCTAAATTCATACAATGTGTGCACAAAATGCATTGAGTTTTCATGACTATCCTCATTAGAACAAACCCCGTTATAATTAAATTATTATGTTGATGTATTGTTATGGTGATGATGTTAAGTTCCTCTACCAATCCGCATGGAGCAGTGTGGTGGAGGATGCTTTAGGCCTCTCCAGCTATGAGAAGAGACCCGTGCGTTGTTGTAGGCCATTAGTGTGTTGAAGTTAAGTAAAAATTTTTATTCTTATATTTCTTATCTTGCTCGCAACGTTTCAACTTACATTTCGACCGTGCTTTCAATTCATATTAGATTCAAGTTATTTTGCCACATTTGAAATTTTATTCCAAATCATCCACTACTACTACAGATGTAAAGCTCCATACATTGCGTGCTCGAGCAATACACACATACATACATTCGTGCAATATGAATGTGAAACACGCACGAAACATCGTTATAATATAATGTATAGTGGTTTAAAGTGGTTCCTGGGTCCATATTTGGTGTCCATGAACGGTTTACATTTGTGCGTTGCTCGAGCTCGCAATGTATGAAGCTTTAAATCTGTACTCGTCTATGATTTATGGTATAACTGCTAAATGCAATGTTCAAATATATAGACAAATGCTAACTAAAGATCTGCGCACATCATACTGACTCAACTCCAACTGGACTCAGAGTTAAAGCTGACCATACAACTGTACAGTTGTTGTGTAATTGAACTGTATAGATAAAATTGAGCATGTATGTTGCACCGTGCATATAATGTGCATTACATTACTTATAAGTTTAACTATACAAACAAACCTTCCAAGTACACCCATCGTGTATAACCAGCTTTATTAATTCATAGGGATGCATTAAAGTATAAGCTTTATTTTATGTCACTTACAGTCGAATTTTCGGTTGTAAACGTATGTAAATAATGACCTTCAAATAAATGTTGAAAAATCAACCATAGCACATTAGTCACAGAGCTCATATTTCAATGTCCCTATGAGTTTAATCAGAATCAATGGATGTTAGTTCGCAGACATTAAACAAGGGCCTAGAACCAGGCAAATGCCAAAGCTATACCATCCTACTAATATTATAAATGCGAAAGTTTGTAAGGATGTATGTGAGTGAGTGAGTGTGTGTGTGTTTGTTGCTCTTTCACGCAAAAACTACTGAACGGATTTTCATGAAACTTTGCAGTAATATAGCTTATCATAGCACATTTCTATAACAATAAAATGCAGCTAGGAAAAACATATTAGAAATCAACTTATAAGTAATATTTATATGTTACAATATACCTACTATAATTTTTATCTAGCACCTATAACAACATCTTAACACTATAAAAATATAATAAAGATTATTCATTTCCATAAAAAATCTTACAAATTGCCCGGCAAACACAAATTAATATTCAAAACTTATATAATATAAATGCCATGTGGAGACACGCAATAGAATAATCTTTCAGAGAATTCAATCTGAACTTATGGAAAAGCTATGTCCAGAAAGTAGGAAATATTGTTTAACAAAGTTTTATTTCACTAATGCAATGTTAGTTTTATTTAGAATTTTCTAAATCATTTTTACTTAGTGGGTAACATTGTTTATTGGACAAATTGTAAGATCTCTATAATGAGCTAAACCGACTGTAATATTTTTACAACTCTATATCACAGAATTTAAAATACAGTGTCCTCAAGTCTTCAAGACCCAAAAGGCAACATCATAATCATAATATTAATAAAGGTAAAAATAAATAATTCAGAGCCTTAAGGTAAAACACGAATAAAAATTTTAAGGTAAAATGTAGATTCAACTTAAATAATTGTACTTTATATAATGCATATTCATATACTTAACTAAAACACTCAATAAATAAATATTTATAAATACATTTCAATGTACAAGAGTTTTATTTAAGTAGTGCAATAATAATAAAATAAATACATTATGTGACTTACTTAAGTAGAAGTAGCTTCTACAGACTATACAATTAACTTTTAATTCGTGAACGGCTATCTTCTTAGAGTTAGCCGGCTGAAGTGGCAAAAGGTAGGCTGTATCGTTAAAAAAACATATAACAGAAAGTCCTCGAAGTGCGACCAGGCCTCAAAAAAAAATCATAGGTTTCCCTCCGACCAGGTGGACTGATAACGTGAAGAACACCGGTGATTCTCGGTGGTCATACTGGGTTGTCCTACTGGTATGGCCAGTGAGAATGAAGAACACAACGGGAGGCCGCTGAATTAAGAGGGCATAGAGGATTGGTCGAAATGGCGTTAATTAGGGGAGGCCTAAGTCCAACAGTGGACTTTAAAATACTGATACATAGATACCTAAATTTTAAAATAGGTATTTGTACCCCAAATGTTTAAGGAACTCAAGCTATGCAAACTGACATCAAATTCACAATATGGTTAAATAAAGGCGCCAGACGACATTGAAGCACCAAAATAAGACCGTTGCTTCCGTTCGTATGTCACGAATTGTAATGAGAACGTTTAATACTTGCTAATGTTCTCATATACTCAATTGTAATATAAATGCCACGACAAATTCGACCGTAACTACCATGTAATTGACACAGATTGAACATTAAAAATGCAATAAAACCATTGAAGCAAAGCCATAAAAAGTCACAATGTTAACAAATTTTAAATTAAATAAATCAGGACATTGTCTTTGTACGAAATGCTTTGTCTTTTATCCTTTTAAATGTCAGCAATGGCGCGAATTAAAAATAAGTAAGTATAGATAATATCTACTTATCTAGTTTAAATTCATTCAACATTTTTTAATGATGGATTTTTTAAAAACTATGAAGAAAGACATTATTTAAGTGAAGATGAGTTTAATGTAAAGTGTTAAAGTACATTTAATATTATGTAATCTTATGTAAGCATTCAACTACATTTATTATTTAAAAAAAATTGAAATTAAAATTGAAATTAAAATTGTTTGCATATTAAACATTGAATATTGGACCCCTGGAACGCATGTGACAAGCATTCCAGTGCCTTACTACTGGGCAGTCTGACCGGTCCAGTATGGTGTTCAGGAGACTGTTGGCGCTGTCCCGCACCCTCCGCATCAACGACGCTACGCGTTTCCGTAGGATTGTGTGGAAACTATCAACGCGAGCCTCCGTAAACATGCCGGATGCGCTACAGAAGCGGGGCAGCCCCATCAGCATCCTGAACCCATTGTTATACTGGACTCGCAGGGCGTTGAGTGATCTGTTGGTACAATTGGCCCATAGGCTGCACGTGTAGAAAGTTTGGCAGTACGCTTTAAAAAGAGTGATTTTAACCTCTGCACTACACCGTGCAAACCTACGTGCCAACATGTTACATCTCACCGCCAACGCCCTACGTTCCCGTTCTATATCCAGGTCATCTGAGAGGTCAGCGCTGACCCAATGCCCGAGGTACTTAAACTTGGTGACTTTATTTAATACAGTGCCTCCAAGTTTGACTGAAGGAACGATCCTGGGTGCTCTATTTCTTGCTTTAAAAACAAGAAGTTCACTTTTTGTTGTGTTATACCTCAGGCCATGGGTCATCACGTACCTCTCGCATACTCCAATTAGAGTCTCAAGTCCTTTGATTGACGGGCTGAGCAGGACCATATCGTCGGCATAGCTGATATTATTGACGAACGTGCCATCTATTGAACAACCTACTCCGGCTCTGCTGAGCCCCTCAATCAGTCCATTAATATACAAATTGAAGAGCCGAGGAGAGGAAAGCCCGCCCTGTCTCACCCCACACCTCAACCTGTACTCTTTCGAGTATGAGTCAGCCCATCTTACCGTATTAGTCTGGTGCTGATACCAATACTTTATTAAGCTGACCACCTCCCTAGGCGTATTAGTCTCTCTCAAGAGCTTATCCCATAATATGTCATACGATACAAAGTCGAATGCCTTCGACATGTCCAAAAAACAGGCGTAAACTGGCGTTCCACGTGAAACATAATACTGGACGGTGTGCTTTAGTCGCAAGATTGCTGTTTCGGTGGACAACCCCGGCCTAAAACCGAACTGAGCCTCATGCAGCTTTATATATCTCCCGAAAATGCGATCAAGAAGACTGTCCAGTACCTTCGCTATCACGGTCGCAAGTGATATTGGACGATAGTTATTTTGGTCAGAGACATCCCCTGTTTTATTTTTCGGTACCGGTACAACAATGGTCTTCATAAGCTCTTGAGGTAGGTACGTGTGTTGCATACACAGGTTAAAGAATAAGGCCAAAACTCTAGGGAGATGTACACCCGCATGTCGCAGGTGCTCTACGCTGAGCCCGTCGTGGCCAGGTGACTTACCCCGCGTCATTTCTCGTATGACAGCTGCGACTTCTTTACTGCTAAACCGTACATACGTACTGTTGCCATCGACGGACTCCTCATTGAGCAACTCCGTCTGTATTTAAACTGAGACTGAATTTAATGTTTAACTTCATGCGACTGGTATACCGGTATATATGCAATATATACCGGCATACCTTATTATTTCAGAATAAAAAAACTTATAAGTAAAACTTGCATCGAAGTTGTAAAATGTAATAGGTATATATTTTAATATAATATTTTAATACTGTGCATTGTTAAGTTTCCATTAATTTACATTCCAACCAGACAATATTTGCACAGACGGGCGGGACAAGCATGTTTATAATATAATTACTGTAACGTTTCTTACATTTTGTTTTAGCCGTATTTTTAGCATTAAAATTATTATTTTTCTCTTTTTTTGCAAATTATTATTTAACGTATGACTTTAACCCCATTTTGTAAACTGTATAATTAACGTAATAGACATAGCTCTATACAATTCATAAAGAAATTTTAATTTTTTATTTGATCGCATAGTGAACGTACGGTCCTTTCATTATTTTTAATCTGTGACATAGTATGTATGTATAACGCATAATAAATATAATGATTTCTATGCAAGACGTGTCTTCGCGCGCTTTTTTGGTATCTGTAACGTTATAGTTTTGACAATGACACCTCATTAATTTACACGATGTCTTAGAATTTCCAATGAAGTTATGTATTCTTGTCCCACGCTCCAATAAAATCTGTTCTATTTGTCCGCTGAATTTTAATAGACGATTATTGCTAACTTATAATACTTATTAGTGTAATTCTCAAGGTGCGTCTACAATGATAACATTCTAAGTAATTATACTACAAAACAAACTATTATAAAATTGCAAAAAGGTGCATATTTCGTTACACTTAATAAACCCTACTACTAAGCGTTCATATAAAATTGCATTCATTGAAAACCAAATCTCTCCTTTCATAATTATTAACTTTGAATATTATTTTAAAACTACCACTTACCAGTATTTAAGACTCTAAAAAAACCCAGTAGATCAAATTTTGTGTTTACCCGCTTTTGTAGCGTTTCGGTTAGGAACTAGTAAGTATTATGTATTATGTTTTTTACATAATTCAGACTAACGCTGCCAATTTCAATTTGTATACTCAATTTTAATTGAATTTACTTGCGTTTTGTTCTACTCCTTATCGATTTGAAGTACCAAATACATAAAACATTCTTCATGTCTTTCAACCTACTTAATTGCCTCGATACAATATTGTACCCCAATGTAACCAGTTCTGCGCATACACTATCAATATAAGTTTATTCTGTGTTGTACACAAAACCCGATTTTAGGCCTAACTAATTTAGGAAATACACAGAATTCTTTACACACCTTGCAGATAAAACCGAGTAAAAAATAACAACCTTGAACTTGCCTTTCATTGTGAGTAATAAAACATTTATACTTTCAATATCAGTGACAGTACCATAACTGTGTTACCTAAGGCACTTTTATCCGCAATTAATTTGCCGCCGACAAAACCTGACTTACTAATCGTTTCAATAAATATTTATTTCTTTATCACCGCCAATATCGATTAAGTCTCATTGAATAACCATTTCTTGATAATCGTTGTTGACACAAAATATCTCCAATCTCCATTTTACAAGTAGTGCACTGTAAACCAAAGACTAAATATCCCAATTCGTCCGTAGACTAAGAGATTCCCATCAGTCCAACAACTTATCTTTAACGCAGTCACTCACACATGCACACACGTACACATACAAAGGACGCTCAAGCTCAAGCGTTCCATAGGTCCATGTATTCGTGGGATATCCACGACACGTTCGGTGGTCAGAACTCCTCCTCGCCAAGCGTGTGAGGGCCGGGCGGAGGCGACTGTCAGACACTCCATCCGGGACCAGTGCGGGTGTTCCCGTTGGTTACGTGCAGTTCGTTGTCGTGACCCAAAATCTGACGGTTCCGAGACGATTTGCGAAGGTCCGACACGAAGTAGTACTGTGAAAAGGACAATGTTTGATAAGCTAGAGAACCTCCATTCTTGTAACTATAGCGGTCATCTCTAAATTAGTTTTTGGCATCGAGTCTTACTCCAGAAACACAGAGATTCAGGGGTCCAAATTTAACTACCAAATCACTAAAATTGAAAATGAATTTCATATCACATCCAGATCACGAAAAGGAAGAGATCTGGCATAAGTGGCACAGTTATTGATGCTACGAGATATATCAAAATAGATACGTCATCATTTGATGATAAAAATGGTCCAAAACTACTAATGATGTTTACAAAAGTAGAGACTACTCACGTTAAGGATAGCAAAGACGAGGCCAATGCTAAACCCGGACAGCACATCACTCCAGTGATGCTTGTAGTCTGACACGCGTGACATGACCGTGTACCAGGCCATCATGATCAGTACGAACTGGATAGCATGGCGGAAGAGCTTCGAGCCGCGCCAGAGGAATCGCTTCTGAAGGTACATCTGGAATAATTTAATGACAATGATTATGAAGCCATCGATAAAGACAATCTTTTGTTTTCATGGCTTAATATCTTTAACAATAGAGTTTACTCCATAATCTATGTTATGGCTTCATTAATCTTTTACACGGTTGAGGAATAAACGATTTTATTACACGTGGGCAGCAATTTATATTAACATACTTATCGAAGAAGAATCGTGCGCTAATATAGTTACGCTGCCATTCACATCGCATGACTGCCATCCGTTTAATAACACCGCGCGTAATACAATCTCTACCGGATATTAACTAAGACAAAGTATTTAATTATGATTAGTTTGCAGTACAGACTTATTAAGATATGTTTAAATAATCCAAAAATCAGGTTTAGTTACGACTTAATTAAAAGAAGTTTAACAAGCAATATTTGATAGGAGAAAATAATTGGAAACGGTAAATTTTAATTTTAATATAGACTTGTTTTTGAAAAACCTGTTAAATATAGTTGAGTTTCACATTAAAATAAGTTATTTGTACTTACAGAAAAATAGAACATGGTATAGGCAGAGAAAGAAGAGTGTCCACTGGGGAATGACATGCGCATTTCTTTGAAGTACTTTGGATCTCCAAGACAAATGAAATCTTCTATGTATTTGTATTTGTTTTCTGGTAAGGTGCAATCAGTATCCGGTTTGCAAACCTGCAACAATAAAAACAGAACTTAAATAAAATATAATGGCATTAATATGCAAATACTTATATACCACGTAGGAAAAACAGAGGACATTAAAGAAGACAATGACACGCTACTTGTAAATTCCGTCTTAAAGCTTTTAAACTAACCACATACCATCACCTAGAGACTACAGAAAATCGTTGTAAGCTTTTCACTGTGATAATGCAGTGTTAATTTGAAATGTAAATACAACCAATAAAGTACGCCTCGCGAGCTCGACTTATCGATAATAGCATCAGATTCATATGCAAAATACTCTCGCGTACCTCATGATAGATAACCTTAAGAGGATCCAATTATCCATTACAATTTGTAACCGGTTGAAGGGCTTGCAAATTGTCGGCCAATTAATATTTTTGCGCTTAAAACAATCTTGTTTGAGTGATGGCTCTTTTGCTCGAGGGCAGCTGTGCCGGTTAGCGGCGCGTTCAGAGGAATACGTTCATGTTCACTTTCCTTTTTTTAACCCCCGACGCAAAAAGAGGGGTGTTATAAGTTTGACGTGTCTGTGTGTGTGTGTGTCTGTGTGTCTGTCTGTCTGTCTGTGGCATCATAGCTCCCGAACGGATGAAGCGATTTCAATTTAATTTTCTTTGTATTAAAGGGGACTTACGGGCGCGTGTTTTTAGATATGTTTGATGAAAATCGGTTGAGCCGTTTAAAAGTTATTGGGGCTGAAAGGGGGGAAGAATTTTCATTCTGTCTCTTTGTGGCATCATAGCTCCCGAACGGATGAAGCGATTTCAATTTAGTTTTCTTTGTATTAAAGGGGAATTACGGGCGCGTATTTTTAGATATGTTTGATGAAAATCGGTTGAGCCGTTTAAAAGTTATTGGGGCTGAAAGGGGGGAAGAATTTTCATTCTGTCTTTTTGTGGCATCATAGCTCCCAAACGGATGAAGCGATTTCAATTTAGTTTTTTTTTGTATTAAAGGGAACTTACGGGCGCATATTTTAAAATATGTTTTATGAAAATCGGTTGAGCCGTTTAAAAGTTATGGGGGGTAAAAGCGGGGAAGAATAGCCGAATGTATGCAAATATACTCGTGTGGGGTCTCAAATGAAAGGGCACAGTAAGAGAATATTTATGACTTAATCGAGAATATTCTTACCTATAAAAAGTATAAAATTAAATTAAAAATTAAAAAAACCCCCGACACAAACATTTAAAAAGTAAAAAATAATATCTCTAAAAATAATACGTTGCGTTGGGGGACCGCTCCATTTACTTCTAACTTTAACACAAAAAAATATTGATAAAATATGATAAGTCTTGGGTAAATAGGCATGTGATACTTATGAAAAAAATCGTAGATAATGAGTAGTTAGGAGCGGTCCCCCAACGCGACGTATTATTTTTAGAGATATTATTTTTTACTTTTTAAATGTTTGTGTCGGGGGTTTTTTTAATTTTTAATTTAATTTTTATTAGAAACGATCGCAATGAACAATGCTATATTTATGAACTCAATTACACCACAGACAAACATTTCGTTTAGTCAAAACAATGATTGATCAGGATCAATGAGTTCAATTTTATTGTAATATTTTATACTTAGGTATGTTGCTTCATCACCAATTCGGTATTCATGGTTTTGAGCAATTTTTATTGCAAAATGTTCTCATACCTATGATGAAACTGTTCATCAGATACTTTTTATACTCTTTGTTCCGAATAAAAAGAATACCGTCGCTGTGTTTTCTGGACTTTATAAAAGTAATCACAACCAAGTATACGACCAGCAACCAAATGCAAAATGTGAATATGTAAACGACGACGCCTGTATAAAATGTGCCATGCATGTAAAGAAGCAAGCGCGGGCAGATTCCACTTACGTCGTTATGTTGAATTATTAAAGGTACGCTCGTGGCAATATTGATTTTTTGTCCTTATACGATCACGTCAATCATCCAATCAAGTGCTGGCGCCCATACCGTTGGTAAAAGCGAGCTACTTCTAGGGTTGCCTACGAGAATATTTACAGAATCAACAACAAGACAACTGGCTTTATCGACAATATTTCTTATCCATGCTGTTGATCTTAATATTAATAATCCTAGAAAGTGATTCAGAACAGCTACCGACATAAATTAAATGTGGTAGACTGCCTGATATTGGCGGCTGGTGGATCAAAGTAAAAAGCGTGTCAGAACCCTTTTTACTTTATCCGGTGAAATAACGTCAGAATAAGTTTTGTTTTTTATCGAAAAAAGTTCCAATTTCGCTTATATTGGTTCCAAGGAGCTCATGTATCAAGTTTCTAAACTCTATTCTCTATTGTATGTTGTCTGGAGTCAGTATGTAGAATTTTATAATCTTCATTATTTAGGCCGCGGCCTCGAATCTTGCGGGCAGCGGCGCGGCGGCGGCGGCGGCGCGGGCGCGGCAAGATGTTTTGCGTGTTATCAAATGGACCGACCCTCGAAAACAGCGGCGCGGCGGCGGTGTGGGAGCGGGTAACGAGCGGTGGTTGACAACGTCAAGCGGTGACCGCTCTCGCGTCGTGTGCGTCAGAATGGCGGGTCTTCTCATATTTAACGTTGATGTAGATTTAGAAAAAAAAATCCTAAGTATATTCGAACACAAAAAGTTCTTTTATTTATACCGTGTATAATTCAAAATCACAGATAACTTTCCATTTAAAATTTAAGACTTGATATCGACTACGATACTCTATAGTACTCTATATCGTACGCTCAATGTACTCGTAATATAGTAAACCCGCCCTCGCTTCGCTTCGAGGAACCAGTCCCTTCAAAAATCTCTATAAATTTTAACAAATTATGTTATTCCAATGTCTAAGCTATATTACTGCAGTTTCGTGAAAATCCGTTCAGTAGTTTTTGCGTGCAAGAGTAACAAACCCACACACACACACTCACTCACATCCTTACAAACTTTCGCATTTATAATAATTATTGTATAGTTAGTAGGATAGGTTAGATAGGATAGTAGGAAGTAGGATTTATATCGGATTATATTATAGAATAAAATTATTACATTGAAATCCCAAATGTGGGCACAATACAGAAATTAATGTCTGTCATTTATGTGCTTTAGCTTTAAAACAGCAGCAGATTGAGCACTTATTTTATGTCCTACTCATATCCCTCTCGCTGCTACTTTCTCGCTTATTTTGGTGTAGTATATTAAGTAATATTTTATTTTATTTACTTCTTTACTCCCTTGTCTGTCAGCTTTATCCTCTTTATCTTCTTCCTTATTCCCTTCCTTATATTTTCATGCCTCTCTTTATGACATATTTTTATGTTGCTTTACTATTTTAAATACTTGTACTTTCTCTTCTAACTGAAATTGTAAAATGATTTAAGACTATAATGACTACTTTGGAGTGAGGTATTTTGATAATGTATCTAATTATTCACTTCTAGGACTATTTTAAATGTTACCTTCTTTGATGTTTAAGTATTCCTTCTTTATTTTTATTTTCTGTAACGTTAAATACGATTTCATAATTGCATTGTTATGAAATTACTAGTAAATCCGCCCTCGCTTCGCTTCGGGGAACCAGTCCCTTCAAAAATCTCTATAAATTTTAACAAATTATGTTATTCCAATGTCCAAGCTATATTACTGCAAAGTTTCATGAAAATCCGTTCAGTAGTTTTTGCGTGAAAGAGCAACAAACACACACACACTCACTCACTCACTCACTCACATACATCCTTACAAACTTTCACATTTATAATATTAGTAGGAAAGTAGGATTAGTAGGATAATAGGATTTATCAATGTAACTCTGACGTCTCTTTAGTTTTGCTTTTTATCTAAATTATTTTACTTGTAACCTTTTTGGACTTACTTATAAATTTAAATAATTCATTAATTTGAAAAAAGAACGTCGGTTTTGGAATCTTCGAGAGATCGGGTCAATCGGGTTTTTGTTAATGACTATTTATCCTTAAAAGCTACGGAATCCAGACTACTAGGTTTTTAGGAAGCAATTAGGTAGCAATTAATAGTGAAAATAATATTTTAATTATAGCTATAATTTTATTTTGATAGTTCATATCCCTCTCGCTGTTCTTGCTAGGGTAACGCACACGGTGACAGCCCGCGCAATCGCATTGTAGTGTTGTGCAATTTATTTAGGTGTCGTATACGTAATATTTATTTTATTTACTTCTTTACTCCTTGGGGCCTAGACAAGTGGCACAAACGTTAGTAGAATAGAATACTGAATGTATGGGAATGACGTAAGCTTACGCTAAATATTTCGATCTGACGCATAGAAATGAAAATTGGTAGCCAAATGTCATCGTTATCTATTCGATGTAACGAAACGTCTGAATAGTACGTTTAGTCGTGTCAAATTCGTAGCCAAACGGCAGTTTTGACATTAATTTCGACTGAAAGCGTGCGAAACTAAGCGAACGCCAAACTCTTGTAGATAACGCTACAAAATGGCGTATATTTAATGATTTCGATTACAATTGAAGGAATGTGTTTTTTAAATTAATAATTTATACCTTTCCATAAAATCTAAAAGAAGCGAGAATTGTTCTGGACTAACTCGTAACCTCGGTTCCATGATTAAAACAAGAAAAATAATCTTACTTAAATTTTTCAATTTCCCACAATTTTAAAAAGTAGGTATTTATAGTAGGTATGTACATACCTAAAAATTTCAACTCTTGAATATTTTTAAAAAACATTAGGTACGTGTTGAAATAGTAGGAGTAAGAACCTATACAAGTAGATTAATTGTATATTATTTCTGCTTACCAATTATGGAAAAAAACTTCGTATACTGACTCACTCAATTTGCTTCAAGTTCGAATTTAGCGCCAGCACACTTCAGAACACCAAACAACTGACTGGTACAGTGCCACAAACTTATCGGACCCGGTGGACAAAATTGGAACTAATGCAAATGTTATACTGTTGTCAGACAAAGACAAAGACAGTAGCGCCTCCCTTAACGGGTCAGATAAGTTTGTGGCATTGCACTTGTATGACGTTTACGAACGAAACCATAACTATATTTGTTATTTTTCGTAGCGATCGAATAGAATAAGCGTTCGATATCTCGTAGGCCATTTGGCTACCAACCGAAGAACGATATTGCTAAGGCGCAAACGATTGTCGATATAGAATAGATTCGAAGCGTTTGCCATTTGTCTAGGGGGGCTTGTCTGTCATCTTTATCCTCTTTATCTTCTTCCTTGTTCACTTCCTTTAATATCCTTGCCTTTCTTTATGACTTGTTCTTTTATGTTATTTTACAATTTTTAATACTTTTACTTTCTCTTTTAACTGAAATTGTAAATGTTTTAAGATTATTTATATTGATTACTTTGGAGTTAGGTATTTTGATAATTAGGTAATCTAATTATTACTTTGTTATTTATTTGTCGGGACATTGTCTCTGTTCTTTACAATTTCGATAAAACTCGCCTTTTATTTTTCTTGTCCTATAGTAGGTATTCACTTCTTCATTTGCCCACAATAAAACGAGTGTAAGAAATAAATTTGAATCGAAAAGATGTTGTCTCCGTTGTTCAGACATTTCGTTCGCGAATAAAACAAATATCTCAGCGACACAACACTACGCCGCTATAGCGCCGCCGCGAGTTTCGAGAACTAGCCTGCGCTGCCCGCGCCGCCGCCGCCGCCGCCCCGCTGCCCGCAAAATTCGAGGCCGCGGCCTTAGGGTTGTTTTATGATCTATTTCATTTTAAGTAGGAAATCTTTAAAGATATAGTTGCAACCCTGCTCACACATCGAGCCCTGATCCGATAATGGTTGTTTCGTACCGTTCGTTGTTTCGTATGAAATTGCCGGTTTCATCGACCCGCTTTGGTCTTGCGGACTGGGAAAATATTTATTCTTTGTAATTTACATATTATTATCGGGCTATAATGCAGAAATTACTTGTTAACGGGGTGTGGTAGATCGAGTGGTCAGCTGCCGAGTAAAAATATACGATGACCTTAAATTACCGAATGAAGATATTAACCAAATTACAGGATTGGAAGGTGGTAGATGCGTTAATAACGCAGGTATGACATGCAACGCATGACAGGATAATTATGTAATTAAGACCTTGTGAAGTACTGAGTAAGTAATAATAGGAGCGAGCAAAATAAAAATATGTGCATACTGCATAGTTCAGAATGCTCTACGATGTTCTTGACGGTGTGCTAAGTTAGGAAACCAACATAAGGTCGAGGTACGTAGGTTGTGATCAGGAAACTGAAGCTATGCCTTTCTTATTGGGTGAAATCTCTACGCAAAACGATTACACGCCATCGAGAGATTACTCGTAGCTTAATTAAATTTAATCTAAGATAGTTTAATTACAATAATAATGATTATAATTGAATAATTTACAAGGATATTGAATTAAACTACACTGCGTTTCAAATAAAAGAAGCATCCCAATCTAATAATAGTTAATTAAATCTGATAACTGGAAATTAGAATCCTCCATTTTCTAGTCATTCATTAACCATTCAAAAGCTGATAATTTAACAAATAAATAATACAGTAGAAATTCCTCAAGTCTAATAGAATTTAGATAAAGAATTCCCTAACAGCAACATACATACATAAGGTGGTACGAAACGCTTATAATTTCAATGGGAATATTAATTCATTTTAATTAATTGTACGCATTATGGCCGCTCAGCGTACTCTAGCGAGCGAGCTTAGTTTAAATACGTAAGTTATGTATCGTCGATGTCTTATCAGTTATTACTTTCTCTAACTTTCATTTTTCCATGGTACTAACATGGTATGATTGATACATTTTTATACATTATCGCTACGATTTTAATATTCAATATGTCTACATCTTTGTTTCTTAAATATATTTCTTAAATTCCCTAAACATAGTTAACGTTACAAAAGGGGAAGTGGTATGGAACTCTGAAACTTAAGAAATTAATATGACGTAATTTATAGATGACCCCTAAACTTGCCTAACAAAAGATATTTTTCTGATCACTTCCGGTTCCGGACTCTCACCTACCAGATAACCTTTATGTAAAATAGATAGAAACAATGTAAATAATGCGGGTAGCTGTTTTGTCTAGGTTCACAATAAATCCGTTATTTATTGTCAGTGAAAACCAAGAGACAGGGCCACGTCGGTCTAGAATGTCTAGAAACTCTAGAAGATTGTGAAATAAGGAAGGATAGTACCTAGAAAAGGGTCTTACAATATCAATAGCGCACTGTTCTGGCTTGTCGCAGTGAATTATAGCTGAGATGGGATCGTTATCAACACTGAAAGTGCCACTGTAAATAACGCTTTTACACAGCATTGATTGTACACCAAAGCAAAGAAAATTACACCGATAAATGTTTAAAAATTTACTTTGTATTCATTATCAAATAAGCAAATGTACGTTATTCTGCTTCTAACTTTCTATCTTCCAATAAATCAATTCGACTTAATTGAATCAACATATTAGGTACTGGTGTGAGTCCTAAAAACTTTTATTACTTTCTTGGTCACCGTCGCAACTGCTTTAATTTTTCGGACTCAATTTTGGATTAAGTGTGATAATTACTAGAATCTACATGATGTCCACGACTTCTTCCGATAAACTTTAAGTAATTTTTATATTTCTATCTTAGACCTCACAAAGACCGCTTGCACAAAACTTCATGCCTTTTTGTCCAAATGGTTGTGGTTCAAGATGCGTGTCGTCTACCAGTTAGTCACCATTAGCATTTTATTATAGCAGATAAATATTTAAGACTAGTACATCCGCCCTCGCTTCGCTTCGGGGAACCAGATGCTTCAAAAATCTCAATAAATAAGAAATTATGTTACTCCGATGTCTAATCTATATTACTGCAAAGTTTCATGAAAATCCGTTCAGTAGTTTTTGCGTGAAAGAGCAACAAACCCACACACACACTCACTCACATACATCCTTACAAACTTTCGCATTTATAATATTAGTAGGATTCATGCCTGTACCAACCAAGAGCGAGTTTACTGTACCGCGTACGAGGACTGAATATAATAAAGCGCAATTTTAAATCATTTGTACACCCAGCAACCCAAAATGTCTTGTTAACTCCATACAACTATGAGCTTAAAAGCATGAGAAAATAAGATAGCAATTTGCTTGTGTCAATATTCAGTAAAATTCGGATATTTCGTGAGCACTGTACTAGGTATACGCAATTGAAACGCGTACATTTGATTGTGCGATAGCATCAATATTATAAACGGTTGGTTTTGGATGTTTTTGTATGCCGACAAAGTATTAAACGGTTGACGAGGGCCTTATCTAACGTGGCTATCAATATCATGGACGGACGAACATTTAATCAAGATTTTTATGTTCATAGCTGACAAATGAGGCGAACGGCCACCTGACTTCACAAGTGGTCATAGACGCCATAGGACTCCTTTAACAAAAAGTCTAGTTGTTCTAAGTCGGTCACAATTGCCATGTGCGGCAGCGGAAGGGTGGTGCTGCATGCTCGTTTGCTACCTTAATTCCATAAAAAAAGGCATCACCGTATATTGTCGTCTCGTATGTAGCACACCACTCTGTCCTACCACCAAAACGTAGCCAGCTTCTTTTGTCCCTTCCAATTCCTATCCGCTATTTCAATTATCATCTACCAGCAAGGTTTGGGTTAGAATTCTAGCTAGGCCACCACAATAAGGTTAAATGCCGTTGCAATCAAAAGTTGGGAACTATCGACAATAGACTATCCTAGACAAGAGACGATAGGCGAGGTGTGCCTTTGCACAAGTCAAGTATGTTCCAGCTTGAGGTTTGGCTTGAGTCAAAAATTTCATTGCTTCGTCTTTATTTTATTTTCTTCATTTTGACTGGCAAAATATCGGTGATTTCTATGGCGTTGCTAATTTCCATAACTCTTTTACGATCTGAAGCTCTGATTTGTTTTTAAACTAATGACATTGAAATATCTACTTCTAATTAAAATAGTTTCATTTTTCAGTTTCAGCCGTAACATCACCTCGGGTTCTAAACTTGAGGGTACTTTCCAACTCCAACTCAGATTTCACGAAACGATACGCCACCGAGCCATGGGTTACGTTATAAAACTTGTAGCTAAATGATAATCATATTTGAATTTCCCTGAATATATGTCTAGGACAACAAGCGCTTTATACAAATGTTACTACTATATTCAAATGAGTTACGTTGACTGACAACGCGTAGTAATCGATCAATCCTTGTTAGCGTTCGTTACATATTTATGGACTTGTGGTATGAATGATCGATTGATCAGGTAAATTGAGCCTGTGTTCGTGGCTAGACGGGATTTGTTGGATAATGGAGCCGTACTACTGGACACATTCCGCTGTCTGAGATTTATCACGGCGATAAACAATTTCTGTAGAATTACGACATTATTTATCACCAAAACAATAATATATTGAAAATTGCACGCTGTTAATAACAACTTATTCAGTGGTAACATAAATCGTGAAAATGTTTTTCTTGTACGCGATTTGTCATGGCGCCACGGTTGTATAGCTAGCGCAACGTACAATCGATAAATTATTATGGATTTCAAAACGCCAAATTACTTCTACTCCGGTTCCTTTCTGGTCAGCAACGCTTTTGCGATTTCTTTTGTGCCCATGGGCGACGGGTACTACTACTAGTAGTAGTAAGTACTCTTACAGTTCTTAGTTAGCTATTTATTTAAATATCTAACAATAAAAGGGCAAGTTTTAGTTTCTCATGAGATTTTCGAAGAATGAAAGAGAAAAATAGAGTGGGAATGCTCAATAATTTCGAAATCTAAACACACATAACTTATCTTGAAGCAGTACATAACCAAACGAATGGAAAACGAACGCAACGCTAAAGGATTAATTAAGCCGCCATATGACCATATCTGCTGATTGCACATTCGATCTATACTTAAATTGCATGCAATTACCCAATCGGGTATAAGCCGTATATCATACATTCTTCTACCTGTTCCTGATTGGTAGACACTTTTGACCTAATATGGTAGGTATACGTATACTTAACTTGACATTTGTGTTAGGTTTCTTCATACTTTCATGTGTCAAACAACGGAAATAAGAGCAAATTTACTAAAATAACTTAAAGACCTCTTAGATTCACTTCGAGTCTGCGCTAGAATACAAAAACTACAGCTTGTTCTCAAATTTATGTCGCCATTAAAATATAAGTTTTACTAGTCGTGCAAAGTTTTACAATACACAAAAGCTTTCTATGGAAACATAACGTGTTGTATAAGGGTAATGAAGTGTGTGGTTTACCGCACCACAACACTACCTACCAGCACAACTTAGCGGAACGATCACCATTATGACATAACTTTAAAATAACATAAATAACATTCCTCTCCGCACGGGTCGGAAAATTGCTTTATACCAGAAATAGCACGTCGGAGGTAGTCTAATATAATGTCAGTGATATTGTAGCAGTTTTTCATTGCCTGAAAATACGGATAAACGATACTTGAATCACACTATTACGAAGTAAAGCCAACATAAATAGAGAAATTAGAACAATCCAAGCAACTTGAGTAATTTAAGATAAATAGACTTAGACAATAAAGAAATAAAGCAACACTCGCTCGCTGTTATTAAAGCAGAATGCCTTTTCTTACGACAGCCACGATAGACTGTGAAAATATTATGGCATTTATGATAAAGTGCGTTATTGAAATGTCTCTCAAAGCGCCGCGTCTCAGGAACAGGTTTGAAATGGCGCAGATTGTTCCTTTAGAACTTAAAACAAGAAAAGGAAATATTTAAATAGGAGAGGTTATTAAGAAATACTCCGGACACTGCAGCTTTAAAGAGCATATTTATTCAAAGGATATAGAAGCAAACGTAATTGCCGGTGATGTTTTAAATGACTATACTTCATATTCTAACCAAGAAGATATGTAAATAGAACATAAATATAAATGTGGAAAGATTACAAAATATATTAACAAATGCAATTTATAACACAGAGAAGACACTTAAATACGTGATTAGGCGTCAAGTAACTAAAGAAATCTGAACTTTTTTTAATGACAAACAAAATAACAAAGAAATTTTATTCCCAGGTGCAGTTTAAGTGAAAATATGTAAACATTATCTATAGAGCAAAACCAATATTTAAAAAGCAGAACATAGGATTGCATGCAGGGAATTTTAATCCGACTACAACTTGACAGTTGCAATGAGCTGTGAAAATATTGTGGCGAGTATCAACGCCGCATAAAACAAAAACTCAATGACGAGAAAATTAATAAAAGCCTAAGGCATATAAATTAAAATTCGATCTTTCTTCATGCATAACATAAAATGTAAAAGTATAGACATTTATAATTGCTTAAAGAATGAAAATTTTAAGAAGTTCGAAACGATGACGCGAAGTAAATTAATACCTACTTTATAGATGGAATAACGAATCACAATCCATACCACTAATATAAATGCGAATGTGTTTTTCGTCCTTGTTTCACGACAAAACGAAGCAAAGGATGTGATTTTTGACATAGCCACAGTTAAACAGCTGGAGCATAGGCTACTTTTTTTGTAGAATTTTATTCTACCACTTCCACAGTAATGCCCGGAATAAACAAATAATATAGACAACGTTATTAAGAATATCTCAATAGGAAATGGTACAGAAATTAATCTACATTTAACTGATTCAAGTATTTCTCACTTGACGTTAATACAAATTCAACATTAAAATGTTTTATTGGGAATGCTCCACCACGCTGATCCAGTACAAGTTTACAAGATAATGTTGAAACAAGTCCCAAGCAGCACACAGCTAAACTGGTTCGAGATGGCGGCGAGATAAATGCAATTACAGAAGGGAATGGATAAGATAATATCGGACCGCTTTCGATACGGTCACTTGTGTACGACGATGATGGTGCGCGACTGTGTGAATTGATGGCGTCCGATATTAACCACATCTGCATTTTCAATTGAAACACCGATATAAAATCAATTAATGGTTTCTTTTTTGCATTGAAATGTAATGCTGACAGTGAATTATACATTTGCTGCACTGCGATTTCCCATCAATCCACACTATAGCAATGTGGTGAAATATGCTCTAGGCCTCCTCAATGATAAAGAGAGATCCTTGCTCAGTAATGGGCCATTAAGGGTTGAAGGCAGTCATTGCGATTTCTTGCATTAAGGTAAAGGAATAGACAAGAGAGGTCATCGGTCGGTGAGAGATTACCATAGAGTTTAGATTGTCGTAACTCCAGTGATTGTAGCAATGCGGTGCCAATTGAAGTAAAAGCAATAGACCTATTTGAAGGATCTCATATAACAGTAATTCAAAATCTTGCACAAAGTAAAACGCAATTGATTATGATATACTTTAACAGATAAGGTTAAACAAGAAATAAAATGGGTGGCAGTAGCAACAATTATAATTTATTTCAGTCTCCGTAAACACAAATTTACTATAGAAGCCAGTTACTGCGAAAATAAACATAAAGACAGACATTTGAAACGTAATATTCGTAAATAAGTATTACTGCTAATAATCGTTAGTAAACACTATGCGTTAGAGTACAACAAAGATACGAGAAACTGTTAGTTTTAGATGCACCACTCAAAGGTTATCCGAAGCTCGTACTCGAGACGGACGTGGATACATTGCTGGTGTTACCTCTATCTGTAAACAGGGCTATCCAGTTACAAGATTCTAATGTATTTGTGAACTTGAGTTTGGTTTTAAACACTTATACAGTTGGTGTACGTGAAATTATTTCACCTAGGCATTTCTTACTAGTTGTACATAATACATACATATATGAAGCATAGTCGACATTTTATTTGTGCGTAATCTTCATTAACCATTACGCCGTAACATTCTTTAAATTTGTAGAAGTTCAATAAATGTGTAACAATTTATCGCTATTTTAGTGAAGCGATGAAGCTTGCTAATTAGCATGATACTGACATCATAATCATCAACACTGTCACAAACCAGACACCCCATTACGAAAACATATAGCAGTTGGCCCGCAGACTCCCAACCCCTCTCATCACCCAGTGGCCAGTACTGGAACAGTTGTGGGTTATAAATATAAAATAAATGATCGTATCTAACAATAAAGAAACACTTAGCTTCTCATGAATAAAAGCTTAATGGCGATGAAATGCCAATCAATGGGGCTTACAATGGAGAGATCGAGGAAGCAATTGACATTAGGGCTGTGACGCAAGCAAAGACAATAGCGTCAATAAATAATCGATAGGGATCTACACTTAGAAGCATTGATACGTTATTAGCTAGTACCCGCAACTTCGTTCACGGACTTTAAGCCGGCAAACAGTAGAAGAGTCAAGTTAAGTGGTAACCGTCGTCCATGGATAGCAATACGATAGGCATTACCGAATCTTTGTGGCCAGAACAAGAACGAAGACAAATGAAGGAAAAAGCCTGAAATACATTTTTAATAGTCATGTATAATATCACCCTCATTTATTCCCTGCTGGAAAAGAATTTTGTAAAATATTTGTTTAGTACCCCCTACACTAAAGAATCTCCGTACAAAGCCATGTTGGGCTTTGGACTGTCAATCATCACCGATGGCGTTGCATTATATTAATTATGTTTAAGTACAATCACACGAAAAATGCCAAAACAGCTTTTCCTTGAACCCATATTAACTTTTATCTCATCAAATCCATTTGTACACGTAAACTATACCAGATTATTAGTGATTTTCATGTGATATATTCTTTACGGCTTTATGTTCCATTTTCTATATCGCCGGTGCTTAAATAAACATCTTATAAACTCGTAAAACATTCCGTGACCTATTTGAAACTTGGTTTTGGTAGCACAACGTGATGTTATTGAAAACACGAAATTTGAGTCTTAAAACCTAGTACAATCGCGAACATAGAATTTCCATGTTTCGCAAAGGAAAACATTATGAGATTTGTTAGGAAATCTGCTCACTTGAGAGTTCCTCAAAGTGTTTTTAAAAGTGTATCAAATCTCCTGACTCTCCTATTTGAAAACAAGATGACAGAATTGGACATTCGTTTGCAATGACGGATTCCACGCCATTTCCAACTTAAAACATTCCATTTTCTATAGAAAAAGAGTCGTATTTAAACGTTATGATCGCTCACTGGAACGCGCCCTTAGAGCAGACAGTAACGAAATGGGTACCTACATTCCAGAATCAAAATTCAAATGAGCGTCGAATAACAGATAACTGACTTTAATTAACCTTTAGTTGCAGTAGTGATGTAACGCAATATAAAGTTCGTTAATAAACTGTAACCAAACACCGCGACCGACGTCGTTGGCCTGTTGAGCAAACCGTCTCAAGTTTGAACCGCACTGCTTTGTCAATAAACTCATTTGCACATACTCAGTGGTACACTCAACATCACAATTCACACTGCATCTAGCTGTTTAGACTCGTTGAGATTTGAAATTCGATGAACGATGATGATGAAAGAGTGTGTTAATAATCCCGATATATGTATTTCGGAGGCACTAGTCAGGATGGTGGTATAATGCTCCGATCATCAGGTTGCAAGGTGTAAAATAAAACACAGTAGGCGTTCAATACGTGTCTTCATGATTTAAATTAGGTTACAGGTTACACAGCTTAACTTAATTTGATTAAAGCTTTTAGGTTATGTTAAAACGTGGTACGACTGAAATACACTTAGAGAAACGTTATGCCGTCGGGCATAGGTACGACGCAGTATAGGATTTTATTACAAAGTACTCTAGTTAACTTAATGCAACCGTTCAGCTCGACGTCTGCTCGAGACGTCCCCGCTGTTCGTAGCAGATTCCACAGGTGCCCTCTGTTGGGTTCCCCCTCCGATATCCCATCGAGACACGTTTACAATTCGTACAGTGTTGCCATTTAAATTACAGTTCCGGATTTACGTTTTATTCAAAGTTTAATGATTTATTTAGTTTGATTTTAATCTAATTTTATTTCCGTCTCCGACACGGCCATTCTGACTAGCACACGTCCTCGTGTGATGCCTTTTATTTAGGTTACAACAAAGCTCTAATTTTATTTTATTCAGCAAAAGCTACTAATTTTAAACGAGACAAATTTAATTTGAGCAACAAGTTTTTAGATTACTTAAAATTTCTTTGATTGAACGCCAAGTTTTTGATTAAAGTTTTTTTTGCATTTATTTTTAGCCCTAACTACCTACACTCCCGCCGCGCCGTTTCCGGTGTCGCTATGGAGAAGAAGACGGCTAAACAAACTCCATAACATGACACTTGTTTAGAGCAAAATTACCAAATTTATTATTAACGCGGGTTTGTTATTAACGTTTAACGCAATACGTCGTCGTACAATCGTCGTAAAACCGGATGACTCGATCGGCTGTGGTGTCGGAATTTACCTGTAACAATAAACACAAACGAGAGTATCTCTTATAGCTCGGCCCTTCCTGACGTAAGTGGGCAGGGAATAAAAACAACTTTATCAAGTCATTAGAAATTTTGAAAATCATAACAGATTATTTCTCTCAAAGGCCAAAGCTGACATGTCGATCAACACCCATACTCATTCAAATAAATAGGAAACTCATTGAAATATTGCAGTGCTCGCACCCTGACCTCCATCCGGTTCTGATCATCACCCTTATAACCTCCATCCAGTTACAAGCAACAACCCAATAGGCAACCTCTATCCAGTCATCCCCGCATGCAACCTCCATCCGGTTACAAACACTACACTACCCAGATGATCATTTCGAGCTTTTATCAAAAATAATGTTAAAAAGGTTTGTTCAACATGTCACTTTATTCATCCTATCACATTGCAGATTAATCCAAAACAAACTACATTTCTCATTAAAGCTACTTTTCTTAAAAGGTTATCATTTCTCGAACAGGTTGACTTATCGAACGGTACTCAAGCACAATCATGCACTTCTCTCAAAAATAACAACCGTATACATAGCTCTCATCTGCATGCAACGTCCATCCACCAATAACAGCACAGAACACTTCTTTCCAGTGCTCGTATAAGGGCCATGCATTTTTCAAAGTAACAACACCATTCAATTACAATTTCAAAAGTTCCGTTCGACAAGTTGACCGAAAACTAAATCTCTCAAAAATAGTCTTTTACCAAGTGAACTACGTCTCGAAAAGAAAAATTAATTTAGTACTTCTTTAAACTATCAGAAAACAAATAAGTATGACGATACAGATCACCTGTTTCGTTGCGTCCGATCTGCGGCTGCCAGTTGCCAGAGCTTCCTCCTTCAATGTCACACGAATGAACTCCAGGAAGCCCACGAGTGCACGCACGCAGCCGTCGATTCGGCTCCAGACAACACATGTGTAACCTCCGTGTGCTGCTGCCTGTGCATCCTCGAAAACTTATCTGAAAACAGAACGATGCACATTGCATCGTCACATGTGAGATTACTTCTAATCTCATTGGTTTCACAAGGTAAACCAAAACCAATCGAAGTGTGCTGCCCTTGTAACTAAAATAATTGGGGAACTGATTGTATCCAACCGCTACTTTAATTAAAAATTTCACTAAACTTCCACAAACTGCTATTGATTTTTTTTTCAGCAAATAGAAAATGATGAAAGATTTTAATTGTTATCTTTTGTCACTGTTCATTAATTGCAAGACACAACAAAAGGTCATATTTTCACAAGGAACGAAAATAAAATGGAAGTTATAAAACTCCAACACACCAGGTGTAATAAAATAAAAGTCATACCAAAACGCCGTTTCACTTTTACCTCGTTTCATGTTACCACAACTAGGTGATGTCACCCTTGGTTGCAGACAGGAACCAGAAAAGGTCTTGGTCTCCAGTTCCTTATAATCTAGAAACGCTTCCCAAACGCATCATAAATCCGACGTAAACACTTACGCCGACTTTATTTATTTCGAAAATATAGTGACTAAAGCGGGTAAGAATCCAACTAATTCGTCTGTAATAACTCTAACGACAATGTTTTGGATCATTAGATAACGCTTACACAATATTTAAAATTAACAATGAACTACGCGGGTATTTAGAACATCGAAATTATTTTGTCACATAGTAAATAAAACTTATGAAAATTGTATTGTGTTTCACTTTTAAAACAACGCGAACTAATGAGCAACTAATTCGATCGACGTCACTAATGAAAAACCAAACCGTTCACTTTTCAAAAACTAGCTTACGCCTTTATTGTTATTATTGTTGTAGGCTTTTATTATCGTTGTAGGCACTCCATAAATGGAATAAATACCTCGTCAAGTCGAGCACAATTTTGTGTGTGTTTATCCTTCTCCAACTAATCCTTTTCAGCGATAAGCGGCGCACCAAATTATCAAAAACCAAAATAACTATCACGAACATTACACGTTTGATAAAAGTCACTGCTCTGTGAGTCATCTCGTTATCAATTAAAAATTGTACCAACACGGAATGCATAATAAAATGCCTGACTTTAAAACGTTTGTTTTTCTTTTTCGACCAGACTACAAAATCTTATCCACCAAAGGGGGTATCTTTAAGAATTTTATGAACGTAAATTAATTATTGTAACTTCGGAACATAATAATTTTACTTTAAAATGACTCGAGTTACGTTACATTTCGATTAAATTAAATGAACAAAAATGCTTACCTAACCAAGTACCATTGTTATCCAATAACTTTCATCAACTATTATCTTCAAGGTATCTCAAAACAAAGCATGAATCAAACCCGTGGCCTGTGGCTTTTCGCTAAGCCCAACCAACAAACTACGTTTGTTACACGCGCATTCTTCCGAATGCCGTACGGGTCGCACGGATTCCTCCGTGGTCTAACCTGGACCCCGACCTCCGCCAGAGCCACCCGCGTACCGCGTATCCACGGTCTACCTTAAAGCAGTTTCGCATCCACTTCAAGCAGATACCGACTTCTACGGACTACGGCTACGAAATGGACCCCGACCTCCGCCAGAGCCACCCGCGTACCGCGTATCCACGGTCTACTTAAAGTAGTCTCGCATCCACTTCAAGCAGATACCGACTTCTACGGACTACGGCTACGAAATGTCTACTGGTACGGTCCGACCAGCCGAGCTAAGATTCATCGCTATCACTCTACTCAAATTCACTTTTTATATCACAACACTTCAAATGGTACTTAGCTCTTGGGCATTCTAACAAACTAATACCACAAATCTACCCACATTAAACTTCAACAAAATGATCGCATGATAAAAGCGTGTTCCGATGTTATAATACTTGGTTAAATTACCTACACTAAAATCAAAGGGTGTAACTTTCCCTTCATAATAAAAACAGAGGTCATAATAAAAACGATTTCTTTTGTTTTTCAGCGATTAAACATCAAAATAAAATCACAATGAGGAGCGATTTGTTTTAATTACGGAGCTGCCTTAAATGATTTTATTACCAGAAATTGATGTCTTTATTTTTACTCACGATTATCAAACAAACTACACACACACAACATAGTATACACAAAAATTAAAATTTAAGCAATGAAATTGTATCACCTCAGACGTAATGGAATAAAAATAATGCCATACCCATACTCGCTGTGTTACTTAGCTTTACCAAAATTCGACGCCACATTCCATCCATGCCATGTGAGATGTAATGGCACATGTCAACTCGCTTGCCATTTATGAATCCAGTTCTCATCTGAAAATTGCTATCTGAAAACCTGGAAATAACCTAGCCAGCCATGTGTGGGACGTGAAGTTACATCCAACTTCTGATTTCGGAGGCACTAGTCAGGATGGTGGTATAATGCTCCGATCATCAGGTTGCAAGGTGTAAAATAAAACACAGTAGGCGTTCAATACGTGTCTTCATGATTTAAATTAGGTTACAGGTTACACAGCTTAACTTAATTTGATTAAAGCTTTTAGGTTATGTTAAAACGTGGTACGACTGAAATACACTTAGAGAAACGTTATGCCGTCGGGCATAGGTACGACGCAGTATAGGATTTTATTACAAAGTACTCTAGTTAACTTAATGCAACCGTTCAGCTCGACGTCTGCTCGAGACGTCCCCGCTGTTCGTAGCAGATTCCACAGGTGCCCTCTGTTGGGTTCCCCCTCCGATATCCCATCGAGACACGTTTACAATTCGTACAGTGTTGCCATTTAAATTACAGTTCCGGATTTACGTTTTATTCAAAGTTTAATGATTTATTTAGTTTGATTTTAATCTAATTTTATTTCCGTCTCCGACATGTATATTAATCACTAAACCATTTTGTAGGATGGTAAGTACTCAATAAATCAATAATAACATAAATAGACGACCCTGGTGAAACAAATCATATTATAAATCTGTTAGCATACAAATGAGGAAAACAAAGCATTCTCAATATTAAATCTTGTACTACTAATTCATTTCAAAACACTAGCAACACTGTATTCAACTGTACCGTAGGGCTGTCAAGCTCAATTAGTGAAGACCAACACTCGTCGCCTAATGTACCATCATCGAGAATTACAAATTACAGTCCCTATTGAACTTTATAATCGAAAACGCACTATGTCAGTCAACTTGAAAATGCTGGTCTCACAACTAGTCAATGTTGAAGAGTAAAACGTATTGTTGCTTGCGATCTGTGTAAGAATAATCGAGATGTATGATGTAATGAGGGCATTTAAGTGCGTAAGCTTTAAGTTTAGGCAATCTTTGAGGCAATTTGATTGATCATTGTATCTGCTTGTACTGCTTGTAGATGAACAAATGTATGAACAAAAATAAATTAACTACAATAAATTCTTTACAAATGTAATAGGTGCGTTCACCACTTTCTTATAGCTGGCAGCGTGTCGGCCATGCTGACGTTCGTAGGGTTTGCTAATATTTTCAGATTTTCAGCCAAATGTTATTTTTAAAGCATTGGCGTCCTGAACCGACTAAAACGCTACGGTAATAGATAAAGCTTTCTAAATATATTGTTTATTTGAGCTCAAAATGGAGTTGAATCCTCAATACAAACAGATTTCTCACACTATTACTTTCTATTACCGATAACCGACCCAATAAATAAATGTCCCCGACCGTGTATATAATCAAAGGTCCCCGGCACCTATATTTATTTATTAGTGAACGCGCAACCATTGAAACTGTCGCACGATAGGATCCCCCGCGCTTCGGTAATCACCGTCAATTGTTATTAATAAAACTCCATCAACAATCACGCAGGATCGGGGGACAGCTGTTCACACTTTTAGTTCATGCCGTTCACGCCACGACGCCTGCGCCGCCTGCGCCTATGCGAAATATTCTTGATGTTATTAACGCAATATGCGAGTCGTGCAGAGAGTGCAACAGACGATCTCCGTTAGCTAACGTCATCATTTCATCAGGGTCAATGTGACTATCAAAATCGAAGCGCGCGCTTAAATACTTTCCAGATGTGATTTATTGGGATTTAAATATAACTGTAGTAATACAATTTTAGACACAACCAGATATGTCCATAATCACAAACATAAAATTCTTGAACAAGATAGTAAGAGTGTAATGTATGACACGAGTAAGTATAGTCATAGAAATATAATCCTCAAAATGTGAAACGTATTCTTACTAATGACTGATCTCTGAAGTCGCTAAGATTATACCTATTATGTAAACGTAAATACAGTATTTGTGTTAACGTATGGCTAGAATTAATTTAAATAGATATAGTATAAAATATATGTAGGTCAAGTTCGAGTCGGACTTACAGACGTAGGGTTCCGTACCATCGAGCGACATTAACTCCAATTATTTGGTAATGCCTCCTCAATAATGAGGAGAGACCCGTGCTCAGTAGTGGGGTTTTTGCCATTTGGTAATTGTTTTTAATCCGTTTTTAAGGTCACCTATAGAGACACCCTTTGGGATCACTTTTAATTTTTTTTTGTTTTTATAGTGGACACAATAACAATTATTAAATTTAGTTCTGAATTCAGTTCCATTTTTATGCGTCTTATACATATAATTATGTATAGGTACGTATACCTATACATATATGTAAGTCTTCGAAATATTCAACAATAGTGCAAGCCGGGCGAAAAAAGTGTTATTTCAACAAAATCTTTACAACTCTATTGAGTTAAGGTTGACATTTTCTGAAGTTCTATCATCCGTATCAAAAAGGAAAACACGCATGATATACCTCGAATCTACTAATCCGGCCTACCCATCACGCGACAATACAAAAGGATAAAAAACGGCAGGACGCGGCTTGTCCTTCATTCATGCGAGCAGACCTATTGTTAGGATTAAAATACATCAACCAGCCAATCGAAAGGAGCCTTAGAATGAATGAAAGGTTAAAAGACACGTAGAATTGACAGGAGATCAAGTTATGCCGGTTGATAACTAAGGTCATACTAGGGGCGAAGAACAACAAATCAACGTATTACCGCTTTCCATAGAAGCCCTTTGTGTAGAACCAGAACGTGGGGGCTACGGTGATGCGTCATAACTTTTAATTAAAATGGAACATTAAGCTGGACCTGCTGTCAAAATTGAATTGAAAGAATGCGATACAAAGATACGGGGGAAAGAGAAAAGAATAGTAAGAGACGATTTAATAAATGTTTGGCATGAAATTGATTGTGCTAATGGGATGAGAATGGCTAAGTGTAATAAATTGTACCCATTCGAAGGGACAACAAATGTTGTTACGCACATAAAAATAATTTATCAAACAAGCCTACTGAACGTTGCTGATGGGTGTTAATAATCTGTGGCGTGATGTTACAAAAATAACCATTTAACACTTAGAATTAAAGAAAAACCTTCTACCTAAGTCAAAGCTTAATACCTTTAGGCCTCCCCTAACTTGCGCCACTCAAACCGGTCCTGCGCCTTCTGAATCCAGTGGATGCCCGCTGTTTTCTTCGGGTCGTCAGACCACCTGGTCGGGGGGGGGGTGCTATATTCCTTTTCCGAGACGAGGCCTCCATTCAAGGAACTTTCTTCCCCAACGGTTATCGGTCCTTCTAATATGGTTAGTCATAGTCATCTGATGCAAACGAATTCTTCGAGACTTTGTAAGAAACTCTCAAATGTTAAAGTTTCAGGATAATATTTTTTGTACCGTAATCATGCATTTCTGCACGATTAATATTTTCATTGTGAGAGGGGACCCGAACCCGAGCAGTAGTGCACAGCTATGTGTACTAATGATGAATAATGATTATGTGGTGTTTTGCAACGATGATGATGAACCCATTGCATGGAGGGTTATAAATGAGATTGACGGAATAGAAGACAAAATTTAAACCCTGAGGTATCTTCTATACGAGTTACTTTTAAATAAATGGTCTGGAATTTATGGCACTTTGATAGGTGCAGATGGTGAATGAGGCACTGACAAGAGAGAGACTTTAGTCAAAGTTAGAGAACATGGAATTCCATTTAGTATCGGTAATCTGGGTTCGTTAGTTTTATGTACATTAGCTGCTTATCGGGCAACGATAGGTGCGCCTGCGCACGCACCTGCTTTAGGTTACGGTGTTCCCACCAAACGATAACAGCTCAACTGGCAGTTACTGTTAGAATTAATAAATATAAAGGAATGTTTAGGTTTGGGTGCCAGTAGAGATGAAGTTAAAACGTCATTATTTTTAGTTTTTCACGCAACGTGCTATATTTTTTATTTTCGTAATATGCGTTCTGGTACAGGTAATTGGTAAGAACTGCAAGAAGTAAGTGGCAGAATAAGCAGTTGAATGAAATATTTATTTGATCACTAAATTTACAATATAATTTTTGTTTTAAAGTTGAGGTAAAATTGCATATCAATTTTCTTCTTAATCTAATAGATCCATAGATTTGGCATATCCTTAATAGATCTCTTTAATATTACTTACGCATAAAGTATAAGAAGGTGCAGTAAATTAGATTATTTCATTACAATACAAACGAGGCCAGGAAATAACAAGGCTTCTTACTAATCATACTTAGGACACGCTTATCGGGTTTAACTTAATAAGACTCTAATGCGATTTAAGATTATAATTATAACATTAGCTCTGAAAAAATAAACATAATACTGCGAATTGTGATATAAAAGCGTGCACATTAAAAGGTGAAAATCAAGTATCAACTTTCTTATCCATTTATCTCCCCAACGTTGATTTTGTAGTTGGTACCTTAAAAGCATGCGTTTTTGTTTTGTTTTTTAGATTCTAATAAATATGACAAACCATCAAATCAAAGCACATACAGCACCACACTAGGATTCAATGTGACGTGGTGCCAAGACACAAAGAGCAGAAATTTTAATCATTACAATTTTCACTTTGCTGGGTATGGAATCCAGGACCCTACAACGGGTATGATAGACGGGTATGGCGCAACCATAACATCAAAGGATTCTTTAAAATCTTGTAAGTACAATAGAAACAAAATAAAATCTTGCATAAAGCTTGTTAATTAGAACCGCCGTTCACCAGTTACCTACACAAAACTAAAAAGCAGGTAATTGATTCGTTGTCGATAATAGTTCGCGTGTCGGGGTGTCGGGGACTCGGTGATCGGGCCGGTTAACCGTGGGAGAATGTTGCGAAACTTACGATGTTTGCGTTTACTGTATTATGGTGCCTTTCCACTAAAACGCTAAACTAAGCTAATCCTATAATTCAATCGCCGAGGATATGGAATTGTCACTTTCCGCAAACAAAACTTTAATACGTGTGCCCAAAGTTCGAAAAAGCTTGTAAATAAAATTTACTATGGATTTTTTTGGCTATCGCCGTTAATCTTAAATGTACCTTAATTGCATAGGTGGAATGCTGGCATTTGTGTGTCATGCAATTATAACGAATATCAGATCGAACAGAAGAGAGTATAAACTAAGCTACTTGCCAGACAAACTATTATAAAATCTCAGTCAACATAAATAAAACAGACATTATAAATATTCAATAACATAAAAACTCAACCTAATAACATAAATTAACATCAACGACCACATTAAATTTCCGAGTCATATACGATAGAAAACACGACAATAACATGAACATTTCGACAAGCAAAACAAACGACACCTCAGGTCACGTAATATCCGAGTTCCACACCATAAAAACTGGGAAGCGGGCCGCTGGATGCTAATAAAATAAAATCTCTCAACTTTAACCACAATAAACAAATTTATAATTGAGTTAGGGTTGTCAATTCTACTCTCAGTTTAGATCTTTAGATGAAAGCTGTAATGTAAAACCTACATGTCCTACATACATACAAACTCTTTATTAACACATGGTCCAAGCCTGAGGTGGCACGGGAGACTTCAAGTTCAAGGCCTACGGTCGATAATAATTTAAATACTTACTGTTAATGTTTAACTAGGAGTGGGTATCTAGGACGTCTACACTTAAGTTTAGACTCTACAGTAATGTACGTAACAAATATAGCATAGCGCGGGGTAGTTTAAGTTATGTACATTTTTGTAAATAATAGCAAACGTCTGCCGCAGTCTTCATGAAATAAATACACTTAGATCTTGAAAGAGCTGCAGTTTTAAATATGAAGGACTGAAATTTTCAAATGATTTACAAAAAAGAACAAAGCGCCAACCCTACCTCGAACACCAAATGAGGTCACTGACACAGGTAATTAATTTACAACTGTACCTATATCACTTATCATACGTAAAGAGCTGAGTGAGTTTGAGAAAAGGATAAAGGTCTTCGCACATTACATCTATTCTACTCCAACTCGGCTCATAATCAATACTTATGAAAGCATTGAAATTTAAGCTTTATTTCGTGTACATCAGGTGTAAATATTCTGTGAGATCGGAATTGGCTGAAGTTATATTACGATGTCCAGTGCCTACTCAATCATGCGTAGATTACGTCTTCAAGCGAATTTTGAAAATTTAACCTGCACAAAAGGTCGACGAATAGTTTACTCATTGGCACTGGATGAGAGACCACGCGTAGTAGGTACACGTCTTTCGAGTATACGTTTGAAATTCAACCGTAAATAAAAATGTATAAAGCTCATATTTTAACGCTTCCCTCTGAGTTAAACTGAGTTGAGTAGATGTAATCTGCGTAGACCTTAACAGGCGACGTTAATCACTTTATTTTGCGTTACACGTCAACTTAACGTTATGACAGGATTGCGGCCGCCATTTCGAGTTGACAAATTTTACTTGTCCAAATACGTCAACGATTCTTTGAAGATAAAAGTGAATATTCCAGGAGCAACAACAACAACGCATTTGCGCAAGCCAAATTACTGACAAGATTAATAACTCTGTTTAAAAAATATATTTTATGATTATAAAGAATCATTCGCTTTAAAATTACCCTCAGATCGCTTATAAAATTATGATGGTTACGAATTTCATATTCATTAACTAAATTACGCAAAACAAAACATGGGAATCCCGGGCTAAAAAGGAGCCTTTATGTAGTCCTATAACTTCCTGTATCTTCTAGTAAAGTGTCATTTAAATTGGGTCAGCCGTTCTGGATTAATACCCGATTAATGCCCGGACGAACAAAAAGAGACGCAAACAAACAAACATACATACGGATTACGGACAAAAAATAAAAAAAAATTGTTTTGGTATACTGTAAATAACTATGATAACTTGAGAAATCATAGTTACATAGTTATTTTGAAATAACAGACAGACAAGCAGACAGCTCGTTTTTATTTTTATGTACAGATAGACGATAGCGCACCGGCTTTCATTTAGAAAGTGCATTTATATAAACAATACACGCACAATAAATCATTCAGTCCCACGCTAAAAGCTCTTAATTGAACGTGTAGGTATGACGAAAGCTTTCTTTTATCTGCCTTGTAGGATAATAGATTCTACTATAAATCTTCAAGATAAACATTAAGTGACCACGACAGGACTCGTAAATGCAAAATGCATTTATTCATCATCATCTTAAACCATAAATTGTTCTATTGCTGGGGCCATGTCAACTCTTACAATATGAAGGCAATATCCACCACCACACTGTCCAAGTGATTGGTGGACTTCGCATACGTTTGAGAACATTTTGAACAACTCTCAGACGTGAGGAAACCATCACGATGTTTTCTTCTACCCAAGGTGATTTTAAAGTTATTCTATACACATTACTTTAAAAAATTAGAAGTGCGTGTTTAATTTGAACCTATGACCTTCTGTTCGGAAGTCCAACATTCCAGCCACTTAGCTATTACTGCTCGGTCCTCAGAATATTTTTCTATTTAAGTACACTTAATATGCTAAGACATAGTCAGTGACAGTGATAAGCCACGATCAATGAAATGCGAGCGAATGTTTGTGCATTGTACGAACATTTGCACGCGAAGGTTCGAAGTTCGTCCTACACCTGTGGGTTCGCGTATTCGCGCCAATGTGAATGACCGGCCTTATTACAATTTATTATTGTGTCCTAGCCCTGGACATTTCACTGATAACGTCGTAGTAACATAATTTTGAAACGGTGTCCGTGCCTTGTAGTAGACGCCAACCTTCAAAGGACAGATTCGGAGCAGCTTATCTTATTTTGTTATATTTAAATCAACGTTCTCTCTGGATTTCTATTCGATTCAATTATTAACTTGCGTTTCAATCTGTGAACCTCTTTGGTATCTACAAATTAAAAGCGACGGCGTTTTATTGAAAAATAACATAATACAGTTGTTAGACTTTAATAATGATACAGTGAAGTGGGCCTTTTGTAAAGGTCCCATAAACAGAAAAAAATAATAGTTACAGAGTGAAAAATATATAAATACGTAAAATACGATTAAAAGAGCGATGACAAATAAAACATTTTGACGTAGCAAGTGCACTTCCCAAAATGTGCATATGATGTCAAAACAATCACTTCTCAAAGAAGGTTGGTAAGCAGCACGAGAAACGAGCGGTTTGATAAATTTATACTGAAAATCTTTATATTAAAAAAATAGGTCGTCAAATCTGTTATTTTTCGCCCGCTAACCGCTTATACCGTGTCACCCACCAATCCGAGGAACCTCAATCGTCACCAGATAGCGCTAATTGGCTGTTTGAGCGCACCGCTAATGCGCGGGCGCAATAAATCCGATCTATAGATCAATGAGTCAACGACCCCATCAGCTGATCGATCGCGATGTAGCGTCTGACGTAGATCCCCACGACGATGGATAAGGTGCGATCGTACAATCGGTAGATTTATTTACACTGCTACGAAGTTCGTTCATCGATCTATGGATAGTAATCTAATAGAGCTGAAGTTTTTTGTTTGTTTTACCGCGCTTATAACTGGTATTGCTAGTCCGATTTAAAAACTTATTTTCGTATTATGACAGTAAGATGTATGATGTGACTTGTAATCATTATTTAGATTACGTATATTTTAATTACAATTGATTAAACAATACGGACGCTTATTTGTACAACATTAAAGTATCCTTAAAAAACATATTCCGCGAAGATCAGCCGTATGTTGTAACACTTGTAACCACGAGATTGCGATAAAGTACCGGGTGTGTTACAAATGACACAAACAATTACCAAACGGTAAGTGATCACATAGAAGTATAGGTAGTTAGGTAATTATACCTACAAGGTACCTACCTACCTCCGCCGCAAGTGCTGGAAACAATGCGCGCTATGAAAGGACTTTAATGGAAAAAGGTGCTCGAATACTAGTAGATACTTTTCAGGAGACTTCAAAAAAGGAGTTGGTCATTTTATTATGTACTTGTCGTGCGGTCCCATAAGGTATAAATAGACGATCGAACTTGGTCCGGGCCGAACCACGAACATGCTGCGGTCCGAACCATATTCGCTCGTGTGGTGCATGGTCCGCCGGACAAATATCGGTGCGACTGGTTCGGAGCGCTTGCACATCGAACGCGGTGCGGTCCGGACCAATTCGATGGTGTGGACGGCGCACCGAACCACAGTGTTGCCGTTGCCGACTTTGTCGCTAGATCTAGCGGAATTTTTGGGAAGTTAGCGAAATAAATTTTAGTTTTAGCGGGAAAAAAATATTTAGCGACTTCTAGCGGATTTTTGACTCGTAGTTTTGGCGACTTTTTCAAAACCTAAAATCGAAAACATAAGAAAGAAAGTAGTTAAATTATTTTAAGTTGTTTAACTGGTTTTTGCAGGGGGTGGGAAAGCCACGATGGCTACGATTCGAATCGATTTGCACCCCCCTAGTCGTGGTAAGCCTAGCAACATGTAGCGGATTATTAAGGCAAAATATCAGTATCTAGCGGAATTTTGACGTTTTAGGTATCAGAAATGGATTCCAGGCAACGCCTTGGAGTTTTTGAAGACACTGTTATTAGTACGGAGAAAAAAGCAGTTATTGAATTGTTGGAGTTATATAAAGATTTTCCATGTTTATGGAACATCTTTGTTTCGATAGAATAGGCGGCATGTCGAGACGAGACGTGTTCACCCAATGCTAGCACACAACGACTGGACGGTTCGGAGTCCGGTGTGCTCGTCTGTTGTGTAGAGCGCACCGTACGGTTCGTGGTTCGGCCCGGACCAAGTTCGATCGTCTATTTATACCATTTTTAATAACATTTGACAAGTAATTTTTGATTTATGATTACTTGTCGATGTTGAAGTCAGTTATTTTTTTTTGTAATAAATAATGATAAACAATATAAACAATAATAGATAATGGTCTTCTCTCTTCCTTCTAAAAAAATATTGTAATTTTCATTATAATCTTCACACAATACCAGAAAAATACATGAAATACACTAAACTTTTAATATTAACAAAAGGTTATCAATGTTTAAATGTTTAAAAAAAACAAACGTCATACAATGTTTACATAACGCGTGTTTAAATATATGTTGTGTTATTGTTGTTGGAGGTCAGTGTTTATTATAACTATAAATCAGAACGAGGGCTGATAAAATTGATTGCAACGACAAATTGTCATCTATATACGTTATAATATAAGTACTTAATATAACATGTTCGTGGGTAAAATGTATTATCAGGAAGCTGAAATATCTTATCAACTAGAAACCACTGGCTTCGTTTCCGTAAAATCAATATGAATAAAATAATAAAATAAATAACGCTATACCCTCATAGCTCATAGTGCTCATTCATACTGACTCGCGGGCGCGGTGGCGGGCGCGCGCGCGGTGGACCTGGCGAGCTCCTGTTCATATTGACCGCCAGGCGTTTTGCGCGAGAGTTCAGTTGTTCGCGTGTTCAGTATGAACAAGCACATAGCCCCCACTAGAATTTCGTGTCGTGGGAGCCATGAACAACACACAAGACAAGGGCGCACACCCAGACCGAGAATTCTTTACATTCATCATTCAAATTTCCGTCTCGCTGGGAATCGAACCCAAGACGCTTCGAACGGCAATTCGGCGTGTTAACCATTGCGCCATTCGAGCCAAACTTAATTACATATTATGTAGTTGTCTAAATCACCAAAGGAACCGAAGAAAGATAACCTTTAAACTACTACCCAAAATATTAATGTAACATTATTATAACTTGTACACACATGTACATTACACTTATGACATAACCAATGAAGCGGGACTAAAAATAATACAGCATAAATAGATAAAGCTGCCTACAAACCTCCGACATCTAGAACATATACCATGAACATTTTTTTTCATTTAATTATAAAATACACTCCAGTGGAATCCTTGGTGGTGGCATACACGAGTAACCGTTTCGACTTGCGATCCATTACGATTACAAAAAATCGGGCATCCCTAGTTTCGAGCATTTTATGTACCTATCTGTTACAGAATTAATCCGACGAGGATAAGGTTGTTGCTTACTAATAATATAATGACTACAGGATTGTTGTATCAATAATTTTATTAACAGACTTTAAATTTTATTGCATTTTTTTAAATTCCCAGACAGAACCCAAAGAAAACAGCGCAAAGTTTAGACTTAAATAAAGCTCATCAGAACAACCAAAGGGGAGGCCTAAATCTAAATCTTAAACCGCTATTTTCACAGAGCATGTAAATTACTTGTACCTACGAAAAATAAAACGCAAAACCGCAAATATGCGGTCGGCTTAAACAAACATGAACCCGAGTTCAAGTCTATAAAGATATCATTAATTCCCTAGATTTATTTATTGCGTCGTGCAATGAATTTATGTCACTGTTGCCACCAAACATAATAATGACTAACGACCTTGAATTAGACGGGAGAAAATTGCAGTGATATTTTAAGTTTTGCTCTTTCTGAAGACGTACATAATACAATTATTGTTTTTCGTCCTTCAAATCATTAAACCTTTTGGGGAGCTTGGAAAAAAAAATTATTATATTTACTTCATTTCAACGTTTATTTCAGTTCGAAACATAAGTTACCAAAAAGTTACAGTTTGATAAGCACAATAAAATCTAGACTAGGAAGAAAATCGTATGTAGAGAAAATCGGTAAAGATGTAAAAATGCAATTAAAAACTCAACGATCATTTTTTGGGGAATTTAGTTACCAATTTATAAGATACCACATGACAAACACTACCTTTCGAACAAAAAAGAATCATCGAAATCGGAAATCGGGACACCCAGTCAAAACTTAGCATAAAGTAAATTCACATTATTGAGAATAACCCAAAAACTTACCATGAGATGTCCCTCAAATTAAAATTAGACGGCAGTCATTGGCTTTCGAATATCAAAAGAATTATTGAAATCGATTCACCCAGTACGAAGTTATGAAGTAACACACATAAGACAAAAAACATACCCACGAATTGAGAACCTCCTCCTTTTTTTAAGTTGATTAAAAATTACGTACTTCGTAGATCTAACAACAGTTAAAACTATTTGAAAATAGTAAAATGCTCGGAAAGTTTAAACCAACTGTACTTTCCAAGTGTCTCTAAAACAAGGTTTAGGCGCAGCTCAATTTTACGACTGCTTTTTAGCATTGACCCGCTTCGAACAGCGGTATTGGTGTGGAAGTAAAATGTTATTGCGTTCTGTATTGACCAAACAGCCGTTCCCATTGGGAATCTATGTTGCACTTAATGATTTTCAGGCACGCTCATACAGTTTTATTGTTCGTAAGTATCTAATACCTATTTTCATGTTTTATTAGAAACTAACATTAAACATAAGGGACAATACCAACAAAGATTCAGATTTTTAGGGCAAGTTTATTGCAAAAATTACAACACATAAAATAAATAAATCATTTCAAACATGTTGTTGGATCAGGTTTTTTTTCATTCAAAATCATTTTAAGGTTGGCATTCATCGTCACCCGGGCTTAATAATGTCCATGTTAAACCCGTTCCTGGAAGAAAATACCACATATAACCTGCGCCAAGTGTCCATGTTAAACCCGTTAAACCTGGAGGAAAATATCACCTAACCTGCGACAGGAATTCCACTATGTTATATTTAAACAGTAATTAATAATTAAACCCGACCACAGCCCCTCGCGCAAAATTACCCACAGCTCCATCAAAGTCGCGCTTAACCACGCTAACAAATATAAAATGAGAGGTGCTTTAAATCTTACTCTTATTAGTTGTGTGGGGATCTGCCGAAAATACCCGCGCAATAAACCATGGAGGGTTACATGAGGGATTGAAACGTGTGTCGGAGCTAATATCATTTGTTAAGAATATACCCGAGAATCAGACCGTCTTGCAGAAGAAAATGAACGTTTACAACAGAACGCCGTATATTTATAGGATGACTTGTAGAATTATTAGATATCCAATGCGCATACAACATAAGCGAGCCGAGTGTAGGACGAACAAAGATAAATTGACTGGACCGGACAGTTTCCGTATTAACATGATGGTGAATTCCAGAGATTAAAAAAATGATGTTGCTAATAAATACACTTGCATCCTTTAGTAAATGTTTTCTGTATTTCCTAGAGGAAAGACAATCGTTACTATCAATGAGCCAAAAAGCAAACGATACTAGATTCGATTACTGCTTGGGACATCCAAAAATAATTGTATCAGCATATCGTCTTATGAGGCATCTGAGTTTTCTTAAATATTCTACTCAAATATTTATCTAATTAATATTTGAATATTCTATTCAAATATTTATCTAATGCTATTAGTACTATTTGTTCCAAAAGATAGCATTTTGCAAATCACTATCGTATATATACATTTAGATCCAGAAGAAGAATCCACGGATCCCAAGCAATGACGAGACAGTTTCCGAGAGCACAATGTCACGCACAGACACTTCAAAGCCGTATTGAAATAGCAACAGTGATTTGAAAGGTCTTTGTTAGACGTAAAGTATTTATTTTACACTTTATTATTGGATTTGTATTATATGACTACTATATTTACTTTAAAGCCGTTTCCAATTACATTAACAAGATGAAAAGAATTTGAAGTGATTTATAGAAAAAACATTGAACACGAAGCTGTAGGTACTTACGTATCCAAAACAAAAGTTGCCTACTTTTGTCACCTATACCTACGTGCGTTGGCAACACAAAAGTTGTCAACATTCGTTTGGTGGAATCGCAGCTTTATGTTGGACCAATTTTTGTGCTTCCAATATTGTATTGGTGACCAAAATTGGCAAATTTCATTTGGTAGAGTTCCCACATTTTGGTAATTTTTTGATTAACACGCGTTAAAAACATAAAAGTTGAACCCACTTAAGTATTTCGGAGTCCCGGCTTTATATTTAAGTCATTTTTGTCTATTACAACGTGTTAGCAGAAAACTACTATTATTCTGTTTTCTTAACTTTCAACACAACTATTCATTATTTCACATACGATAAAGATGCTATATGCTAAAGCTATATGGGTACAATTCAATTGTGTTTAGTGTCTTTTTACGACATGAATGCCCAGTTCACGCGTGAAAGGACACGAAAATGACTGGCAATATCCTTTTGTATGTCCTAGTCGCGCTCGGAAACCTTTAGCGAAATTACCAACCCTATTGGAGTTATTGATGATTTGCAATTATTTGTGAATTGGCATTATGAGAGTTATTTCATTATAACTCTACATACTGGTGATTCATGAATCTTAACAGTGGTAAGGGGTAAGAGTCAGTAAATTCCTCACTCAACCTATGAAAAAGGATCATGGTTAAAGCAAGATACTTTCATAAACGGTTTTTGTAGGTGAGTTTGTAAACAACGATAAGATTTAACATTTGAAAAATCAAATCGTTCCTAGCGAAACATAAAAATTACGTATTTGTATCAGAATTCAGACCCTTGCCTGTCCTCGGCATTCAAAATTGCACATACCACGACTAAATACCAGCGTGGCATTTCAAGTCTTTTTGCTGCCATTCACGCTTAATTCCAAATACCTACCCTTATTAAAGTTTACTTTTTCTGTGCAATTCTACATTTTAATCGTATGATTATGATAAAGGTAATGACGCAATTAAATTGTAGAGCTTGAAATGAAATGAAATGAAATGATTTATTTCGAACTTGGTTTTTACAAACACTTTTCGAATGTCATTTACGCCATCGCTTCCACAAATCCCTACGATGAGTGGCCTTGGTAGAAGAAGCGGCAAGAAACTCCCAAGGAGTTTCTTTTTTCTTCCCCACTCACAGTTACAGAGAGCACTTATCACTACTTAAGGCTATATTTCAAACTCATGTCCAGGCTGTTTCATCTTGAAAATATTCATCCAGTTTATAATAACCCTTCGTCATAAGAATGTCCTTAACATGAGTTTTTAGCTTACAGTATGGCATTTCCGTTAATTCTAACGGAATTTTATTATAAATTTTTACGCATCTACCCATGAACGAGCCACCAGTTTTACAAAGCCTAAAATTTGGTACAATCAGCTTAGCCTTATTCCTAGTATTAATATTATGGACATCACTTTTCTTTAAAAAACTATCATGGTACTTTTTAACATACATAATATTATCCAAGATATATTGTGATGTAACAGTGAGTATATTAACTTCTTTAAACAGATCTCTCAGCGAGTCCCTAGGTCTGAGGTTGTAAATTGCACGCACTGCCCTTTTCTGTAATATAAAAATAGATTCAATGTCTGCAGCTGTGCCCCACAACAACAAACCGTAGGACATCACACTATGAAAGTAACTAAAATAAACTAGTCTTGCTGTTTCCACGTTAGTTAAGAGCTTTACTTTCTTAATAGCGTAAGCAGCAGAACTGAGTCTCCCAGACAAGGCTTCAATATGGGCTTGTTTACGTAACTTTACTAGCTTTTTTATGTAGCCGACAAAGGGAACATAATATTATGACATCATCAACTAATGGAAGTTGATCATCGTCGCCTATGGACATCAGTATAGCCAAGGCATCGCTGATATGTTATCCAATGTATATAAACTGGCCTAGCCCAAAAATGCACCAAAAGCAACCCAGTTTACAAAAATTGTTACTTGGTCAAAATAATTTCCAACATTAACACCCTCAACCACCTGCAATCTTCTTTTCTAAGAGGGACAAACATCGCCCTTCTAAAAAAGATTTCTCCCTTCTCCAATCATCAGTCCATTTCCTTACATCAATCGCTCTAAAGTCGTTTGCAGCCTTTTGCGAGCGTTCCGCTTCGTCGACCAAGCGTTTCTTTCCGAATGCTCTAAGTCACGAGTTATCCTTTTGGCTAAACACCCCAACGTCATTTGATACGAACAGTTTGTTTTTCGTTTTATATGAAGTCTCGTTAGTTTATTTAAGGCTTAGGAAGTCCACGTTATAACTGTATTCTGGATTTAGTAACCGGCGCCGGCGTTGCTGCGCTTCGGGAAACCTGATCTTGACGTTCACAAATATCAGTCCATAAACAACGGTTATTCTGTTGTATCCAGCATTTCCACTTTTTTAGACATATTACTCCAAAATCTCTATAGAACAAGTAAGTCTTCTGTTTCAGGTTATTAACAACAAAAGTATCTGTGCGTTTTATAACCCATAAAATGCAACTGGTAGGTATGTAGGTAGAGGTACGATACCCGTTACTATCTTCAATTGCCATTTCAAGGGTCCTGGATTCTTCACCACACAATGCTGCAATGTTAAGATTTGTCAGAACAAAAAAGTGCTCTTATCTTTGTCTTAACGACACAGATAAAATTAGTTTTGGGGTAAAAGTGCTAAAAAATCCAGCCATGCATTTTATTTCGAAAATGGAATATACTTTCATTTGTTTTGTTTAACAGTTATAAGACCCGAGTAAAGAAACACCGTAAGAAATACATCGGAGATCATTTACTCCAACATGTACGCGAGATGAATGGATTTATCGCGGCGTTTTTGTTCAGACATCCAGCTGCATTGTTAGTCAAACAATGGAGTGATTAATGTCAGCTGATCGAATGTTTGATATAAGCCGTTTCATAAAATATAACTTTCAACTTTATACTCACAATATGCATATAAACAGATTTTTGCCATTTTGACTTGCCGTAAGAAGGATTCGGGGTTCGATGCCCGACCAGTTGAAATTCGAATGACTTCCAATTTATGTTCCTGACCTGCTTGTGTTTTCCCTGGTATCCACGACACAGGTATTCCTAATGTGGGACTAAAAGGGAGTGGCGATATTTATAAGCCATGGTAATTATCCTTTGTAATGAACACCTAAGAAGAAGTGATCATCTACCATCTAACCATCTACTTCTACCAAAACATCTATCATCTGCACATTCACCATCACACCCAAAACACAGACAAAATTTGATCTACAACTTGCACTTTTGAACCCATTCACGAATCTATAAATAAATCATAAAAAACCATAACATCGTTGTTTGCTCGCCAAATGGTCACGAGCCGTTACAAAAAATATGTTGAATCTTCAACCCGATCCATATGTTGATAGGTTGATACTACCGTTCGTCCGTCCGTCCTATACGTCAAAATTACAAGGCGCGCGGCGGCGAAGCGTGTCGCCTCGCATTATTTATACCGGCTGCTACCACTTAGTGGGTGCATACGGGACGATAGTGTGTTTATACACGACGATCACACCCATGACTAATACATTGGTACATTACAATGGAATCAATGGTGAAGGAGTTAATGGCTGAAATCGACTCATTAAATCATAGGTTTATTAGCACATTAACTGAAATTTCACTTCCAACCATTATTTTGTTGTTAAAATCATTTCAACAAAACGTTAAGCAATGATTTTCTATAAATTTACAAGATTTTTTTACGTTTTAATGAGTTTTCACAGACAATCTGTACACATCACAAATTGGTTTGATAAAAGAAACCATATAGTGCTTTATGTTCAAAAAAGGTAGGTACAAAGACTATAAAGCTCACAGGTACAAGGTTCTACACACAAAAACATGTGGAGTATCCAATTTTAATATTATTTTCACCACAAAACTGTCCAAAACCGCCCAACAAGGTTTATTGGTTTACATATCCCCGTGTGTGTTCAATCCAACACTGACATCGACGACGAACCACCCAGACGGTAAAACATCACTTAAGACCATAGCGCGAGCCCTCCGTGTAAATATAGACAGTGGGATTTAAATAAATGAACCTCCTCCAAAGATTTATTGTCGTGGAGTTCTCCACATGAACCTGTCTCCGATAACCACCTCCGAGACAAGTATAAGGTTTCAACGTGTGAAGGAATAGACACTCTGACTTATGAATTACAGTTTAAATAGTGGATACAACCGTAATTTAATTCCTATAAATAATTGGTTCACTTGCATGGTGATTAAATGATAAACTCTTTGCCTGGCTAGATACCACCCTCCTGCCAGCTGTCATCAACCGTGAAATTATTACTGGTATCTTTTACGTGAAGCCCACCTGGCTTTCCAACACGTTTCTTGAGCTCGCCGTATTCCGGATGGGGAAGGGCTTGAGAGCTAGTAAGTAGGTTCTTCCTATAGATATTCCGTTGATGATTAGAAAATGATTTATGTAAAGTAGTTTATAATGCTATTTAAACTTGTTTAGACGAAATATATGTTAGTTATTAAGTTTAAAAGTATTCTTCAGGAGTTTCCTTCCAAAACGGCAAAGAAAAAAACGATTTTCATTTCACATGGATGAGATAAGAATTTCAAATTTTATAACAAAACTCTCCTGCATCAAAACAAACACTACCTCATAGTTATTACCATTCACGAAATCATTTTGGCAAAGGGAGATCTCCCGCCAGGCGAGACGACATGCCTGGGGGGCGGCCGGGCCCCGAGTGAATGTACTCGAGGCGTGGTATATATGCCAGCGATGTAGAAATCTTCGATAGCGCGTTTCAGGCTTCGGTGACGTCACCGTGTGACGTGTGAGCGGTGTCGCCACATCACCCCCCTGCTCAGACCGGAGGTCGATACTCCGAAGTTGCAGCCCGTGCTCCTCGATGTCGGTGACCCGTTGATGTTTTGCCCCGAAGATTCCCTCTATCCGCGGTGAGTCGGGATGGGAGGGCGAGACGACAGATACGGAGGGCGAGCGGTGCACTCCAGCCGTCCGTGGAGTCGTCGTAGGGGCAGCCGGCACGGGCTCAGGAAGCGGAACACCATACGCTGCGATGAACCCGGCGAGCTTGGCTGAGTGTCGGGGAGACGCGCTGCAGTGTCCGTCGGGCGTGAGCGGTGAGGTGAGGTGGGAGGTGAGGCCTGAAGCGCTACCGGTACCAGAGGGGACGTGTTCTTGTCCGGAGGTCACCAGTTTGGCAAAGGGAGATCTCCCGCCAGGCGAGACGACATGCCTGGGGGGCGGCCGGGCCCCGAGTGAATGTACTCGAGGCGTGGTATATATGCCAGCGATGTAGAAATCTTCGATAGCGCGTTTCAGGCTTCGGTGACGTCACCGTGTGACGTGTGAGCGGTGTCGCCACATCACCCCCCTGCTCAGACCGGAGGTCGATACTCCGAAGTTGCAGCCCGTGCTCCTCGATGTCGGTGACCCGTTGATGTTTTGCCCCGAAGATTCCCTCTATCCGCGGTGAGTCGGGATGGGAGGGCGAGACGACAGATACGGAGGGCGAGTGGTGCACTCCAGCCGTCCGTGGAGTCGTCGTAGGGGCAGCCGGCACGGGCTCAGGAAGCGGAACACCATACGCTGCGATGAACCCGGCGAGCTTGGCTGAGTGTCGGGGAGACGCGCTGCAGTGTCCGTCGGGCGTGAGCGGTGAGGTGAGGTGGGAGGTGAGGCCTGAAGCGCTACCGGTACCAGAGGGGACGTGTTCTTGTCCGGAGGTCACCAGTTTGGCAAAGGGAGATCTCCCGCCAGGCGAGACGACATGCCTGGGGGGCGGCCGGGCCCCCAAGTGAATGTACTCGAGGCGTGGTATATATGCCAGCGATGTAGAAATCTTCGATAGCGCGTTTCAGGCTTCGGTGACGTCACCGTGTGACGTGTGAGCGGTGTCGCCACATCATCAAAAATAAAAAAATAGCTACCTATAATGTACAATTTTCGCGTATATGTAAATATCTACCCGACCTCAAAGTATTACAGTCCAATGCGATACAGCGCAGCAGGTCGAATGGTGCAATCTACTATTAGATTTGCATTCGCAATTGAATCAATAGTGTTTAATCTTAGAATATAAGCCAAGGATAGTAGTAAGCCATTTCTGTGTTCCGCTTTCAGTTCCTTACTAGTTTAAATATTTAGAGTTTTCTATCAAGTTGTATGCTGCCAGTTGAAATACCTACTGTGGAAATTTCAAAGTTTTGTAAATCGTCAGGGTTTAGGTTAACACGTGTGTTTTTTAATTTATTTAATTGATGGTAAGTGGTCACCATGTGACACCACATGGACTAAAGACACCGATGAGAAGCCTACCTGCCATAAGACAGAAACAGAATACTTTACTTTTCTAAAAGACTAGGTTTGCAAAGGATCTACGACCAGTCTGTTAACATGTCAACAATAAAATTACACATTATAAGACGAACTGTTGTTGCGCTAGTAACATTGAACTTCAACCTTCACTAGTTTTAGCGGAACTCAACGACAAAGGCGTAACAAAAAAGCGTTACAAAAATGAACATAATAGTTCTGTTTAGTGCAATCTATTTCTATATAGAAATAAAGACAATATTGGATAGTATTTAAAAAATCTGCCTCGAAAATCCGATCACATCCGCAGCAAGAGCTGAGTACGCCCATGAATAAAAGGATTTTAACATCCTAAATTTCAGTTTTTAATATAGATTATTCCTAAAGCTTAAGTATATTGTGAATAATTTATAAAATAAGTAAAATATTGTGACACCCTATCATACGGGTGAATATAATAACGCCACATAATGTCCAAAAAGTGCTCGCAGGGCGGTCTTAATGCGGGTTTAAGCAGCTATGTAGCTGGGTAGATAGTGGGGACTGAGTTCGAATCCTGCACGTTCTTGTTAATGAAAATCGAGCTTGGCAGTGGGATTGTTATGGTCTTGTAATTGTTACACATGTTTAAAAATTACCGGGGACTTATGTCCTAAGAAATGTATTAGGAAGACTGAGTTAAGCAATAGCGGGCGTGATCGGTCCTATGATAGATGAGCCCTTATGACAAACTTTTCTTGAGTGCTTTCGTGGTTCTTTCGATCCCAATTAAGTCATGCCGAAGGTTTTTGGGTCGCATGAAATACCAGAACGCTTGATACTTGAATTGGCCACTAAATCCTCCACAAATGCTCTAGAGTCTAGACCTCAGTTATGAGGCATAGTAGTCTACGTGCAGCCACGCACGCCCTAGTTTCCGCCGACACGTGCCGCATGCTGGCCGTTATCAGTGTCGTAGTAATGTCGCGGATATAATCAGGTGTATTTGCACACCTGTGTTTTTCCACTAACTGGCGCGACTATTCCGCCGCCTCAACTAGATTTTGCTAATTAGTAGGTACTTCTAGGTAATCACTATAAAGAAAATATTGTTCAATCTACATATAAATTAAAAAATACTATTGACCACAGGTGGACTGATGAACCAAAGAATACAGCGTACAGCCGTTTGATGCCCAGTACTGCCCGAAGCTAGACTGAATGGCGCCATTAGGGAAAGGACTCTAAAGGCAGCAGAGGATTTCAAAACGCTGATATATAGACTACACCACAAACAGACATTAAAGAACTATAAAATAATATTCAAAACCACAGCAAGAGCACCAAGACACTTACACCGTAGAGAACTTAGCCAACATTTAAAACAAACCGCATTGAAACAATCGCATATGAATATTCAACGAATCAATGGACAACACCGTGATCCTAGATTACGCAACAAAACACGCAACCCACAACTGGTACGTACGACCGGCTATGTGCCGCGTATTACGGAAACGTCGTATTGAATATCGCTCTGCATCCAGATGAACGGGGATGATAGTGGGGAGAAATACGATCACGTATCGCAAACCCGTGGGTGGCAATCGATTGCACTATTAATATTTAATATCCAGATGCTTGCCGGTTAATCGGAATACTAAGGTTTGGTGTGAGTGTTCTATGGTCAGTAATGGCATCAACTCGTTGATAATTGTGGCAAGGCTTTGTGTATTCTCAGGAAACAGAATATGACATGCAGTCATTAGAGAACAAAGTTCCTCCAGTATTAATAACGGATGGGTGAGTGGCCAAAAATGTCTTAGTAGGTACTTAAACCAGCTGTACGTAATATGAACACAACATAACATGACGAACTTGCTCTCCGCATCACCAAGATACCCAAAATTTTTGTCGGCAAAGAATGGCGGTCACTCACATTACTCTCACTTCGTCCCATGTTTATCCGAGCGTGCTCACAAGAAATTTCGGTCCTTAAAAGAAAATTAAAGATTGTTGTGTAGAACTACATATTATATAAATAAAAGGATATTCAAGAGTTTCTGTATACATATAAATAGCTATTTATTCATATTTATTTGACAACCAACAAAGATGACAAGACGATTCTAAGGAGAGTTACGATAACTCAACCGCCTGCGGGTGGCTAGTCCTACGCTTGATCCTAGATGTAGATACGATATTATAAATTGAATGAAGGCTGTAAGGTGAAGCACAATAATATATCTGAAACATACAATTACGAACTGAGATCCTTTCAAAGATTGTTTCAATGCACTCACGCGCACGTAAAATGGGAAATTATAGGTAGGTAGGTACCTGTATCCATATGCGCGTTGTAAGGTTGTAAGGTTGTAACTGACGGCCGGACAATGGACTGGGTTGAACCAGTCTAACTATAGTTGAACAATTATTACTGTAGATGAATAGTATACCCACTACAAGATTTTATGTTAGTTTATAAAATACTTTTCCAGGAGATAGGTCTGGAGGTCTGTACTTATTTCAAGTAGACCATAATTGTACAAGTAATTTGAAAATTGTTTCTTTAATAGAAAGAGAAATTGATATAAACATAAACAATCTAGCTTTGACGGCCATTATTTAGTTATGAAAGATTTTTTAAGTTTAGTCTAGAACTCATCCTTCTTCGACGAGTAGATACGGATCTGTATTGATGTATAGATCGATTCATCGATTGGTTTAATTCAGAGTTTTGATATTTTAAATAAAATAAGTCTGTATAATAAGATCTGTCTTAAGACTTGTAGTCTCTAGTAACGCCTAGTATATACATATGTATGTAATTTACGATACTTACTACAGAGTTGTAATATTACAACTAGGTAGATACTAGGTAGATAGGTAGTTACTGCATACAATACACAAATCATTTGGAAAAATATTTAAGTAACAATATTAGGTACTTCACAATAAGTGTGGTACTCACATCAAAGAAGTGCGGTCTTAACCTCCCGATGGTGTACTTGGCGATGTCCGTGCACAGCTGCTGACAGGCGCAGCCGAAGAGGAACACCCCGATCACCCTATACGCTTCCCACACCCAGGCAGGGATCTCCAGCCCACAGATGGTCCGAGACCGTCCACCCTTGTAGTCTCGGAGCCTCAGCCACTCCGTCAGACACATCTGTGAACAAGAAGATGGGTTACATGGGAGAATGTTTTAAATGTCTCTTCTATTGTAAACTTTTTTAATGTTTTATGTTAGTGAGCAGATAGACACTTGATGTAAAGTGGGCGTCGTTACCAACAGAAACGAGCAATATAAAAGGCATAACCCGTGCTTTATTGGCCGAAAAATAAGATTTTAACGAAGTGAGAAGGTAAGGCTCTCAAGCCAACTAGCCTTATCATAGCTCGTGAAGAATTAATCTTCTAAGTAATTCTACAAATCATGAACCAACAGAATACACTTTTGGATTTCTTTGGCTGCAGAACCATAGCCTACGGACTACAGAGCGTCATTGATAGTCGTAATTCTCAAATCAAGAAGAAAAATGCGTCATTTAACTAAAGCCTATATGGAAAACCGTACAACAATATACAAGGGGCTACTAAGGACGAAACTACATCACGCGGACTCAATCACCCTTGACTTTTCCGATCTGAGTAGGTACCTTGCACCTTGCACAGTAACAGAACAGCCCTAATTACAATAAAATTGTTATGACTTTAGCGAAATCGAATCTGTAATGTCAATGGTTACCTACGTTGTCGATAATGATATACATTAATAAGAATATTATTTTAAATAGGTTAGTAGCTAAATACACACTAAAAATGATTGCTTTCGTTGAGACATAAATAAAGTTTAAGGGTAGTTAAAGGTAGTTTAACATATATGATTATATTCTTCGTAATAACACCCTCTACTAACTGGACTAACCATCCTGGCCCCGAGTTCTCTGATTTCTCTGTCGGTCACTCGTAGTTGAAAACGGAAAGCAGCACGAAAGTCCATAGAAAATTAACTGACTGAGTGATTGCCAAAACGCAAACCCCCAGATATTCTAGAAGATTCAACGCTCATTGACTACAGTCAATTACTACAGTAGCAAGACTGGCAATCAATGCGTGGGAGTCGGCCTTGTCGATCCAAGGCCGGGTCGCACGCGAGCTGCATAGTAATGGTTTACCTGCTAGCCACATTTTTAACACTATTTTATTATGTTGACTTTTATTTCTGTTCATGTATCTTTTTTTAAAGTTGCAGAGGTCAAGGGCCGATGACACCTACCTACCGACTCTTTTATCAAACAGAATTATTGTATTTTACAACCGAATTGAGAACCTCCTTTTTTGAAGTCGCTCACGAATCTCACGATACAATGAAATAAACCTAAGATGTTAACGCCTTAGAAAACTTAAGGAATAAGTTACCCGAAGAGAAGTGGTTTCTATTAAAAGCCCATTATGTACTTCTTAATATGAAAGCAAGTAAGATAAATTAGAGACTCACGTTAGTTGAAAAGCTCTACTTCAGTCACCTTACGTAACCAAAAGTCGTGTTCCGACTATAAACTGTGAAATTTATCATGATGAAAGCGGCCCCCGCCGAGCACGGTACACATGCGCTAATAGGGTGTGAATTGTGAATAGCTCGATAAGGAGCGCAAACAAGATTCCACGGCACATTGCACGTTTGTACATTAAACATGATTGAAAAGCGAAAGGACAGACATAATTTCTCAGTTATGGGGAGGTAACAAGCGTCGACTTATTAAAGGCTTTGCGTCATTAAATTTACAACTGAAGCATAAAATAGTCGGTTAATGCTTGACTTTCATAACACAGGTTCCAAAGCTTCGTTAACTACACGTTATGTATATCACCAGTTAAAATCTAATAGCTAATCGGTGTGTCAGTATGTGTGTAACTACCTTAGTGAAAAGCATCACTTTCACTTAATAAGATTCGTGGTTTAAACTATTCTACGTAATTAGTTTTGAAAATGTACGTCGCAATTGTCTTTTCATAGCCTAAGCCTATAGGCGGTTCACCTGGTGGTAAGTGATCACCATCGCCATGGCCAGTAACCAACTATTGTTATACTTAGATAGCAAACACATACTTACATATACTCATAAACACATACATATATTCATGTTACCTATAATTAATAGGTGTAAAATGCTAACAAGCACATTTTACTAACTTACAATGCCTGATGGATTAAAACTATTAAAATTTTCTTCTCAAATACAATGCTTTATCAGTCGGGTGGTATGTATGCTGTATCGGATCTACCTACGTGTAAAATCTATTTAAAAAGCATTATGCCCTTAAGTATAAAGAAAGATAAGAAATCCAAACAACTTGTGTCGGTATCCACTCGTTTGTGCAGCAAATACGGCGCCTCCCCTTACAAGTTCCATTATGGTAAGTCAACAGGAGCTCTAAAGATTGGTCTCGCTCGCTATGTGGCGCGATCAGATAGGGCTGTCTCTGCTTGTCTTCGGGAATTAAATTTATGTTAAAAGAACGACTTAAAATCAGTTACAAATAATAACACAAAGAAATATGTTTTCTTACATATTTACCTGATTAAATAAGAAGACATTAAATGTTTTACATATGATGTTAAATAAAATGTCAATAATTTTAAAAGCAACAAAATAATAATAACTTTCAAAATATATATAAATACATTTAAATGATATAAATAGAAAATATTAATCAATTAATTATAATTTTGATCGATACGTTCATAGTTCATGCTGAAATAGTTAACAGTTGTTAAGTTCCCAACGAATACGTATGCGATAAATAACGCCATAGTTAAGTTGGGCACGCGTGACGTGAACTCAACATTTCGGTGAACGTGAAAATAATCGAATAAGACTATTCTGACAGTATGTGTTTACTCAATGATATCAATTTTTACACTCAAGTCACTGATACTACGATGTTGTCATTATTAAGCGCAAAAAATGGCAGGTGGCAACGGGTTACCCTTGTTTCGTATAACAACTTTAGATATAAATTTAATAAATCGAACAACGTTTAAGATAATAATCAGTTTGTATAATATCGTTTGACATAATTTTAATTTGATCGAATATCGGGCACCCCTACCTTTTTCATGGATCTATGGGCGTCTACTGAGATAGTAGAATCTAAGTTCCATTTAAAAAGATCTGTTTACATTGAGATCAAGTATCGCATAAAATATTCTACAAAAATATAATCAATACCTACGGATTGATGAACTGAAAGATGGAAACAAGTTAATTTACTAATTTTATTATTTCATACTTACGTTTAACATGCCAAACATTAATTCCTCTTGAGACCTTATACTTATAGGTACGTTCAAATTAATTGTGATGATATTACAAACAATTATAATATGCCTCATGGGATTGGTCAATTTTGAAGTACGCACTTATAATAATTACAAAAAAAATTTGGCGGACAGTGTGCTGTGAACAGACATGAGGAAAACAGAGAATTGTCAGGAAAATATCGGCAAGGAACTTGCACATTTCAAACGATACTTTCCCGTCAAAAACAAATGATTGATTTCTAACACGCGCATTTTTGAACATTGCAAATGCATGCATTCTATCCCAGTACCCTATTCGGGAGTCAAATATTCAAAGCACTTTAAAAATTATTCACAACAACATAATTCCCTCATCTACTCCCATCCATTCAAATCAGGTTCCGCCGGTCGACAACCCGTTTGAATAGTAATTCTGGCCTGGACACAATGGACAATCACGATGGACACATCACCGGAGAATCAAGGAGAGAATACATCTGTTGAGCATGAATAACAATCAAGTTGGTGCTTTGCAAATTACTTCTAACTGCGTGAAATCCTATGTCTTAGTAGCACACTCTATATATTATAATATTCAAACGGAGATACATATTATTATCTTTTTTTTGTACCGCTTGAATTGATAAAATAAATATTACGCCAAGTTTAGTCGGACATTTTAGTGAAATTCGCACGCTGATCGGTCTAGCCGTTTCGGATATATAACGTAAAAACTTTTTAATCCCTTGCGTTAGTAACCAACCCGACCCACCAATACTTTTTTTTCATATTTTTCATGTAGGTACCATGTACTATGTGTAGATATCGGTCAGTTACAGTTTAATTGCATATATTTAAATACAGGTCTATGCAAAGGTATATGATGTTAATTAGTAAATAGTTTACGCCTCAAAGGTTTGTTTACATTCAAGAATTGACTATTAAATTTACATATAGTGGACTTATTGCAATTAAATATTCATAAAAGATACTTATTTTTTATTGCTATTAAAATTATACAAACATTTCTTTATGATAAGGAAGAAAAAACGGTGACAGAAACTTAAGTGCTCATTTTCATATTAGAAATTCGTGTTCCCATTCGAAAGAATTTCACTCTTGATGTAGGCGGCACCGGAAGGATGGTGTTGCATGTTCGTCTGCTATCTAATGATGTTGGAATATTAGTTGGTTAGATTAGATTGTTAATAAGTGTGAGGACAGGGACAATTAGTCCTGTTAGTTATAATCCAGTTAGTAATTGTTAGTATGTGTCTCGATCTAATTCGGTCACAAAGGCATTGGTTACCCCTGAGGACTTAGATGGTCGCCCTTTAAAAATCTAACGGGCTCCACACCTTGCTATCCGGAACCAAATAGTTGTTAAAACAATACCATACTCAACGTTACTTCCCTCTCAGTAATCCAGTCAGAGCAGCTTTCCAATGATCGGTCCATTCAGACAACATCCAAAGAAAGGGTGATAAAAAACAAATCGTTCAACCGTCCACGCAAATGAATGAATAATGACATGAATCTCCCGGCAAATGATGTGTGAAATGAAGTCCCCGGTGGATCCACGAGTACGATAGCACACATCACCACGGGCCGTGACGTAATTCGCGACAGTATGCCTCAACAGTTGGTTCTTATTGGCGCGAATTCTTTATAACGTTCGCAGAAAAATTATAATTGCATTCCAATGGCATCTCTGTTGGCTTCAACCCATTATTTGCCACCTACTGAACAGGTGTCGTTCCTCATCATTGAAAAGGCCTGGAGCATACTCCACCAAGCTGTTCCAGTGCGGCACTGTGGAGGGGTAAGTGGCCAACCCAATTATCGGAAGTTATCACTGAAATGGCTTAAAGACTGCTCTCTATCGAAAAAAGAGCGGGAGAGACGTCTTTACGTGTCCTTTGAAGCTCGGAAGGGCACAAGAGTTATTTGTCACTAATGGTCAATCATGTTACTACTGACCGCGCCCGCAGTTGCATAACTTGGTCGGTCACTAAGGATCCATGCAAGCCGTTGGCAATGACATATCTACCTCTGAAGGAAGACTCCCTTAGAAGTGGACCTGCCTGTGAAGAAAAGAGAAAGATTCGATTGCAAAACGGGGACAGGCAAATGTTTGTTAAGGACGTTATTTGTATTGTCCATGCCAACTGCGACTTAGGCCATATTGGTACAGGGGTATGAATGAACATTTACCGTATCGGTTATATGGGGCTCTGGTTTGCAGTGTTAGAGTAGCTCTCCTCAGTTGTAAGATGAGGCTCAATCTCAGAAGTAGGCCATTCGCTAATGGAATTAACATAAATAATGCCAATAAAAATATAGCTTAAAAAGGCCGTCACTTCTTCCAGTTTTACACACATTACATTACATTAGTTAATCTCATCAATGCAATTGATTGCATCATGTTAATACTGCACTTGGCATACAACATATTGCAAAACAATCGCCGAGCGATAACCGATCTTAGGTCAAAGTTAATGACCGATAATAACTAGTTAGTTAAGTTTAACCTTTAAAGGACGTCACTCAATCTACGCATCATTAAGTATAAAAAGTACAATTCTATTGTTTTAGTCCTGGACTATCAAAATGGTAAATGGTTTAACAGCAAGTAGATTACATACAGTTCACCCTGGGAAATACTGATAGTTCAATTTTTTCCGTCATAATAATTGCTTTATCAGCAATTGTGTTTAGGAAATAAAGTTGTGGAGCTGGTTACACTTTTTTAGAGGCGACCATCTGTCCTCAAGGGAAACAAGGCAACTGTGGCCGAATAAAAACGAGACTTTTACTAGGTAAATGAGTCTTATTCTAGGTTGGTCACGGTTGTCATGGGCGACAGCGTGGCTGCTTGCTCGTTTACTATCTTTAATTCCATATACATAAAATATCCAAATACCGAAATTTTGACTGTTTGCTTGTTTGTTGTTTGACTGTTAAGTATGATTTTAGGTTCATCTGTTTCCTCGTAACTTCTAAACAAGTCATCATAATGTAGTAATGTAGAGATATCTTTGGACGCGTCTTGACCATTCGTCATATATTTTCCATCAACCGTACATTAAACCGAATAAAATGCGCTCTGAAACAATTTTAAATTTTAATTTGAAAGAAAAAAAGAGTTATAACCGAGTGGTTTGAACGTTCTATTCCTCATCCACTTACAATTTTAATACCTTAACCATTTCCTATAGACTATAGATAATTTCTACGCATTGTGTTCCGAGACATAACGCGAGACACAACACGCGGACGAACAAGGCCGTCAATTGATTTGCGTGCGCGCATTTACAAATTATGCACATGCAAATTAAGATAAGCACTTATTGCATAACATCTAAAGCAAACGCACTAACTGGTTCTTAAGTGGTTCTTGGTGGCGATTTCAATGTAAATATTTTGGAAAAAAACCCACAATCGAATTTATTGCTACACTTAATGTTAGAACATAATTTTCAACAGCTAGTAAATGAACCAACCCGCGTTACACAGACTACAAGAACTTGCCTAGACCTAGTATTCACAAACTTCGAAAAAAGTAGCATCGAGGTACGAGTAAAAGATTACGGTTTTTCAGATCATAAAGGCATAATTACAAAATTAAAAGGATTAACTTCCATAACGTCTAAAAAAATTGAATGGAAAACAGAAAAAAGAAACTTCAACGAACACAATATAATACTTTTTAAAAATCATCTAAAAACAATAAACTGGAATGCACTTATAAATAAAACCAAATCTGTGAATGAAAACTATAATTTATTTAATAAACAATTACAAAAAATCCTTAATAAATGTATACCTAAAAAATTAATCAAACTGAAAAACAATAAAAAACAAACATGGCTAACACGTGGCATAAAAAAATCATGTAAAAATAAACGTCTCCTCAAAAAATTCGTAACGTATAATAAAAATCCAATCCTTACAAGACATTTATACCAATATGTAAAGATACTCAAAAAAACAGTTCTAAAATCAAAACGATACCGGTACATAAACGAAATGGAAAAATCAGATAACAAAATAAAAACTATGTGGCGAATAATAAAAGAGCGTACAAATAAAACTATAGACAAAGCTAAAACTAATATAAAACTAAAAATCCATACTAAGATAACGTCCGACCCTAAGCAGGTAGCGGACTATTTCAACGAGTTCTTCGCATCAGTCGGGACGAGCAGTGCAGCCAGTGCGGCGAGCGCGCGCGCACCCAGCGGCCGCCCACCGCCGCCGATCACACGAATTGAACATACTATGTTCTTGGCCCCTGCTGAACCGCGTGAAATTTACAATATAATAAAAAACCTAAAAAGTAAATATAGCCATGGAATTGATGAACTACCACCAATACTAATAAAAAAATGCGCCGAGGAATTGACCCTCCCTTACTGTCAACTCATAAATCAGTCGCTCCAAGAAGGTATCGTTCCTGACTTGTTAAAAATATCTGTAATTAAACCGCTACACAAAAAACAATCAAAGGAAGACCCAAATAATTACAGACCGATAGCCCTTCTACCAACTTCCTCAAAAATATTTGAAAAGGTTATGCAAAAACGCCTGGACTCCTTTTGCGAAAAATTTAAAATATATGACGATGCACAAAACGGTTTTCGAAAAAAACGTTCGACTATACTTGCGGTATATAAATTCATACAAAAGGCACTCGACATAATAAACAAGAAAGAATATGCTATAGGACTACTGTTGGATATGACAAAGGCTTATGACAAAGTACAGTATAAAATCTTGCTAAACAAACTTTATGACATAGGAATACGTGGTATATCACATAGTTGGTTTAGTTCGTATTTACATAATAGGAGACAAATAGTACAAGTAGATCATTTTAATTCTACTAATGGTAAAATTGAAATTATAAAATCAAAAGAAATACGAATAAATAATTCAATCCCCCAAGGCAGCGTACTTGGATGTATCTTATTCCTGCTGTATATAAATGACCTTCCAAAATATTTGCTTAATAATAATAATAATGATAATAATGATGATAATAATAATAATAATGATAATAATAATAATTGCGTTCTATTCGCTGACGACATTTCTCTTTTGACATCTTGCAAAAATAATAATAATTTAAATCAAAATTTGACGGAAATTTTAAATAATGTAACTGACTGGATGAATTACCACAATCTTGAAATTAACTTTAAAAAAACCAAAATAATGCAATTTAGGCCACACCAAAAACCACACCTTGACATTAATTTTCTATTTAATAATATAAACATAGAATGTGTCGAAAATTTTACATTACTAGGGCTAGATATAGACACACATATAAATTGGAAAAATCACGTAATAAAAATCCGGAGCAAATTGTCAAGTTTTATTTATGCACTTAAAGAGCTTAAACAAACAACAGACCAAAAAACAGCACTGTCTGCATATTATGCATATGCCTTTGCATGGTTACGGTACGGAATCTTACTTTGGGGTAACAGTGTGGAAGTGAATCAAGTTTTTACCCTACAGAAAAAATGTATCCGCATATTATTTAATATTAAGGACCGAGACAGCTGTAAACCACATTTTGTCAAAAATAACATGCTAACATTAACCGCATTATATATATTAGAAGCATGTACATTTATAAAGCATTATCCACAATATTTTAAAACAAGATCTGACATAGTAGAACGTTATAAAAGCCGTAATAATAATAAAAATAAATTAATAATACCACAGTGCAAACTAAAAATGTGTAGTTCCGGGCCAAATTTTATGTGCGTAAAAATATATAATAAATTACCAGTTGACATAAGATCAATAAATAATGACAAGGAATTCTCTGCAACTCTCAAAAACTTCTTGATAAAAAAATGTTATTATAATTTAAATGAATTTTTTGACAATTAAGATAATCAGAATTAATAAAACAAAGATATTTAGATATACGTGACAATAAATTATTGATTCTACAATAAATCGGTTCGCTCCCGCTATCATTGCTACACCCTAACGTCAGGGTTATATGTGACACTAATATGTATATAATATAAATGTAACATCTAAATTTGTACCACATATATTGCAATAAATACTGAATACTGAATACTGAAAGTAAATGTGAAAGCGCGCAATTTAAAAATTATCGATAATGTGTTGAAAAATTAAAATGCGACATTTATTATCACGTTTAAAGTGTCTCTACGGACATTTTTATTGCAGGTTTTTATGACATTGCGTTCGCGTTGGAAATGGAATTCGTTTAATTGCATCCCTCACAATCACAACCAGTCTTCCATCCTGCGGATTGTAAGGCTCTTCTCACACAACGCTATTTATGAGCTACGCGACTGCAACGCAATCTAAAATTTGCTATATCTGACACTTTTCACAGACAGGACACAGTGTCAGATACAGCGAGTTTTGGGTTGCGTTGCAGTCACGTAGCTCATAAATAGCGTTGTGTGAGAAGAGCCTAAGTGGTAACCGCCGCTAATGAACACCAGCACCACCGATGCAGGCTCGGACGCAGATCGAAATTTTGGGGAAGGGGTCTCAAACCGATTTTGGTACTAAGTCCTTCTTTGACGAGTATATAAATGTCACATTTAGGTTTTATGGACATCGTAGAGTCGTAGAGCATAAGAGCACTGTTACAGTCAGCAGAGGCTAGAGGCAGATATAAATTGCTTCTTTTTATATTGGCGATTTTTTTATTTAACATGTTCGATTTGGGGGCGGGGGGGTCATATCCCCCGTGACCCTCCAGCTGATCCGCACCTGCATCGATGCGTTTTGGCCAATAAACTAGAGAGAAGAACGATAGATATCAGTTGCCACTGAACAGCGTTGTCAAGGACGTTTATTATGATAACATGACATTGAACAAGCGACGGAAAATCAACAATAGCCGATTCAAAACATTGTGTTCATTATAACTGAAACATTCGACATAGGTTATCAAAATCACATGTAATAATGATTACACAAATAGCACATTAAACTGCAATTAAATGAATTTACGTCAGTTCACTATGTAGGTAGTAGGTACTGAAATTGCGGTACGTAAGTACCTACCTACTTAGTCTAGGATTCTAACCTATAGTGTGACAAAACCGTTTATTAAATTACATATTACCTCTTTTATCTGTTCTGTGCATATTACTATACTTACATACCTAGTATTTAAATTTCAAATTCATTAGTACGTTCGATTGCCAGTTTTCTTTATTCCTCTTTTTCCCTTTATTAAGCTTGTCTGTTTATCTTGTTTTTTTTTCTACGAATCTACTTAAACAATTATTAATAATTATTATTATGTTTTGCACTAAGGAAAACATGACAAAAATCATTCATAAACAATTTAAATCCTAAACTATAGCCGCAATATTTATAAACAGAGATTAAGCCATTACTGCTCCCAAGAATTCAAGTTTTATTTAATCTCAATTTGTTAGCATGAGCTGGGTGTACGTTACACTATAACAGAACTAAGCCGCTCTAAGAAGCTATTGTCTACCAAATGCTTATTTATGTATTTCGAACGTTTTATGGAAAGTTTTATGGAAGTTTTTATTACTAGCAATACAACGTTACTATTCGAAGACGACTCTAAACACGAAAGGATTACCAGCTTAATTTTATTACACATTGACATAATTTACAACTACTGAGCCACTTCCGTGAAAAGACAATTCATAACGTCACACAAAGTGGCTTTAACCCTTTAATGATCTACTTACTTCAGGGCATGGGTATCCTCATAACTGAGGAGGTCTAAAGCAGATTTTCTAGCACGGTGCGCTTTAGGCACTTCTCACATTACGATATTTATTAGCTACGCGACTGCAACGCAATCCAAAATTCGCTGTATCTGACACTGTTCACTGACATGATACGTATCGTAGACGCGTCGCTAGTGAATCGAACCGCAATTTTTTTTAATTAAGAGAATAGGGCCCTGTGCCACGGTAATATTATTGTGCATACCTATTATTTAGAGTAGGTACGATATGTAGGTACGAGTACGATATGATACGAACGTTCGCTCTTACTTTATATGTACTTGCAAAAATAGGGGACTCAAGGCAACCGTCAAATAATCCAAATTCAAACGTCAATCGAATCTAACGTCCAATTAAATTTCAAACGGTCCTAATTTAAATTTTGGAACCTGTCTCAAGGCTAAGGGACGATTCACACATATCAGTGAAGTCACCGTTCCGTCACAGTACCGGCACAGTGCAAAATATTCTTTCATACATTCTCTATGAACGCATCCCCACTTGTCAGTGTCAGTGACGACGCAGTGCTCTCAGTGTCAGTGCCGACAGCGGCAATCACGGACGCTATTGTTTACGACGATATTTTTTGCCGGATCACGGACGCCGACGCAAAATGGATGAGCGACTGATAGAATTGGTTCGTGAAAATAGGGTTTTCTATGATTTGTCTCATGTAAAGTACATGGATTCAAAATACAAATCCAATTTTTGTAACAAAATAGGAGCACAATTAAAATAAGATGGTAAGTAACGTTCGCATAGATACTTTATTTATCGGCTTATTATTCTATGCATTTGTATATTATTACTAGTGACCTGCCCCGGCTTCGCACGGGTGCAATGCTGATACTAAATACACTACAGAAAACCTGAGAACACGAACACGTTTTCACTGAAGCTCCGTGAACTGACTACTGATATGTGTGAATTGAATCTAAGGACTGTGTGTAAGCTGTGTCAAAATCGAATTGAATCGATAACGGTAAGGTTTTTAAAAATAAGATACGTTGTTAAGGCCCGCATGCGAGCGACAGTAGGCTCGCTATATTTAGAAAACGTTGCGACAATGACACGCTTAAAGCGCTTCCGATGTTTACACCCGCCCTCGCTCCTTATCGGCGGCAGAATTATTCCTAACTGACATGTCTAGGGCAAAACCTCCGATACTACGAATTTTAAAGTCAATAAATACCGTTTCGTCGATGCCATGGGAAACACATAAATAAGATCACAAGCCTTAAGAAAAGATAAAACTCATCATTTAAAATTACATTCCGCCTCACCGGGATCGAACCCAGGAAACTCCTAACGGCCAGTCCGGCAAGGTAATCATTGCGCGATAACTTGTATATTTTGATTCGATTATTTCTCCTTAGAGCCAAACTTACTGAAAATTATACATTTTGTATGCAAGCTTGATACTTGTAGGTAGTACTACTTACAAGCCACAAGTACATTAACACTATATAGGCATCGATCTAATACGAGTAATATCTTTACTGCCAACTTTAATCAGTTCTATTACAACCTACGAGTAATATAAATAGTATAAATGCATAAATCAATCGCGAGGGATTATCTCGAAGCTTGGCTGAAGTGAATTTATTAGCTGTCAAATCAAGTTAACAATTATCTTAATTACATTGGGCGTTACACAGTGAGCAAACGAAATGTGATAAGAATTAACAATAGACTTGACGAATGTTATCTTAATATCTATTATTGAACGAAACTGAATCATGTGATTTCAATATGATCTTACTATTACGCAAAAGAACAATAGTAATTGATTGTATCAGGACTATCAGGCGCTACTTTGCGGAAATTCATTATAAATTAATTAAGCTATATTGCAACAAACTCGTATACGTACGTACGTATGTTGTATAATTTAATCGTATGTATGACATCTATACTAGCTTTCTCCCCACAGTGTCGCCTGCGGGGAATATTTTTCCCAATTTATTCCCCTTTTATCCTGTTAGGGGAGGAATTTCAATAAATTCTCCCGAAGTACCTACCAAATTGCCAAAGTGCCGAATTTTAGCTTTTTTGCTTTCAGTAGTTTCGATTGATCATTGTCTGTCAGCCACTCAGTAACAGAAGAGTTTAATACCACCAAAAACATTCTGTAAAAATATAGCCAAGTCTCGATAGAGCTGCTTGTTTCTAAATCTCTAAAAAGTAATGAAATCTCTAGACCAAGTTGAGCCAAGTCTAAGGTTCCTTACTTGCTATTTCTTATTATTGGATGGACTTGGCGGGGGCACTACCGTGCCCCCAGATATACATTATTATAGCACCTATTTATTATATTGATAGACGATTTTCTGGCAACATGCATCGTCCTCCCTTTCACATTTTTGAACTTCTCGTCAGGTGTGGTGACGCACACGACAAACACCAACCAGCTTTATTCAAAGAATAAATCTGTACACCCTGTCGATAGTTCTAAGGTAGGTAACAAACATTAAAAAAAACATTTAAATTGAGAACCTGGTTCATTTTTTGAAGTCGGTTAAAAAGTAAGTTTTACGAAGCGTCTCCAGAACAATTATCAGGCATAAAATCTCGACCCACCAACCAAAATCAATTGGTAATAAAAATATTCACTTTGAATCAGTTTCGAACATCAAAATATTAGTAAAATGTAGTAATAACGACAGATAGGATCGATGAAAATAACACATTGACGTGTTTGATAAACTCGCGATATCATTGACTGTGGAGCGCCGGAGCTGGCGAGACGCCAGGGCTTTTTCTAACGGTCAAGGTGAACTTCGTAGGAGGGACCGGCTCCAGCAATTATCTGCTAAACAACGTTATGCGGAACATTGATATTATGTGTAACAAAAATAACAATCACTTGCTTTATACATATAATTCGTAACGTAGCAGTGAGAGACGAGTGCTTTCAACTTTTGTCTCTCGACCAGAGGGCCTGGGATCGAAACTTGCAAGCAACTGTGATTATCAAAAAATATAAGCGTGTGCATGTATTTGTAATGTTCTCAAAGGTGTGGGTGAATTCTAAAATTGCAATGAAATAAAAATATGTAATTGCCACTTCCTGCTACACAAAAATTTATTCCGTGTGCTCATAGTTCAATTTAGCTTGTTAGCAGTTTACTTATGACATTTTAAATTCTTGCCATCAATTTATAATGATCCTTATTCGCTGAGGCGAAAGCTGACATTCCTGTGGGTTACCATTAAAACTAATTCCATGTCGATCATGAACGAAGTATGAGTACAATACCACTGCATAGCTATACAAAGTTATAAGCTGTTAACATTCTCCATACGAGTGTTCGGCTTTATTTAAATGAGTTACAAAGCCATTCAGTCCCAGCTTAAAGGATTTGAAACCCTGTAAATACTATGAAGCCATCACTGTTAACTTAAGACTACGTTGTACGCATTTGTAGGTAAATCCCTACATTGGTTTTTCAGACTTTTTTTGGTTTCCGTAGTGAAGACCTTTTGATATATGAATCCGTTTACAAGATATTTGGGGACTATTCATATTATAATTAAGTAGGTATGTGGTATACGCGTTGGTGGCGGTATTCCTGTAGATTAAGGCACTTGTCACACAAAGCTATTTCCAAGCGACTCGGATCTTGTTGAAAGCGACGCGTCTACGATGCGTCTCCTGTCAGTGAGAAGTGTCAGATACAGCTGGATTGCGTTGCAGTCGCGTAGCTAATAAATAGCGTAGTGTGAGAAGTGCCTAAACCAATGCGATTTTAGCTACCGGTACATATAGTGAAACCTGTTGCCTGTCGTCCATTCTATATATGTACCTAGTCGTTAAGGCGTTAAATGCTACTTTTTGGTCCCATGTTACTAAACTTAGGCGATTTTTCAAGGAATTTTTCAAGAAATTAAAATATAAAATAATAATACCCCCTATAAAAAATAATAATAATAACCCCTATATCGGTATTCCGAAAGATTTTTGAAATTCTTAAAAAGATTGTCTACTTTGTTAAACTATTCACTAAATATAATGACGATGTTGCAACGGATACCTTTCAAATACCATAACATACAGTATGCCACTTTTACTTTATTCGATACAATCGTAAGTGCCTAATATTTGCACCACGCTTCTCTCGTCTGTCGTCACTCCTAATGTGTTTGTACGAATAATGGAACATCAAATCGTATAACTTATTGCACTCACTGAAGGCTTACCCGTAAACAAATCACGATCTTAAGCACCAATTGAAACAGACACAAATCACAATAAATAAGCCCAAGTTAAATCATTACCGCGCTATTTATGTTTCGCTTTACTTAGAAAAAACAATTACGTGTAGGTTGTTGTACATTATCTTATTTATTGTCAGTTTTTGTTATTCATAGAACATAGATTATCTAGTTAAGTAATTGCATGGCAGCATTGTAATCCACCTGATGGTAAATGACAATTAAGTCTTTGACGTTAACACCACTAATGTGGAAAAATCATATCTAGACACGTGGGAGCGTGTCAAGCCAAGTTCTAGCTAACATAACAGGCGTGCCAGTAACTGTGTGTAATAGTACCCGAACTATTTGGAGCTATTTTAGACCCCTTCATAATTTACTCTCTTCTTGAAGATATCTATACATATCATGTGTCCACACGCACTAACGGTGGCAAGCTATTTGATTAATAGCTATAAGTAATACCGATAATTGGCGATTTTTGCCTGAATGTTCCTAATTTATAAAAGTAGAGGTAGGTACCTACTGATTTATACCCCATTAATGTATTACAAATTTAGGAATATGATATGCAGTACATTTAATGTAAACGTTGAAAATGTTGTCACAAATAAACCAATAACATATGAAATGCAAAGATAGAATAAATATTCTTTATACCTACACCAGAAATAATTATACAACTCGATATCTTTTTAAAAGAGAACAAGAAGTTTTCCTTTACACCTACTTACACCGTTAAACGTAAGATCGAGCATAACTATTTAAATTCTAAGAACAATTCTTGAATCTGGAATGTATGTATGTATGTATATTATCACTTCAGTAGAAATCACGTCAGTATCGGATAACAAGTTTGAAATGGAACGGATTAAAAACTGTGACACAAGTGCTGGATAAGGCTGTCTGTAGGGTCACCATGACTTTGGTATTATAGGAACATCTTAAGGATTTGTTACGATTATAGTGGATATATAAAATAATACACATTCATTTATTTGTTCGAATGTGATAATTATGTTCCCTTTCCAAAAAAAGGATTTAGATTTAATGAGTTCATTCTCTTCGTACTAGTCTCAATCGAAACTCAATAGGTACTAGTTATCTATAATTTTTAAACAAGAAATTTATAATTAACTAAAACATACTTACAATAAATAAGAACACCTTAATAAGATATGTAAATAATAAAACAAGAACAAAAAAGGAAAATATGATGTTTTCATAGAGATAGAGATGAAGACATAATTTAATATTTTTAACCCATGGTCACCCGATTCGATAAGATCATGAGGCCGGTCATTGATAAGTGGTTCTGTATACAAAATTAGACATTGGGACCAGATGACGTCAGTCATCTGGACCAAACGAGGATCGATGTCAATGGAGCTAAAGTGGTTTATATTGACTGGTCTATATTTGTACTTGAGAACGATATTACATTTACCTCTAACTGATCTAATCCTTAAAACTGAAGACGTAAATTATGGACACATTATTTCCAATCTTTCTGTCAATAAGGATTGGGAAAACTTTCGTCAGCAAAACGCTATTTTGTTATTTTGGCAAAGAAATAAAATTACTTTCAGGTTGAAATAGTTATTAATTTATCAGTTGAACTTGGACTGAACTTCAACTTTTATGTCGAAATTGACATCGAATTCGGGTGATCCACGAAAAGATGGATCTTTTTTCTTTATGATCATCCCAATAATGTCGAACGTTAATTAGCCATCTTGCGTTGTGGCTCAGGAGATTCAATAGTAATGACAGAAAAAAATCATCATGAGAGTGATACACCTTACACTTGGCCTTTATACTAAGAATCGTCACACAGACAAAACGGAACTGAAAGCCGTAAATACGCGCAATATATTTTCAAAAACCCTATTATTGATATTCGTTGTTTATCTCGTAGAAAAATTAAAACGACGCGTGTACCTATATAAATCACGTGATGTAATCCCTTAAGTCAACAGGATTATTTTTAGAAACTCTCGCCCGAAACACTTTGGGCACCCTTTCATCACAACATGATTAATAGTTATGGAGATGGCAGGAGAGAGAAATGGGATACCCGATGAATAAATTGATCATTTAAAAACTGATTGAAAATAGATTCTGAACTATAAAAAGTCAATAACTGACAAAAGAGCACAGAGTGCACTCGATGATCAAGTGATGCCGTGAGTGTTACTGAGGACCATCACCCTTGATCATCGGCAACATCAAAGGAATCACCGATGGGTTTCCAGCAGAAAAAAGAATATCATTAAATAAAAGCTTACGAAGGTTTTGGAAGGTATTGTATTTAAGTGACATTTTTTCCATGTTGGACGACAGAGCTGAAATTTTGCTAACAAATTTGCAGCATATTGTAAGTAAGCTTTAAGATTCAATTTCACTAAAATCACATGGCATGTGGAATAAAACGTCGATGTGGAATAAAAGTGGAAAAGAAAAATTTTAATAATTAATGCCAAAAGTCATTTTTACAGCTAAACAATGACATGATTCTATTGTTAAATTCCTTTCTAAGTTTTTGGAATATGTAGTATGCAGCCATATCTTCGAAAAGAAGCATTCGGTAAGGGCGTTGAAACAAACGCACTTGTGTCAAGAAGTGATGCCTAATGCTACGGTTTAGACGAAAGGAGCAGAGACTAGCGGGAGCAATATAAGAAGGGATGGGAGCTTGGTAGAAATAAAGAAGGAGTCGTAGGATTAAGCCTTTATGAAAAGTACCAAGTATGATATCCAAAAATATAGTAAACGATTGACCAATAAGTTTCTTTCACCATTTCTACTCTTCAATGGTTAACGTTCAGGGCCTTTTCAGTTTTGAAGTTAAGTGAAGGCTAGCTTCTCAGTGAAGAAGATGGAAGCGGGCATCACTATTCACTATACGACACAATGTTGCGTCGTCCGAATATCGCCATTAATTAATGAGATCGTACACTTAAGATTATTGTGTCATCTTTCTCGTTGGCATCCGTAACCGCTACTTCCACCGCTGTCCGCTTTCGTTAAAACCGCGGCCATAAAACGATAAGACGGATTGTGTAACCGATAAGTTTTAATGGGGGAACATTACCGTATCTCTCTTGGGAGTTATAGGAAGTTTTATCACTTATCGGATCTGTAATGTCGATAACTACGCACCTGCCATTGAGGACTATTAAGTGGAAGAGTTAAGACCAGACCTCGAGACGAATAGATCCAAAAAGGTGTGTTCGATATCTCTGCCTTGTGTCGGAGGTAACAAATATTGAAAGATAAGATCTCCAAAATTATATTTAGGTTTACGTTCGAAAGCATTTAATTAAATCATTTGAAAAGATAACTGCCACAATAATTAACTTATTAATGATCACTACAATAGTTTTCTACTTAATAAACCGAAATCTATCATATTCCAATCATTTAATCGAATTAATATTTATTCTTAGCTACAACGTCAACTTCATTGTCAATCATTAGCTGTAATTGTATAATGTTTTTACATATTCCCATTATGCGCCGTATTTTCTAATTTTTCATTATAATCCTTAATTATATCCTTCAAGTTGGGTTAGGTATCAGTACATTTTTTTAGCTTACATTTTCCATGAAATATTTTCGAATATTCTTAGTGTTTTTACAAAACCTCTGATAGTATTACTAAGAAAGATAACCATACATTTCGTATCGTAGGTGGTGTTCAAACGTAAGTTGACAATATCTAATGGGACGACAAACAGGGTTATGATCGGTGCGACGACGAACAAATATTGACCATCGATCTACAACACCAAGTTTTCACGTTATAATTCTCACCTTCACCATTTTGTGTGTCGGTAAAATGTCACGATTGTTGGTGAAACTCGTTTTCTTCCTGCTTTGAGAATTCTGTATACCAACGACTGAAGCCGTAAAGGAACGAAATCCCAGCCCCTAAACTATTTACGAGCCTTATTACTGTTTTATGAGTTATAACAACAAGCAAATTGTTTTCCAAAATTAACTCGACTATAACGTCTTCTTCTATATTTATTGTGTTTTTGTATGTAATAAAAAAGCTATTAACTTATCTTACCCGTAAATTGTGGTTTACGGCTTTGAGAATAGATCGGGTATAACAAATCTAGTATTTCGTATGTAATTATCCATACATGGATATTCCATAACGTTCGTAATTTAAATTCATTAAAACTGTATAACACCTGTCCAAATGAAAGTATTTTTTGTAGTTCTCTACTGAATTAGTAACGCAAAGTTACCGTTTTTGAATTCAAATTGATTAAACTTTAAGTAGTTCTACAAGTTAAATAAAATTTCGTAACTTCTTACCGTAAACACAGGGAGGCCGATTCCAACGATGTACAGCATGATATTGGTGACAGTTGAATCCTTATAAGGGTGTTTGAGGGACTCATCGTCGCAGAAGAACCCTCTTTTGTAAGGCGTACCCCAGAGGTAGAAAACGAGGATAAGGAAACCAACTGTAACAAGGAAAACAAAATATAAGTAAACACACATGTTACATTTCGTGATAAACATGTCAAGAACTTCATGAGTTAAAAGTGTCATAATTTAAGACATGTTTTAAACAAAAGCAAATAATGTTTGTGATGACACAGTGATAGCGCATCTCATTTACACATGGAACCAGTTATTACGTAGAAATCAATTAGAAACCGTCTTGTTAACATTCCTCAAACCCCATTAAAAAATTAAAGCTGTTGTCGAAATATCCACAGCCGCAGACTAAACATTTTACACCTAATAACCACTTTGAACCAAAGAGAATAGAATTAGAAGAGAAAACATCGTATAACAATTATTAAAACAACGATAAAAATCTGTAAAATCCAATAATAGTGGCAACTCTCGATATAGATCACAAAAACATCCGCATGATAAATCTTCAGCTAACGGCTAGGATAGGAGTGTCTAAAAAAAGGATCGATTAAAATCAAATACAACACGTCAGTCAAGAATTTAAATTGTTGAGACGGGAGCGATCCCAATGGGAGCATCCTACTATTGTTTCAGAGAGTTGTTCTCCAAACACGACTTGGCATTGACAAAAAACAGCAGGTACAATTTAGAGCGACGAACCCAGAAATAGATAGGGTAGATATGACAGACAAACTTCATTTTATAAGTCTGATGAATGATTATGCAGAAAGTAACGTAGGTATCCATATGGATAATTTTGTAATATTATCTTACGTAAGTTTTATAGATGCTTCTCTCAGCAAAGTTATACTTGTTCGATATGCCTTCGTGTCCTGCTACACGAAGGCATACATTATCATGAGAACTCGTATCATAGTAGCAAAATGCAAACTTACAAATTTTAATAAAAGACGAGATAACTTTCATATCTACAGTCTTCATAGTGATAATCCTACTAAAATACATTCGCTTCCAGTAAAAAGTTATAACTGTTTTTGGAGGGGAACCCTCTTGTTATTGATCCGGATAAAAATAACAAACACCATGTTTATGGGCACTCCATTATCGAGTTACTTCACGATTACTTTACCGACCCGACCGAACACGACGGCTGAATCTGAACCCAGTTTTAACGATCATTTCTTAATTATAATCGTATATCCTCGTGCTTTGTGCCTTGTTTAATGATTACGTTTTATGAGAATACCCGGTTGTGTGTTTATTTGATAATAGACGGCAGAAGTAAATTGTCAGTTAAATTTAGTTTATTTTGCACAAACCGTGAAGTCTTCAGAAACATTTCTGTCTTCGTTAAATTACCCCAACAAGATAACTGATAACTTTTAAAAGATAAGTACCTTACGAAGTTTTCCAAAGTGAAGTTAAATAATCATTCGTTATAATAAATTATTATACAGTGAAATATATTTTATCCTTTCCCTCGCCTTATCTATCGTGTTTGCTTTAGAAACTATAAATCAAATACTTATTCGATCCATCTAATCAACAGCTGAGACGACCGATCATCGTTAGTAACATGATGTATTACTGAACAAGGTCTGTCCTTGTGTTTCCAATAAAAGATAACTCTAGATTAGTAATTATCTTCGCTTCGCTTCGAGAAACCTTTGCTTTAATCATGTTGTCGGTATTTTTTAATTTGTCGTAAATATTTTTGGAATAAATCTTCTTTGTTGACCACCTGTTTGCGAGAAATTTCGCGGATAAAAAAAACTATTATTTCATCATTCTATTTTTGAAACGGAAATTGCGTAAGACAGAAACAAAGAAAGGACATTTCTTAAACAGAAAGTTGTTTTCTGAGTACCTGTATGTTTCCTTATTTTAAACAAAGTATTTAACAACTAGCTTTTGCCCGCGGCTTCGCCAGCGTGGAACGCTCAACGCTCTTCCTGGGAAAATTATCGAAATCGTTCATGCGGTGCAGATTTTTCATACAAACTTTCATCCCCTATTTCAAGCCTTTAGGTGTTGATTTTTGAAAAAAAAATAGCCTATGTGAGACTCTGGGTCTTCAACTATTTTCATTCCGAATTTCATCCAAATTGGACCGGTAGCTTAGCCGTGAAAATGTCACAGACAGACAGACAGACAGACTTTCGCATTTATAATATTAGTATGGATAGTAAGTCAGCTGGTTACGTATGTTTCGGAAGTTAAAGTAAAAAGTAAAAACTTGGGCCGAGACCAAGTCGAGTTTGACTTTAGAAAAATATCTTCCGTTTTATCATAATAATAGTAGTGTGTAGCTAAGTTGTCCAAAACATGTTTATAATAGTTCATTCAACGCGGTTAGATGACAAAAAAAGCGTGAGTTGTGATTCATAATCGCCGCGGTTTGTGTTGTCTCAACGAATTAGGACGATGACCCGCCTTACATAATAGGTCCTAGAGACACCGCATCAGGTTACAGTAGTGGGTTGTAACTTGTAACCAACGCCACTGCGGTTAAACTTTGGGTAACCAGTGAAGCAGAAAACTTAGTAGATACCGATATTGTTTTACAAACCTGTGATTGCATAACGCTTGAAAATCTAACCGCGATTTATAATCGTGGCGCATTTGGAATTAATTTTAATTAAAGTAATGAATTGCCAGACAGCTTAAAAGATCTTTGAAACGATAAGAATAATAATTCACTTACTGCAGTTTACATTTATACGTACAGAAACATTGCGTTAATAAATTTACCTGTACGGGCTCAATCTTTCGGTGCAATATTATTTTGCTTAGCTTTTCATTTGGTTTAGGGTTATAGCTATTCGTTCGCTGTAGAGGTATTTTTATTTTTATTTTATACCATCAGAATTGGTAAAGTTTGTTGAAGAGTTTAATTCATTTTTAATTCTCTTCTTGGTCGAATCAGTATTTCCTTTGGTATACCTAACTGATAGCCATGTGCTATTGTTACCTCCTTCTGTACTTGTGGCTTCTATTGACAAAAAAAAACTATTATCTACAGTACCTACGTTTAGTACGGCCTAAGCATTTTTGTATGTTGGAAAAATCTGTTTCCATACGATGAGAGATTGGATTTCGTCATAAAAATTCTGGGAAGGAAAAAAAAGATAATTTAGATTTTTTTATAGTTATACCAAAAATATATTTTTTTATTTTAAACAAAAAGGCAGAAAAAACTAACGCACTGAGATTTGTAAACTTAAAGAAGATATTTCTTGAACCGAGGCGAGAACGGACTAGTCTAGTACTGCATAAATGTGACGAGGGCTTAAAGCACTAAGCGAGCTGCATAAGCAAACACTTAAATCACTTGCATAATTAGATTTATGACTTTATACTGAATACGTTTAACTTCATTGAATAACGAACTAAATTGGAGGCTGCTTATTTCAGCAATATACCTAAATTTCAAAATAGGAAAGTAATGGTATAAAATTTTTAATTTAAATATTATGAAAACGAATGGATTAGTAAATATGAAATCTCCAAAACTACTTAGATTAATATTGCGATATTATTGCTGAAAAAAGAAAACATGAAAGATCATCATTATTACGCACATGAATCATTATGAATGATATTGATAAAGGAAAGACATTTCACATTTTTTTTAAATAGCCGGGAATTTAGCAGACTAGACCTGATGGTAAATGGGTACCGATACATTGTCGGCCAAAAATGGGATAAAAAGATCATGTGAAAAAAATGACCCTGAAAGATATACGATGGATCCCCCTTGAGGTATTTTGTTCCAAAAGCTAAAAAAGTAAGAGTTCCTAGATACCACCACATGTGACGGTTAGCCCATTGGTTAACGCATCTAATCTTCGAATTTACTCTCGACAAAATTTTCATACCGGGTTTATATTGATCCCGGTCATATATTCATTCTTCAGGTGTAAACTCAAATAATTCAACCTGTTACCACACCTAGCAAGAGGGCAAATGTTATACCTCATATTATTCTTGATTTAATATATATAAACAGTTATGTACCTATCACCTCACACCGTTAACAACCAACAAACATCACACCATAAACGTTTATGTGCCCAGTTAATTTACAATCAGTGATCACACCTTTACCGCTTACTGGATAACCAGGTACGAAAATGGATTCCTGTAATTCGGCAGGTTGACAGAATTTAATATTAGAACCTGATGTTCGTAGAAGCTAGGTAGTTTATCGCTCTTGGTCTATACGTAGATAGATATACTTTCACACAGGAACTGGACTGGATGGAGTTACCGAACCGTTTTTATTTTTATTATATTACTAGGTGGACAGTGGACATTAGTAACATTCAAAGGCTTCAGTTCCCGACGCATTGCTGGCCAAGAAAGAAGGAGAATGAAGATGTGTACCAACTTTTCATTTTCACTACAATCAAGTTATCCACTGCAAACATATTCACTAAACTTCCAAGGACAAAATGGCCGGTGTTTAGAAATTATCAACACATCTTCCATGTTCGAAGAAGTTAGAGACAGATTTGAAGGCAGAAGACCAATCTCAACAAATTAAAATCGTATGCAGAGGTTTCAAATGGCTAGTTTGAAATAAACACAGCGACCTGAAATTTAAACCATTAGTTATGACTTGTAAGGCTACGAAGAACAAGAGTCGTAATAATGGAACACTATGCCCCCGGCGGAGTGCTTTGTTAGCAACAATCGCTATTATTACGGGTTCTACCTCCATGAGCATGGTATCAATGGGAATATAACTTACGGTCCATTGTAGAACTTAGCAGGAGGCGAAATTCCATGCTTAGGTACTAGTTTACTACAGTAATCGTGACAGTAATCATAATATCCTTGTACAATTGTACAATATGTCGGACTATGACTCTGAATAGTTTTTATTTTTTAATGTGTGACTAAACGTCAAGTTGTAATCTGTTGTGGAACGTCACGTTGACAGCTATACAAAAAAATACAAAAATATTTATTTGTCTTTAACAATATCAGATACAAAATAAACCGTGGTTGGGACCACTTATTAAACATCATAAAATGATGTTTGTAGCAAGTGACCCCGCTCTTCATTTTCATACATTTTATAATAGACCAAACTTTTAGATAAATCACATAATTATGAATGTGTGTGTGTATGTTTGTGTATACGTAAGTGTATGTGTGTGTATGTGTGTGTGTATGTGTGTGTGTGTGTGTGTGTGTGTGTGTGTGTGTGTGTGGTGTATGCTATGCAAGATCATCTGACAGTCTGCAGATAAAAGATGACAGACAGGAAACGTCAAATTGTGCGGAAAGCGTACGAGAAAAAAGAGGGAGAAGCACGCAGATTTAGATGAACTCGTCTTTAACATTAGTGTAGACACAGACATTCCAAACTCTTAGGTTAGCCTTAGTAAATCTGAAATACAGAATAGTCTTCATACGTGACACGAAACCATTGCCAAGTAGAAAGCCACTAATGGTTTATAGACATACAACAATTAAAGTGATAATGAGAACACAATCATTAAGCGAGTCTTCCGTGACTGTTGGTTCAGGCTGGGAGAAAGCACTTAAGTTAAAAGCGTTCTTAATCTGCAATCACTGCACTGGTGGCTCGCCAGAGATCTAGATTTTCAAACATAAACATCTAAATGTATCGCCAGGTGCATTATGGGATGAGTTACATTATGTTATGGATATAAACAAATATTTAATGGAACAATATTGTGGTTGAAAGCAGTCAAATTGTTACTAAGTTTGGTATGGATATAGTTTCAGACTCGGGTTAGAACACGCCAGTGGTTATCCCCGAAATCATTATTTAAGGAGGTGTATAGAGGGTGGAAGTACAAGTCAAAGATGTCATTAGTTCAAGTGATATAAAAGTTATCACAATGAGTATTCTAATCAGATTGCGATGAAATACTATGACTCACGACAGGCATAATACTTTGGTCTGACCTGACATCGGATACCTAATACTTATATATAAAATTCTCGTGTCACAATGTCAGTTACCTTACTCCTTCGAAACGGCTTTACCGATTTTTACCAAATTTTATATGCATATTCAGTAGGTCTGAGAATCGGCTAGTATCTAATTTTCATACCCCTAAGTGATAAGGGTTGTTCACCCTTAACATTGTTTTGGCAAAACAACGTTTGCCGGGTCAGCTAATAACTTATAAATACTGATTTATCTACCCCTGTCGTAACAGAGTCCATTAATACTTGTTAATCAAATATAGTCCAGCAATGAGATATATATTTCAACGCAATATTTAAACACATTTCCAAAGAATAAAAACTTATTTAAACTATTCCCGAAGAATGAACCAAGTGTATCAGAAGGAATTACAAATGTTCCTGTTTATCTAAGATCTAAATGTTCTGAAAGCCTGAAATGAAATTTAAATAAATAAGTTAATATGGTTTACCCAACATTATCTGTGCCTTGGGAATGCCAGAGATCTGATAAAATGTTCTGATATCATCAAGAATTTAACACCACAACAAACACTAAAGTATGTTAGGCAAAGCCAAAGTAAAGATCGTCAACTAGTTCACACTCTGACTCATAATCGACTCTACAGTTAATAACACAAGGTTGGAAATCCAATACCTGTTTATGAACAGCGAGTATTGTGATGGTTAAGTTGAACTTGAGCGATGTTTTCAGAAGCAAACAGTTGCCAAATAAGGTTCAGTGACTTCGGAATGGTATATGTAAACATTTGTAAGGCTGGGGTCCTCTTACATGTTATGGTAAAACATCTTTTGTTATTACATAGGCATAATGCCAAGTGAGAAACTTTAAACAGTAGCAATTACAATCTTACAATTGCGCCTTGGGACAAAAATGCAAGAAATAAATTCATTAACAAATTAAAAGTTCTGGTTAAAAGCGCGTGAATAACAATAATTTGTTCACCGTTCTTCATATGACATCAGAGCTACCTACGTCCATATCGGACCTTTCAAATGCAACAATAACTACCTCTATCAAGTTTTTTTGACAGCAACATGCTGCATGAGCGCGGGATCATGACATCAGAAAAGGATAGGTACATTTTTTTCTTCATTTGTCATGTGGATGCGAGTTTAAAATTAAATTAAATAGGCAAATTATTATAAATTTACGATATTATAAAATGGTATATTAATTTATAAGACGTGTAGAAACAATGATTAAGAGATATGTATGAGATTTAGATATCTTCTATTCTTATAACGGTATTTTTTTTTATTTTCTGTTTATTGTAGTTCACATTAACCCGCAGGGTTTTCTGACGTTAAGTTCAGTATACTAAGTATTTTTGCAGAGTTTTTGTAACGATTGTTATACCACTATATATTTAATCTATAAAGCATACACACAGGCTACAAAACAGTCTGTAAATTAACCATTGTTTTCGAGCAAGCAATTAAAGTCACGTACGATACTTTCAAGAATGTAAAACATCTAATGATTTGTGATAACATTGTAACATTTACTAGCTACGGCCAATCTGAATGATTGGGTCCATAGCTCCAGAACTTTTAATTTAAATGAGTGACAAACATCCCAACATGCAGGCATCTTAACTTTCACATTTATAACATTCGTAAGTTAGAAAAAGTTAACAAATTGTGGTTATAACCGGCTATTGTCACACAAAATATTACTTAACGCAACATCAATACACGTCTCCCGTTTCAGGATATTAATAATAATAAAATCGCTCTGTAATTCTGTTTGTACGGTGGTGTGGGGTTCCAATAAAAACAACGATTACTGCATGAATGGAGCGCTGTTTCCAGCTTCGGGTGTGTTATTACGTGTTGTAAACGCCATTGGTTGATGGCAACCGGGCCTTGAATAGCGCAGGGAGAAATGAACTTAGAAACAAAATATTACGTGTACATGTGTATTAGTGATACCAACATGAATGAATGATTTTGAATTTAAATTTACACTTGGTCATAATATTTGTTGAGAGATGATCAGTTCCAAATCTACCAATTCCTTAGGTGCCTTGGTGAACGTTAATAACGGACTCCTCCATTACGGGTTTAAGTGAATTTTATTCAGAATCAGAAACATAAAGTTAAAGATATTTTAAAAATAAGTAGGTTAGACATTTAATTTATTATTATGATAACAAATTGACTACACGGCTATTTTAGATAGATAGATAAACTCTTTATTTGTACACCAGAAATAATCACATACAGCGGATTAAAATACAGTCATGTATACATAAAAGGCAGCCTTATCGCTAAGCAGCGATCTCTTCCAGGCAACCTTACGTACAGGAGAAAATTATACAAAGAAAAATGAGCTACTGGTGACAAAAGGTAATAATTGTTTTTTTTTATTTTTGTGATAATGATAGTGTCGTAGCAAGGGATAAGGAAGGAATAAAATAGTTAGATCGTGTTTTGTAAATAATGATCCTTAACCTGCCTTTTGAAGCACTCCAAGGACGTAGCGAGCCGGATATTGTGAGGAAGCGAATTCCAGAGACGGACACAGATACAGAAAATGATTTATTGTAAAATGAGGTTTGATATATAGGGATGAGGAGCGAAAGATTGTTAGATGACCGAAGTGTGTGATCATGGGAATGGGAGATGAATTGAAATCGCTCTTTAAGGTACGTAGAAGCAGTTGGATTGAACAGGTAGCAGTATAAAGCAGATTTTAGTTATATTTTAGTTATTACTAGTTATATTTTATTATTATTACCAGTTATACTAGGCTAGTCGGTTTAAACGTTTTGGGTAATCACCTACTATGCGATTTTAATTTAGGTTTATAAAACGATCCGTTAAACACAGCAATACTAACGCATACTCATATCATTCACTTTATCGGTCATTCTCCATTTCGGCGTTCTTTGCCTAATTACCATAACCTTTTTTATTTTTCATTGAGTTGACTGGAGCACATTAAAATATGAAACAATTCAAAGATACAAATTGAATAATTAATTTGGCATGTAACAAATAATGGTAGTTTTCTAGATAATGAGACTTAAAAAAATTATGAGTATGGTAATTAGAAAAAATAATATTTAATGCAACGGTAATTAGAAAATATCATCAAATCTATGTAAAATATGATAACTGAAATGATATTAACGCACATTAATAATTTATACTGATATAATAAAAATTAAAGCAATAGAATTATCGATGTCCCATTACACAATGCAATGGATGATGGTACACCAAAGCGGCATACTACCTCCTGGACAAGTTTCTTGGCCACGGTCTTCGCCTCTTGGTTCAAAGTTGCAAACAATGGCCGGAACATTTGCTGAAGTAGTCATGAACCACGATGCTGATGAATCTATTCCCGTCTTCAGCCTGAGGGAATGGCCCAGCAACGTCTATGGCGATTCTTTCCCAAGAAGCTCCGACGTTATACAGCTGTCGTTCCCACTGGGATCTAGTGCCGGGCCCTTTTACAGAAGCGCATACTGTACACTTCTTGCACCAATCTTCGACGTTCTCTCGACACCGCACCCAATAAAAGCGTTCTCGTATCTTTACGAGGGTTTTCTTGATGCCGAGGAGCCGGAAGTGCCATCGTGTACCTACTAGCTTCAGCAAATCAGCCACCTTAGTCCTAGGAATAACCATTTGCAGGGTTTTTTCCTTTCGTTGAGTGACTCCCAGCTCCGATAAAGCACGCCATTCTCCAATATAAGGCTGTCCCACTGAGCCCAGTATGCCTTAGTCGTTGCGCTTGAGGTTGACACATCATTCCCCAGGGGCCTCTGTCCTTTGGCTTTCCATCCATGATCAGGCTGAGGTCTTTGTCTTCCTTCTGAGCTTGGCTTACTTGCTCCCTTGCCCAAGAGTCGTCTAGGTCCTGCATCCTTATCACCCTAACCTCTTCTTTAATGCTTGATGCAATGTCGACCTTCGGAGCATGGGCGTCGTGACAGGACGTCGGCATTCTTCGGCTTGCACGCCGTCGGTGGCTTCGTAGGAGGCTTGGCGGTCTTCTTAGCGGCGGCAGCGGTGGCGGCGGCTTCTAGTTCCTGGTTCCGACTTGGGTAGTCGTCGACACCAATTTCGGTTGTTTCCGAGTCCGGCAGCTCATCCTAATATGACCTCGTTCACCGCATCCGTAACATATAGGCCCAGTACGAGGTTGAATCGCTGCTATGACTTCGTGCACCTTACGACCTTTATAGTCGCTTCGTACCACTTCAAGGGCATGCGTTAAATCTGCTTCCTATGTTGCGTGATGACCCAAGCGCACCATTGCTCTCACCTCAGGATCCCGTTACCCGCTGACAAACATCTCTAACACTTTGTCTTCGACCGGTGTGGAGCTCGACGCATAGGCTGGGCGTTCGAGGTGCTCGATCTCTGTGGCCCATTGCTGCAGTCCTTCACTCGCCTTCCGTGACCGGTCTTTAAGCTGCGCGCGATACACGTCTTCTTCACGTTCTCAGGCACCAGCAGTGCCTCCCCTCGAAGAGCTAGGGTGAGTGCCGCTAACGAGTGCTCGTCCTTCCAGCCATTCCCACTAGCTACTACTTCGAACTGGTGCCTAAATGCCGTCCACGAGGTCGTGCCGTCGAAACTTGGGACCTTGAATTTCGGGGCCCCAGGGCATGAACTGGTTACTGCCGTGCCCAAAACCTTTATTTTTTTGCAGCTTGTTGTCCAAATCCATGAGCCTAGTTTCGTGGGAGTTGATTGCTGCGTCGTGGCTTTTGAGGGCTTGGTCGTGCTCGGATATACGCACTTTTACCACGTTTAAGGTCGTCTTTCACGATGTTCAAATCTTCCTGGAAACCATCCAGCTTTGCATCGATTGTCCCTAGGCCCACCTTCATGGTTTTGCGCTGGCTTTGTAGTGCGTTGTAGTGCGGCGAGCCTTCTCTTTTCTTTAATTTCCTCTGTGGTATTTTTGGGTTTTCCATCCTATAAATTAAATAACTTAAATAATAATTGGGCAGCATATTAAATAGACATATTTACCGACAATGATAATATTAACCATGGGAAATTTTTATATAATTTTTATATTTTTAATAGAATGTGCATTATTCAAATTCATTACCAGATAAAAATAAATCAGTTTCCATCACGACACGGAATAAGGAATAGGTCACTTAATGGAGTCGATGGCGCAATGACCCCACTCCCGCGGGATGTGTGATGGGAGCCTGGTACATTTGTTTTGGAATATAATCATCCAATAAAACCATCTCCATAAAGAATGATTGGAGCTTTCTGGAGACTGATTGGATTCGTGATTGAGGTTTCCTTATTATTTTGGTGATGGTAGATTGACGTTAACAACCGTTTAAGGTAGTTATTATCAGGTAAAACGATTGGTCATACTGATATGGTAAGTCAATATTAAATTGGGTATTACAAGATAAGACCCTCAAATAATCCTGATACTGAACTGATAACATAGATTGATATAGGTATCAAAACGAAGTCCAGGAAATACAAACAATAGGTTTCACATTAATTTCATTAAAAATCACTGTATGTTTTAAACAGACAAACGACATGTACCTACTTATATTTAAACAATATCTATACAAAAATATAAAGCAGAAGATTTTGTTTGTTTGTTTGTTTGTTTGTACGTGCTAATCTCAGGAACGACTGGTGGAACTGAACAAAATCGTTCTGTGTTGTCCATTTATTGAGGAAGACGGTTAAAATAAAAAATATTACTTTGAAATTACTATGTTCTCCAGAAAACGTCGTATTTAATTAGGTATCTACTTTAAGACGCTACAACCGATTTGCAACAACGGATTCACATGCATACATATGGGCCAAAATCGTGACTTTCCTTTGACTTCGTAGTTGGGTAATTAGAAATCGATACTACACTTGCAACACGCTACAAAAAACCCTCATTGCGATGTCATTGATACCAATAAATAATATCTGTTACCTTCATTAGGTAACAAAACAATAAAACAACTATCATTCGTCAGAGCTTCGCACGCTCACCTACTCGTAATGTTTAAGCCATTTGACTACAAGAAACTTGTTAAGATCCCGAGTCAACAAGTATGCAAGTTTAAGCTCACACATTGAGCAACAATAGGATAAAGAAAGTTTTGAGGTTAATTCCCTCACAATAGCACACAGAGATAAGCTATGCAGAAGCACGGCGCACCAAAACGACACCGCTTACCGCTTACCGCACATCGAGAAAGCGAACGCAGCGGATAAAATGGTTCAGTTAAAATGGCCTTTTGAATTAACCAGATGAGGGTTTATTAACTTTGACATACTATTTTGCTGCAGTAAACAGTTGTGTTATAGTTAATTACACTTTCGGTTAGGAACACGTCGTCAACATGTCTCCACATCTGAAAAATACGTATAAATGACTGCGTACATAATATACCTATCTGAACTCAAATGCAATTCGGCTTCAATTAAACTCATGGAAAACCATTGAAATACGAACATAATGTCGTGCTCGTGATCCTTACGGGTGAATTTTCAAAAGTTTCAAAGCAGACCCCAATGTTATCAAAATAAAGCTGTCATATGGCCAGTCCTCTGGATTTGTTAAATTTCATATTGCAAGAATACAAAGACAGGTATAAGTTGTGATGATGGTAGTAAACTAGTAAACATGGAACTCAATAAAAATTTATTTAATTCACTCGTAGAAAAAGGACATTAGATGTCACTGAAATTAACTTGTAACCACAGGACAGAATTGTTGAATTGATATATGTATAAAAAAAAATATTATAAACTGTGTTTCACCAGTTTTTTAGTGCTAATTTAAAAATTATTCAGGTGATTATCGTGTTGTTCTGCTACAACAGAAAATAAAACTAAACGTAAAATACCAATGTAACCAAAAATAGATCTTTAATAATCCAGCAAGATACTTGTTTATAGAGCAGTAAATTTTATTTTAAGATTTTTATGTGCAGACCTAGAAACAATTTTTTAAACATCAACAATTTTATTGCAACAAAATTTGACGTAAGAACAAAAGTCATAAACAAATATAAGCAATTCATCATTCGTCATTGTTGCAAACGACTTAATGCTGAAACTTGCCCTAAATAAGTATGCAGTATAGCAAATTTTGAACATAATCTAAGTATAGACCGAGAACGTCCTTACACTTCGCCAGTTTCAAACACTATCAGACAAAACGCCATTAAACGAGGTCTGTGCGGTGTACTTGCTAATGAGACATCAGACGAGCCTCGTCACCGGTATACAAGTGGGGTGTTTTACATAAATTACAATAACAATGCCCGCTTACCACCGAGCAGAGCATTTGACAAGCCATTGCGACTTTTAAAAAAGGCACTGTTCTTGCTAGGTTACTTTCTATGGAACTCTGTACCATATCCAGAGGAGGGACAGAGAAAACAATTGTGTAGTTAACACGTGCAAGTAGGATGATAAATGATGCAGTAATCGTAAAGTAACTGAGCATTTGCATGGTCATTGTCATGCATGAGCCGGAAGTCTGCTGTCAACCAATATTGATATAGTCTTGGAACGAGCATGTAATATTCAAACAACTTTAAACACCATTCAAATGATTATGAAAACAGTAGTAATGATAATACAAAATGTTAAAGTCGAGACAGCCAGACATATTGTTGAACAGTTTGTCAAAGACCAAGTTAACCAAAGAACAAATGTTAATAAATGTTATCACCTCTCTGTTAACATTACATGTTCATAAGATGATATTAAAGTAAATAATCCCAATACAATTTACGAGTATGACATTTATATCCAAGAGCTGAAACGATCGCGGTGTGCGTGTGAGTCGCCGGCGATAATTGCACCGATTAATTTCTTTCGTAGGTTGCGCAACATATATCATCATTTGCGGTTGTTTACTTTGGTCTTATTGCTTTGAGTTATTTAGTGTTGTGTGAAACACTATAAAACCGAGGCAATCAATTTAAAATTTTCATTGGTCATGAATGCTTAAAAATTCTTTATAGATCAAAGATTGAATATTACCTTCTTTTATTACTTATTGTGTTCCGACGACGATTACCAGTTTATCATCAGCTCGTCAGCTCGTTTGTCATCAACAAAGACAAGAAAGATGCTTCTGGAGATACCAGTGAAAATGTGAGATAGAAGAAATTAATTTTTTCATTATCTAAAGATAAGAAGATTTCTAATTAATGTTAAATTACTAAGACAGATTAATTTTATCAGGGTTTATCAGCAGAGCCATCAACAATTTCTAGATTCACATGCTGTGTATCATTGCGTTCCGGATGTGAGCAAATCTTACAGTGTCAAGCGCTGTGACGATCCGATGTCTTGGTACCTCGTAGATGGTAGATAGGATAATTAGTGATGGAGTGAAGCTGCTTATCCCCGGATAGACGATCTTTATACTTGGATATGTTATTGATCAAAATGCGTAAATGAATGATCTCGTCGAGTATGACTAATGAATACTTAGCAAAGAAATTAATTTGAAATAGAATTCAATAAATTATACCGACGACAAATGGTAAGGAAACTGTTTTAGCGTTCTAATTCTGCGTAAATTCTGAGAGTCACGAAATTGCTATAACACTAGCCGAAGGTGGTGCTAGACTGCTTCGCTACCTTAATTCCAAAAAAATACATTAGAGGTTTGTGCAGAAAAAAGTGAAACCCGTAATTTGAGAAAATTTCAACAGTAGCATCCGCCAACATTCTTCTTAGAGCTAATTCATTGATGCTGTATATTTTCGTAACGACCAGCTTGTACTCCTGACACACCTGGCAAGCCGTCTTAGTAGATCAACTGAACAGACACTAATAGACGTTGCATACCGTTACTAATAATCATGCTTTTAGACCGACATAGAGCTAGAAATCTAAACTATTCATTACTGAACTTAAATAATTATTCTGGTAAAATCTGTTTGTTATCGTGCGGGTAATGTCTTAAAATTTTAATTCATAACTGGAGCAGTATAAATAAATAAAAAGAATTCTTTATAATACAGATTACACATACATTTGAAATTCAAACTATTTAAATAGATAATATAATTATTTAATAAAACGATTTTATCCCTGAAACTTATATAGTGATATCAAGTAAGAAATTAATAATTCAGAAGTAAAAAAAACTTATACTGTAAAAGGCATACGTAGTGTAAGTATATGGTAACTAAAAGTAAATTTTAATGGCCACTTTAGCAGCTACATAAAAAACTTGAACCCCATATAATGCACCATGACCATATCCATCAGAGATAGTTTCCGTGTCCGGTTTACAAATGACCATAAACATCACCATCTCACACAAGATCTAATTCAACATATCCTTTCACACCATAATAAAACCCATCGTAAATTTTATCTGACTCGTTTTATTCCTGGAGAAGACACCATTAAACGACAAGTAACAGAGTAAATTCTATTGAATTTTTTGTTCCCTAGATCCAAGCTGAGTGATCGAGACTTTAAAAGTGAGGTCTCTCGTTATAAGCAAATAAAATCTTTCAAGTCACTATGATTCATCCCAATTGTCTCTTAGCACCTACAACAGGGTAAGTAAGAACATCATACTTGATTTTATCATAATTGGGTAAGGACGCTGGATTATGGCTTATTGGTCACCTCCTCTCATTGTCGTCTGTCTTTTAGTACCTATTCTGACTCTTGAACAATGCTTGATACAAGTCTTGCATTCAATTCAAATAGTATTAAGAATTTTCCTAAACAAAATTTTCAGTGACTAATAAGGCTGTAAGTATGCAAATTTCATCGCATTCACAACTACATCCCATCATACTTGTGTATCACTAAAATTTCTTTGCCATGTTTTGTATAAACATAGTTTTAATCCATCAAAAAGCTATTAACAAACTTCAGTACGTCTCCTATTAATGTGTACCTATTTCCGATTCGTAGCCGATTAAACAGCATGCACGTTTTCTGTGTTTATTTGATTTCTTGAGCAGTGTTTGTCAGATACGCCACAACGCTCAAACAGAACAATTCGCACTCATCTACGTAACTACGTATTGTGTTGGCGCGTTATTAAACTGTCATCCACTTTGATACCTTCATCATCGAAGTAATTTCTGTGCAATCATTGTTATTTCGTGTGTTACAACAGAGAATAAACAATCGATCAAGTTTTGCTTATAAAGACTACGTAGGTTTACAACTAAAATTGTTTACATTTTTTAATTTTAATACGTAACAAATTATTTTCTTTGTTACATTCCCATCAACTGAGAATTGTACTAGCAACCCCCATACTCGGCAAGTAAGATAACTTCTAACTTAGCTACAGGCTCACCTAAACACCAAGCTTAAACCATTAATGACCCACAACAGAACAACAATCCCAATCACAATCCGTCTCCAGTAAATAACGCAGCTGTATAAAATTATTGCGGTTAAAATGCTATAACTACCCACAGTGCGGATTATAGAGGGGTTAGTGTCATCTATTTGTTATTATGTAATGAGCTGACTGTTTTCCTTCTCTGCAAAGCACAGAGCGCTCAAGAAAATTTTGCTTCTATCAATATCCAAAGTCCAGACCTCACACGACGTTCCTTCTCGGTACATAACTCCACGAGGCGCAACGCTAAGAGCGCTACACCTGTTTTTTTACTCTTCAATGTCACAACAACTTGCGATGCGGCAGCAAAAACAAGAAACAAGCAAAGTAGTACATTAGTATCTCATCGCAGATTGAGACTAGTATTTCTTGCGACGCCGTTGAAAGCGACACCGATACGCATCGCATCAAACATGTTTGATGGATGCCTTTTTTGCCACCTTCATCTACATTGCGTAAAGCCGGCTTTACGCCATTAAAGTATTTGCTATCTCCCTTCATACGAAGGTAAAAACTTATCTGTCCTCTGAACATTTCAGTCGCATCCACCTGTTATACTGAATACGTAGTAGTACACACGCCCTCGCTTTGCTTTGATGAACACGATAATTCCATTCTGTTTTATCTTCTTTCTCAGTCTACAAAGCTGATGTCTTTTGGGTTGACGGTTACCTACATATTTTTCATGATTACCTTTTTATCTGTACACATACTTATTCTTCGGCATTTTGTCTGTTGGTATAAAGCGTACAGTAGTTATTAAGATCATCGCGTTTAGATAGACAGAGAGACTTTATCTTACACTTTGTGGTGATAATATATTATTTTCTCGTTTCCGTGAACGTCGGCTGGTCACTTTCTTCGCCAAGTACTGATCTATAGAGCACTTATAGTCAAGATTTCTCAGAAGTGGGATAACATAACTCCAAAGTTTCCGGTACAATAATAACACAATATCAATCATAAGTTTTGAGTAGTGATTAAATATGAATTAACAAATATCAACAAATGCTTGCTTGTTTAAGTAGCTAGTAAAGGTTACTTTCCAATTGTGCTATTAAACGAATTTAACAATAATTCCTTTTTAGATAAATTAATTTGAAATACACAGAAGAGATGAATTTGCATACTACCTTCCATTGGTTATCTTTACGGTCAGGTGGAGTTAATTTGATAACTTTGTAACGGGTTCGACGTCTTGTAGCTGGGGAGCCCAAGAGGGGATTTTTGTACTTACTCGAGCGCGTCAGATTAAGGTACAGGAGGTATCTGGCACCCAGTTAAGTAGCTCCACCAAATATGAGCCCCATATATGAGGCCGCGCCTCAAGAATAAAGGATCAGATTAGTAAAAAAAAATTGATCATCAGACATTCTCGAGCGCGTCAGATTAAGGTACGGTGAGTTAATTACATGCTAAAAAGTGTGTATTCCACTAATCTGACAATTTGAGAATGACGCAATGAAAGGGGAGGGCTACAAAGTTGTTAAAAAAAAACGCCATCTTGACATTCTCGAGCGTGGCTAATTTTTTATTTATTTTGAAGGAAATGATTCAAGGATAACGAAAAATATATAATCTGACGATTTATAAGAGCCGAAATAACAAAAATTCGTCATTAAAGTTTAATGTTCAAAATCGATAAGTAGAGATAAATCAAAAAGTACCCGTCAGATTTCGCTCATACGAAAACATACGACGAGCTTTCGATTAAAAAAAAGGATGAAAGGATGAAAATTTAAATTCTCAGTAAAAAGTTATGAGGTAGCGACCATAAACACACATTGTTAAAAATAACTCAAAAACTGCCCATTAGAGGTTGCTCAAATTTATACAATATCACAAGACAAGCACCAGCTTCCGAATAAAAAAAAATTATAAAAATCGGAATACTCAGTCAAAAGTTATGAGGCAACTACCATAAATTCAATACACATTATTATGATTATGAATAACTCAAAAACTATCTTGAAGAAACGTCAAATTAAACGAAAGGTTAATCTCACAAGGAGGTTTTTAACCAACCTTCGGGAGAGTTTAAATAATTTAAACTGGACTTGATCGATTATCTACCGTTGATCTTAAGAAAATATAATTCGTGACTAAACTCTGAAGCATAGTTTAAACTATGATTGATATTACGGCCCTTATATTATGTAAATACAAGTATTCTACTTAAAAACATACACTTTTTTATTTGCATGCTATTTCCTGAGCTTTTCTATTAATTAAGTTCAATGATTTAATTTTTTTTTTGGCAGATTAGGGAAATCCCTCTAGATAATCGTCAGATTAAGAGACAGCAAGTCTAGGACATAAAGATGAACCATATATATCTTAATCTGACGCGCTTGAGTATTTCAAAATGGCGATTTTTTTTTGCATATTAGTATAATGACTGCGAGTTTGGGTCACATCCAAATCGTCAGATTATTGAATTAGAGCTTTTTTTTGGTGCACTTAACACCCCCTTAGAAAATCTGACGCGCTCGATTAAATTTTTTTTTTTTTCATTTTCAACCCTTACATACGATCACCCCCACCATGCAAACGGTCAGATTAACATACATACATTATTAAAAATACGTAGGCCATTGATGGTATCAATATCTGACGCGCTCGAGTATGTCCATGCGGCAGTTTTTTTTTACATATTTAAAGATCTATAGCCGCTTCCCCCACCGATGAAAAGGTATACATTATATAACATTTTTTTCTCCTTATCATCTAACCTTTGCAACCCAATAGGTCTCTATGACGCTCGAGCAAGTACACATTTAGCATCGTCGGCTCCCGTACCATTGAAATTTTTATGGTCACGCATTGTCGCGTACCGGTATCGTTCATGAATCATTAATACGCGCTGCGTTGGATATACTGCAATGTTGTGGTTTTATTGTTTCTTGCAGAAAAATTGTACTTCTCATATCCTTCCCGTGTTAAATCATTTCTTGATTATCTTAAACGATTTAGATTAATTTCTTAAGCTAAGCAAAAGTGAATAATTACAACTACGTCAAAAGAACACGGAGAAGTTCTGTTCCGCACATAAAATAATAAAATTATGATGTGCTAAATGTGCCAAGCATTGGGAATTTATTTTATCCTAGTAATAAGGGTGGGTTTCATTTGAGTTAGTTAGAGACGATATATCTAGCTGAAAACCTTTAAATTTTCTTCACACTCAATATCTAACCAATCATTAACGAAAGCATTTAATGACCTCAAAAACACAATTCGTGACATCACGCCACGATAGCCACTTCGTCAACGTCATTAAGAATCAACACGTTACCTCATTAACGTTATTACTTCAAACGGAGATCGTTAACTAATATAAAATCAAACAATACGTCACATTTCGACCCGTCAAACGCACCGCGCATTAATGATTCATGTACGACCTATGTTTGAACGTGAACATCGAGTTTATTATCGACTTATCGCCAAGAATTGATATATTGCTATTCGACGCCACTGATTTGCGTTATCGATTTTACAAACAGAAAATAGAAGAAATTGTGATTGAAAGATTATGTTATATTATATTTTTATACAAAACAGCTAAATAATCAAACAGATCATCTGATGATAAGAGTTCACCGTCACATATTAACATCAAAAGAAAAAAAGCAAAGAATAAAGTTAGTGATGTTTAATTGGCAACAGAATAAAAAAATAAATAAGCGTGAGACAAATGATGGAAATTGAATTACGTAGCGCTTTGCAGTCGATAATTCTGCCCGGTCTGGCTACATTGATGGAATACAAACGTATTTTACTATAGAAGGACATTAGAGGTCACCAGCATACGTGTTACAATATTATGTAGAAGACTCAACAGAAAAAGCTAGCAAACTGCGCGTGCTAAATTACAAATGACAGGATCAGGAGACAAGGGTGGTACTTGTTAATTATCAGGTTAATTTTATACTAATTAAATATGGAAAGAAAGTATGTAAAGAGCCTGTAAGATCCATGTAACTTAATAACCAGTCTGTTACTGCGGCCATGACACACGGGTCAGCTATGGGAGGACAGATTAGCATATTAGGCCGCGCGACTGTCACTAATAAGGCCACGTAATGACGATAAGTTGAAACATGTGGATTAATTACATAAACGTTGTTTGATGCCAACTGCAGGAAACTAGTGTAATGGAGATAAATGGGGCATAAAAGTGTAATGACCACAGTATTAACGTACATCGTTATTATCAAGTGATGTAAAAAAAAACCCTCAGTTTTTACATTCAACCCGTAAACTCTACCAAGAAAAATTAAAGATACTATTAATATAATAACCATTTTAAGTCAGTCACAGGTACTTGTATTGTTTTGTCGTCAGTGCTTACACGTTACTCACTCTGAGAGATCTGGAAATGTGTGAAAAAAGTTCAATGACTCCATAAAATTTACCGTCATAACTACTACAGCTACATATCATTAATGTTTAGCATGTAATTGAATGCCCTGTGGGCTAAATAATATAATATGCGTAAATGTACCACTAAATCGTTTATGAAAGTACAAGCATCGCGTGGGACTTCTAAATGGAACACCATAACTCTATCGTTATTGTGAATTTAAATCTATCCACGCCTTACAAAGGCGTCTGTATCTGCCCTTACATTAACTACAATGACGCCTCTACAGATAATACATCTTGAACGTGTATTCATTTTGTTCATTGTGTCTTAAACTATACAATGGCACGTATTGTTTACCCCAGTTGAAGATCCGGGAACGCTGGGAGGGGTGGTCAACTTCACCAAAAAAAACCACAACTGCTTTCAACTAACAGCAGTTTATTTACAACCAAATAAGTCGACACATTAACCTTTATAAATTTTGCTCTTATGTAAACTATACGTTACACGCGTTAGCGCGTTTCAGAAATCAGGATAACGCCATCTAGTTTACAAGTGAGGAACCATTTTTCGCCTTCACATGGAGGTTGGACATACCGCCCACCAAGGACATATTTGATATGTCCTTATCAAGGATTACCGATTCTTATAATTTGTCTTGAAACACGCTAAAAGTTTACATTTTATATCACACCCAACAAAGTAATTAACAAAAACCATTCACCAATTCACAACACAATAAAAAAAACGTAAATTCTACAAACACATTATTCAATAGGTAAAACACATAATTTAGAAGTCGGTCTCTTAATTACCGATGACTTCGTCCTAAGTGTGACTACTCGAGTAAGCCCGTCCAGACCAGGGTGCTTTTTAATAACCTTGCCGAGTAGCCATTTTGCTGGAGGCAGATCGTCCTCCTTAACTAAAACCACGTCTCCTTCATTAGGTTCGGCGATCTGATGTGACCACTTGTGTCTCTGAAGGAGTGTAGCCAAATATTCACTTGACCAACGACGCCAAAACTGTTGCGTCATTCGCTGCACGAGTTGCCATCTCTTTAAACTCGTGATGGAAGCCGCTTCGAAATTGTGATCCGGTGCATTTATTAAAGGTTCGCCCACCAAGAAATGGCCAGGAGTTAATGCATCAATTTGATTTGCATCAGTTAGCCTGTACATTGGGCGAGAATTTAAACAAGCCTCTATCTGAGTTAACAGAGTTGCCATTTCCTCGTAAGTCAGCGTGGAGCTACCAATGACTCTCCTCAAATGTTGCTTGCAAGACTTAATTCCTGCTTCCCATAATCCGCCAAAATTTGGAGAGTGTGGAGGAATGTAATGCCAGGAAGTCCCGTTATTTGCCAACGATTCCGCGATTTCCTGCACTAGTTGACCCTTCTCTGCATGAAATAAGATTTCCAATTCCTTTGATGCCCCTTGAAAATTGGTCCCATTGTCGCTCCAAACGTCACTGCAGTGGCCACGTCGAGCCACAAACCTTTTAAATGCCGCTAAAAATCCTTGAGTAGTTAAATCACTAACTACTTCAAGGTGGATTGCACGTGTTGACATGCACACGAATAAACATATGTACCCTTTGTACGCGTGGTGACCTCTTCCCTTGGATGTTCTAAGACTTATAGGACCGGCATAGTCCACTCCAGAATGTCGAAATGGTTTGCTCGGTGTCACTCGTGCGGGTGGCAACTGTCCCATGATCTGATGTTGTTTTGAAGCAGCGTACCGCAAACAAGTCACACATTTCCGCACAACTGACTTGACTAAAGCTTTAGCCCCAAAGATATAATATTTCGTAGCAAGATAATTCAACATCAACTGGGAACCACCGTGAAGAGTCTTACAGTGAGCATCTGCTACTATCAAATTGGTAAGTGACGATTTTTTCGGCAATATAATTGGATGCTTTTGGTCCACACTCAACTGCGACTGTCCTAATCTGCCGCCCACCCTCAATATATTTGACTCATCCAGGTATGGAGTTAAGGTATGTAATGCACTTTTCTTAGGGATCATAACCTTGTTACTCAATTTTGACACTTCGTCCTTGAAATACCGTCGTTGGCACTCCTTTATACAGGTGTCCAAAGCCAATTTTAATTCCACGGCACTTAAATAATTGTTTATTTCCCTTTCAGGTTTCGGTTTCTTCCATTGTAGTACCCGTCTACACCTAGCCACAATTCTTACCAGTTTATTCAACGAAGAGTACTTGTTCCAAATGAAATCCTCATCAACAGTCACCGTGTGCGCCTTTACTTGTTCCAGAGTAGTTTCCTTTACCTTTGGCTTTCTCAATTGTACTTCAGCTTCATGTAAGAAGTTCGGGCCGTTTAACCATATTGTTGCCTTCAGCAGTTCTGCTGGAAATGTTCCACGCGATGCTAAGTCCGCTGGGTTTTGTTTAGATGGCACATGATACCACTGTTGAGGTTCCGTTACGCTCAATATGTCAGAGACGCGATTCGCAATGAAGGTTTTCCATCGACAAGGATGGCTATTTAGCCAGGCCAACACTATCTCCGAATCAGTCCAAGAGAAAATGTTGGTTTTCGGTAGTTGCATGACCACAGCAACCTCATGAAGCAGTTTACTCAACAATGCTGCTCCACAGAGTTCTAGCCGAGGTATCGACACAGTTTTTATTGGAGCTACCTTCGTCTTAGCTGTTACCAACGTGACGTGCACCTTTCCTTCAGCATCAACCACCCGAACGAATACTACAGCTGCATAGGCCATTTTCGATGCGTCACAGAACCCGTGCAAGTCGATCTGCTTGTCACCGCTCTTCAACCCCAGCCAGCGAGGTACGACCATTTCTGACAGACACATCAGCTCCTTTCGGTAAGTACTGCATTCGTTATATATTTCATATGGAATTTCATCGTCCCATCCAATACCACTCAACCATAGCTTTTGAATAGTTATTTTTGCTAATATCACAACCGGCGCGACCCATCCCAAGGGGTCAAATAATCGTGCAATATCGGATATTAATTTTCTTTTGGTTACAGGTTCCAGCAGCGGCGGCAATTTCACCGAGTACTGGAAGGAGTCGTCGCTTCGGTTCCAGGTAAGTCCTAGGGTTTTAAATACTTCATCTTGTTTTATCTTCATGCCTGACCTTGCTTCATTCCCGTCCTTTCCCGCTTTCATCTTCTCCAGTAGTTCATTGCTATTGCTTGACCATTTTTGTAGTTCAAAACCTCCTTTAGCCATTAATTCATTCATTTGATTATATATTTCCATTCCTTCTTCTACCGTATCGCATCCTGTCATTAAGTCGTCTACGTAATAATCCGTTATTAATTTTTGAGCTGCAAGAGGATACTCCTTTCCTTCATCGATTGCTAACTGTTGCATACATCGAACCGCCAAGAAGGGCGCCGCAGCTGTACCGAACGTCACGGTGAGTAACTCATACTCCTGGATTTTGGTGTCCCTATTATCCCTCCACCATATCCGCTGAAATGAAGTATGCTTATCCGCAACCCAAACCTGTCTATACATTTTTACTACATCCGATACAAGACAGATCTGATGCATTCTCCATCGCATAAGAAGGTGTCTTAATTCAGGCTGCAACCGCGGTCCAATCAGAAGATCGTCATTTAATGATTTACCATTTCTCCCCTTGCATGATGCATCAAATACGACACGAACTTTAGTTGTGTCCCTATCCTGTTTGACGACTGCGTGATGTGGTAGATATACTGCGTGAAGATTTTTCTTTTCATCAGGAGACAGCAATCTCATATGCCCAAGCTTCGTATATTCATGAATTACTTCCGTGTACTGCTGTTTGAATTGCTGATCTCTATCCAGCTTGTTCTCTAATGAATGAAATCTCTTCATAGCTATATCCCTAAAATTCCCATATTTACAACTAGGATCTTCACTTCGAAAAGGTAAGTTAACAATGTAACGCCCATTTGCATCCCTAGCTGTTGTAGCTGTGAAGATTTCTTCGCACTGTTCCTCTTCCTCGGTAAGGTTTCTAGTTTTATTTCCATCAGGTTCTGCCTCTAATTCCCAAAACCTTTTTAGGACCTCATCTTCACCCGTGTAAGCGTGCATTACCACAATGTCCGCCCTGTTGTTGCTTTCAGAATTCACAGTTCCTGAAAGAACCCATCCCAAAGTGGTGCATTGCGCTATAGTCAAACCACCTGGGCCCTTTATGATTCCATCCTTTAAAACCTTTGTGTATACATCCGCCCCTAATAGCATATCTATTTTATTCGGAATGTGATATTTAGGATCAGCCAATTGTATATTATCCATTTCCACCCAGTCCAGCACCATGGTTTTCCTTGCAGGTAAGACAGACGTTATAGCTTTAATTACGTACGCCTTGACAAGCAACTCAACCGCTGGATCAATCCTTGATATAATTTTAATTTCCACCATTGCATTTGATTCCAGGTTATAACCGCCTCCAATTCCAGATATAACACTCTTAACAGATTTCTTCTGCAAGCCCAAATTTTGCACTGTTGCCTCAGTCACAAATGATGCCTGAGAGCCTTGATCCAAAAATGCTCTCAACGTAAGCCTTGACCCGTTTTTCGAAACAGCTTTCACCAGAGCCGTTGCTAACAATACTTGATTGTTATATCCACCCATCGAAAAACAAGTGACAACATCATTTTGATCCCGAGACCCATTATTAGTACACGCTTGGTCAGCCGAACGCCGGTCGTTCGACGGCCCTACATCCCGGTTATCACTTCCCCCCTGTTCACCCGTAGGGTGCAACAGCTCGTGATGTCTGCGTTTACAAATACGGCAAGAAGTTCTTACCTTGCAAAATTTCACAGAGTGATTATGCCCCAGACAATTATAACACAACCCTTTTTTCTGAACAAACTCCCGTCGAGCAGCCACATCTAGTTTAGCAAATTGAGTACATTTATTTATTTGATGATTGTCATTACAAAATTGACAACAGACGTCTCTTACATGTAACACCCTATTAACATTAACGTTTCTTTTATTTTCCCAAGCATTGGATTTATTAACATTACAATTTGTATTTTTAAAGTTAGGCTTTGTTTCTATAAATTCTAAAGCTCGATACCGACTTGTGATAAATTCCTTAAATTGTTCTAGCGTGGGCAATTCATCGGATTCATTAGTACTAGTAACCTTAAATTCCCATTCTTTTCTACTTTCCGCGTCTAATTTTAATGTAAGTAAATGAATTATCAAAATATCCCACGAGTCGACATCGATTCCTAAGTTTTTTAAGGCACCTAAGCAATCCGAGGTTGTATTAATTAATTCCTTTAATCCACTGGCCGATTCCTGGTTTAAATTCCTTTGACTAAGAAGTCTCCGTAAAATGCAGTGCGAAAGATATTTTTTGTTATTGTATCTGGACTCCAATTGATTCCAACAACGATCATAGTTTGCGTCCGAGATTGGTATTTGCCGGAGCAACTGTTCTGCCTCGCCACTCAAATATCCCTTCAAATAATGTAGCTTCTGGACATTGTCCAAACCTTGATTATTATGAATGACGGACAGGAACAGATCACGGAATGACGGCCACTCCGTATAATTTCCCGAAAAGGTTGGGATATTTATTCTAGGCAATTTCACACATGCCCCTACTTCCCTCACACCTTCTGGCCCCGTTGCTACCGGAAACTTGGTCACCTTTTCCAAAACTGTTTGGATTCCCCCTTTTAAATCTATGACCAACTCTTCGACTACTTCGTAACATTCGTCCTTTGAATATGAGGACTCTGACAACTCCTCCATGCTACAATCTTGAATTAACGTTTCATGATTATTGACAAATCGTGCCCACAACTTTTCTACCTCCTCTAGTCTAGGTTGTAGGTACGCACGAGTTAGTCTTTCCTTAGGTGACTTTTTAAAATTAACCTTTGCCTTAATTATTCTTTGTTGTATATCGTTTTGTAGCTTTATTAATTTGTCTAAAGTACTCATCTTGAATTGTTAAAGTTAATTTATAATCCCAAAAATTTTCTAAGTTCTGTTCAAAACTCCAATAAAAGTACAAGTCCTAGCGACGATCCCAAAAATTTCTAAGTCCATATGAAAATCTTCAAAATTTTACAAGTGTTTGAGACTGCAAAATTTTCTAAGTTAAATCGGGCATGGATTCCCCGTCTCAACCACTTTTCTTAAAATATTTTCTAAGTCCAAATTGATGTTAATTTTTCTAAGTCCAAGACGACGAAATTTTTTCTAAGTCCAAGATGTCCGAAATTTTCTAAGTCCAGATGACATTCACCACCATCAACGATGTTGCCTTAACAAGTATATAAAATGTACTCACAGTTGCACTTCACTATTTTGTACCACTCACAGATGTGCGGCCATCACTTAGGCCTGGCTGACGTTCCTGCCAATCTTCTAAATCACCAACTTTACCAGATATATCCATATATCCGGCTCGAAGGACCATATGTTTACCCCAGTTGAAGATCCGGGAACGCTGGGAGGGGTGGTCAACTTCACCAAAAAAAACCACAACTGCTTTCAACTAACAGCAGTTTATTTACAACCAAATAAGTCGACACATTAACCTTTATAAATTTTGCTCTTATGTAAACTATACGTTACACGCGTTAGCGCGTTTCAGAAATCAGGATAACGCCATCTAGTTTACAAGTGAGGAACCATTTTTCGCCTTCACATGGAGGTTGGACACGTATCATTCGCAAAAGACTTTTACATGGCAGATTTATGCATTTTGCGTCCATCTACATTAATTTTATCGCCATCACGTTTAACTTGCTCTTCGTATTTATTGTTTTATTTCTTGTTACCAACTCTAGTTTGCATTCGATTTTCAATTATTTCTTTGTCTCGTCGGTTTACTTTAAATATTTTTGTGTAGGTAAGTATTTTTAACAATATATCCCGCTCTTATTTTTTTTAACAACAAAAATATATACAATTCTTTACAACAACAGTTTCCTACGTCACAGTGATTTTCTCCCATATAGTCTCACATGTTAATGCAAGCATTTATGAGTAAATGGAAAGGTAAATTGGTTTTTACAATCCGCTGAAGTTTACACGATAGTGGTCGAGTGGGAGTTACCGATGATAAAAATTTACTCACAAATGAAATGCTATTAAGTCTATTAACCGTTCGAATGAAAATTATTGATTCTAGAACAGATTCCTGTGGAATCATTAGTCTTTCAACTGCTATTAATGTGTTTCGATATTATTTAGGCCGTTTCTTTTTCTTTCAGAGACGTTGTCTTCCAAAACTTGGTGGTCTCCTTGATAACTACTAAGTATGTCTCGATAAGTTTACATTTTAATAACAAATAATTTAAATTTTAAACAAATGATTATTTTCTCCATTAAATCACTAAGTAGAATCATTTCCACGTCATCGATAATTTCCATACATTTCAAGTCCCCGTTCCACCGCTAAGTGAAGTCGGATATTGATACGACCCACGTATTAAACCATCGTAAATCTCCAAGGCATCAATTAATTCTTCCCGCAGGGACATGCTATAGGGTTTTTATTTCATTACACAATTTTTTACTCGGTAAGATAAAGCTTGAAGTTGATTTATGAACCTTGATTACGCTCGGGGTAATTAGAAACGAGCCTGGTTAATTTTTGTTTGTATACAGCAACTCATTTCTGATCCGATGGCGGTCTTCGTCATTACTTTATTCGTAATAATATATTATCTTTTTGTGTGGGTCTGAAACTGGTTTTATATCCTTATTCCAGTTAAGGTTTTGTGTGGCTTTAATTTTTATTTTGTTGTGTTTGCAGATTATAAAGTTAAATGCATTTGTCACATGAATCAATGAATGAATGAGTTTATGACTCGGCCCAAAGGGAAGTGCGGTGTAAGGGTAGTGCGATTACTAATTACGTGGCGTTAGGAGATTAAAAAAGCGGTGATTGCCTGGTGGTTAAGAATTCGGACCCCTTACTCGAGGGGTCCGGGTTCAATTCAATGGATGAGGTGTTTTGTGAATTTATATTTATTATTTATTTATTTATTTAATTCCAGGGCGCGCATTTTTGACTTTGGGAGTTAAGCGCGTTTTCAGCATTTAAATGTCACTCGCTATAACGGTGAAGGAAAACATCGTGAGGAAACCTGCATGCTGGAGAGTTCGCAAAACTCAAAGGGGTGTGAAGTCCGCCAATCCGCACTTGGCCAGCGTGGTGGACTATGATCTTAACCTTCTCATTCTAAGAGACACGTGCACAGCAGTGGAACTGTTATGGGTTGCGATTCCTGCGATAATACCTCTCCTTCTGACGGAGTCGGGTAATTAAAAAAATATGAAAATGCGGGGAGTATCAAATAGTTTTTTTTGGATTGTTTAAACACTGTACATAATTTTTACATTAAATCGTTAACAGTATCTGCAGCATTTCTCTAACTGCTTAATGATAGTATATCAAAAACGAACATTATTATAATTGACACAAAGATGGATTCGAAAGACCCATCTAAGATATTATCAGCATCAAATCTCTTGTTACCCAAGTACCCGATATTAGCCACATTACTACGCAACCAGGCGTGACGAATCAGGCAATTTTCAAGTAGTTGTTGCCTTTGAAGCGCCCGAACGAATCGTTGCATACAATTAGAGTACTGCACGGATGTAATAATTTCGAGACTTCCTCTCTATAGGAGCATATTAAGAGCAATCAAGCGGCGGGAATTGCAGTGAAAAGTGCACTAACAATGGATGATGGGGGGTAAGTACGGTTTCGGTGTATTACTCTAATGCCATATTATGGAGATCGTTTGCGGTGAGTTACCTATAAGCACCCTCCTGCAGATATGGTGTAGCACTAAGTATCTATGGATATTTTAAATCAGTAACTAATTGTTTTTTGTCCATGGAATATAGGTATAGAATAAAAATATTACTGTGGTCTTTATTAGCGCAATATAAACCCAAAACAATGATTGTTATAATTTAATCAGCATTTCTGTGATGTTGTTTACGCCAATCTGAGAAGTGGCCCGAAACTTTTCGCAACCGCACGTAGAATCATATCAAACTGAACTAAGTTGAATGTCCTTATTGGAAAATTTCCAATAAGGTAACAGAAGGTTCGAGGAAAGGTTCACTTGATAACCGTGAGTTGATTACAAATGAGTGTTAGATAAATTACACAATGAAGGTCTTATATAAATATCGTAATAGGTAGTAATATGTTTCCACTTTGCATTCAAGGCCAAAAAATTACTGAAACTTTCGGCCGCGCCGAGACACGAGTGTTCGTGATACGACCGACCGAAAGTTTCGGTTAGATTCGGCCAAAATTTAAATTTCCGTTCGATACTTTCGACCGAAACTGAGAACAAGGCCGAAAGTGTCCGGCCGATTACGGTTTTGGCTGAAAAGCCTGTATCGGTCGTACACTATTAATTTGTTAAAATCATTGATGTAAATAAATAATGATATGAAGTGGTGTGAAAATTCCCAATTTTCAAAAAAACGTCCACATTAGGAATTCATTTACCACTTGCTTGAGTGAAGTAAAACATCGTAAAGACACCTAAGAGCTCTCCCCAATCTCGAAAATGTGGTCATGCAAATATTAACGCGGCCAGTGGGATCTACTAGATAAATAAAAATCTGTTTTGCGCATACTGTGAGAGCAGAGCCGAGTCTAGCAGTGAAAAAAACATGAAAGTAGGGATTAATGTAGCTAAAAATACTTTCTTAACAGTTGAATCAAGTGGAGTTGTAGACAATTTTGCATAACGTACGCAAACCTTTCATCTATTCATATTAACATTAAAACGGAAGCCCCCAATATTATGAAACACTGACGAGTCTTTATCACTGTACAGTACTACGGTATTATTGCAAATAGAGATCAATAAAGCCGACTTGTAATTAAGTGGTTGTCACCGACCGACCGTTGTTACCGACTCACAGTTCAAGAAGAATTAATTGCCTTGTAAAAAGACAAATTTTCATATGGATTTTTTAACTTTATTCATATTGCTTGACCAGAAAAATAGAAAACCTGTCATGAGGGCGCTAAAGTTTCCTTTTTTATGGCAACAGTTCAGACAACAGTAACTATAGTAACGCTCGTGTTATTATTATCATTTTGACAACTATGTCGGAAATGTTTTTCATGGAAATAAATGTTATTTTCTACGAAATATTATTTTAGCACATAGAAAACCACTATTATTTCACGAATATGAACAGTTTTTGTCATTATAGCACAAAATAGAAACTCAAAATAAAAAGACAAACATGAGACAAACTGTGACATTCAAACTCACTGACAAGCAATTTACGATTGACTTTTAGAAATTAAGCGTTGCCAGTAAAATAAATTAGTTCCATGAGTTTACCTACCGCAAAATGGCGAGGTTTTTTATATTCCTGGTCAACCTAACACCAGCCAAAGCCTTCAAAACTCCAGAGGAAAGAGAATGATTATTGAGGTAGGTATCTACCTATAATATTATAATATATTTGTCGGAGCCGCAATGAAAGGCATCTAACTCTTGACCGGTGTCCAGCGGACAACCAATAAAGCAGCGTCGCGTCCGTCATCGTGGTGCGCTGGGATTGGTCCACGATGATGCGACAGTTGAAATCGACCAATCCGAGCCTGCTGGACATCGCTGGACTTCATACGATCACGCCATATATTACTCGTTACATTGCACTTTTAAATCGCTACTATACGCTACATGTTCCTTTTGTTCGCATCGCTATTGTACAATATTTTGGATATCCATTATACGAAGTATTCAAGAAAACGCCTCTTTTCTTCTGGAAACGTTCCAGTGGTCCTTCGAAATACAAATACACAGTGTGGCCCTGGATACACTGCGGCCACATATTGATCCTTCAGAGCCGAATACTAAAGCAGCCACGGATTACAAGAAGCTACAAGGAGCCTTGAACAAACCGCAGTACAGTTGAAGAAGAACCGGAAAGAAATACACGCAGCGCCTGGACGTAGAAGGTGGACAGTGCCGATACCTACAACGCGCAATCGGGTACGGTCAGCCAGCCATCCTACTCCCAGTCCTTTGTCTTTCTTGTATTCATTCCGTGCTTCAACTGATTTCAGTTGGTGAATGCGAGTTACCCGTTAGCAGCCTAGTGTTAGCAGTCTACAGTACCTGACCTGAGCCTACGAGTAAGCTACATAAAAACGTAAGTTCTCCTTAGTTCCAATGGCCACCAAACAAAGTGTACACGACAGTCTAGAAATAACTAGCAAAAGTTCACGCGATAAATCTCCGTCTAAAGCTAGCGATGATCCGATTATTCGCGAACTTGTCAAAAGACGTGGTATCATAAAAGGCAGATTCACTAAATTTGTTAATTATTTGAATTCCATAGCGGTCGATAATTTGAAAAATCATGAACTAATTGATTTAAAGTTGCGTATCCAAGGTGTTCAGAACTTATTTATTGAATTTAATACCGTTCAAAGCAAGCTAGAGGAGTACGATGCAAATCTAGATGAACAGCTGACGGAACGGGAATTATTTGAAAACAGTTATTATAGTACTCTCGCGCAGGCCGAATTCCTACACAATAAAAATGCCAGTTCAAATAGTTCTCAACAGTACGACCAAATTGAGAGCCGTATTCGAAGCTAACGTTCCTACTAGCACCGGTGTCTCATTAAATGATTTGCAAATGGTCGGTCCACCTATTCAGGGTGATTTGCTATCAATTTTATTGCGATTTCGACAACATAAATACACGGCATGCGCAGACGTCGAAAAAATGTATCGGCAATGTTTAATTGATAAAGATCAACGCGATTTGCAGCTCATTCTATGGCGAGACGACCCGTCCGAGCAAATAGGTATCTATCAGTTACAAACAGTAACGTACGGAACCGCCAGTGCTGCGTACCTTAGTTGCCGATGTCTAAAGCAACTTGCAGTCGACTGTGAGGATCCTGAGGTTAAACGCATAATTAATGAGGATTTCTATGTGGATGACATGATCACGGGTTGTGACGATAAAAGTCTTTTGTTAGAATATTGCGCTAAAACTACTGATGTTTTACAATCCGGTTGCTTCCCGTTGCGCAAGTGGTTGTTTAACTTTGATTGCCATGACACAGACATGCGGCGTTCGGGCGGCACATCAAAACCTTTAACCCTAGGCGAAAACGTTAACGCAAAAACGTTAGGGTTAGGTTGGTATAATATTAGCGACGAATTTTATTTTAATTCGCTTATACACAAAACAAACGCAGCACAAAAAATAACAAAACGTGTTATTATGTCAATAATATCACAAATTTTCGATCCGCTAGGCTTGCTCAGCCCAGTTATCATAACTGCTAAGGTTTTGCTTCAGAGGTTGTGGTTATTGAAGCTGGACTGGGATGACGAGGTACCAAGCGCAGTCGCACAGGTTTGGTTCGAGTTTACTAACGCCTTGCCTTTACTCGAAACGATTCGAATACCACGGCATGTTATAGGTGGCGCTCCTATGTATTTAGAACTACATATTTTTACCGACGCTTCTGAAACGGCGTACGGGACGTGCGCCTACGTCCGCACTATCAATATTAATGGTACAATTTCATGTAACCTATTATGCTCGAAGAGTAAAGTTGCACCCCTGCGCCCTCTAAGTACTCCAAAACTCGAATTGTTAGGGTTTCAATTAGGAACAAGAGTCTACGAGAAAGTACGCGAATCGCTTCGCTGTAAATTTCGAAACGTAGTGTTTTGGTGCGATTCTACTATAGTGTTAGCTTGGCTACGCATGGCACCAAACACATTAAAAACTTTCGTTCAGAACCGAGTAGTCGAAATTCAAGACTTGACTAAGGACGCGTCATGGCGTCACGTTCGGAGTAAAGACAACCCCGCCGATTTAATCTCACGAGGGATTAGTTTGTCAGCCTTATCAGCCTCCACTTTCTGGTGGCACGGGCCGTCATTCCTACAGGAACCTAGCTTCGATTGCAACGCCGCAGGTTCTAATGATTTCCCGAATATCGCGGCTGAATCGTTGCCTGAAATTAAATCGAAGGCAGTGTTTTCATTAGTAACTGACACACAATCATCACAGTCTTTATTTCCTTTCTCTCGTTTTTCACAATTTACTCGCATGAGACGCGCTTGTGCCTACGTACTACGCTTCATTCACAACGCACGCCATCGTAGCAGTCGTAGGAGTGGCCAGTTATCATTAGAAGAATTAAATAATGCAGACACAATATTAATACAATTTTCGCAACAAGAATCATTTCCAATTGAATATAATTTAATAATTAATAATAAACAATTAAAAGGTAATCACAATTTAGCTAAATTTACTTTATTCGCGGACAATAATAAAATTCTACGAGTCGGTGGACGTATAAAATACTCTCCTGACTTCTCATACGATAAGAAGCATCCTATATTGATTTCTGCTAAACATTGGTTTTCAGTATTACTATTTCGTCACGAGCACAAGCAGTTACAACACGCCGGTCCGCTAGCGCTTTTATATAACGTGCGTGAGTCGTATTGGCCGGTAGGGGGCAGGAACCTCGCCAGGCAAGTGGTGCACAACTGTGTAACCTGCAGGCGTTTCAAAGGTAAAACGTTGACTCCTATTATGGGGAATTTACCTCGCGAGAGAATTACTCCATGTTTTCCTTTCTTTCGCTGTGGAGTGGATTACGCCGGACCAGTTCACGTATTGAATCGCAAAGGCAAAGGCTCGCGACTTGTTAAGGCTTATGTTTGCTTGTTTATCTGTTTTACGACGCGAGCTGTTCATCTGGAACTTGTAAGTGACCTTTCGACAGACGCATATCTACTAGCTTTAAAAAGGTTTATCTCGCGTCGTGGTAAGCCAGCAGAAATCTTTTCCGACAATGGTAGGAATTTTGTTGGTCTTATGAATGAATTCTCTAAATTCTTATCTAAATGTTCTGAAGACATCATTGAATACGCAACTAATCAAAACATTAAATTCACATTTATCCCGGCATATTCTGCACATATGGGTGGCTATTGGGAGGCAGGAGTACGCTTATGTAAACATCATTTATTACGGTCTATGGGTAACGCGCATTTAACATTTGAGGAGTTGAGCACGATCTTGACTCAAGTAGAGGCTGTCCTAAACTCCCGTCCTATGAGTCCTTTATCCTCAGATCCCGAAGACTATCTACCTTTGACTCCTGCTTATTTCCTGGTTGGCCGTCCCCTGACAGCGCCCGTCAGCGCCGACCTCATCGACGTTCCCACGCTAAGGCTCAATCGCTACCAGAGGGTCGAACAAATTCGCCAGCACTTCTGGATGAGATGGGCGAAAGAGTACATCTCCGAGCTGCAGACAAGAAGCAAGTGGCGCGAGAATAATGACGATTTACAACCCAATACGCTCGTCGTGATTAAGGACGACAACGCACCCCCACTTCGCTGGAGCTTGGGTCGCATCGTGACCACGTTTCCTGGGCGAGATGGCATCAGCAGGGTCGCAGACATTCGGACGGCTTCAGGAGAAGTGAGACGCGCATTCTCTAAAATCTGTCCACTTTTTGAATCGACTACATTGGAAGCGGGTGCTTCCAAGGCCGGGGGCATGTCGGAGCCGCAATGAAAGGCATCTAACTCTTGACCGGTGTCCAGCGGACAACCAATAAAGCAGCGTCGCGTCCGTCATCGTGGTGCGCTGGGATTGGTCCACGATGATGCGACAGTTGAAATCGACCAATCCGAGCCTGCTGGACATCGCTGGACTTCATACGATCACGCCATATATTACTCGTTACATTGCACTTTTAAATCGCTACTATACGCTACATGTTCCTTTTGTTCGCATCGCTATTGTACAATATTTTGGATATCCATTATACGAAGTATTCAAGAAAACGCCTCTTTTCTTCTGGAAACGTTCCAGTGGTCCTTCGAAATACAAATCCACAGTGTGGCCCTGGATACACTGCGGCCACATATTCAAATTAAAAATTGGGCTATTAGATGACTGGCGTTAATTGCTTCTGGAGATTGAAAAGTCGTTTTTTACTTTTAATTAATTAAGAGCTCAAAATCCGAGGATTAAAATTAATCAAGTTAATAGAAGTAAATTGACCGAGAATCAATTTTGAATGCTATTGGTATTTAGAACGTACTTAGTTTTTGCCCACGGCTTCGCCCGCGTGTCAAAAAACAACGGAACACACATAGGGTTTGCGGGGAAAATTAAACGCGCCATTATGCGAAAACACCGAATGGTCAACTGATATTGCCCGACGCTACACAATATTTGTATTAAGTTGAAGATACCGACTTTTAAGAAAATGTCCCTTTCCCCCGTTCATCCCGTTAAAGGATATTTTTCGGGAGAATTAGTGCAATAATAAATAAACAATTTGTGTACATTGCAATGCCATTAAAGTAAAGAATAGCACCACAAATCCATTATACAGTAAGTAGGAACAAAGATACGAGTAACATTCCTTTCCATCACTAGACGGAGACAAAGAGACTTCAGCCGACTCGTGCCAACGTAGGTATTCATAGAGCTCAAAAGTTATTTAATTAACACCATTACCTAAGTAATTGACGTACGCTCTAGATACCGGCAAAACGCCCACGCGCCGAATGCAGGATGACACTTCTTAACACTTCTGTGTTAGCTTGATGTAGGTACAATTGCGTCTTATGTTAAGAAGTTACAATGCTTCGGAGATGCATCAAATTGCAGACTAGACTTTATCAAGTTCATGAACTCCTGGTTAGATAAGGGACACTTTCCCATGGAGATTGCTCGGGATATAAAATTCAACGTGCTAGTTTTAGTATTAAATAACTATACTTTCTCGGTGATTTAGTGACTAGCGTACTATGTTCGCTTGAAATGTAACATTCCTTCGTATTTATTGATTTTATGTTCGTATCTTAGCTGTAACATTGTTGGCGAAATATCCCAGGGAGAAAATGTCTTGATCAAAGTATCTATCGATAATTCGATACAAATTGTGTGCCATAATAATCGGTGCTCTTCTTTACCTCATGAAATGCTCTTATGTTATACAGTAGGAATTAGATGAAGCTTACAGAATGAGCTTAGACAGAGAGTAGAGAATAAAGATTTTTATTAGTTTCATTGTCGAGGCAGATTTTAAGGGTTAGCTACTTCATCGCAAGTTCTTCGTTCGATGTTAGCGAGGTAAGATGTCTTTACTCCCTGCCCCTACATAGTCAATATACTTTCTGAACATCTTATTTTAACTGAGGCAAATTTGACAATGTGTATAATGTACCTACATTCTTACATTTTTGTTTTAATTGAAACTATTATTCATCCTCAATTGCTGTTGCCGGGCAAACGATGTCATCCTATTTTGGATTGTTAGCGAAATTGTTCACCCTCATTCAGGATACAAGATCTTCCTACTGCCTATGTCATACAATATTTAGTTTTCATACATATCATTGCAGATTAATTTCAATTGCGAGTAAACCGGCGTCGCCACAACAATGTCATCCTGTTCCGATTGTGGCCGATTACTTCACGCCCATATGGGTACATAATAGCTATACTCATTTAAGTCTCAAATAAAATAAAGGGAATAGTAGAAGTGGAAAGAATTTACATAATAATATGCAATTAAGAATCAATGGTTTTTCTTCAAGACATTCGAGTACGTAGTATAAGAACCATTGTGTACAGAGAGTTTTAATAGAATTTAAAGAAACGATTATCTTAAAAGTTAAAATAAAAAAATGCTTTGTAAGCACAAAGCTTGACAATTGATGTGGATAGCCAAGGACAGTGACAGTTCTGTTTATAATCTGTGCTATTAAACAAGCTACGGCCATCGATTAACTACGACCTAAAAAAATTCACACTAAACAACTATTAATTACGAGGTAATTTAGTCATCAACAATGCTTGTACATAGTAGGTATTAGCATTACATAGAAAGTGCGCAACTAAAATGTCACGTTCGAGAGAGTGCATCGACAGATGACGTGCAAGATCACAGATTGCAATTTTCCAGAATTTCTACAAAGCCTACTTAACACGGTGTCACACGCAAATATGTTGATTTCTCCAATTACTGGCACACCTCAGTCTTAATAGCCCATTGTGTGACTATCAAAATGATATTTAATGAAGTCTTCCAGTTTTTTTAGCGTAGAAAAACTACATACAATTGAGCAATAAGGGCATATAATTCAGAATTATCGAATTCTGATGACTTTTTTTGTAATTATTTGTTCATCATAAATACATTTAAACAACATCTACTTATTATACCTATTGCTTGCCTAACTGTGGAACAATTTGACTTTTTTTTTATTTTTGATTTGCTTCAGAAAGTTCTCCTTTAGGTATGTGAAAAATAATTTAAAATATTAATCAAATTTAACACTAGAAAGACGGGAGCAGTCATTTGACCGGATTTTCAATTTTAAAGTTTGCTTATTCCAAAACTTTTTGACAAAGTTTACTGATAATTTGTGACTTTTATTATTATGAATAAAATCTTAAAAATACATGACCAAAACATTCTCAGTGTTTTTGTTTACTGTTTAAAATGCTGATATACCTACAAAGACGGCGACAGTCATTTGACTGCTGTAACCTAAGTAGTGTTTATAATTGTAATATGAGGGTATTATTGTAAATATCTAAATGGTTTTGTTTTATTAGTCAGTCGCTAGAGTGAAAAGCTTCATATTGTACGTATTATTTAGAATATTGTGAATAAATTAGTGTAAAAATGTCTCGAAGACTCAAAAATAACGAAATACTTCATTTACTGCAAAACCTACTTGATGATGAGTGGAAATGTGAATCTGAAAGTGCAGAAATTGACAGTGATGATGACATTTTGTTCCCTGCTGTTAGTTCGAGCTCTGATAGTGCAGACTCTAACCCAGAAGATCAGGTACCCCTTTAGAATTTACGTTACATTAGCAATAACAATAAAAGTGTTCGTGGCAAGAGTAGGGGTCACCTTTTGCTTGCCAGTACTGCTCACGAGCAGGATTGTCATTACACGGCCACAGACGGGACCTCATGGGCACTTCAGACGGTATCAACTCCAACTGATCATCGGCCTTGACAGAATATTATTACTGAGCAAGTAGGACCTACATCACTTACAAGAAGGAATTTCAAAGGAAATGTAGCATATGCTTGGAGATGCATGGATGGCTGTACAAGTATTTCTTTACTTTTTAGATCTAGTAGGAATCAATTCTTACATTTTATATAAAAAATTGTCAGGAATAAATATAAAATGGAGAAAATTTATTTTGGATTTAGCGAGTGCACTTAGTGGAAATAATGAAATGGAAATAGGACTTTTTGGTTCTGAGCTTTTGTGTGTAGAACCTATGCCTTCAACTTCTCAATCTTCGTTGCCGATCATCCAGGAGAATCGAAAAAGGCAAAAGTGTTATATTAGCAAAATGTCAAAATAAAACTATCAAAGTAGGCTATTATTGTAAAAAACCACTTTGTGGTTCTTGCAATAAAATTAAAACTTTTAAATGCAAAAACTGCGATTAAATATTATATTATAAGTATTATATGACGATCAGTAAAGTTGATTGTAGCATTATTTATATTAATTAAGAATTTTCTGAATATGAGTACTTGCAGTCATTTGACCGGCTGCCGTCTTTGTAGGTAGTTAAATTTTGCCGTCTTTCTAGTGTTAAAATAACTTTAATACCTACTAATAAAAACATAATTCATGGCCAATACACTAATAAATTATATGGCTATGGATTTCGTCCATATATTATTCCATACTGGACACAGTTCTCCCCTCATCGCATTAGCTGTCCCAGAGCAAATTGTCCGAGGAATACCTATAAGTTAATAATAAGGGTATTGGCAAAATTTTGTAGTCTTTCAACTACACAGAATCGCTTGAAGCTCCTTCATCATATTTCACTTAAAGCAGTACTAAGATGCTCTCTACATAACACGTATATTGGGGCATATATGTATGTACACTCATCGATTATCTACACTACTTTCACTATAATGGACACTACGCGCAACTAAAGACACCTACTGTGTTCGTAATCTGCTACCGATTTGATCGGTCAATGTCAGCATAATGTATGCGCGGCGTCGGCGAAACATTACCATTATATTATATTATAGTACCATTACCGTCCAATGTTTCTTAGCAAGCGAACGCTTACATAAATGTACGCGTCTACGATGCGACTCCTGTCAGTCAAAAGTGTCAGATACATAGAATTTTGGGATTGCGTCGCAGTCGCGTAACTAATAAATAGCGTAATGTGAGAAGTGCCTTAATCAGAGCGGCGGAAAGCTGGTATTTGCTATCAAAACGTATTCCATATCGAACTTGAACGCAGTGTAGGAGAATAAAAAAATCCCTACCGCTTGTTTCAAAGAACGCGTTCAACAATCTTTCCTAGTAATGATAACTATTACATAGCGGACGCTAAACCTTTCCGTAAGTAAACGAGTGGCTTTATCCTAAGGCCTTGTGGAGACGTCAGTCATCAAATCATTATAGGAGTCCTCTTTACGACCCCATCCTGTAAGCTACTTGTGACACGAGGTTCGGACTGCATCTTACCTACGTGGAATGAAAGTTTGTTGACAGTAATTATCACAGATTAGCCAGATGGTGATATTAAGGAAGAGGCAAATAATTATCAAATGTTAACTTCTTGATGTTTTCCGACGAGAAGATTTCTTCATTGGTAAGTGTGTTGAATGAGGATGTCTACTTTTACAGACAATTACTAGACTTCATCCAATGCCCGTGGCGCCGAACTTATTAACCCAATTTGAACCAACTAGATCCCGTTGGAAATAATTTCAGTACTTCAAAGCACCTTAGTCATTCAATTGTAATCGCTTTTTATTTTTAGGCCTTAAGAGGCGTAAACAAAAATGTACAAACAGGTAGGTATATCGAATGTTAGGGCTCTTTCAATTTATGCGTTTCGTGTCGTGCGGCAGCAGTGCGGTCGTCATAAACGCAAACGTACGACAACCGCACTGCTGCCGCACCGCGTACTTAGTATGAAAACAAGGCTTATAAAGAAACGACCGTCCGTGTTTCGTACGACAAACGTACCGATTCCGCACTGCAGTCGTACGACACGATCCGCGTAAATTGAAAGAGCCTCAAAGCTAGGCAAACTATAGCTAGATATAGGTATATTATTATATATTTTTTAACAAATCCCTATAATGAACCTCCTGAATCTTTTTTATTTATGGTTTCTTGGAAAAAAACAACTGTTCAAGCCTGGGATCGAAGCGAAACCCAAGTACCTTCTACAAGTTGTCCCTATCGCTAGGATAAAAGGTCGTCATAAAATTATTATCAAGCGATGCGGATACTACACCTGATAATGTAAGAGCCAATATTGACACGCGCACACGTGGGAACGGGAACTACACACCAAATGAAATCTCCACAAAATTACAAAATACTCTTGCTCCGTTGTATGTTTTTAACATTAATCAAAGTACTTTGATAATAAATAGCTTCTGCAAATTCTGTCAATGATGACGTGAATGGCGCAATGGTTAACATGCCGGAGCGCTGTTCAAAGGAGCCCTGGGTTTGATTCCCAGTGAGGGGAAAATTGGAATGAGTTTAAATTTCCATTCTGGGTGTTTCCTTGACTTGTATGTTGCCCATGGCACCTACGAGGAACCTTGCGGGATTTCATAGTCCTAAGTTCAACAGAGTGAAACGACAGGGAAATTTGGCCTAAGGGTCCCCGCAGATTGACTGCAGCCACCGGCGGCTGTGGCGCTTCTTTTTAGAAGCGCGGTCCGGCCGACAGCCGTTTCGGCTGAATTCTGCTCACTGTTATTGGAGCTGATGGCTGTTGGCCGGATCGCGCTTCTAAAAAAAAGCGCCACAGCGCCGTCCGTTAACAGGATGTTGGTTACCACAATCTAGAGAAGATGACTTGGGAATCTTGGGATGCCTAGATCGGTGGTACTTACAACCTATACACACGCAGGGCAGGATACAAACTCACATCCCCAGCTTTCTAGCTGTAGATGTGAAATTGACATATCATTAAACTCCAATTTATCATCGACACGGATTAACCAACAAAGGTTTTATCAGCTGATTGCTGTAAACACTGCATCCGACTAATTGCTAGTACGAATCAATAAGCCATTGACATTTTACCTTTCAATAGCTATGACGACATTTATTGAACGTTAAAATAATGAAGCCTTCCGGTCATTATTGCCTAATAAGCGCAATATTGTATAATTATGTATAAAACGTATAGGTAATATACCAATCAGCTTCAGCAAACAAGAAATGAACATTTTCATCAATCTTTCATATCAAGCTATCAACTTCAAAGTTTCAAAGGTTTTGACGTCGTCTCTGTTTTTGATAAAATTATACTTAGTGCTGTATGTAAAATCTTGGCGTAACTAGGGATACTTCGAACTATCCCACATGCGGTCGGTGGGTATGGTAGGAACTAGGAATGATATTGTATGTAGGTACTTAATCCATTAAAAAAATCATCTTTAAAGCGTTTGTTGACGACTGATTCCGATCTATTAAACACCTGTAATATGCCCTTTTGTAAATTGTCTCCCTTATCGTGTAAGTACATAAATATAATGTTAGCATGAGATTGACAGGTAGATACTGCAAAATTCTGTAGTGTCGTGATAAGATATATTGTAAATTAAACATAATATTCTATGAAAATATTATGTTATCAAAATAATTTATTTAGTCATTCTCTGATTCATAAAGTCATGATTTGATAAGAATAGTTTCATACGAAAGTAGGTGTCGTTTTCAGAAAAGAATCACCGAAAATATCGTTATCTCGGGTGGTTGTAATGCAGGATGCTGGCAATAGCTTTCCATTTCCAAAAAATCACGGGTCTCGTATAAAGTATCTCGAATAATTAATTAATAATTTATTCTCTTGAACTTATTCTTCAACGAAAAAGAGATGGAATATGAAATCTTAGGAGTATTAACTAAGGGATAAATTTATATCAACGTTAACTAGTCAAGAATTTACTTACGAAAAGGAAGGAACCAAAAAAGGTGCATGAAGCTCGAGTACCTACAACACAAGTAAGAACAAAATCTATATCGCCTTAATTGTATCCAACTGCACTTTTTAAACGGATGTCCAAAAAAAGTACATAAAAGTATGACGCTCCAACTAATGGAACTCTCTGCACCTCCTGTACTCTTTGCTCGTCGGCTTCTCCATAAAGGAAGGTCCTGACGGTAATCGTCAAGACGCAACATACTGCAACCGTAAAGATAAGCGACCCATTTAGTCCCCACACCGCACCCACTTAAGACATGTAAATGGTACTTAAACGTTTAAGTATGGAGTACAATCGGTGACCGAATTAATAGCTCGTAATATTTTGAGAACTCACCGTGTTACTTCAAAGTAGCCTACAAATGTTATGTATTTCGTTGAAAATTTAGTTAATTGGGTATTAAATTAAAATCTTCTGATCGTAAATGTAGCCGAATAAGCAGCAGATACCTGACGTTAAGTACGGTGGAGTACGCTTTATGCCTCTTCAGTTATGAGGAGAGACCCGTGCAATGTAGTAGATCATTCAAAGGTTGCAGCTAACTTAGCCTACCGATAAGTTATGTCATCTCTACTCCCTACCAATAACACAACGACATAAATCGACACAATCTCCTCCAATTCCAGATTCCTCTCGGTAATGAATCCTTGATTTTGCTCATACGCTAAAACATAACGAGCATTTACCTACTACTCCACGATTTGCCATTGAGACAAAAGTCTCACACGAAACAGCTGCGCATCGGAATAACATTTAATTCCCATATTACTAAAATCAAAATACGCAAAGCTGAACGAAACGAATCGATGCCTGATGTCCGTCAAGATACAGCACAGCTCGGTATACATTTTATATACGCCTGTCACGCATCTCAAAATACAGTTCTTGCCCGCTCGCAACAGGCTATAATTCCGCGGCTTATTTTTTTATTCACATCCAGGGGCATCCTGTCAGGCTAAAATATAAAGGCCTCCTTAACGGATACGGTTAATCTGACAGGTCGCGGGCGCGTCGGATGTTTTGACAGCAGGCCAATTACCTGGCAAGCCAGTTTGGCGGCTGAGTGTTGGGCGCGCGAGCCGTTCACATCCTGCGTTCGTTGTACTGATATGACCTGGGGATTGGGGATTGGGTATCGTTCTAATAACTGAGTCGTTGACGAGCCAGATTGAGCGGTGTGGCATGACACCATTCCCGTTGAATCATGATAGGGTAGAGCAGTAGAGCTACGCTCCGTGTATCCAATTTGAGAACATCATTACTATTTTGTTTTATAAAATTAAAGATTATGTCTGACGGTAAGGATCTATTTAAGTAGTTTTTTATTAATAAAACACGGTGACAGACTGCAAGACAACCCACTAGATAGACTAGGAGTATGAACTGTGAAACGAACTTTTAAAATTCATCAGTTAGAGGAGTACAGTAGTTAAAGTCTACTTCGCAGTCGCAGGTACCAGAAAAATTAGCACTCAATAAAGAAGCTACTTCAATATTTCCGTCCTCATTGTAACAGATGACATATTTCAGAAATTTCATTGCATTAAAATCGCTGGTAAATCGTGGAGTCCGCATATAACATAAATAAGACGTAAGACACGTGTTTTTAACTGGATTACTCTATGAAGCGTGTAAATATCATCGACGATTTTCAAGTGCTCAGTGAGTGGGCTCTAATTAACAAAACAATATTTATCACTCAAGAGCGTTGTAGTGAACTAGATCGTTTTGTGTTATTTATACGAGTATGTAGACTTGTAAGCGCAATCTCGCTTTGCTTTATGCAAATTCGCTTTATTCAAAACTGAAGAGATTTTTGTTGCTTATTCACTCTTCAGCCCTTTTCCAAACTCCATACAAAAAATCATCGAACTGCTAGGCCCCGTAGCCTAGGACCTATTTGCGAAGAAAGGGGTACTGGGTTTAATTTTCGGAAAGTCAGACATTTTTTTTTTTTTTTTTTTTTTATGGAATTAAGATAGCAAACGAGCATGCAGTACCACCCTTCCCCTGCCGCCCATAACAACTGTGACCGACCTAGAACTAGACTCAAAGGGACTAGGATGGTTAGTCCAGTTAGTAGATGGTGTTAGAATATTAGTTGGTTAGTTTGTTAATAAGTGCGAGGACAGGGTATGTTAGTGATAATTAGTCCTGTTAGTTAATGTTAGTAATAGTCCAATTAGTTATTGTTAGTATGAGTCTTGTTCCAATTCGGTCACAGATGCGTTGCTACCCCTGAGGTCTGAGATGGTCGCCTCTAAAAAAGTGAAACCGGCTCCACAAACCTTCCTATCCGAAACACAATTGCTCTTAAAAACAATTATTATGACGGTAGGAATGGTACTGAGTACCTTGGCGGGCGGTGGTCCTACCCCGGGCGAACTCTAGGCTCTACCACTTTATATGACCAGCAACTGTTTATCATGGGGTTATTTGCAACAAATGTTTAGAGATGGCGTTATATGGTGGTGTATGCCTTCCGCAACACAGGGGATCCCAGCGGCCTTATTATGAACTCTTAATTCCAGGCAGTATACGTTCACAGCGTGTGGGTGACAGAGACAGCGCCTTACAGGTAATAAGGCGCTGTCTCTGTCACACACTGAACTGAACGTGAACTGTCTGGAATTAAGAGTTCATAATAAGGGGGCAGTGCATGGGTATGAATGTGTCAACGTAATATGAATATAATAAATAAATAGCGCCATACACTAATAGCCCCAAACAAGGATTCCCTGTGTCGTGGAAGCCATGAATATCACACACGCAGACAGACCGATAACAGAAATGTAGTCATTCAAATTCCGAACTGAGAATCGAACCCAGGACTCTTGGAACAGCGAATTTATTCACTGCGATTTGAATTAAATTGAATTCGGAACTCTACCCCCCTGAATGATAAATCGTAATTTACGAGTTACCAAATCGCCTCAACTCCGCAGTGTACACGCATTAACAAAGTTTACACTCTCGCATTAGCGCGTCCGATGTTGCAGTTCCCATGTGTACAAGGGGCGCATTGATACTCATACTCAAGTGCACGCCATTCATCGTCCGTCGCGACCCCGTTTGTACATCAAACTTGTTTATAACTCCACGAAATATTACCACTTCTTCACTTTTTTTGTGCTGAGGAGTCTCTTCCGCCGCTTCTTCACCATAAGGTATTTTAAACACCAACGCGAAATGGTGGTAGAATAAAAAAAATAAACGTGCATATTGAAGGAAAACTTTGCATGTTTCATGCTAATGGAGAATATTTTAGACGCTTTTGTAGATTAATATCAAAATCATTTACTATGGAATTGTTTATATTATAATAACTAACTATTTTCTATACATATACTTAATAACCTTCCTTCAATTGTGGATTAAACAACACTTTCCCTAAAGCTAAACTAGGTCGAGTTAAATAGTTTACTAGTTACTTTATAAGTAACCTATAATTATAACTTAATCACTTATTACCTGATAGTAATATAATTACCATTGATAGCAAAATGTGGAAATAACTAATTAAAAGTCATTATAAAAGGATGCAATGCACATCAGACAATAATTAATTTTTGCTAAGTACAATAAAATTCCAATTACCATACCAACTGTATAAGATTATCCCTTAATGAACATGGAAGTAATTACCATTTGATACCCTGTAACGTACATTTTGCATGGTTCGTTACATGGAGATTTTATATCGCTAAATGCAGATAATTTAGTTCACACTTGTACTTCCACAGATTATTAAAAGTTTTTTTCTGTTTGACATGTTATGCCATAAAGCACAATTATAGGCCGGCGTACACTTTCGTATTTTCTTTAAAATAAACTTTTGGCTTAAAATTAAAATAAATCGTAATATTTTGATAGTGGTGTTTTAGAAATAAAACCATGTAATAAATTTTAATTATTTAATGTAAAACATAAAATCGATATTAGTTTTGTTACCATAGATAAATGTATTACGAAACCTTGTGATATAGTCTACATAAGTGAAGGCTTAAGTTGTCTGTGGTGGATTGACATTCCTTTTCTTCTTGAACGTCTCGGCGTAAAGAATGTCGTCTTGGAAATTTTTTATATTTTGGGGGATTTAGCATTCATTGGTTTCAAAACAAGTATTAATTATTTTTGTTAGTTCGTCGCAACGACAGGGGCGATGGGTTTTGTAAGGGACGCTGGGGGATCGCCGCGTAATATGCGTACGTGAGAGACGCCAACCTTACCTACCTCCTACTTGGAAAAAAAAGCGCAATTCTGTGGCTCTAGTGAAAAAGGGTATAAGTCTAAAAACGTAACTTTACAGGAGACGCAAAAAACGCCCCGCGCGCACCAAATTACTTGTTTAAGTACGTGTGGCATTTAAACAGCTGTCAATCTAAATACATGTGATGTGTTATATAGGTAAAAAATGTATGCTCTTTCTTATTCTGGCATTAATTTTTACATAATCTGAATAGTTTTCAAAATAGCGACTTATACTTACCACAAAACGAACGACACAAGGGTATAAAAGAAGTAAGACCCCTTTTCACATACAAAAAGCGTTAATTCACATAAGTGAAAAAGGATACGCATTTGGAATTATTTGTATGATAATTAAGAAACAAAATCAAATATTTATAATTGGAGTAATTCTAAACAATGAATTGAATGTGTACTTTTCATTGACACGATCAAATTTTAAAAAAATCCAAAAAAAATAACTTGTGTCCTTTTTCACATAGTTGTTAGACGTGCCGTAAAGGTGCATGTAGACTTACGCGAACCTTTTGTGTAAGTTATATCCATTTTATGTAGTTTTATTATGTTTGTTTTTTTTAGTAAAAAGTGTTTTAAGAGGTGCCTGTGACACAGTTCATTTTTAAATCAGGAAAACAATTAGAAAACAAACAAAACTTTATTTATCAAACAACTATCTATCAAAACTCATATACAAAACACCAATAAGTTCGTATATTCGACACGCCCCTATAAATTTAAATTTAAAAATATCCAAAAGAGAACTCAGTTGATCTTAACACCTAAGCTATCTAAACACTTGTAATGTTTAACACTAGATAACGGCTTAGTTAGCACATCAGCTAACATGGATACAGTAGGTATGTGTCTCAACTCAATGTCATTCTTGTCCCTCAAAACTTCCCTCACGCAATGATATCCTATACGTGCAACGTGTATGAAACACAGGGTCCTGAGCTAAGAATATAGCCCCTTGGTTATCGACATGAACAGCGTACCTCATGATTTTTAGTTCCTTCACCAAGCTGTTGAGATACACAGCCTCCTTCATACTTTCGGATAGGCTAACATACTCTGTCTCGTACGTTGAAGTAGCTAAGCTACGCTGCTTTCGAGATTGCCACGATATACAGCCACCACCTACAATAAATGCCCCCTTCATAAATGTTCCCTTCAGATAACGCAACACACGCTTCGCTAATTTCCAGTCGAATTTTTCAGGATTTGTCATCTTCTGGCTAAGGTTATTACTCACCGCATTAGCAATATCAGGTTTTGTTGCTTTCGCTAGGTAATTCAAATACCTATTAGCTCTCGATAAGGCCATGCTTCGCTGCGCTCATCTCCACTTTTCTCTTCTTTCTGTTTGGAATTTATCTCCATAGGAGTAGCACATTTATTGCAATTTTCCATGCAAAAACGTTTCAACAAATTTTCAACATAATTTGTTGTGACAAAACAATGACGTTGTCATGTCTTTGAATATCTATTTCTAACATCTAACATATTATATTTTGCTTCCCCATAGTCTTTCAAATCAAACTCTTTCGAAAACTCATTTTTAAACTTCGTGATTAAACCCCTTTCTTGACTTGCGATCAAAATGTCGTCGACGTACACCAATACGAATAAATATATAATATTATCATTAAGTTTAAAATATAGACACGGTTCATTAAGACTCTGCTTCAACTCCATATCAGTCAATTCCTTGTTGAGCTTGAGATTCCATTGACGTCCAGCTTGCTTCAAGCTATATAATGATTTTCGCAATATGCATGAATCGCAACCACTATCCAATTCTAAAAGCATGGCTTGCGCGCGTTTCTTGACCATTGGATCTTCTCCCTCTCGATTCATAAGCGTAACTAAACTTTCTCTTAATAATTCTGGTAACTCCATAATATCTCCTCGTCCAGGAATCCATTTAAGTAAGCAGTATTAATGTCTAATTGGCGTATTCCCAAGTTCAATTCAACTGCGAGTGCCATCAACAACCTTGCAGTATCCAGTCTAGCAACAGGCGCAAAGGTTTTCTCATAGTCGACTCCATACCGCTGGCTAAAACCTTGAGCTACAAACCTCGCCTTCTTCTTCTAAGACTTGTCGATATTTTGCTTCGTCGTCAAATCATAACGACAGCCAACGACATTCCTATTCTGCGGTCTTCTAACTATCTCCCATGTACCTTTCTGAACTAGGCTTCTGACTTCAGGTAAAATGGCTTCTTCCCATTCAGATTTATTAACACTCTTTAGTGCATTCTTCAAACTAATTTGAGCTGAACCTACAAAATCTTCAACTTCATTTTCATCAACAGAAATGTTTGGTCCTGTAACTGCAGTAATTCAATAAATCTTTCTCGAACGGCCTACACTACCTGTACGCAATATTCGTGGTCTACCAGGAGCTCTCTTCATCAATCTCTGTTGATTATCACGACTTGTTTTTTCGGACGCTTGTTCACCTTCTGCAGGTCTTGACAAACAATCATCTTGATCATCTCCAAGGAATTCATGAGATTCGCTCCATACTTCTTCTTCAGTAGTCTCTACTTGTTCTATCTCGTTCTCGCCCCTATGTACCGTACCCCGTATCAATCAGTTATTTCTTTTCTCACGAAAAATGGCAGCGACTTTTTGGTATAATTTTACTTATGTCAAATTTCATTTGTTAATATAAATATTTCATACGTGAAAACGGATATCAAAAGACTTATTCGGGATTTTTATCTTTTATTTTGGTGAAAACGGATTTACATCAAGTGATATCGTTACTCACTTAACAATTTTTAAGGAACAAGTGTACTTGTACCGGTATTCACCAAATGAAATGAAGCTCTGAAAATATATGTTTAGTTAGATCACAAGACACAAAATAAAAAAAATCATAGTTCTGTGTAAAGAAATTCGAATGCACTTATACCCTACTTTTGCAATATTTTTAGTGTTAGTTAACCCCTTTTTCACATTGCTAACTTCTTTATTTTTAAAGATAAGCAAGATCTGATTTCACCAATCGGTAGATCATTTTTTTCTGAACATTTTGGTATAATTAACTCATTTTCGTCAAAATCGGACTTATACCCTTTTTCACTAGAGCCACAGAATTTGCGGTAAGAATTATATCAAATTATACTTTCTCTTAGTGGATTACTTAAATTCTAACCATTTAAATTTACGAACAAGAGAATGACGGAGTTTTCCGTTGTTTCAGTTTTTTCCCATGGAGTAATTTTTTATTGGAGGATAAATTTTCCCTTCTATAATGTTCCACTGTTAATTTTTTTTTACTTACCCTCGCTTTCGCGAGTGAGTAACTTTCCCTTATGGATTTATAGTTTAACTTATCAAAAAGGGCGATGTTTCCCTATTCTATTTAGATCCTTTTAGTATTTCCTATTTTTTTTTCTTGACCTTTGATGTCAAACATACTTTTCTTTGGCGGAACATAGTTTCCTACCTACCTTTATACCCTATCGTATGAAGACTGGAGTTATTGCCCCGGGATGACGAAGCCCTGCCTCGGAGTGAGCCAGTGAAGGTGCAGTCTTGCAGTCCACTGACAAGGAGGGGACTCGACCCATCTCGAGGGAGTTTTGCTTTGCATAAGTACATCGATTATAAGGTACAAAAGTTATATTATATACCACGCACCACCCACTACGCAACTTAGTTTTCAAGTCTTAGATCTATTTATAATTAAATTAAATTATTAAATATCTGTATTGCACTAGTGACAACGTTAATACAAACTTAATGTGAATACCGTTAATAAACAACTGTTTGTTACTTTCTTTGTTTAATTTCTCTCCAACAATAATGTCATGTATTAGTTTTTTTCTTGTCTTATACTGAGTAGTCCAACGCCCGCCTTGAGATTAGAAGTTCAATGGTTTATCCGGCTTTGTTATCCGCAGACTTGACAGGCAAGTAGCTCCTCTGGCGCCCGTGTTTCCTGGTTTATTTAATTAATTATGTACTTAAAATTGAGGAGCTACCATCTCACAACATCGGAGATCAACTAGCTTACTTGCGGGTATTTACCTAGTTAAAAAAAACATAACAAGGTGGTGTTTAGTCAACTATTTATTGTTTACATCTTCAACTTATCTTTTCTAAATTGTTTTCTTTTTTTACCATTGTAGCAACCAAACCTATTTTCCTTTTTTTTATTTGCTACAATTGGCGCCGTCGAACAGTGACATGAGTACACTTTAGTTTTCTTTATTTAGAGTCATTTTTATACTCAAGTTGTCAATTAGTAATTTAGACACTCAGTGTAACTTTCTTTGTTATATATGTACATGACACATTGTTGTGGAATTTTGTTGTAGGGTAACTTTTCTTTATAAATAAAAGTAGTGTGGTGGAATATTTCCTTCCTATTTTTATATTTTCTATTATTTTGGTGTATAACCTTTTGTTATTCTTTTTTGTGTCAACATAGAAAAAGTATCTACAGATTTCTCGATTGTTTGTAAATCTAATGTTATCTGAGGAGTTTAATAATAAAGTTGACTAGTTTATTATTAATTGGATTAATAGTATATTAAAGTTAATAATAGTGCATAACAAGTAAAACTTTGTTGAATTTTGTTCAAGAATAATTAATTAAAGTAAACTATTTTAATTACAACATTTACATATTGTAATTACAATTACAACATTTACATATTGTAATTGCATTACAATTACATTGCATTTAACTTGTTTCATAGAATAATACCTATTAATTTAATATAAGGTTAATTTTGTTGTTGAACATATTTAAGTGAATGTCAGTTAACATGGAGGATACTGTGTCTGTTTCTAAGTCTGACAAGCCAGCTTTAGCTATGCCTACTACTAGTCGTGAACAAGAAGCTACTGCGCCTAATGTTTGTTTTCAAGATGGCCAGACTCAGAATCAGGATGCATTTGTTTCGGAAGACATGATTACTTTGGATAATGTGATAACACCACAATCAAAATCAGTTTCAAATAATAATTCAACTGCTCTGGAATCAACTTTGCCTGTCATAAATAACTATTATAAAAAACATTTCGACTTTTCAAAACTTAATTTAACATTTAATGGTAAAACATGTCCAGTGGAATTTCTTAGTAGACTTGAAGAGTTAAAACCTGTTAAAGGGTATAATGATTATCAGTGTTTCTTAGCGTTGCCAGTATTACTAACAGATATTGCATTAAAATGGTACAGAGGTAGAAAACAGTCTATTTTTAATTGGTCTCAATTTAAAATTGAATTCTTGGATTACTTCACTCCTAGGGACTATAACTATAGATTGGAATATGAAATTAGGACAAGAAAGCAGCGGAATGGTGAAACTTTGTCTGAGTTTGTTATCGAATTGATGGATTTATCTGCTAAATTATATACACCTTTGTCGGAGTTGGTTTTGTTGGATATAGTTAGACATAATATGTTGCCAGAATATTCAGTTCATCTGATAGGCCGAGGTATCATATCCCTCAACGAGATTGTACAGCTGGGTAAGGAGATTGAATCCTATCGTTCGTTATATCCTCATAATTCATTACAAAACCAGAAGGTGGATTTTGTTAAATCTGAAAATTTGAGAACTAATTTTTCACAACAACCTAAAAATAATTTTAATAAAAATAATACTCCTTGTTTAAAATGTAAAAAGATTGGTCACTCTTATAGAGATTGTAGATCATTTCCAGGTTTTAAGTGTTTTACTTGTGGCTTGCCTAACGTAGTAACCAAGCAGTGCCCTAAATGCAATCCTAGTAAGAATGTTTCTGTTGTAAATAACTGCGATCCAATAAAACGAGTAGCGCCTCACGGTGATCAGTTTTTGCCCGAAAATGTTGGATCCACAGTGAGATTAGGTCAAGACTCACAACACAATTTAATTAGTAATAGTTTATTTAATGACATATCTTTGGAACAACAAGTAGCTTCACTTCTTAATTGTAGTTCGGATACTCGACCCTATTTAACATTTACTGTGAAAGGCCGAGAATTTCTGGGTTTATTGGACAGTGGTGCCCAAATTAGTGTACTAGGTAACAATTCACACCTAATTTTTCAAAATATAGGTTTTGAGATTCAACAGTCGAATTCTTTTGTTACAACTGCTGATGGAAAGCAACAGCAAGTTATTGGTATTATGGAGTTGCCTATTAAGTGTGCAAAGCGGGTAAGGCTGTGTAAGTTTTCTGTTATACCATCAATATCAAACGATATTATTCTTGGTATAGATTTTTGGATAACATTTGATATTTTTTCTAAATTGCGTAAAGAGATTTCCTTTGTCAATTCAGATGGAAAACCATTTGAGATTGCATCAATTAGACCTGCATCCAGTTTAACATTTGAAGAAAGAGCTCGCTTAGATAAAATTACTAAATTATTTGAAAATATTTCTTATGAAAAAAAAGGTTTAGGTAAAACGGATTTAGTTCAACATAAAATAGTAACTATTGGTGAACCTATTAAGCAGAGGTATTATCCTTTGAGCCCTGCTAGATTGAATTCTTTAAATACTGAAATTGTTAATATGTTGGCAGAAGGAATTATACAACCTTCGAAATCTCCTTGGAGCAGTCCTCTTGTTTTAGTTACCAAGAAAGACGGTAGTCTTAGAGTTTGTTTGGATTCACGTAAACTAAATTCTGTAACGATAAAAGATTCTTATCCACTTCCATACATATCTAGAATTTTAAGTAATCTTAGAGATGCTCAATATCTTAGTTCTATTGATCTCTCTAAGGCTTTTTATCAGATACTTTTAGAAGAAACGTCTAGAGAAAAGACAGCTTTTGTAGTACCAGGCCGGGGACTTTTTGAGTTTGTCAGGATGCCATTTGGAGTCACAAATGCACCTGCAGAACTGCAACGGTTATCCGATAAGTTGTTTGGTCCAGAATTTGACGATAATCTGTTTTGTTTCTTAGACGATTTAATATTAATTTCTAAAGATTTTGATAGTCATTTAATTTTGTTGGAAAAAGTTTATAAAAGATTAGTAGATTCAGGACTCACTATAAATTTAACAAAATCTGAATTTTGCAAAGATAAATTAAAATATTTAGGTTATATTGTAGACAAGGACGGTTTACATACTGATCCAGAGAAGTTGGAAGCCATTAAAAACTTTCCTACGCCTAAATCTATTAAAAATGTTAGAAGCTTTGTTGGAATGTGTTCATATTATAGGAGATTTATTCCAAATTTTTCACATCATGTTGCTCCATTGACTAAATTAACTAGTGGTAAAAAGAATGTAAAAGTAAAATTTTTGTGGAATAATGACGCAGAAGAATCCTTTAATTATTTAAAAAACGCTTTAATGACAGCCCCAGTTTTGCAATGCCCTGACTTTAATAAACCATTTTCTCTTCATTGTGATGCCAGTGGTTACGCTGTTGGTAGTGTTTTGATGCAAGAAGACGATTCAGGTCAACAACACCCTATTGCCTATTTTTCAAAATTATTGTCAAAATCTGAACAAAACTATAGTGTTACTGAAAGAGAACTTTTAGCTATTTTGTTATCAATTGAACATTTCCGACCGTATATCGAAGGAACTGAGTTTACTGTGTTTACAGACCATGCCAGCTTAAAATGGTTAATGAGTTTGACTAATCCTTCTGGCAGATTGGCCAGGTGGGCAGCCCGTTTGTCGCAGTATAAGTTTAACGTAATTCACAAGAAGGGTAGCAGCCATGCTGTTCCAGACGCTTTGTCCAGAGTCGCAGATGTAGCTGCCATAAATTTATGTCCCGAAGATATTCATGATCCTTGGTATTGTAAAATGTTTATCGATTGTCAAAAATATCCCTCTAGATTTAAAACCTTTAAAGTGGAAAATGATACTTTATATAAATTTGTAAAGCCTAAGCATGATTTAAATCAAAATTTAGCTTGGAAAATAGTCATACCTAGAGAACATACATTAGAAACTATTAAAAATAACCATGACGATGTTAATTCAGCTCATTTTGGTATACATAAAACGTTAGAGAAACTAAAAACTCATTACTTTTGGCCTAAGATGTTTAATGACGTTAGAGAATATATAAATAAATGTGATATTTGTAAGGCATATAAGCATTCCAATTCAGCACCCTTAGGACTTATGTCAAACCCTAAGTTGGTTGATCATCCAATGATAATGTTATCCATAGATATAATTGGTCCATTACCAAAATCTTATTCAGGTTATAAATACATACTATCTATTGTAGATGTTTTCACAAAATATTGTTGGATTTTTCCTTTATTTAATGCCACAACACAGTCAATTATTAAAATATTACAAAAAGAAATTATATTGAAATTTGGTTGTCCAAAAATATTGATATGTGATAATGGTACACAGTTTACTTCCAAGCCATTTAAGGATTTTGCCAAAACTTATAACATACCAAACATATTCTATAACACTTTATATACACCTCAGAATAACCCAGTAGAGAGATTTAACAAAACTATAGAGACTTGTATTTCATGTTATGTTGAGACTGATCACCGGACTTTGTCTAGGTACTTACCCCATGTCCAAGCTGCTATTAATAGCACTATTAATTTAGTTACAGGTTATACACCTAATTTTCTTATGTTTGGAAGGGAAGTTATTTTTGATGGTTCCTTATATAAACTTTGTTCAATTTCTGATCCTTCAGAATTGGTTATTAGTAGTCGTTCTGACTATTCTTCTTTGCTTTCAACTTTAGAAGGCATTTTTAGGAAAACAGTGGACAATTTAGTTAAAGCTTATAGAAAAAACTCTATTTACTATAATGCTAAAAGAAAAGGCATTTCTTATAATGTTGGAGATACTGTATGGAGGCGTAACTTCGTGCAATCCAACGCTGCTTACTTCTTTTCATCCAAATTAGCACCTAAATTTATTAAAAGTAAAATTATTGATAAAATTTCAGATAATGTTTATTTATTAAAAGACTTTGATAAGAATAGTAGAGGCAGATATCATGTAAAAGATATTGTTAAAATTTAATTTTTCTTTTATAAAATTGAAAACTTGATATCATTATTTTGACAACTTGTTTCTGTTCGCTGCTAGGTTTAAAGGTGTCTTTGAATGGAGAGTGATTATGATTGAGGTATGAAAGGTGACACAATAGAGAGATGATGCATGACAGGAGGCCTAGATTAGTTGAATGTACTTAGAAACTATACTTACCATACTCTACTTATCTATTGGAATTTAAGAATTAGAATAAAAGAAAAGAAGTTAGTTGCATTAACGTTATAAGGACTCATTATTTTATTATTTTGTTCCCCATTTATTAATTTTTTTTTTTCCCCCCTCATCTATTATATACAATTTTTATTGTTACTTAGTTGAGGTGAATTTATTTACTTAAGATCTAATTTAAGGATCTATTTTGTTGTACATTATTTACTTCTATTTAGGGAAGTTTTGCTTTTAGTTAGCATTTGTTTAGTTTTAGTTAAGTACTAGATTTTCTAGAACCTGGACTTGACATATAGAGCTCTAAATCTAATCTTATGTTGTACAACAAAAACCTTTTTCCCTACCTTGTGTGAGGGTGACTTATTTTATGTGTGAAACATCACATACCTACCCTTATTTCCCTAGAGACCGAATATCTCGTGGGTGACTTTTGCTGATATTATTTAGCACTATTTTGCTCTTGAATCTTTGTAGTGAATACCTTTCGGTGTCACTAGTTTTTATTCACTTTCGTGGATAATTTTTTTTTCCTGGCATGACTTAGATCATGTGCAGGCGGGCTTTGTGTGGTTTGTCATTACATGGCGGATGCTCAATGTTTTGACCAGTTGCAGACCATACATAGCATTTGTTTTTTTTTGTTGTTGTGTATATATATGACACGACTATAAATACTTTACTTTTGTAGGATTCTGGTTTGTTAGTGTAGAGCGAAGGAGCTATTACATTAACCGGGTGTAAGCTGGATTCCTATGTTTGTTATTTAGTAGTAGTGGGAGTTTGTTTTGGAGGAATAGTTTGTTAAATATTGTTGTAGTGGGAGTTAGTTTTTTGATGAAGGAGGAGTTAGTTTTGAAGTGAGTAGGAGATTATTATGTTGATGTAGGGTTGTAGTTTGTTAATGTAAGGCGAAGGTGCTGTTACATTAATCAGTTGCATACTAAAACCCTTTTTTTTTTTTTTTTTTTTTGTTGTTTGTAGTGTTTAATAACTACTATACTAGTTGCGTTTTTTTTAGGAATTTAAATCCTGTTTTTTTTCCTAGGGTTGGTTAGTTGTTGTAAGGCATTAGTGCTTATTGCAATGACCGGTAGCAGACTAGTCCTAGATTCTTTTGTTGATACTAGTTATCACTTTGTTTTATTTCAATTTAGTATTGTGTTAGGGTTGTCAATCTTGTAATAGGGTTGTCACTTTTTGTAATAGGGTCGACACTTTTTGTAATAGGGTTGTCACTTTTTGTAGTAGGGTTGTCAACTTCCAAAAAAAAATAATTTTGCACTTGCAAAAATTATTTTTTTTTGCGGGAAAAGGGGAAATGTAACGTACATTTTGCATGGTTCGTTACATGGAGATTTTATATCGCTAAATGCAGATAATTTAGTTCACACTTGTACTTCCACAGATTATTAAAAGTTTTTTTCTGTTTGACATGTTATGCCATAAAGCACAATTATAGGCCGGCGTACACTTTCGTATTTTCTTTAAAATAAACTTTTGGCTTAAAATTAAAATAAATCGTAATATTTTGATAGTGGTGTTTTAGAAATAAAACCATGTAATAAATTTTAATTATTTAATGTAAAACATAAAATCGATATTAGTTTTGTTACCATAGATAAATGTATTACGAAACCTTGTGATATAGTCTACATAAGTGAAGGCTTAAGTTGTCTGTGGTGGATTGACATTCCTTTTCTTCTTGAACGTCTCGGCGTAAAGAATGTCGTCTTGGAAATTTTTTATATTTTGGGGGATTTAGCATTCATTGGTTTCAAAACAAGTATTAATTATTTTTGTTAGTTCGTCGCAACGACAGGGGCGATGGGTTTTGTAAGGGACGCTGGGGGATCGCCGCGTAATATGCGTACGTGAGAGACGCCAACCTTACCTACCTCCTACTTGGAAAAAAAAGCGCAATTTGCGGTAAGAATTATATCAAATTATACTTTCTCTTAGTGGATTACTTAAATTCTAACCATTTAAATTTACGAACAAGAGAATGACGGAGTTTTCCGTTGTTTCAGTTTTTTCCCATGGAGTAATTTTTTATTGGAGGATAAATTTTCCCTTCTATAATGTTCCACTGTTAATTTTTTTTTACTTACCCTCGCTTTCGCGAGTGAGTAACTTTCCCTTATGGATTTATAGTTTAACTTATCAAAAAGGGCGATGTTTCCCTATTCTATTTAGATCCTTTTAGTATTTCCTATTTTTTTTTCTTGACCTTTGATGTCAAACATACTTTTCTTTGGCGGAACATAGTTTCCTACCTACCTTTATACCCTATCGTATGAAGACTGGAGTTATTGCCCCGGGATGACGAAGCCCTGCCTCGGAGTGAGCCAGTGAAGGTGCAGTCTTGCAGTCCACTGACAAGGAGGGGACTCGACCCATCTCGAGGGAGTTTTGCTTTGCATAAGTACATCGATTATAAGGTACAAAAGTTATATTATATACCACGCACCACCCACTACGCAACTTAGTTTTCAAGTCTTAGATCTATTTATAATTAAATTAAATTATTAAATATCTGTATTGCACTAGTGACAACGTTAATACAAACTTAATGTGAATACCGTTAATAAACAACTGTTTGTTACTTTCTTTGTTTAATTTCTCTCCAACAATAATGTCATGTATTAGTTTTTTTCTTGTCTTATACTGAGTAGTCCAACGCCCGCCTTGAGATTAGAAGTTCAATGGTTTATCCGGCTTTGTTATCCGCAGACTTGACAGGCAAGTAGCTCCTCTGGCGCCCGTGTTTCCTGGTTTATTTAATTAATTATGTACTTAAAATTGAGGAGCTACCATCTCACAACATCGGAGATCAACTAGCTTACTTGCGGGTATTTACCTAGTTAAAAAAAACATAACAAGGTGGTGTTTAGTCAACTATTTATTGTTTACATCTTCAACTTATCTTTTCTAAATTGTTTTCTTTTTTTACCATTGTAGCAACCAAACCTATTTTCCTTTTTTTTATTTGCTACAACCCGTTCAACGAACTTGAGACAGGCAATTATACATATTAATTATTTATTTTCGTAATTCATCATCAAAGTTGTAACTTATAACTGTCTCACTGCTAAGGACTCGGCTCATAACACAGAATGTGGAGTAAGGGAAACTGAACACCATACAGGCAGTGCAAATCGCAGTCTACACACACCATCAGAACTACAGAGAACTCCAGGTCTGCAGGTTTCCTCGCAATGGTGTCCTTTACCGAAGCAAGTCATAATTAAAATCTCTATAACTTAATTATGAAAATTAAAAATGTTTTTTTTAAGTTTAGGAGTAAGTACAAAATTTAAAGTATTCAGCTGACACTGCTATTACTGTTACAAAATTCTCAGTTTTGTGTTATGTTGGATGGACAATTAGACATAAACATTATACCATAATTATATTGTTTTCGAAAGAAAACAAATAACTTGCAATTATTTATTTGTATATCAGGTATTTTTAATTCTAGTATTACTAATAATGACAACCTGTATGATACAATTGTTATCAGGCCTATCATTTGAAGAGTCCTATGTTCGATTCCCAGCAAGGCAGAAAAATGGTGCGTGTTGTGTATGAAACTTATAACATGGGGAGCCCAAAATATTTAGTGTGCAGTGTTATTTGAGATAAGAATTTTAAGATTCGAATGTACAGTTTTGTATTTTGAGCTACTCAGCATAACAGACATAATAAAAGTAAAGTCCAAATGTAATATTAATACTGTCCTACTAAACTGTTTTAGTTACATAGTATTTAACAGTTATTTTAAAGAGACTTCCAAAAATAGGTCATTTTAATGATAATGACTGGAATGTATCACCCAACTGTGTTGCATTGCAAGGAAATCAAAATGTGCAATAAATAGATGTCAGCTATGATTAGACAATCGTTGTCCTAGTTTTTATGTGTGTGCCACAGCAACCTACACACATCCTTCTAATAAAATATGTTTAGTGTTATTACAAAAACATTAATAAGAATTCTTCTGCTATGTAATAAAGCAATATTCTTTAGGTATAGGCAAGCGTATACAGAATTTTTTTAATAACTTCAATATCTTTTTTGTAATGATTCTTTCAAATAAGGAAATTTTGTGCGTTCAGCACACAATAATATTCAATGTCAACAAGAATATGTAGGTATTTAATTTTAGAGTATGCAGGCATATTTTTTTATTTTTGTATATTCACACTAATTCACAAACACAGTACCTACAGTATTGTGGTGTTAATTTGATAACAGATAAAGATCATTAAGTACATCACCAATAGGTAATAAAATGTTTTGATTAAAGAAATTAAGGAATATTTCGTTTGTATAATATTCTGTTGTGATATCAATGTTATCACTGATGTGAGGTTGTTTGGTATCATACCTACTTTATAACACACTGACTAGGGTTAAATTAAATAAATCATTCAATTTACAACTTACCGCAGAAGAGAATGAAGAAATCCAAAATTATTTTCCGCAAAATAAACGAAGAATCACCGTCGAGGGTAATGGAATGGATACGAGAAGTCGTCTTAGGTTCGTTTCTCTCCATTTTTATTGATTAAATTGTATAAAACACAAGTTAATTGTTCGAATAAATTAATTTTACTACACCGATTACGCAGATGTTACGAAACGTCAAAGCTACGCCCGTGCGCGCTCACACGACTGTCAAACTATCAACACGTCAGACATATAGCGCATGCGCGCGCCGACTGACTGAACTATTGAATGAAAATGAGAATAAGAACCAGCTATTAACAAAACAAAACAACGAATTTATGGAGTCAGTAACTGCAACATTAAAATGTAGGTATTTAAATGTATTGTACTATTGTACACAATTACACATTCACTGATAAGATAAGTTAAGATAATGTGTTTCGTTCGTACAATCGCAACGATTGGCCTAGTAATTAACAAATTCTGCATGCACGTGTAATTTTTCTTACTTTAGTAAGTACCTACCTACTTATTTGTACACAACTTGCTGTTTTCTGCGGCTTTGCCCGCGTGGAAGTAATTTTGACTTAATTTTATATAAACTTGCAAGCCCTAAGGTAACGGTACCAGTTATGGACAATTTAAGGACGTAAACTAATCATTTTAATTAATAAAAGATAAAGTTTTCGTTTACTTATAAAAATGTTTATTACATATGATATACAAACTTAGTTGCTTTAACTAAGGACTTAACTACTTCTAGTAGAACATTTTAAACCAATTAAAAAATTCAAAGAATACATACAATCAACCACTAATGGACAAGTCAAAAGCCAATAATGGACATCTAGTTATGGTCATGTTCCAGAATTGGACCCTCAGTAATGGACACTTACTTATTGAACAGAAAAAAATTGTTTTGTATGACCAATTAGTAGAAAATATTTTTGTAATAAACCCGTATAATTTGCTGCTGTCCATTAGGTGAAACGTCAAAAACGTCAAACTTCCGGTACCAGTTACGAACATAGCCTATTTTAGCAAAACAAACTGTTATTTATTGTATTTCTACACTAATTTGAATTGATTGAGAAGGAATATACAAACTCTACAATCTAATACACGGTCAAAAACAACTTAAAAATTAAAATCAAAATGTTCATAAGCAACTTACCTCCTTAAACGTAGGTATCTATTTGTTATAGTGCGCCCAACTTATCTTTGAAATGGCAAAAATTGGAACTAACGCCGCCATGTTAAAAAGTCATTCATAAGTACGTTGTAGTCATTCATCTGTCAGTTACTATACTCCGACTTTTAATCATATCTCTATGCTTTTAATTCGATTCCTAAAATGACATTTCCAGTGTTACCGTTTTTTATTATCACAAAAATAGTGTTGTAACCTGGACGCAAATGATTCGATTTGATAAAAATATTAATCGGATTATAATCGTTTCGCATAATTTAGCAAATCGCTAAAATACTGCATGAAGTTATTACAGGATCAATAACTACACATAAAAAATAATTATTATAAATTTCCCCCTACATTAATTGTTAAGCGCTTTTAGTGCATGTATGTACTAAAAGCATGCATGTGCCGGTGTTTAATATTTTTTGTTTACTATATAATTTTAAATAAATAACCTTTCCGTATTGTTCTCTGATTTTTTATTATACTTATTTTATTAAAACACATTATAATAGACATATTCAGAAATGAAAATCGAATAATCAAAACATCGTTCGTTAATCGTGTGAGTAATCACTATTATTTCAAAGCTGACAACATTATTTCGAAAAGTGACATTAGCTTACGTCAATTTAGGAATCGAATTAAAAGTCGGAGTATAGTGTGCAATGATTGGTCAAATGCGTCCGACAGCGCCTCGCTTCATTTCAATCTTAAGTTGGGTTTACTGTAAGAAATTTGAACGACTGACAAACAAAACTCTTTGGTAAAAATTTTGTGGTCTTTGTGGTCTTTGGTAAACAATTACCCTGTTCTAGGATCATGGTAGTTTCTTATTTTCGTAGGTTTTATTACGAATGTCCATCACTGGTACACTGTCCAAGACTGGTACGCTTACCTTATTTGACCCACTTGGGGGAGGAATATGACCAAATACGTTCTTATTGGACGTCTATTCAAAGCGATAAGGTACGTAGTTATACATATATACATAGGTGTATCATTCAGACCCTTCAAGTTTTCTATAATGCATACAATGTGGCAAAATATTAAATTCATAAGCAAATACGCAGGGCTTTTATGATATCACCAGCTTTTAGAAACTTGGTAAATCTTTACGAAAATGTCGCGTTTTAACTATTTTAAATAAGATCAACAATGTTATACGATGGAAACTGCAGAATAACATTTTAATTTATTTTATTATAGTACACGCCTAAACTGGGAGGCTTTGAAAATACATATTTTTTCGTCTAAATTCTGATTCTATTAAATGCAAGTTAAGACAGTCGTTTCATTCCAACTTGACAGCAAGAGGGTTAAGAATTTCATTGAAAACTCAACGCTAGACGGAACCTTTTGATCACTGCGCTGTAATCCCTTGTGTAAAAAAACTATAGAAGACGGCTCCTTTAGTCATCGGTAGCTATTGAGCTGACACCTGTGGGTAAAGTTATTATTTATCTTACTAATGGTTCATTGAAATTAAAATTAGTTGCGTCGTAAAATATGTGATATTTTCAATATAAGAAAAAATATAAATTATAGTAACTGTCCTCGCTAAGCTTCAGAAAACCTTATGAAAAGGTACTCAATACCCTCTGCTCTGCAATCAAAAATGTTTAGATTGGTTCTTCAAAACATAATAATTGTTTTATTTGGGAACTGATTGAAATAACCATCATCATTGCAACCCATGACTGACATTTAAATTTTTAAAACGCACATAACTCCGAAAACTCAAGTTTGCGCCATGGGATTCGAACCCGGACTCCATTTTTATATAAAAGAGTATAAAAACCGTAATAACTGTTTTAATTTTTTGATTAAGGATTTGGAAGTTGACCCGCGTCGATGAATGTCACTACAAATATGTACCAGTACGTCATGTGACTCACGCGATGTGACGTACCTACGGCACGCGCGGTTCGTCGGCGCGGGTTTCTTTTCACTATAAAACGGTACTAGAGACTTGTAACAAACGATCATGCCGCAGCATCCTGAAAGAGCCGTCAACTGCGACCGACCCTAAGGGCGCTTTTAGTGTCATGCGGATTTGGTCACGCACGCGGGATTGCTCCGCATGCGTGAAATTTCACGCTGCGGATCATACGCAGTTTAAGTTTCAAGTCTTCTGCGGGTTGACGTGCGGGTTGCGTAGACGATTAGTACTTACAATACGGTGCGTGCGCCCCGCACGACTCTAAAATGGGTACTGAAGTTGTATGGATAGGCCACGCATGCGGATGCCCCGCTGCGGGATGACGCTGACGCCCCGCACAGCGTCCCGCATCCCGCATGCGTGTTTCACGCTTTACAGTAAATTCTTTAATGAAATTGTTCTTTGCGGGTGCTACGCATGAGGAGCAATCCCGCGTGCGTGTGCAAATCTGCATGACACTAAGGGTCGATTCAGACATATCAGTGAAGTCTCAGTTCCGACACAGTACCTACCGGCAAATTTTTCATACATTCTCGGCATTGTGTGACAATGTGTCAGTATGAAAAATTTGCCGGTACCTACTGTGACGGAACGGTGACTTCACTGATATGTGTGAATCGTCCGTAAAAGCGCCCTAAATATCGTTAGGTAGGTGTCCCACCGCCGGCAAGTTGGCGAGTGAATCCCGGCTATTTACTCGCTCAAGACACGTACAAAAGATAAATAAATGACATATCGTGTAAAGAAAAGAGACGCATATATATTATGTCAGCGAGAACTTGCTGACTGTTCATACTGCCGGCGAGTAGGTACCTACTCGCGAAAGATGCACTCGCTCAGTGAGTCGGCGAGTACCACTCGGGGGCGAGTATTCGCTCTCTGCCCCTGCCAGGCTAGAAAATTTTCAAAAACAAAACACTCGTGCGTGCAGCGAGAAGAGCTGCCAAATATTGCTACAAAAAATCTCCATAGATATCTGTGCAGCGTCATCTGTTGTAAACTCTAAATCCTATTTAATTATAATGCCCGATTGTACAACAAATAGTTAAGATAGATATTACAAGATGGCGCTACTAAACAGTGCAAAAGGTTAAGAGGAACAGTGCCATCTAACTATTATTTGGAAACTACAAGTTGAGAGTATAAAGTTAAGTTTATAAAACTGATAAGAGATGGCGCTACTAACAATAAATGAAATTTTTAGTCAGACCAACCTATATACCTGTAGCAACTACTTTTATATTGTAGTCAGATATTTGTAACACCGATTTATTGTTTTTTTCTATATTGGTTTAATCAGGTCTGCGGGTCTCCAGCATCAGCTCTTTACTCAGGAGAACTTTTATGATCAGGGGTTTCTATCATCTCTCTTGTAGGTAGGTACTGTTACGAAACTACCTTAGTTAGACGCTTCCCTGATGGTCAGGGCGCTCGCTTATCTCTGAAAATCCCAGGGAAACTGATAGTCCACTGGTGGTCGAGAATGGAGGAACTCTGTCCCCCTCAGCGTCTCATGTGGCCCTCGGTCGGCACGACTAAATATTTGTTCTAACAGCAATTGTGTTCTGGTTAGGAAGGTGTGGAACTGGTTACACTTTTTAGGGACCATTTCAGTCGTCAAAGGTAGCAACACATTTGTGACCGAATTAGAACAATAGGTATCTAATATGATACTATCTAATAAAATACTAACATATAATAATATGAAGTCGGTTAAAAAGAGGATGAAACACAAAGACAAAAACATTATAAATAGAAATATTTTTGGCGTCTATTGGCCCAATGAAGATCTTTCTTACAATTTTCCCCCAAATATCTCCTATTCTCGGACGAAATCACAAAACCAGTTACATTTTTATTGGTCTACCTACAATAGGTACCTACCTACCATACCTAAGCTCAAGTGTCTATTTACCTATAAAATTCATCGTTGACAAGGCTGGGATAATCCAGGCGGCCTACAAGTGGTCCAAATCGAACTGTTTGCCGTCCGTTTTACCTGTCGACATACGCCTTTGTTACATTATCCGACAAGGTATGACGTCCAATCTTCAAAGCGGCTGAATTTACTTCACTGTAGAGAGCAGGAAAATATTGAAGCTCTTGGAAAAACCGTAACCGGTCCCTATTTTTAGAAAAGGTTTATCCCTAGAAATCAATCCGATTTGCGTTTTTATTGTAACGGGTTCTCACGATTGTTGTTTTCAAGGTGGTTTTATCGTGATCATGATCCATGTAACTCGGACGAAATATCGGTAGTAAAATTCAATGAAGACTATTTAGGACCTGCCAACAAAATGTTTAGGTAATGTATTTGTATTCGCAATGATCATAAAAAAATCACAAATACTTAGATACCTTTAAGGTCTTGTGTACCTTTTTGGTTGTATATGATAAACTAAACTAAAACTAAAATAAACTATATAAAGTTATTAAAGTGCACGTCTACGATATAATATAATGCAAAAACTGTTTAATGAACATAAAATATTCTTACTTAGTTTATGTTTAAAAATGGTACGATTTTTTTTGTGGCTACATTTCTTAGAGTAGGTAGGTATAATACCATTTTGTAATCTTGATTAGATGCGTCAACTTTAAAAAAAACTGGCAGCAGTAGTGTTCATACTTTTTTACACGCTTTATATTAGCTTCACTTGTATGTTTGTAACCGACTTCTTTGGGCGGGATTTTGACCCACTTTAAACGGCCAGATTTCGTTCAAACTTTGTAGATTTATCCAGTTCCGATGACATTACACTAATTTGATAAAATTATTTCACACAATGATGAGTCAAAGTAGACTGAAAGTAAAAATCTTGCAAAATTTTAAGAGAATTTTGGTGTTTATTTGAGTTTTGTGGAAAAACTGCAGGGTTTCTGGGATTTTTAAGAATTGTGATGAATAGTAGTACTTTAGATTGCCGATACAAAAACAAATCTGAAATATTTGAAAAACTGTGGTCGTGGTAGCTCAAAATAACACAAAGGGTGTAAATTTTCCAAAATTTAATTTTTTATGAAAACAAAAAGAGCTGGATTTTTTTCTTATTTTCCCTGAAGTAGTCATGAGCAAGTCCACCTTCCAGTTCCCGTTTATCGTTGATTTATGGGACACGTTGCCTTACATGGTTACCTACATTTTAGTAAGTAAAATTTGAAATTAAAAGTAGGTAGGTAGCTAGGTAGCCATATTGTAAACAACGGGCAAAAAGGTAGTGTAAAATAATAAATAAATTAGTTTCATGATCACTGATCATTGTTTTAAGATCGGTGTGAGCGTAATTGGTGGATAGGTACATACTAAAATACCTACTCCAGCTATCAAACGCTCAAAGACTGTTGAGCAATAGCGGACGCGGTGGTATTTAGACTAAATCTAAATAAATAGAGATAGGTATTATTTGATTGTTTCTGACTTGTGAATGTAAGAATGTAAGAACTACATATATTGCTGATACATTAAAGTAAGTTAGATAGGTAGGTATAACAAAAGGAAAACAATAAAATTGAAAAGCTGGCAAAATTCTGCAAAAATTAAGTTCACAACTTAACTATTTCATTTACAATTGTTCCGATGTACTTATATATAAACTTGTCAAGCTTAAGGATATTTCAAGTTTTTTACAACATTGCTGCTATAGTATAGGTAGGTAGTTCTCCCAGTACGAATGGTTACGGTTTGAAAATATGCTTTAGGTAGAATGGGTAGAAATTACGAATGTTGTGTCATTATACCATAGCCATAATTTCAATCACCTTTTCAAGCACCTGTTAAAATGTTAAGTTTCGTGTCTCTGATGACTAAACATGGAGTTGTTTTCTTTAACCGATTTCAAAACAGAAAGAGGTTCCCAATTCATTTTTTTTTATTATGTTTGTCACCTGAGAACTTTCGACTGTGTGGACATATTTTGATGATTTTCTTTAATGAAAAACTGGTGATCAACGTAGGTAGTAGGCCCATATGAATTTCAGCGACTTAATAATATCTATAGTCCTACAAGCATCACAGAGACAGCGCTTTACAGGTAAGGCAAACTGTAAGGCACTGTCTCTGTCACCCACGCGCCAAAAGATCCTTGTAGGACTTTACTTATATTTTTTTATGGAATTAAGGTAGCAAACGAGCATGCAGCACCACCCTTCCGCCGCCGCCCATAACAACTGTGACCGACGTAGAACTAGACTCAAAGGGACTAGGATGGTTAGTCCAGTTAGTAGATGGTGTTAGAATATTTAGTTAGTTGGTTAGTTTGTTAATAAGTGTGAGGACAGGGACTGTTAGTGATAAGTAGTTCTGTTACTTAATGTTAGTAATAGTCCAGTTAGTTATTGTTAGTATGAGTCTCGTTCTAATTCGGTCACAGATGCGTTGCTCCTGAGGACTGAGATGGTCGCCTCTAAAAAAATGACCTACACACACTTATTTATGTGTCCTTCTGTCTTCAAGCCATTAAAGGGCCACGAGCACAGGCTGCACAGGTCTTTACTCATCCATGAGGAGGTCTAGAGTATACCTCACCAAGCTGCTCCAGTAATGTCCAGTATGGTTAAGTAGAGGATGTCCACTTAAAGATATCTACTTACTAATAAAAAATTAAACCGACTTCAAGGCGGATTCTGCAACACACGATGTTTTCCCTGCTGCTAACCCTGTTTCTCTATCCTCTATCTCAAATGCTAGACTGAATCTATTTTAACGAAACTTGCACTGATCCCTAAGTTGTCCAATACAACTAAAGAGAAATCATTTCAATTCTACATAAAGTTTTTGAGTTCTTCGTGGACAAACATTGTGTATGTTATTATGTTTGGCACACGTGTCTAGAAGCTGAACATACACTAAACATACCTACTCAAAAACACGTCCAATTGATAACCTCTTTTTTTGAAATCGGTTAATAAAAGCTTTTTCTTTTAACTGGGATGTCAAACCTAAACACAAGTTATTTTTTTATTTTCATCTAATCTGTTTAGTTTTCCCCACTAGCACTGAATAAAATAACATAATTCTGAGGCATAGTTACGTTCCCACCTGCGGGTATCGTCGTAATTTGCCCTAATGCCACAGTTACAGCCATTCTGTAACAAAGACGGTCCCCAGCCGAGGGTTCGGAGTACTGTCGAGTACGCGCAGTATTCCAAATGTCGCCAATACTGGAAAAATATTGTCGCTAATACCATGGATAACTATAGGTAACTTGCGGCAAGTGATAACTTGGGGTAACGTTTTATACGGGGACTTTGTTGCGATTTCAAAAAAAAAATATTTTGTTCTTTTTCTTCTCAGTGATAGGCACATTCTTGGCAGAGTAGCTGTTGTGGTCCTATAATGAGAGTAGAGTCCAATCGGGAACCGCTATTTCTACCGCCATTATAATATTGCCATTACAGCAATTGTGACTCGGATAGAAAATTGTGGGGCCGGATACACTTTACGGCGTCCATCTCAGTCCTAAAGGGTAGCAACGAATCTGTGACTGAATTAAGACGAGATTCTTGAGTCTTGTTCTGGGTCGGTCACAGACGTCAGAGTTGTCGTGGGCGGTAGCGGAAGGATGGTACTGCCTGCTAGTTTGCTACCTTAATTTCTTCAAAAAAACATTACGATGGTGGTGGGTAATCTTTATATTCTCACTGAAAAATGCAGGTCTCGCATTTCGGCTCCGCCTAGTTCTATTCGTGGCATTGTAATAAAATAATATGAGGCAACATTGAGTTACGAAATTTGATTTTTTACAAGCTTCAACTTACCTTGCATGTTTTGTTTGGGTCTAATCTTACAAGCTGAATTGAAGTCATTCATCATACTCCAGTGACTTGAAAATTTGCACTTGACAACACCTCAAGGATTTACAGTAGGTATAGTGTTTTTTTTGCTTTGCGTTTATGTTTCACTTAACTTTATTTATAAAAGAGTGTTTTAGTTTTAATACTAGTCCTACTAATATTATAAATGCGAAAGTTTGTAAGGATGTATGTGTGTGTGTGTGTGTTTGTTGCTCTTTCAAGCAAAAACTACTGAACGGATTTTCATGAAACTTTGCAGTAATATAGCTTAGACATCGGAATAACATAATTTGTTAAAATTTATAGAGATTTTTGAAGGGACTGGTTTCCCGAAGCGAAGCGAGGGCAGATGTATATCATAACAAAAATAAACAAAGACCCATTTTTAAGTTAGGTATGTACATATACTTAAATAAAGAAAAAGGTTTAGACATATCATCATCATCTCAACCCATCGTGGCACACTATTACGTACCTAAGCATGAGTTTCCTTTCAGAATGAGAAGGTTAAGGCCATAGTCCACCACGCTGGCCAAGTTCAAATACGCAGACTTCATACATCTTTGAGTTTTGCGAACTCTCTCCGGCGTCCAAATTTCGTTGCGATGTTTTCCTTTTTTTAATTGCACCCTGGGATTCGAACCCGGGCCCCCCCGAGTATGAGGCAGATGTCTTAGCCTCTGGGCTATCACCGCGTAACCCACTAGGCTACCACCGCGTAACATTTACATGATACTAAATACACATAACTAGAGAAAGTTTAACTTAATGTTTCCAGAGATGTGAAGCTTTCCAGTTCGCACTTGGCCAGCACACATTGTATGTAGAGGCCAGTAGAGCCAAGTTCAGAGTGGAATAGTCGTGAATCCTATTATCCTATTAATATTATAAATGTGAAAGTTTGTGTATTTGTTTGTTTGTTTGTTTGTTACTCCTTCACGCAAAAACTACTGAACCGATTTTCATGAAATTTGGCACACACATAGAGGGCAACTTAGATTAACATATAGGATATTTTTTATCCCAGAAATCCCGCGGGATCGGAATTTACGCGGGAAAACCTTCTTCACGTATGGGGTATAAATAGCTTTGTTACTCCTTCACGCAAAAACTACTGAACCGATTTTCATGAAATTTGGAACACACATAGAGGGCAACTTAGATTAACATATAGGATATTTTTTATCCCAGAAATCCCGCGGGATCGGAATTTACGCGGGAAAACCTTCTTCACGTATGGGGTATAAATAGCTTCTAAACAAACATTAATATAAAACTAACAAACATTAATATAAAACTAACAAGTCTGTCTTCCCGGAAATCCCGCGGGATCTGGAGTTACGCGGAATAAACTCCTGCGCGTACGAAGTAGCGGGCACACGCATAGAGGGCAACTTAGATTAACATATAGGATATTTTTTATCCCAGAAATCCCGCGGGATCGGAATTTACGCGGGAAAACCTTCTTCGCGTATGGGGTATAAATAGCTTCTAAACAAACATTAATATAAAACTAACAAACATTAATATAAAACTAACAAGTCTGTCTTCCCGGAAATCCCGCGGGATCTGGAGTTACGCGGAATAAACTCCTGCGCGTACGAAGTAGCGGGCACACACAAAGAGGGCAACTTAGATTAACATATAGGATATTTTCAGAAATCCCGCGGGATCGGAATTTACGCGGGAAAACCTTCTTCGCGTATGGGGTATAAATAGCTTCTAAACAAACATTAATATAAAACTAACAAGTCTGTCTTCCTGGAAATCCCGCGGGATCTGGAGTTACGCGGAATAAACTCCTGCGCGTACGAAGTAGCGGGCACACACATATAGTATTATAAATGCGAAAGTCTGTCTGTGACGTTTTCACGACTAAACCACCAGTCCGATTTGGATGAAATTCGGAATGAAAATATTTGAAGACCCAGAGTCACACATAGGCTAATTTTTTTTAAAAAATCAACCCCTAAAGGCTTGAAATAGGGGATGAAAGTTTGTATGAAAACAACGATTTTGATGAATTTTCCCAGGAAGATAGTTGATAACGTACTTTCTCCCCCACTTCCCCGGTATAACCGAATAAACGATATAAACGAATTCCACGCGGGCGAAGCCGCGGGCAAAAGCTAGTATAGACATATTCTGTGTCTGTTTGCATTTACTATTGGTAAGTACACGGAATAGATCTTCCTTAACTATTTTATTGGTAGGTGCCTATCTCTACATATTTTATAAGCGTGACAAAAAGAAAGACATTTTAGGACATGTAAAAAAATTTCAATTTGTTAATACCTATGTATCTAATTATAATTTAATTTTCAACTAAAACTTTCAGGACTTCGAGATAATTGGGTTGTAAGTTTTAAAATAGGTAAGTATCTGTAATGATTTTTTAAATAGGAGGTAAGTAGAATAGTAACAAGTTGAATAGTGAAAGTTTTGTGTATTCTTTAAATTCAAACTTTAAGTAAGAAAAAATCATGACCGTACCATAACCTTAAATTAGCCTATTTTATTCCCTAAATATCTATTGTACCTATGTTGTATTACATACCTACCTAACAATAGAAAGACATTAAAAAGTGTATAAGCCTATAATGGGAATCTAAATAGTGTGAAGCGCTCATAGCCCCTCGGCTTGCGTCGATAGGAAGTGATCGACTGAGTTAAGCAAGCGGGCTAGATCAATAGATAGATGGTTCATTTCAAATTTTGTTTATTCTTCAATGAACTTAATCTTCAATATATATTATGCAATAAAATAAAACATTTCCGTGTGTGATTGAATGAGTGACTGACATACAACACACTGGTGAAACTACCTACTGAACGCAAGAAGTTGAAATTTGGCATGTCGGTATCTATGTTTCTAGGAGAGTATACGGCGGTGACACTAAGATAGAATTTTTAAAAATTTCTCCTTAAAGCGGGGAAAAACGCGGGTGAAATCCCGTGGACACAACTTGTTAGTAGGTAACTAAAATTTATGGACCACTTTCGTGATTCAGAGGGCAACGTCGTCGGTCCTGTTTGCTATCGTTGTATAACAATGATTAAGCTACCTCGGAGGCCTTCGGATGGTGTACATACCTCCCTATATTATGGGCCTTCTAAGTTATGAGGAGAGCCCAGTACTCAAAACTGGACCAATACTTACCTATGGGTTCAAGACAGACATTAAATAAAACTGCACCAGTTTGACAATAATTTTGAGGTTTTGGTCTCTACCAAATTATTAGTCGTAAAATAATTAATTGTTTTGATGGTCAATTAACTCTACCTATTCGCTTTTTATAGCCAAAGCGATTTAATCGTACCTAAACAAATTAATTTTCTACTAACTACCTATACATATTTAAATATTTTGTTACTATTATTTAAAATAAAGTTGGATAATCGCTGTCAAACTCTCTAAAAGCAAATTTCTAAACTCCAATAGAATTTACATTTTTAGAAAATTTTGCATACCTACCTAATTTATTTTCAAGTTTAGGTACTTATACATAATAGAGTAATAATATACATAATAGAGTGATTAATAATAATAGATAAGTAGCTAGAATAAATAAAAATAACAAGGAATTTCGTTCCAATAAACACATAACAAATGGCAAAAACGTGGACAGACGCAATGCAATAAGAAATAACTTACCACACATGGTAGGTATACTGCCTGTAGGTAAGTATCTATCCACTACATATTTAAATGTAAGAGAACTTCTACTTAGGTAATTGTAGAAGGAAAATACTAACAAAAATAATAATAAGTATACCTAGATATACCTATATAGGTTGACTAAGAATATAGAAAACTTGTATTTAGTGCGCTAAAGTTTCCATTTTTATGGCAACAGTAGATTATAGTAACGCTCATGTGCAACCACTATTCTTTCACGACTACTTATTAATAGTTTTTGGCATTTTAGCACAAAATAATCACTCAAAACAACAAAATAAATCATGACAAACAACTCAGTGACAAGCAATTTACGAGTGACGTTTGGCGAGGTTATCTATAATCTCGGTCAACCTATACCTACTTAAGGTAGGTAAATACGTACCTACGTAAGTAAGGTGGCATAAAAATTCACCTAAAATTATTTGGTTCGATACTGTAGTAAAGTTGCTGTTGAGTTTGACCTTGATTCTCGCGCGAGGTTTCCCAGGTTCGATCCCCGCGGTAGGTAATCATCTGCATTGTAACAGACGAAATCTATTCTCAAGTTGAGTACCTATGACGCCTCTTCTGCGGAGAGCTGAGTACCTGAGGGTTTTTTTTATCGTTCATCATATTGTACCTAAAATTACTTTAATTACTGAAATGTTAAGTAGGTACCTACCTATAATAGGAATAAGTTTATTTACCTCTGTAAGTAAGTAGGTATCTAGGTATCTATCTAGTCATTGAGTCGTAGCTAGATGATATGTAGGTAGGTACCTAATAATTAAAAAAATATATTTATAAGCCACGATATAAAAGTAGTAAACACCAAAAACGCGAGACAAAGAACAAACCGGCGGGCGCAAGCGAGCGCTTTCTGAAAATTCAAGCTAGAACAACTCGCGTAAAATTCCTTCATTACAGTCAACAATGCCTACGGACGGCTACATACAAATAACTGCCTTCCAATTTAAATAACAGGCTCGCAAAGCTGAAAAACAACCCGTAACCGAAGTTGGGAATAAATTAGCAACCCCCCTAACCCCCCTTTACCCCAATGTGTACATTGTGCAAAATATTATTTGCCTTGCCAGACAATAATAGGATCTAATGCCACGCCCTGACATGTTAGCTTTGGGGAGCTCCGCCCAATCGACTCCATTCCTCGATTGGTCGTGACCGGCTTCCGTCTCTGTCTGACGTGTCTGCCGTCTCCCTCGCACGTGTAGCTTTTCCCTCGACGCCCGAGGGGCAAATGTTTTGCTAGGAAACATAATATATACGAGGGTTTTCTAGAGCCCCGCTCGCATTGTCAGCCCGTTTCGTTTCGCGAATATTTTTTAAGCGAGTTTTATTTGAAGACGTCTACCTGAATGGTGTGTGAGAATTCGTTTTATGAGATTTTTTTTCAATAGGCAGAGAGTCCTTTAGCGCGGGATTAAACGATCCCTTCATACGTATCTCTGTAAACAGTTTCCTTTGGTTGGTTTGTTGGATTTTATCACATTTTTATTACATTTTTTCATCGCTTACCGTGTTTCAGACGGCTTAGACTTTGTATAAAATGATTTCGTCTTTGAGTAGTCTTGTGTTTGATACTGTACAAAATTAAACATGGAAAATAGGTACAAGTAAAATGTTTTTTTTTATTATTTGACTAAGTTACTACATTTATTGCAGTTTAGTAACTATTATTATAAATACATACACAAACTCCTGGCGGAGATCAAAACTAATACCTAACATAGATTAGACACCTACCTATCAAAACCTACTTACTTAATGAAGTACGTCTCTACATACAACAATAACAGCCATAATGTGAATAATAAATCTATTTTGTAGAAAAAACTTATCTTGGTTATACGAATAAGAATAAAACCAACTCAAATTTGTAGACTGACAACCTTACAAGTGTCGAAAGAGCGAACACGAAAAACGACGTCAAAAAGAGTCGGTTCAAAAAATCCCGTCTAACTCTAAATAAATACCGCAACAAAGTTGAATCGATAAGCACGGGCGGTCTGATAATTATTAGTCGACGGCCTGAAATTCATGCACAAAGCTCCGACCCGCAGTAATAATAACGACAATTGTTGTGTTTACTGAAACGTAAACGTACCGGGCGGTGGGGGAACCCCCCGGTCCCCTGGGCCCGGGGCGGGGCCTGGCGGGGCTCCTCCGCGCGGCCGGGGCCCGCTGCAGTCAGTGCCGCGCCACGCGCCCCGACGCACCTCTGACATGTGACGTCAGCATGGAAGATTGTGATCTTGGTCCCTACCGCGACATGATCATCGAGGGCGAGCTACCGCTGGACCTGCGCCCGCCGCCGCGGCTCTACCTCCCGCACTACCTGCACGACCGCGAGGAGTACCCCCAGGATGATACATACGTCTCCGTTGACGAGGATACCCCGGACCTGCCGCCGCAGTCCAGCGATTCGGAAAGATACGACGCGTCCAGTCCCACCGAAACGAAGCCCAGCTCGCCGAAAAAGCCGAAGCAGAAATCTTCGTCCCAACTCATCAAACCACCGTACTCGTACATCGCGCTCATCACCATGGCCATCCTTCAGTCGCCTCACAAGAAGCTAACGCTGAGCGGCATCTGTGAGTTCATCATGACGAGGTTTCCGTATTACCGTGAAAAGTTCCCCGCGTGGCAGAACTCTATCAGGCACAACTTGAGTCTCAACGACTGCTTCATAAAGATCCCGCGGGAGCCGGGAAATCCCGGGAAAGGGAATTATTGGACGCTGGATCCTTTGGCGGAGGACATGTTTGACAACGGGAGTTTTCTCCGCCGCCGGAAGAGGTATAAGCGGCCGGCTCCGTCCTTACAGCACGCTCACGCGGTGGTCGCCATGCTGGCGAGGGAAGCATACGCGCCCCTGCTTCCTCTGCCGTGCTACCTACCACCGACTCCTTTGCTGACGCTACCCCGGCCGCCGCCGGCTGCATTACGACCGGTTCCCTTACCTCTAAGAGTCGCGGAGACCACAGATACGCGCAGCAAGCGATCGCGGAACGGCTTTTCCATTGAATCCATTATTGGGTCTCAAGAAAGCCCACCGACTCCGGAGAGACGGAGCGCTTTCTCCCCGCTCCACCAGGCGGGACCCACGGACGACTGGGCGAGGTGAACGTCTCCCGCGTTCCTGGTGGGTCCCACTTCGCAGCGAGACGTCCCGACGGAACTAGCTGGTGATTTCGTGTATCGGCTCTGAACGATTTTGAATTGAAGTGAACAGTGATTAACTTATTAGACAATGTAAATTTGTAAAGGTTCCCGACTTTATAAGCTATCGTGTATTGATATTACTGTATTTAACGACCAAAACATCTTTATAGTTACCGCTCCGTGAGTGATTGAATGATATTGAATCAGTCCGCGACCAGTTTTCCTATTGAATACGCGAATAATTTAAACATTTTTGTTTATTCAGTTTGTTTTTGCAAAATAAGTATTACAAAGTTCGTCCGTATAATATAAAATTAAGCTAATGTTATGTGCCAAAAATTATAATGACGTTGCAAATTTTTAGAATAATAAAATCTCATAAATTAGTGGAAATTTTTTATGATTAAAAATTACTTAAATGTTGTTTGAAATTGTCTATAAATTATAACTACATATGTCTATAAATTATTTATAACTCGACTATGGTTTCAAATTTTATATGTTTTACATAATCATAATTGTTATTCATTTTTTTATGTTAATATGTTATTCTAAAAAATTGCAATTTGCATAGATAAATCTAGTCATTCCTTGTACAAAGTAGTTAATAATCTTATTGTAAATATTTTGTAAATTCTTTCATTAAGTAGTTAGTCAATAGGTATTTAGCGATTACTACGTTGCCGAACAAATGCTGTATTATTTTGAATGTTGTATTGTAATTGTAGTATATTTTTGTGTAACTATTACGTACTATAAAGTATAAAATACATAAATATAGTGAATATTCAGTGTTTTTTATTCATATTATTTGTTATAAATTGCAAAGCGTTGGACTCTACGACATAGAGTCAATCTTAAGAATAATACATAAATGATGTGCAAAAGTAGTAAAATATTTCTAAATTATTAAATATTACAGATTATTTCACATTTTAAAGTACATTTAGGTATTATAGTTTTACTGGTACTGTAAATAAATATTTTTTTTTCTCCTTTTCAAAGCGCACTCTCTAAAGACTTCAAGACGAAGCTTATTTCAAAGCTTGTATGAGCGTGCTTATTGTTATAACACTTTTTGTCATTTCATTTAATTTTTTTACAAGAATCAGCATCCCACCATAAATGTAGTCAGTCTTCCCTTAGATTGACTGCCAGATACTACTTTTAGTACTAAGCCCATTTTTTTCCTTATTTTTTGTTAAAAAGTTAATGCAATAAATCACGTTTTGTTTAAAAGTCAAATAATTTTTTTTTTAAATCAGACTACCCATATTAAACTAATGTTATCTTTCACACTTTCTATCAGGCCTATAAAGTCAACTACTGGACATCAGCCCTCAAATTGGTGCTCCTCCGATCGGTCCGGCGCCCGCCTACTCCTACGCCATTCTTCTCTCTCTCAGGTCTTCTATTTTCTTAAGCTTAAGTGTCTTCTTCACTTTCAGTCATCGCACCTGGTCGGAAAGCCCTGTTATCCTTTTACCGAGTGGTGTTCGCCACTCGAAATTTTCTACCTCATCGGTTGTCTGACTGTCAAACATCGTGGCCTGCTCACTTACATAAGTCCCTTTGCCACTTAGTTTACTTCACTTACGTCACTTTATTCTTTAGCCAACTGACGCAGAGGTAAGTCGGTGACTTTTCGTTCATCAACAGACTTCATTCCTTTTTAAACATAATGTAGGGTAAACTGAGGAGTAACCGGCTTTTTTTAATGAGAATTGTATGATAGATACTTTGTCTCTGAGAAGTTTACAGAATTATGTAGTTATGTATCTGTCATATTAATTAAAGCATTGAAACATGTGGCCAATTACTAGTTGGTGGCCAGTTACACCTTAGTTTTCCCTTATTGTTTCCCAACGGAGTCTGGGCTTTCGGCTGAATTTAATAACACTTTATTTATGACCTTTAATTCATACCCAAAGTGAGTAAAGTAGAGTTAAAATTTTAAGAAGTGGAGTAGTAATTAATTAGGTAGATATAGGTGCTATAAAGACTAAGAAGAAAAGCTAGCATAAGAAGGTAGTACCTATTACATGTCTTAGAAAAGTAAGTTAACTGCGGTTAGTAAGCTTAATCTTCGCAGGTTGTAATATTTCATCAAACTCTACTTTTTTAAATGAAAGACATTATTTTATTATCTGCTGTAGGTACCTACCCATTTGAGAGGTTAAATCCTTTAAGAAGAATGGCACTTTTAAACCAAGAATGTTAAAGGATAGAAGTTACACTTTTTTAAAGGCGACTTTCTCAGTCCTCAAGGGTAGCGACTTATCTGTGACTGAATTAGGTAGGTACAAAGAGACTTATGAACAATTATTAATAACTAGACTAACAACATTTACACTCATTACCAAACTAAGTAACTAATGTTCTAACACCATGTACCTACTTACTAGATTAACCAATTTAACCATACTAGTCCCTAGGTATTTGAGTTTTGTTCTAGGTCGGACACAGAGGTTATGAATGGCAGCGGAAGGGAGGTGCTGCTTGATCGTTTACTATATTAACTCCATAAAATAAATATCAAATTAAATTTCAAATTAAAAACGACGCATTCACGCTATTACTTAGCTATTCGCTAATTGAGTTCTAATTGATTAGTTGGGACATGCTATCGATAAAGGTCAAGAAACTTGGTATGACAGAATCAGCACGCTATGATTTTGTTAAACGAACATTTCGTTGTCAACACATCTCGCGGTGATAAGTTGATAACGAGCTAAACAAACCGCAATTTCTCCACTACTTACTCACCAAATATTTAATCGCAACAATTAAATCTGGTTGTTAGGGTCGTGAGTATTCTATAAAATAAATTTAATGTTATTGTAGATACCTACGTTTTTATTTTTCACATTAAAAAAATGTTATTTGTTTTTATAACTTTTGTTTTGAATTTTCAATTTGGTGACGATGTAGATAATAAAATAAAGAAACTAACGGAGCGTAGATGTTAGGTAATACAATTTATACACGTATACCTTTAGTAAAACAGTACATAATTATTCGATATCTAAATACCTACTCAACTATGATAATAATTTCTACTAATAATTTCTGTACGAAAAGTAATGGTCTCCTTTCAAAAACATAAATGTGTTAAGAGAGCAAACTTCAATATAATTCAACTTCAACGACAAAATGTGAAATCTATGTAAATGGGGGCCAAGTTCAACGGTCACCTTTAAATTTATTTCTGACTTGGTTCTGACTTGGTTGATTTGGTTCTGACTTGACTAGTTTTCATACCTTTTGAGGCCCACAGGCATTTTATGTCCATTTCCCTTGCTGATCGATATTAATGAAAAATAAGATATTTATGTATTCTTAAAATGTCCAGGTCACATTTTTCCACTCACTCAATTAAAAAATATAGATATATAATTAAAAAGAAATTGCAATAATATTGCAATTTCTTTTTCAGATGAAATTTCTTTGCGCGTTGCGTTCTACCAAATTCGCGCTGTAATACCTATTCAAGTGTTTATTTAAATATTTGGAAAATACCGCAAGTTTTGTTTATTATCTTTATAATTATAGATCGATTAAGTCACAACAATGTTAAATTTTGTGTTGTAACTGATAAAAATATAGCATACAAAATATCACAACGTGAGCAAAGTTCCTTTCAAAATAATTTGCTGTACAAAAATACATAAACATTCGAATGTTATGGTTTTTTTCTTCTTATCGACTATCTAACTGACTCTCAAGAACAGGCATAACAACAATTTACAGAAACATAAATATTGAGACGTGAGTCACATAAGTGTCCGATTTCAAGTACCGCACATGATGACGTATTGGCACTTGAGTCTTGACGGTTTGGAGTTTCAGGTGCGTGGTTCTTTTTTGAAAAAGCTTCAAGATTTCAGATGAAAATAACGAAATCAAGGCAAGTCAGACTAGACTATCCTAAGTTATAAGAAAAAATGATATTTTAAGTTTCATATAAATATCAGGACTGACCACTGAACTTGGCGCCCATTTAGATCACTTCTTTTTTCGTTGAACTCAACAACTAAGGCATGTAATAGATTTATGTACATATTATAACGTAGATCATATAATATTGAATTTGGCTCTAATTTCACATTTATGTTTTTGACGCGGTTATTATTTTCTGGGTCTTTAAACTAATTCATGATGGTTTTTTAGACTGATGCATAGAAATAGAAAATAATATGTTATAGACAGACAGAATCAGATATTTCGTAATGAATTTTCTGTCGCATTAGTGTGTAGGTATAATAAAATAAATTAAGACTTCTTTTGCACGTATATTTTTTTCTTGCGAAGTTAAAACTTAGATCAAGACTCAAACATTGGTTGGTTGGTTTGTTACTAAGTGTAAGGATTTGAAAAAGGACTGTTAGTTATAGTTGGATTTGTTGATAGCTGTTAGTGAGAGTCTTGACCCTCAGTCACAGATGCGTTCCTACCTACCCCGTTTGAAATATAGAGTGCTGAGTTTTTAGAGAGTAGGTACCTATCGAGTTTTTACGACCTATGTATAAAGAAAAATATTTAAGTATCTTGCGGAGGATTATATTACAGTTTGACATTCAGTCTCAAATGCGTTGCTACCCTCTTTAGGATGTAGAGTGCTGAGTTTTTTAAGAATGTGAAGGATAGCAAGAACCGCGGAGGATAGTACTGTAGTCAACCCTGAAACAGCTAAAGCAACATTGTATCGTGAGCAATAACAAAATTAGCAACACAAACACCACGTTACCAGTGTAAACGACGCTCACTACAAATGTTTAGTTACGCGTGTATATTATGGCTATTATCATAACCCTGTTAACATAACTGCTTTATTTCAGGCACTATTTATTGTTCCCAAGGTATTTTAGCGGTTAGGGTTGAAACCCGGCTGGCTAGACCACCAGTGATGGGCAAATAGTAAATGATTACCTACAGATTACTATAATAATCGGAAAATTATTCAAAAAGTTCAAATGAACCACAATGGCTATAAAAACTCCTGAAAAGTATAATTTTAATCATCATTCATCTTATTATAGATCATTTTTTACTGGCTACAACCCATTAATGGCCAACTACTGAGCACGGGTCTCTCCTCATTATTGAGGAGGCCTAGAGTATACTCCACCACGCTGCTCCAGTGCGGATTGGTGTGGTTTTTTTACGTATAGGTATTATATCTTAGGTATTATGTTTTGAGATTACTTTTTACATGACACGAAAGATCACTGTAAACTCTGTAAAGTAAGAAAATGTGACATTGGAAGATGTATGATGAACTTTCATTATCCAAATTATCGTCTGTAAGTACGCTCACTTGTAAAATTACTAACATGATATTAAATTAATGTTTCTCAGTAGGTAAGTGATTTTTGTAATCTTATGAGAAATAAAGGATCTTAAACCGTAATTATCATTGGGTAATTGAAATCAAAATGCAGTACCTACATGCTCGTAAATGATACGTAGGAATTTTATTACTATTTATGTACAAAAAAATGTTTATTCATAAATTATTTAACATAAATTTTAAAATTACATTCAAGTTGCGATAAAAAACCGCTATCTTAAATTGTACTTACACGTTTTTTTAAAGTTAAATCATTTGAGCTAAACTTTTATAAATTAGGCATACAAATACAAATAGATAGCCTTTATTATTGATAAAATTTACAGTTATTTCATATTTTTCTACAGTTTACACATATAATTATGATCTATCCCATTCCCATATAACATTACTACCTAATAATAATATTAATATCTAATTAAATTATATTAATTTAATTTTGATTTATTGAACATTAATTCATTTCATATTTATTTACAGTTAATACATAAGTATAATCTTTTTTAATGTCATCCTCCCATCTTATTTGTAGACGTCCCTTGCGTCTTTTCCATCTCTAGGATACCATACAGTAACATCTTTTGGTACTGCAAAATTTCATGAAAATGCATTCTGTAGATTTTGCGTGAAAGAGTAACAAACACACACACACACACATACACGTAGGATGAATAAAAACCGGCCAAGTGCGACCCAGACTCGCGCTCGAGGGGTTCCGTACCATTATGTATAAAAACGCCAAAAAAATCTGGTCTGTTGTATGAAAGCCTCACTTATATATTTAATTGTTTTATTGTAGCCACATATTAGCCACAACGTCATCTCTTGGACCGAAAGGTAACTAAACTATCGCTGAGGTGTCAAAAGTATGGGCGCCAACTTAAATATTTATTTTATTCTATTTTTTAGTATTTGTTGTTGTAGCGGCAACAGAAATACATCATCTGTGAAAATTTCAACTGTGTAACTATTACGGTTCATGAGATACAGCCTGGTGATAGAGGGACAGACAGACGGTCGGACAGCGAAGTCTCAGTAATAGGGTCCCGTTTTACCCTTTGGGTACGGAACCCTAATTAGTAGGATGACTTTTATACATAATGTATATTCATGTAGGTAGGTACAGCAAAAATATTTACCCCTAAATTTCCCTTTAGAGGTAATAGTACATTATGATACAAGTGCGCGAAGTTGGTCATTACAGTCGAGGCGGTATTGCACAGCCCGAGCCGCAAGGCGAGGGCTGTAATAGAGCCAAGACTGTAATGAACAAAGCACACGCGTATCATACGACGTTTTTCAACACACTTGCTCGTAAAGTTGCTATTTTTTCTTTAGTCTTACGCCCGGAATGCGGTTTATTACACACTAGTGCGTTTTACTTTTCATTGCCGCACTAGTGTTTTTCTTATTCCACTTTTGCGGCTCCTTGCGGCTCGGGCTCAATACCGCCTCGACTGTAATGACCAACTTCGCACACTTGTATCATAATGTACTATTATGAAATTATTTAACCTACTTATGGATGTATATTCTTGTGATTGTGTGTTGATAAATGCATATAACGATCCAGTTATAACTAGTTAGGTATGTAAGTACATTGAAAGCCTCACCAAATATTCAAATATTACTATCTGATTTGGAAAATATAACTCCATTTCCGGAGATACCAAGAACATACAATTTGATCGCTTTATATAATTTATGTAAGATATTTGCTGTATTTATGTAAGACATATAGAGGGAATTTGAAAGAGACATGAAGGTATTGGGGAGACCCCATTCTTATGATCGGCTCATCGTTCCATATGAGTAGGTAACCTACCTAATATAGGTATTCTGCTAAACAACAAATGATATTAGGTATTAGGCTTGGTGGTGGTTGGAAGAAACAGATTACATCAAAAAGTGTTTGTAAAAAACCAACTTAGAATAAACATTTCATTCATTTATTAATGTTATTATATAAACTATGTATTATTATTGTTATTATTAGTATAACTATGTATTTTATTGTACCGCCTTAAACCATTCTCTGCACATCCTGAAGGTTGACTGTTAGAGAATGCTATTGTAACGGACGTGACGTAAGCTGATGCAGCCGCCAGCTAAATTGTGCCTAAAGGAGCCGCCTGCCAACGCATCACGTAGCCTTAGCCTTAGTTAGAGCCAAAGCCAAGCCAAAGCCACCGCCCGCCATATTGATGATTCCCTCTAGCCACAGCCAGGCAGCCGTCACAGCCAGACGGTGGAGCGGAAGGTGTCAATATAAGCCAGAGCCATAACTTTAGCCTTATCTGTAGCCATTGACGATACTTTTTGCATGAACTGATGTTATTTGAAAAAGAAAGATGTGACGTTGACGAATTTAATTTGGTATTCGATTTGATGTATTGTCATTGAGCAGAAAATTATAAAATCCTAAAGTAAAAATAGTCGTATTATTTCCCTTCTTTTACATTCAGAAGTGGATAATAATGTTAAAAAACAATATACCTACGTCCTGATACTGGAGAGAATTAAAATCAATGGTCGAAATTGAAAGCGATAAAAGTATTAAAGGAGGGGAGACTTGGACGTGTACTTGTAATGCTTTGGATGTGGATCAGCGCTTCTGGACATTAGGTGACCTCTGTATTGTTTTTACTTTAATGTTTAGCCAGATAAGGTATTACGAGAACTTAAAAATGGGACTTGAATGCTATAATTCGTCTGCATATCTAAAAGGGATGTGGTTAAGACAGAATAAATTATCAACTGGAGCAATAATATCAGTAGTTACATGGCTTCGGGATTAAAATTTCATTGAATTCAAGATTTGAAAGTTCGTTGAGATTTTGATAGTTTGAACTAAATATGAATCGGGTCGGACGGAGATGATATTTTGAGAATGCCGTCGTGATTTTGGAAACAAACATTAATAAAGTTGGGCAGAGACAGGATTTCTTTTTGGAAATGTCTCATGGTAGGTCTGGAAGGGTCGATCGTGGAGAGATACTCGCGTTTGTATTTTGTTGTTACAGGTGATGTTCAATTCCAAGTGCGTATTGCCGCTAGTAGAGAAATGTTGAAGATGGATCTCGTGGAACAGCTGAACAGAGTTAAATTTTTAAGCCAATGACGAACTGATAAGTATACTTACTACGATATGGAAAATAGTTTTCAAGATGCAATGCCATATTTACTTGAAAAGGAAAAATTGTCAAATCTGTCAGATAAAATTTGGGAAAGCCCTCAATAAGAATCCATAATCAGTCTAACTGAAGAAAAGAGCCTTGTCAAAATGTAAAGAGAAATCAGTGAATGCTTATCAGTTTTATAAAAATGATCATTACGTGGAGGAGTATATCTCAGCATAAAAGGTGATGTATGCCATTTCATGTCGCTGTCATCATGCTGTGCCAGTACAAGTAGTTGCTGATTTTGTTAAATTAATAACCCTTTGTGTGCGTTCCAATTGCGGGACGCAATTGTTGCAGGATGGCCGATTGTAACGGACGTGACGTAAGCTGATGCAGCCGCCAGCTAAATTGTGCCTAAAGGAGCCGCCTGCCAACGCATCACGTAGCCTTAGCCTTAGTTAGAGCCAAAGCCAAGCCAAAGCCACCGCCCGCCATATTGATGATTCCCTCTAGCCACAGCCAGGCAGCCGTCACAGCCAGACGGTGGAGCGGAAGGTGTCAATATAAGCCAGAGCCATAACTTTAGCCTTATCTGTAGCCATTGACGATACTTTTTGCATGAACTGATGTTATTTGAAAAAGAAAGATGTGACGTTGACGAATTTAATTTGGTATTCGATTTGATGTATTGTCATTGAGCAGAAAATTATAAAATCCTAAAGTAAAAATAGTCGTATTATTTCCCTTCTTTTACACTATTTAGCATTAAGTCCGCCAATTGTACCACTATTTTGGGGTTCAATAAAGACTAAATAAATAAATAAAAAAAGATGTGGTGTCGTGGGACACCAGGTAGGAACGAAGTTCCTTCGGCTAATGTAGAATCGACACAATTTGCAAAAAAAATCGTTTTATGTAGGTTTTCTTGATTTTTCTCTTAAAGGAGAATGGGCACTTTTGTATGGGGTGCGTACCAACCCTTGTAACAAGTTGCGACTTGTATAAACATGTTGTCCTGGGACTGTTATATGGTATGCATACAAAAATATTTAATAACTGAATGCAGGTAAAGAATTATTTGCATTCCAATGTTTTAAAAGTTTTGTAATAATTAAGCCCTATTTTAGGGTTTCAATGAAATAAAAATATGTGTTACACACATGAAGCAAAAAAATATAGATAGGAGACGGCCTAAGCAACTGTGCACTGTGACTCAACTAGGTCCTGACGTCATCATCACAGTAGGCGTGGCCTAAAGTCAGTTTACCGTCGGCGCCCGTCTTGTGCCCAACGTTATGGACGTTTACATTTTCAAAGAAAAGGATGAAGTGCTGTCTACTCGACATTAGATGGCGACACTTTTCTTATATTTTGAGTCCGTCCCTGTTATATCCTACATTTATTGACATCTAGTGTGAGATAGTGAAACTACATAGTAAAATCGATATACAACGAAGCGAGTAGTTTTGCTATTGACCGTTATGCCCGGGATACACGAGGCTAGTTTTTCAAGCTTGGATAGCAAGCTAGTGTCAGTAAGCTAGCAAGCTAGTACTTCTGGCTTCGTGTAGACAAAACTAGCTTCATTTATAAGTTATATTTTATGAAGCTAGAAGCCAGAAGTACTAGCTTGCTAGCTTACTGACACTAGCTTGCTATCCTAGCTTGAAAAACTAGCCTCGTGTATCTCGGGCATTAGATGGAAAATAAACAAGTGGGCGGATGGTGGGCGGGATCTAACACCCCCTCGCTCCGCAAAGTGTCACGCGTTCTTTCTTAGGGAAATCTACATACAACGTCTCCTCTCTATATTTGCTTCATGGTTACACATGATTTATTAAGTTTTTTTGTTAGTGTTATTAAATAAAATAAAACTGATATCGTCGGTACAAAAGTCAACTAGCCAAAGTGTAATTTTGGCAGTTTTGACATACATACATTGGACATCAATATTTTTTACACAACCCATATTTTGGCAAAATATTGTATCTGTGGCAATAGTATACAAATTCATTAACTAGAATTGATTTTAATAAATCTCTGATTTACTACGATACATACTTTTTTTATTAAAATCCTACCCTTCCTGAACATTTTGACATTTATTTGCAGATTGGCAAGTTGACTTTTGTACCGACGATATACACAGCGCAGTCACACAACGAACGAACGATCGTGCACGACTGAGTAGCCAGCCACAACTCACTTGACGATATCGAGAAACAACGTGACAGGGTTAATTAGCCAATCATAAAGCACATTATACTCGTATTAGACAATACATACAATACAATTTAGCTGCGCGGGACCATCGACTGGTGAGTGCGGGGCGAAGGGGAGTGAGGTAGCGGCGGTGCGGTGCATAAATGCGCGATTACGAAGCGCGCTAACGTGCTGAATTGCATGATAGCGCGCATCATAGAATAGGCTATATCTTTTTTCCTGCACTAGATCCAGACTTGCTGCCATACAAAAAGTTTTAGTACTTTTTAAGACCTTTTTAATGACATACATCATAAAGTGTTACAATACTTGGTACGAAACCGCCCATTCTCCTTTTGCTGATTAGTTTTTATTGAAGTACATGAAAGTATTTAGGAAATTCAGTATTTTAGGAAATAATAAATTACGTAAAAAAATTAAATTATCAACTAAAATAACAAAAACACAATAACAATAACAAAATAACGAAAAGAAAGAGGGAGAAATAGAAAGGTATTATACACTACACACTAGTGTATACGACTGTCGCGCCTGCGCACGTCTCATTTAACGGTTTTATTCCACGCATTTTTTCTTACGGTTTTACTATCACATTTTTTTCAGTTCGGTCGCGCAGCAAATTCCCTATCTCCTCCAAGCCTGCCGTAAGGAACTTCGTTCCAATAATTTACTTCTGAAGGCGAGCGTCAAAGCACCTTTCGAGAAAAGCTAGCTCTAAAGGGCTCTTTCGTCATCATCATCGCAACCCATCATAGCACAGGTCTCTTCTCAGAATGAGAAGGTTAAGTTCGCCACGCTGGCCAAACGCGGATTGGCGGACTTCACACACCATTGAGTTTTGCGAACTCTCCAGCAAGCAGGTTTCCTCACGATGTTTTCCTTCACTGTTTGTAGCAAGTGATATTTAAATGCTTAAAACATACATAGCTGCGTCAAAGTCAGAGGTGTGTGCCCTGGGATTCGAACCCGGACCCTCCGAATAGGAGGCCGAATTCTTAACTACTAGGCTATCACCGCTACAAGGGCACTACAAGGGCTCTTTTCGGAGGCATTTCCGTCCAACGAGTCCATTACTTTTTGGGCAAAATATGTATACTAGATGAAATTGTGATCACCATGATCACATTTTTGCCATCGCTAGTTGGAGGCTTTATTAACTGTCAGCATATTTACTAAAATAATCGCCCCCACTTACCTTCACGAAAGCGGTCGCTTAGTTGCCACATTCGAATATTGCAAGGCGTGATTCTTTAAAAGATTCGTGATTCTCAAAAAAATTCTGGCCAAGTGCGGATTGGCGGACTTCACACACCTTTGAGTTTTACGAACTCTCCGGCATGCAGGTTTCCTCACGATGTATTCCTTCACCGTTTGTAGCAAGTAGCAAGTGACATTTAAATGCATAAGATTCGAACCCGGACACTCCGAATAGGAGGCTGAATACTTAACCACTAGGCTATCACCGCGACAACAGACTTATTAGATACATTTATATATAGATGATGACAATTTATGTAACATATCATTGAACAACAACACACCTAATGCAGTTCACATATTTACAGTAAAACAATGTCAGTCAGCGCGACTACATTGTATTACGCAAATATTGTAATGCAAATCTTTGTGGTGACTTTTATCATTTAGATCTATTGTAGGCATATTTGCTCTGTTGCTTTGTTTAAAGAAAACATTATCTTTACATCTGCAATGAATGCTCACCTTGGGTAGAGTCCTTTAACCTTCTACACGTGGGTACTGTTACTGGGTAAAAGTAGTTCGTGTGTAGCCTGCCTGTTGTCTTCAGGATGAACGTTCTATCTCATTCTTCTGTAACTAATCGATTTCTGTATATGGAAGGTATGTGAAGAAAGCTATGGGGGTAAGTGGTTACAACTACACCTATTACACGATTCCAAGCAACCTGAATCTCTCGTCGTGAATATCCACGCTGATGAGCTACCGCGAACGCTGTAAATGTCCTTGAATTAGTGTTACAGCTCTAGTTACGGTTTGCAAGTTCATAGATAGGCCATTGAATCCGTGGTATATTGGTTACAATGTTAAACTCTTCCGTTGCTGAGTGGCTGATTGACAGACATCGCACAGCCGAAATTATTTAACCCAAGAAGCTGAAAATTATGCATATTCCATGGGGAGTGTAGATGCTAAGAGAGAATTTTTGGAAATTCAACCCAAATGGATAAATTGAAACAAAAGCTCTACGCGGGCAAAGCCGTGACAAGAAAGCTAGTCTTTTTTTATAGCCTGAAGGGCAGACGTAAGAGCAGACGAGCCACCTGATGGTAAGTGGTCATCGTCGCCCATCGACACGAGCAACACCAAGGGAATCACCAGTGCAACGCCGGCCCTGAAGGAGAACTCTTTTTACACGTTTCTTGAAGAGCCCCATGTCAAAGCGCTCTGGGAATACCTCGGAAGGAAGCTCATTCCACAGCTTGCAAGTTCGCGGCAAGAACGATCGAGAAAAACGGACCGTAGTCGTGCGCCATGAATCCAAGCGATGTGGATGAAACTTCAATCTTCGGCGAGTGGTGCGATGATGGAAGGGGGAAGTTGGCACCAAATCGAACAATTCCTCGGAGCACTCACCATTGTAAAGTCGGTAGAAGACGCAGAGACATCCAATATCTCTCCTAAGACTCAGGTGTTCTAACCTGTGAGTGATTCGTGGGTTGTTGACAACTCGGACTGCGCGCTTCTGTATGGCGTCAAATGGGCTAAGCTGATATTGTGGCGCCCCTGCCCACAGGTGAGAACAGTACTCCATGTGAGGCCTGACTTGGTCGATTACAAAATTTCAATTGACATGTTAGTTCAGCAATATTTCAAAAGTTCACCAATAAATCCACACACTTTATTTAACTATCAACTAAAAAGAGGGTTAAATAGAGCAGTTACAAAAATTTCAAAATCCATCCACGCCACGTAGCCGATTTTATACAAGTGGTATGCTCCGATAACATTTGTCAACACTCAAGATTAACGTCTCATAAGTATCAGCCACTTGAGTAGTTAATATGCAGTCAAGTTAATAAATCAGTCTAAAATCCAAATATAAAAATACTGGTTGGGTTAATATTGGTGCGTATTTTGCTTTCACTAGTTAGGTGTATATTGTGGAAACTTTACTTTCAATCAGTTCATTAATAAAGTTCACAAGACAAGAAATATTACACTACTTATTTAGTAAAGCAATACCTAAGTAGATCACAAATGAGTTTTAGAATTTTCATGTGTTTGTCTGTTCGTGTTTTTGCAGCAAATCGCAAAAACGGCTTGAAAACAGTTTGAATGCGGTTTCAACATTCAGTTTGGGATACCTTTTAAGACATTAATTCCTGAAGTAAGGACGGACTTACAGTTGGAAATAAATATTTGTGTAGGTACAAAACATAGATGTTTATTGTTAAACAATAAAGCAATCCCTACGTAACTAGGGCGTTTTGTAACAACAATCCCATAAATATTACAAAACGTTCGTCACATGCGACTATTGCACAAGAGAAACACAAATTTTGTAAATCTACGGACAAATAGGATCAGTTTTATATTTACGTAGGTGCGGGGGGTACTGTTAACAACAAAAATGTAACACGAAAAATTCATTATGTTCATAAAAATCATAAGTAGGTACCTACACATAACTTGACTATTGTGTGTGTTTAATTCATTAGGTAACATCACTCTTACCTGCTACTGGATCCCTCATCAACAAATCAATACTTTAGTTAAGGTAGCAACCTAGTTACAGCGTTAACTGATCTTGCGTAAAACCATAGACGAAGTTTCGTCCATGGTAAAACTTATTTCAAAAGGTTCTTTAGAGGTTCGAAAACAATACTTAACTTTGTAACAATGTTACTTTGTTTTTATACACTTACTAAAATATAATGAATAATGCTTATTTGAAATTTTTTATTGGATAAAATTATTATTAATTGTTTTAAATTAGGGACCTATTTCAGAAGTCGATTGTATTGACGCGACACAGATTAGTTATATTTTTTAAATTTTAATTACTTTATTTATTTTATAAAAAGAAGAAAATTTATCATAACTTATTCATTTTTACGTTATTCTTCTACTATTCTCTATTCTTATTCTAATTTTAATAATACAAAGTTTCTAATTTCGTGTACAAACTAATTAGAATTTTGACCCTCAGTGTACGCAATGAGAGTAATTTACGTTAGACAAACACACGCGCCACACGCGTGCCTGTTTAAAAACATTATGACGTTGGGTTTTGATAACTGTCACTGCACATGTCACAGCCACAAAATGAATTAGGAAGTTCTTTACATAAGACATAGTTTAAGCTAAATTGAAAGAGAAGTAATTAGGCTCTACAATGGAAAGTGCAATTTTATCATGGTTTTCAACTTTTATTTTAAACATGTTCCTCTAAAACAATTTTGACATGATAAACGTGGACAACAAAGGGAAGAATTTCTTTTTTTTTCTAGAATATTAGGCCATTTTTGCCCGTGTAATTAGATAGCAGCGAAACACAATGTGGTGCGAATTGCAGATCAATCAAAGTATTTTCGGAATTAAATACGGTCCAAAATTAAATTAAAAGTGTGAATTATGAAAAAAGTGTCATTTTTGGAAAACCATGAGCTACGGGTTTTCTGCTGAAAATTTTAGTTATTGATATTACAATTATTCGAATATTCACTTTATGTTTATAGCACTTTAGACCTTAGGCACTTTTCACCTTAATTTAACTAAATATATTCAGTTTCCTGCAACGGATTGACAATCTGAGAAATAGTATATTTTTATACGTGATGCGACAGACGCCATGCCATAAATCAAACGACACCATCACACGTCTCAGTTGCACAATTTGTACTTAATTACTCCATACGTGTCACTCATGTAGTTGATAAAGTAGATTTTCAACTTTATGTCATAGAAGTTAAAGTTAGTTTTGGATGAGCTGCTTAAGTTATTTTGAGGTTTTAATTTAGGACTTAATTATTTGTTGTTTTCAGTGGAACATTCTAGATGTTATTCTATCTATAAATTGTTTTTTTTCTTAATTCATAAGTAGCATCGTGTTTTCTCTGTTTGGTCTAATGGTTAGCTGGTAGAGAATGCATTAGCATTAAGCTCGCCATTTGTACTTCAATATTTTTATATTGTGGTCAATAAAGTGTACATAAATAAATAAATAAATTAGAGAGGCATTATTTGGGTGCATAGTCCAATTTTAAGATTCATAATTTTATAGGACTGTGTACATAGTCATTGCCTTTATTTTTAGAGCTTAATCTTTCTCTGACTTTTCCATGTAGGAATTACCACATTGTAGCTTTTTAGGGGTTCCCTACACCTGGAAAGACTTCTTATAGTTCTGGCTCCAATGTGATTCCAGGACTACTCCTTCTTCTCTGCAAGAATGGTGTCAATTTTCAATCGATATCGCTATAGAAAAAAACTAATGCGGAAGGTGTCTGCACATTAGTTTGTTTATTGATGATCGATTGATCTGCTCAGAATGTAATTGTAAATACAGAGTACCTTGGTAGATGCTAGTAATGATGAACTGCAATATAATATTTGGAATGTTTTCTATTCTATTGTTTACCAGCTGACCTGCGACTGAAGAATTATGAAAAATAAAAAAACAACCGACTTGAAAATTTCCTTCCTTTTTTAAACCTGGTAATATTGATCTTAACGTAAGTCCATTTTCACACTTAACCCCTTAGGCTGTCAGACCTGATTCCAAAGTGAAATCTTAAACCAGTCAAGTTAGACCACCCAAAACCCTCGCGTGTCATGTGACGTCACCAGCTTATCACTGCTGATAAGCTGTATAATCCGTGACCGTTATCCCGGTGTTCTGTCAGTTTGTTCTGCGAGCAAGAGTTTACCTCACACGTTGATTTTGTACACAATGTAAGATATTTTAGGTGACGTACGATTTGATGAGCATTAAACGATCTTTTCTTTGCAAGCACAAGCATTGCAAGATCGCTGTGGTTTGAGCGTTATGGGGTGTCCCACGTGAGCGACGAACGCGACATTGCGAACGCGACGAACACGGTCAAATTAACGGTATCCCTACTTGCGTCCTATGTGACAGTCTGCGACAACACGCGACGTTGTCATTGTCGCGTGTAGCATCGCGTCGTGTTGCGTAGCGTCGCGTCGTATTCGTCGCTCGCGTAGGACACCCCGTTAGACTCGCAAAGCGACTCCCAAAGCGACCTGGGTTGACGTATCTCTAAGTTTTAATAGGTACGGAACCCTAAAATTAATGTTAGTGTAGGAATGTAATTTTCACTTGTTTTGTTGAAGGAAAACATCGTTACTATCAAAAGGTGAAGAAATATCAATAATTACTATATACGAGTTGATGTCCGCATTTCGTTTAAGCAACCTTTTTGAGCATGAGTACCTACCCATTATTTGTCCACTATCGGACGCAGATCTCTTCTATTAACAGAAGGAGAAAGGCTCTACCATTACCATCATTTAACAATACGACCGGGTCCGACAGTCCAACGTATTTTCTGAAGCTCGGAATAATTTCCACGGATTAAAGGTTAATCTACTTTGAAACAATCCGCAATCAAAATCGTATGCATCATGGTGTGTACGTATTTCCATGTGTAGCACCTTCCTCCCACATGGGACCCACATGGGCACGGGGTTTTCTTCATAACTGAGAAGACATAATGTAAAAACGTAAAGTCGTACAATTTGGCGTGTGTGACATAGATAGCGCCTTACAGGTAAGGCAAACTGTAAGGCGCTGTCTATGTCACCCACGCGCCAAAAGATGCTTGTAGGAGTATAACAAAAAAACTAAACCATCAATTCTGTCATAATTGTTGTGGATTGGTCAATTATGCATGAAAATGATACTGAAAAAACCGAAAACCTTTGTGTTGTCTATGAATGCAATAGAATGTTTGGGTACAGTAAGCGATACTTCCGATAGTGTTGTCGACTTGTGGTACACTTTAGGTCAAATGGATCGTGAAATGCGTGGCGGTGGTCGCTATTGTCATGGTTATCTGTAGGTACTTTGGGATATGTTACAATAGGCTATTACATCTGTTTTGTATAAACGTGTGATTTACCGACAAAGCTTCAATAGCTTAGTACACTTTTTAATGCGGTTTTATAGTTTATAAGTAGGTACTTACCTACTAATAGTGTATGATTCAGTTCCCGCTAAGAAAATTGTAACTTTTGAAAAATAGGTAAGATTAGGTAGGTATATCATAATTTTCAAAAATGTAGTTATCAACAGATCTTTTTGAGGTCTTGAGAAAATCAGTGTAAAACTGAAAATCGTGAGTACCCGTTACATTTTGAATGTTAAGTTCATACATCAATAGAATTAATTCCCTGTGGTATGAAAATAATATCAATTTACTAAAAATACAGTAATGTCCTTTTTATTTTCTGTCTATGAAGAAATGAACTCGGAACAATTAGTTCCTTGTCGACTGGTCATTATGTTACAATACGCGCGACGAATACAGCCACAAACTTCGATATCAACAATACATATTTTTGAAATCAAAAATATTCAATGTTAAGCACCCCGCTGCTACCCTCATACTAACATGTCAATTACGCAATTGTTAGCAAATGTAGCATCTCCACATAACCGCAGACTAACAACTTACAGTAGTCCGTCGCGTAATATTTGCATAAAAGCTGATCTTCCCGACTTAATTTATGTCAACGCCAAAACGCTTATACAATCGAAAATAAAAAATAAAAATAGAAATGGTTGCAGTGGCCTCATGGGGATACATTTTCCCCATGCCCTGACACTTAAATAATAATAATATACTATCAATGTGGCAAGATTTGCGTATGAATTACTTATTATCTAATTATTGCATAAAATATAATGCAATGCTGTTTGAAGAAATCACTTTGTTTTGATTAAATAAAAAAAATGAAAAAGTATTACCCATACCTATCAACTATAGTCTTTATCAACAATAAAAAATGTTTAATGCAGACAATAAACATACAAATACACTATACATGTATAAACAATCGTCGTTAACATATTATATACTCTAGCAAATAGCATACATAGTAGGTAAATAACTCATCATCAAGTGATTTTATTTAACAGTTGGATTTGAGTTTATGAAATATTTTTTTAATTATTGTTTACTTTTAAATGAGCAGATAAGCTGATGTGTCTAAGAATTTTTTTTACTATAACGGGTACTCACGATAGTCTCACCGTGACCATGATCCATACAGTTGAGTCGAAATATCGGTATTAATAATAAATATTATGAGTACCGTCGTAGTAAAAATGTTAAGTGTCCGCGATAATAAAAGTTTAAAATCTTGTGTTAACACGTTCCCTGCGGCACAGATTTTTCTGTACTTTCCATTACTGCGTTACGAGGCGTTTTAAACCTCGTCCTAAACCAGACATTGTGGCGGCACGAGGCATATTAAACCCCACCGCCCGTAGGAGACAAAAATCCTTTTTTTGGCGCCAAATAAAACAAATTGTACGGTTTTTGTCGCGATTATTATTAACAATGAATTGATGAACCTAAATCTGCCGCCGCCCGTGGTTACATAAGTTAGTTTAGATTCTATAGGTAAAATAAAACGTGGGATCTGATGTACCTCGTACCGCACTGAAAAATGGCAGTTTTTCATATTATTTAGTGATGGGAAAATAAATATCGATTTTATATATTGGTATTTTATTTTTAAAATTTATGGGTGTTTCTCATTGAAACAGTTCAAACAATAATATTTTTTGCAACCAGTGCATTCTGTGACAATTTTCTTTACTTTTTTGTCTGCCTCACGACTTGTTAGGTGCGGAGTTTTTCGTAACATCCTACACATCTCCTCTTCTTTGATCCCTTTTCGAGATGATGTACCTACTTTGTTTGCAGTGGGTTCTGAAAAGTAGGGTCGAGCTTAGTAGATTAATTTAAGAGTAAGGAAATGGTGGGTAGACTTGAGTAAAGTTGGATAGATTAGAATAGAGAAGAGTTGGGTAAAGTTGGTTAGAGTACTGAAGAGTCGAGTACAATTGGGCAAAAGCATTAAATTTTGATGAGCAAAACACCGTTTGCCGGGTCCGCTAGTTAACTCAATAAACAAACATACCATAATTTATCATGATTAACAACCTATTTGAAGAAAGTTACTCAACAAGTCACATTCACGTTTCTATTAACGATATAACAAGTAGTTAGGATGTTTGAAGATTACCTGTATCCACATCCAAGTCGTTCTCTGTAAAAGCTTCGAATGCGTTGCACAACACTAACCGCATGAAGCTAGCGTAGGGTGCGGTACGAGGTGCGCGGAGGTACGAGGCGTTTGCAACCTCGTTCCGCACAGCGTTAGAATTTTATTAGTTCAGTGCGGCACGAGGTCTAAGAAACCCGGTATTAAGGTGGATATACCATAGAACTAGGAATTAATAGCACATCTCAGATATATAGTTATCTTTTTCCTACACTGAACCAGATGGAAGTTATGCCTCCCGCACGACAGAGAAGTTTAAGTTTTTTCTTACCGCTATAACGTCGAGACACGGACGAGGTGTTTTAAGCCTCGTTTCGCACTCATCGTGTTAAAGAATTATTGCTGCATTAACGATAGTGTGATAATGTCCAATACGTCCGTCCCCTAATGTTCCCTATGTTCCCTAAACTCGATCAGAGATTCGGAACAGCGCGCGGCGCGGCAGCGCTCAAACCGCGCGCCCGTATACCCCTCCGTTTGGCAGACTGGTTATACTATCGAATATTCCAACTGTGGCACATCGCGTCATGCGTTGAGTGTGCAGTAAAACGCTCTCGAACACATGCGTCGTCGATTCGATTCTTATTGAATTTGTTGAAGATGTTTTTGTCGGAGAGCCCTGCTGTGCTTTGTCGACGATTTTGCATTGAAACTTGTTTTATTCAAGAGCGATTTAAATCGTGCTTTGGGTTTTAAATACCGATGATAGCTTCCGATTTTAATTGTGAATGTCATTCTTTATTTTCTACTTGAGTATCGTTTTGTCAAATATAATTCGGCTGAGTGGTTGGGTAAAGCCACACAGCATAATGTTTTGTTTGAGAGAATGTAATAGATTTCATAATAAGTAAGTAGGTAACATTAAGTTATTATTTCTAGTACATACTAACAAGAGCTAACAGAACTAACTATCGTTTAAAGTCCTGTCCTAACATGGCTTAGCAAACTAACCAACTACCTAATATACTAACATCATCTACTAACTGAACTAACTATTCTAGTCCTTAAATTGAGTCTTGTTCTAGGTCGGTCACAGTTGTCATGCGCGGCAGCGGCGCAGTGGTTTTGCATGCTTGTTTGCTACATACCTTAATTCCATAAAAAAGCTAATATTTGCCAGATTCAAATTTTTACTTAAAACTAAAGATATAACATAAAATAATACGTACCTAAGTAATGATTAAAGAGCTCTGCTCTTCCAAAGAAATTTCAACATTTTCCTATTTTAATAAAATTAAAAGTTATATTAATAAAACACGTAACACGTAACGGTTGGATTCACAGTGTGTTTCATTTGAACGGGATACGGTTGACATCTAAACTTGAATCAGGACAATCTGTCATGACTGTCTGTCAAGACTGTCAATTATTTATCAGCTGTGTATCTTTAAACATAGATTTTGTATGTCTACATAACAATAAATTGATGTAAATAAAATGTCTCATTTCACAGTTGGGGACCGCCAATGTACCCGGCAAAACGACCTTACGATGGACAAAGGCTTTCTCTTTTGTGGATCTAATAAACATCCCCTCGGACATTCGGGAATCAATCCCGAGGCTTTGATTCGATCTCCAGCTCTTTAAATATCAACACACATGCGGCATTCCTTTTTTTATGAATATGAAAGGGGTAATCGCACTTGCAACGGTCGTGTAGGCAAAACATTGTCGAATTACATTTGTTAAATCAATGCTTACAAAAAATTTATTAAAAGGTACAAGAGAGAAAACTTATTTGGGAACAGAATAAAACATCAAAATATTTTTCTCAAGTTTTGTCGATTTATTGTCTGACAATATTTTGTCGATTAAAAATACCTTCACTCAATAAGCGGCCCTGCGTTTATCACAATGAAAATTAAGAGGCCCTGTGACAGTGTGGACGAATTAAATGAATCTCACTTACCCCTTATCCGCATTTACTATGCAAAATACAGAGTATACCATAACCAACCCTGTAACTAGACACTAAAGTCTAATTCAGCTCAGAGATCCCCATGTCAATGGAACTACGTTTGATCGTGGCATTATCTCCACAATAGTGCTTTGCATTGTCGCTACGTTGACAGTTCCAGGGTGTGGTGAATGTGACTTAACTTCGTTGTGTTAGGGTCCGTTTTTGCAAGGAACCGATGATAATATCACCACAGGGGTCGAAAAAATCCAGCCCTTGAGTGTGACGCCCCGCGAAGTAAGCTATGATGTTCCTGTACTATCATGCCACTGACGAAGTTTGAAGGGGAAGGTTTTATGTTGCGGACACTTGGAAAAAACTTGTTTATTTATTAAGTGCTCTTTCTTTCACGTTCTTACTTTCTTGATACCCGCTGGCAGTCCTTGGGATAATAGTTAAGGTGGGTCGTCAGCTCATTTACAAACATTTTCTTAAATCAAAATGAAATGTTAGGTAAGTATATGGTTTAGACGAGAATTAATTACACTGCAAAAGAATTGTCTGCAATTTTCAATATTTAGGTAGACGTATTAGAATAAAGCTTGAAGAGACTGTACCTATTATTTGATTCTTTATAAACGAACTGATTTCTTTATAGTCTTCATGATGTTTACGTAAAAATATTGTAAAAATACGTAAAAATATGATGTTATAATACTTACTCGTAATGTAAAGCTTTATTCTTCTTGAGTTCTTTATAATTAGTGCAATTTTATAGGCACACCTGAATTGCCGTATTTTGCTCTTTCACCGCAACACAGATTAGAGCCTATGAATAGGAGTAATGAAATAAATATTTTGCCGGTGGGGCAAATTCGATAACGGATGGGCGCGCAAACCCCCTATTTGGGGCATTTTGGGGCTCCTGCCATATCATAAAACGACAGGATTGTTTGCGTCAAACTAGCATGAAATGCGCCATTGCGCGGAAGTAAGTCGCAGACTTTTTGTATATTAAATCGAGGTGAAAAACTAGTCATGAATTCTGTTTTTGTGGATGAAAAATATCGTTTTTGGCATCAAACAATTTCCAAAGAAAATAATTCTGGATGACATTAAATTTTTATAATCTTGCCCAATGACTTTTAAGTCTCTAGCCTTTTGTCTTTTTGTCCCGTAATAGGAAGAAGTCCTTTAAAAAGCAGGTGGTCCATCTTACTTAGCTGACTTCAATGGCATTAAGTTTTGTTGTATTTACTCCAATGCGATATTAAACAAAAAACTATCGGTCCATCCAAACCACGTGAGCACCTATTATAGATAGTTCAAGTTATATTCACCATTTTGCGGCCGTCAAAAATAAATCCAAATAACTTACAATTTGACCAGCTCGAGGGTCTGTAGAGATCTAGCTGCAGGATTGTGCTTCGTAGCGTTAGGAGCTAGGGCTTTCATGTCTATCTGTTAACTCGAAGCCAGTGACAACACTTAAAACAATAAACGCCGCATTTATAAACGCAGTATAAAGTTATTACATGTAAAAATAATAATAATTTGTCTCTTTTATACGATTCTCTCAAGTCAAAGGAAGTCAAAAATACAAAATAAATTAAACATGGAATAACCTTTTACTGCGTTTATCAGTAAGATAGTATTTAATAATGTTACCTAAATAGGTATAGTGTAGCGACCCATTTAGCGCAATGGTTACAATGGTTCCAAATATCCCGGGACAGATTGAATATGTGATGTATATGTATGTGTGCGATATAAAGAATGCCAATGCTATGAGTCTGTAACGGTATTAAATTAAATAAATGATTTAATACATATCACTACACACTCATAGCCGCATACTAGGATTAGTGTCGTCAAGAGTGTCAAGACAAGGGCACACACCCCGACCAAGAACGGAAATTCATCATTCAATGTCCGCCTCGCTTAGAATTGAACCCAGGACCCTTGGAATGGCGATTGCGTCTATTAAAATAAATCGCACTGACTTAAATTAACATAAAAGAAATCCCTCAATAAAAATCCAAGTAAAGGCTAATACGTATAAAACTATAAACAAGTCGGTTTGTTTGTAAATCAGATTCGAGCCCCAGTCCTGAGAATGCCCATCTGGTGTAAGCGTAACGGCAAACAGGCCTTCGCCCCTCGGCCCGCGATCAATGTTAAAACGCGGTTCGAAAACTAAAATGAACTCGTACCGGCTATAAAAGCTATTGTTGGAAATATTGATTAAAGAACAAGTATTATGAAGCTAAAGCTTAAGTCTAAAGAGTTAATCAACTTTTTAACCCGACTTAATCTCTCGCGTAAGTTTTTTCGCTTCTGTTATATTCAATTTTATATATTTTTTATTATAGACGAGTTCTGCCCGCGACTTTGTATGTCTGGAAGTTTTCCTGCATAATCCTGAACCCGTGAGAAGACCGGGACAAAATGTAGCCTATATGTTGCTCCACAACCTGCACTATCTTTCAGTGTAAGTCTCATAAGAATCGGTTCAGCCGTTCAGGAGATTAGCCCGGACAGATAGAAAGACGGACAAAAAATTGAAAACCCTTTGTTTGCGTTTTAATATCACGTAAATCACCATAATTATGCACTTGAAAAAACACGGTTATTTTTAAATTACTGACACATACTTCAATGTTATTTAGGTGTACGTGATAAGTATTCCCCGAACCAACCCCGAACCAAAAGGTTCTATAATCTGAGTCCCCGAAATCTATGGAAGTCCTTATGAAAGGCCTAAATCCTTATACCTTCCATATTAAATTTGAATTATAAACATTTTTCTTTCATAAAAACTATCGGTAACTTTTAATAGTTAATTAGCAATGGTCCCATAACAACGATTTTCAGAATTGTATTTTGTGTATCTGACATTGTATTTTATAGTGTAAATTATTGCCTACCGACATTACAATTTGTAGTAGGTAATTTAATTGAATCTCCATAATCTTTAAATTTTGAATTAAGACTTTTGTTAAGACCATTTATGGCGGGAATGCGAAGATATTATCTATTTTAACCATAAGTACCTATTTTAACTGACAATTTGTAGATTAGGTAGGTTGTCTTTATACCCGTTTCCACAATAAAGATTTTGATTGATTGATAGCCTGTGTATACCTAGTGCATTTTGTTCCTGCCAATCCTAGCAATATACCGATCGATAGTCTTCTTCAGGTAATATTTAGTGTTTTCTTTTTAAACAATAAAGATAATGTTAACTGAAATAATTTCCCACAATGTTCGAAGTTAAGCCAGAACTTATTTGTTATTAACCTTTACTCATTTGTTATTAAAGTTTAGCAGGGAATCATCTCTCGTAAAGGAAACATTAAAACTTAATGACACAAAACTGGCAATAAATAAAATTTTGATATAAGTCGAACAATTGGACTCCCCTCAAAGGTTGGACGATATCAATTAAACGTTATTAATATCAGTAATGGTCCCTGCAGGATTGTCGTGCGCAGCCCCCGGGCGAAGCCCCCCGGCCGAAGCCCCCGGCCTCTCATTTAAATCTTATTTGTAGTTTTTAGTTTACCAAGTCAACAGTTTAAGCGATGTGCTCTCAAAGAGGGCGTTCGAGCTGCAAATTGAAATGATTCTGTGGGAAATTTGTGATGTGTTGTGTGATTACGTTTTTAATTGTTTCTGAAAAATCTTTTACGTTTAATAAGACAAAAGTTTAAAACTCTTGTGTTCAATACAGAATAAATAATGGAAAGATACACGTAAAAATAGTATGTAGGTATTCTAATACCATATATGATATGATATATACCTACTATTATGACGGAAGATAGAATAAAAAAAAGACGTGTGGCACTCGGAGACTGCCGCGGTAAAGCTATTGCATAGCATTATATATAAATTAACAAAACAAAAAATAATACTGCATTTGTGATAATAATAAAATTGTTACGTCATAATGGGCGGACATCTCACGGGGCGATTTGACATAATATGATGAAGAGTAAAGCAAACTATACAAAATATATTTCTGAACGCACGCAATACAACAACCAAATGTCATTATAGTGTCATTATTTTATGTCATGTATGTCTATATGTCTATGTTATTTTGCATGTTTTAAATCTAAATACGCGATAATTCGACTATTATGAATACACGTTGTCGATTCCAACGCCTTATTTAATCCAGATCTACATGTAATTATTCTTAAAATACCTAACCGACGGGGCGAAAATCAAATGTTTGACAGGTAAGATTTATATGGGAAATTAAAATTTTCATTTTTAGTATTTTCCTCGCAATTTTTCCATATTTTCTCATCGCTGCAACCTTCCCTGAACTTCCACGAATATTTCAAGTTTAATTTTAGTAAATTAGCCAAATCGGTTTAGCCGTTATAAAGTAAAAGTTAGTTAACTCAGTTAAAAGTTCTGGTATTTATCGATAGATGTCACGAGTAGGGGATGTTAGGTTTTTTTTCGTTACGGAATTTCTGCATTCGGTCTCCGCGCTCAAGGCCCGCGATAGAAGCTATGCAATGGCTTAAAATACAACTATGTATTTAAATAACAATAAACATGAATTACGTAACAGGTGGTAAGGGCCTAGAGCTCACCCGAGGAAGTACCACCGCCCGCCACGGTACTTACATATATGTAGTACCATTCCTACCGTGTAATAATTGTTTTAAGAACAATTGCGCTCCGGATAGGAAGGTGTGGAGCAGGTTACACTTTTTTAGAGGCGACCATCTCAGTCCTCAAGGGTAGCAACGCATCTGTGACCGAATTAGTACGAGACTCATACTAACAATAACTAACTGGACTATTACTAACATTAACTAACAGGACTAATTGTCACTAACAGTCCCTGTCCTCACACTTATTAACAAACTAACCCCATATTCTAACACCATCTACTAACTGATTAACCATCCTAGTCCCTTTGAGTCTAGTTCTGGGTCGGTCACAGTTGTTAAGGGCGGCAGCTGAAGGGTGGTGCTGCATGCTCGTTTGCTATCTTAATTTCATAAAAAAAACATTATGTGCAATTAATGTAATGAATTGCGCATTAACCAGACTACTAACATTAAGAAAAATGTACCTACCATAATGCCAACGGATTACCCGTAGGCAATCAAGGTTATTATTATTGAAGCGCTCATACCCCGACTTGCGTCGATTTTAAGTGATCGATAAAGTTAAGCAACAGCGGGCGCGGTCGGTAGTTAGATGGGTGACCGCTAGTAGCATTCTTGAGCGCCGGTTGTTATCGATAGATAGCAGTCGTTAAGCCGTGTCGGGGGCCTTCGGGCGGCTTGAAAACTTTCGACACTGGGTAGCCACTAACCCCTCCACCAACCCGTATTGGAGCAGCGTGGTGGAGTAAGCTCTAGGCCTCCTCAGTAATGTGGAGAGACCCGTGCTCAGTAGTGGGCCATTAGTGGGTTGTAGCTTAGCTTTACCTAGCTTTTAATCAAGGCTAGATAACATAATATACAAATCGATCGTCATTGACAATAAACCGTCAACACCACAGAGTACAATAGGCGACTACAACAGTTTACAAAAGAGAGAAACATACGAACAGTAGGTATACGGTACGTATATATCACATAGGTATACAGTACATTGGTATACGCTACCCTCCTTCAGCGGAGGCGACGTGATCCTCTCGAGTATTGTGTCCACACAATATAAGCGCAAATAAACCGGATCTCTCCGGATATACCGCGCTACTACTCTCCATTTGGATTGGTTTGGAATTTTTTTATGCTTTATTTTTGACGTGACAACGTCTTATAAATTGGTTTGCCGGGAGGCACTCCAAGAAACTGCGTTAGTAAGCTCCGCTCACGTTCCTTGGTAACAGTGTACAGAAAATGGTACAGCGCCATCTATGATTAAGTAGAGTAACTAGTTTGTTACCTCACTTAGTTGTGACTAATGGTTAATGGTCTAACGGTTAGCAGCGCTAGATGGCGGATGGTGTTACAATGTTTTAAATATAATTCTTTGTATACGTTTACCCCATGAAGATACGGGAACGCAGGGTCAACTTCACAAATAACCACAACTGCTTGCAAACCCAAAATAGCAGTTTATTATAAAACCAAAGAAGTCGACACATTGCCCTTTAAAAATTTTTCTCTTATATAAACTCCACGTTACACTCGTTAGCGCGTTTCACAAATTGGTACAATGCCATCTTGTTTACAAGTGAGGAACTATTTAACAAAAATAAAACATTAAACTTAAATTGCTTCCGCCTTCACATGACGGTTAGACAGTATAAATAAATGTTTTAAATTGTTACTATTATTTCATCCTTCTTCCTACTATACGAATGAATATTCACATTAAAATTATTTTACCACTTAAAGTCGTTGTCACGTAAAACTTTCGCCCGTATACCGATGTTACAGGCAACCAATTTTTTTACTTATTTATTGGGAGTCAAAAAAATAACAATGAATGATTCACGGATCTTTCCAATTATATGCGATTACAGCTTAAATTTGTAACATTTGACTCTAATTTTAAACAGAAAAATGAAACGGGATCATTAATTGAAGCTACATTGAATATAAATTGACAAGTGATAACCAAGAAAGGTTTATCCATGAAGCTAATATAGAGAGGAGACGTTGTATGTATGTTTCTCTATGAAAGATCGCGTGAGGATTTGCGGGGCGAGGGGGATAAAGAAACGGGCGGGATCTTGTTAGATCCCGCCCATTCATCTAACGGTCAATAGCAAAACTACTCGCTTCGTTCTATATCGACTTTACTACGTAGTTCAACTATCTCACACTAGATGTCAATAAATGTAGGATATAACATGGACGTACTCAGAATTTTCATAATCATACCACATCATTTCATTCTGTTTTTTTAACATAAATTTTGTGAACCATCTTGATTAACAAAATCCTGTGCGGAAGTTTCGAGGGCAATATAGACATGGCTTACACAATTACTGAATTAAGCATGTTTAAGTATGCACCCATCACGTCATGTGACGTGGAGAGATCATTCAGCCAATATAAGGCTATACTTATTTCGACCAAATCGTCAGAATTTTAATTTTGATAATTTAAAGAAGCACGTCATTGCAACCAATTTCATGATAAGGCTAATGTAATGGAAGTTGAATAAAACTGTTATTAATTACACCAGGTAGGTAAGTTGTCACACTATAATGAACAGAGTACCTACATATAGTTTAATTCAATGGGACAGTCGGAAAAATAATTGGATTCTAAATACGGCCCTGTGTTTTTGTTGTTTTAAGTAGTTGTCGATAGATGGCGCTGTTTACAAAATGTCGCCACACAACATACAAAGTGTCGCCATCTAACGTCAAGTAGAAATTTATTTGGTGAACGCCGTCAGTAGACTGACTTAAGGCCACGCCCACGTGATGACGTCAGGACCTAGTTGAGTTACAGTGCACACTTGCTTAGGCCGTCTCCTCTCTATATTAGCTTCATGGGTTTATCTACTGGTGTTCCTTGTAGGATAATAATTATAATGATAATAATAATAATGCTTTTATTTTTTTATACATATAGCAGGATTTTTTGAGTCGATCAAGAACCGTGAAAAAAAAGAATCGTCGTGTTCCGACCGGGGGCTTGAGTTAGTAATTTATAGAAGGCCAACGCATCGGTAGGATCTTCTCAGTGTAAGTATTCCATGGTCGTTGTTGATAATAATCTAGCTTGTTTGCTTGTTTGTCGGCTATTTAGTAACAGAAAAACCAATATTTTTCTGAGACGTTTATTTTTACCTCGGCTGGGAATGTAAACGTGGACTTAAGTTTTGCTTAATGGTTGCAAAGTTGAAATTGAAATATTTTCTGTGAATTATAAAAAATCAAAAACATTTTCTGGTACCAAAATGCCGCTAAACAACTAACATACCAATACACACCATTCCGACTATCAACGTATGAAAATAGTGCCTTTCAGTCTGATGACACATTTTCAAGTAGACTTTCAGCGCTGTACAAGTGAGATTAAGCCAGACAGTGGCGCCATCACTGTGTGCGGCACACGGACATGCACACACACACTTACACGTCACGTCGTGACAAATATTACGCGGTTGAATATCTCCTTTCTGACACGTGCTTGAGCTTTTGTTTTGTGCCTATTTTGTTTGAGTTCCGTCTCCCGCTGCCGGTGATAATGATCCTTCCTGTTTGGTGGGCTCCTTACTTCGTTCTTTATACGTACGACTATAGGGAATGAGAAGGTTGGTGACATCAAAACTAATGTTTATTAGGATGGCAGATGATATTTATGTAGATAAGTTTGTGTTTTTATTATGTACATGTCAGTATCCTAATATCCTTATCCTTAGTAATATAATCCTTAGACAAAACTTGATACGGTCTCTCACAAGTTGAATTAGAAGTGTATTGTTATGTACTTTTTACTGAGAAGACACATGGAGACAGAAAATTACAGCTTTTCGGGTTAAGTAAAACACATTATGCAAAGCCAGATCTTCCGCCAGGCGTGGACATGCCTAGAGGGCGCCCAAGCCCCAACTGCGCCACTGTTGGAGCTGCTATATGAGCGGTGTAGAAATCTCCGATAGAGTGATTCAGGCTTCCTGACGTCCCCTTGTGGAGTGTGTGCAAATATGTCATAGTGCATAGTGCTGCAAATAAATACAAAGTCTTATAATAAATATAAAATCTTCCGTTTCCGTCTTTCTGAGTGACTGACTGACGGACAACGTACAATCGAAACTACTGAACGCAAAAAGCTTACCTTTTGCATGTATCTTTCTTGAAAAGTGCAGGGTAGCACTAAGCGAGGACTTTTGAAAATCCTAAAGGGATAAAAAGGGGATACTCTGAAACAAAATTTCACGCGGGACAGCTAATGGACAATAAGTAGTAGTAATACTATTACAAGATCTTTGAAGCCGTCCAAATTCTACTTTTGATTGTGAAATTCGTTTAATACACTTCTCATCTCAAACACAGTTTAAAATGATTCCAAGCTCGCATACCTACGACTCAACCGATATCAAAAAAACAAAAGAAAACATCTTACATTAGAAAGTTAAGGGTTTTGCTGTTATTAAATTTATGGTCATTTAACGGTTAACCCTAAAATGAAGCGTTAACTGACTCTGAGACACGAATTTCTTAAATCTGTACTGAGCAGTTCCTTAAGTATAACGATTATGCGACTCTGTGTGTTGCAGTTAGGTTGGTAGGAACCGCGCTTTCGCCCGACGGCAAATTCTACGGTATTGTTCATACCAAACGTATTGTCGGTCGCTGACTGTGAGCGCGCGTTACGCAGTTTATTGTTTTTCCATCTGTATTCAACTTCTCTTTCACACCGAACCGAACGTTCATATTGGGGCTGACAGTAGGCATACTCACAGTCGGCGGCGGACAATACGTTGGTGTGAACGATGCCTACGAGTAGCTTGTGGCTCAAAATAAAATCGAAAATAAATGAAATGAATTTTACTCGAACTTGCTTTTTACAAACACTTTTCTAAAGTGATACTACGCTATCGCTTCCACAAATCCCTACGATGAGTGTTCTTGGAAGCAGAAGCGGCAAGAAACTCCCAAGGAGTTTTTTCTTACTCACATTGACAGAAAACACTTAATTAGTAATAAGTTTCCTCGTTAGATTTTCTCAGGCCGAATGTGCTTTTTAAAGTTACCTTCGTACCAAAAACGGCCTCTATCCATCAATCTGTAGGTATGTCACAATAATAACAGAATGGAAATACTCTTTTTAAAACTAAAACTTTATAGAACTGTGCCTCGACCTCGAGACATCTTTATCTTTACATAAATGTATAATAAAACTGTAACTCATCGCTGTCTGTACCTACATGGCAAATATATTTAAAAGTTTATAATATACTTGCTGACCCGGCAAACGTTGTTTTGCCAAAAAAATATTAAGGGTGAACAACCTTTATCACTTAGGGGTATGAAAAATAGATAGTAGCCGATTCTCAGACCTACTGAATATTTGGTAAAAATCGGTAAAGCCGTTTCGGAGGAGTAAGGTAACTAACATTGTGATACGAGAATTTTATATATGTTACCGTTAATTTGCGTAAATCAGATAGAATGCACATTAACGAGGTATTCTGCAGATTATCTGGCTGAGTCAGTTAAAGTGGAAAAACTATAATTGAGTTCATACATTAACTAGTTAATCCGCAGACTTCCTAGCTAATCTGCAGACTATCGACCATGCATACGGTAAAGTCTATAAAATAGGTTCTTGTTTGAAAGTCAATTGTTAAAAACGAGTAACAATGAACGAAAACATAAAAATTGAGTTGATTTTGGATATAAAACAATGAATACTCATTTCCATTACTACTCAGTCAAATTCTTCAAGGTAGGTAGGTCGAATTGGTTACAGAACCGAATTAGCCTACCCCTACTCCACGTAATCTTGTATGCCCTACCCCTAGAGTGTTTTTTAGAACCCGGAGGCGCGGAGGGAGGGCAGCCCCCGCCCGCTGTAACAAAATGCAGACACCCGGGCGAGCCGGAGCGGCTGAGGCTGGTCGCCGAAGGCGACCAGCAAGCCGAAGATGCGCAGGCGAGCGTGGGTGTCTGTGCTTAGTTACGCAAGGACGAAGGGGCTGCACCTTCCGCAGCGCCGGAGACGTCACGATTCGAAGTTATGCCCTATTTTCCGCGTTTTTACGATTCGACCAAATCTCGATCGATCGGCCAGATCGATCATTTCATGATGTGAGCAAATCTACGATGTGGCCACGACATCAACACAAATTGGTACTCAGGTAGCCAGTCTTCCGCAATTTAACGATGTACCATCAGTTACTGTGCAGACTAACTGGGTAAAGTGCAAATAAGATCTTTTTTTACACTTTAACGTATCGTATCAGTGTATCTGCAGATTACCTAGTTAATGTGCACATTAACTTATTATGCATTTTAACGGTAACATATATAATATTTATATACGAAAAGAGAACACAAAAGAGGATCGGAATTCACGCGGGAAAAACTCATATGCACGAACGAAATCGTTGGCACAGCTACATAGTTCACTCATAAGTTTCTTAATTTAACCAAATCTAAAATAACTCGAGATGTAACCGAGATGAGAACAATATTAGGTACGCACCGAAACGATCCAAATAGCTCTAATACTAGAAGTGAACGAAATAGGCGTTGGTTTTCCAATCCCCTCGGTGCAATATTCAGTGGTACGAGCCCAAGTGCAACGGGACCACGGAATAAACGATCGGGCAACGCTTCGTCCGGTTTATTGAACGCGCAGTACTGCTTCTCCAGATTTACCAGGAAAATGATAGATTATGGTCATACGACGTCCCCATCAGAGAAGTGCGGGAAATGGCTTACAATTGATGCAATCGGTGTCAATTCAAGGCAAAGTTCAAAGAATAAATGAAGTGGCAATAGGCTAGCAACACTGATCGAAGGACCAATAACCACTTAGGAAGAAAGGTCCAAGAGTGGAGCCCAGGTTTCTGAAAAAGAGTAGGTATAGGACACTCGACGCATCGTAAACGCGTCTCCTGTCTTTGAACATTGTCAGATACACCGAATTTTGGATTGCGTTGCAGTCGCGTAGCTAATATAGCGTAATGTGAGAAGTACCTTAGTCTTTTCGGTTTCCGATGGAAAATTTTGCAACCCATATGCCCCACAGCTGGGCACATCTCTCTTCTCACAACATGATGGTTACCACGCGATGTTTTCCTTCAACGATAACAAAATTCTAATATGCACACACATCATTTTTGAAAATAAGAAATTTTAATCAACGTTTCGTAATCAAATGTTCAACACTTTCACTGCCGTTTAGAAAATCCTAACACCATACAAACATACGACCATGATATTATCATTTAACTATATAGTTCATCTTTTTTTAATTAAACATTCATAAGACGAATACTTCTGTTCTCTGCAGTTTTAAACGAATACCATAAAAATGATCCACGAACAATAATTGTAAACGCATTTACAATCCAAATTGTGATGGATAATAAAATGATAATTCCATGCTGGATATTCCGTTGTTTGGCGGAAAATTCCGACATTTTAAAGTAGGAAATGGAAATATAAACAATAATTGCTTTAGGCACTGGACCATAGAGTTGCTGTGGAAAGATATGGCATGAGATTTTTCTCTTATACAATGGTAAGGAGATACGAGGTGAAATAATAATAATATAAGTAGCTAACAATATAAATGCGAAGGTAACTCTGTCTGTAAGGCTTTCTCACCTAAACCACAGAAAATAGGGGAAGGTTGCTATGATTGGACCCCTTAACTTCGTGACATCATATCTGGTAAAAAGTAAGTAATACAAGGAAAACAATTAATGATGTCATAAGAATTATGAGATTTATTTATGATAAGCTTTGTGAAATCTTAGTAAAATCTTTAGTTTTAAAGAAAAATGGGAAAAACTATTTTTCTTCAAGTTGCCTCCATTGGACCATGGTAACATTGATTGGACCACTTGGTTGCCATGTATGGACTAAGAAAAAAACAATGGATGGTCCAATCAAGGAGACTTAAGTGAATTATTATTATATATTGTGTTTAAATACAACAAATATTAATTAAAACAATATTTCAATTAAAACACAAATTAATGTTAATCGTTTATTAAGGTCAACATATATTTTTTAATTTATTCTCAACAAAAGTGCGATAGCCTTTTCTTTGTTAAAACTATGTTTAATTTTATTTTTTTCGGCTAAATCAAACGCTAGTCGTCTTATCGTCAGGCGTCATTGCAGTAACGCCATTTAAGCTACTTTCCATTTCAAGTAAGTAGGTATATGTTCGCTTAATTCACGTTATAACTCTGCTTCATACTACTTCATGCTAGCTTCCTCCCACTTATAATAGTGCCGATTTTCTGACACATTATGAAATAATATGAATATATATTTATCATTATTTAATATAAAGTTTTTTACTTATAAATATTTACGACAAAAAAACAGATGATTACACAAAATATACAAGTTAAAAAGAAATTCTGTCCATATTTAAAAAATGTTGCTATCATTGGACCGGTCCAATGGTTGACCTCCTTGGTGGTTCATTGATAGCAACAAGGTACGAAGCGAAACGAAAATATTAAAAAAAATCAAGGATGTTACTAATACAAAATTGTTTTAATTTATAAATACACAAATAAATAAATGTTTATTGTATGCCATTTCACACAGAAATATAAACACAACAATACTTACATTACTTTTAGTTAATCGATATTTTTACATTGAGTACGTCGTAGATAAACAAATGCACGTCACTTCTCTCCAAGCGCTACGGGAGCCCTGAATTTTGAGCAGGGGGGGTTATGGACACTAAGCAAGCATTCTGTGGTACCTATGTGTTGCTAGGCTAAATAGTTTTTGAATTATTGTAGTGGTCCAATGAAAGCGCTAGTCCAATGATCGCAACCTTCCCCTATAGATTTGGCATACACTGTCGATTGGTACAGATGTATAGTTGATCTTGGGAAAGCATTAGGATTATTTTTATTCGAGAAATATCCCTTTACTTTACAGGTTGAAAAGGGAAGAGTGATAATAATGTTTTCGTAAAATGCCGGTACCATCAATTTTACCCATAGTTTTTATTGAAATACAGAAGGTAGCTGGCCGACGCCGTAAATCACCAATTGAACTTTTAAGTTAACGGCGCGTTTAATTTTCCCTTCATTCCCTACTGGTATATTGACGTCCTTTTTCTCTATCTAATCACTATACTCCGTTTGAATTCGTCTGGTATTCGTTATTATTGTAAGGCACAGAAATGTAACAGTATGTAATTATTGCTCCAGGACCCGAATAGCGCAATGGTTACGAAACCGGAAATAAGTTCCAGTCCCAAAGTGGCGGTCATTCGAGTAGTAAGTAAGTTACAATTTTTGTATTTTGGGCCTAGGTATGTAATTTGGTCTTTGTTTGCTGTCTATGACACCAACGATGCAAAATCCTTGTGTGTTAAGATATGGCTTAGGGGGTAAAATCAATAAGTCCTTGTTTTATATTTGTCTGTAAAAGTTCTACTTAACCCTTAAAATTACTGACACCCAGACCATATCTGGTCATTCCTCCATCTGTGGGTTGCGCGGCAGTTCCCGTTTTTCACGGACACGCAATATCATTTGGACTCCGACGCGCAATTATAAATATTTCAATTAGAATCCAGACGGATTCCTGGTTCCATTTTTTAATATGATCGTTCATACTACGTCGTTTCGTAATCTGTATTGAAATATTAATCTAAGGAAGTCTCATTACAATAACATACAACTTATTTGTCTATTTTGTAGAATCTACAATGTAGATCAAAGGAGGCAGTGCTAGGCCTGGCTGTAGAAAGAAGGCAAATTTTTAAAGGTAGGTAAAAATTCAAATTATTGACAAAATACTTATTCTTTCTTATTTGATTCAAAATATTAGCAAAAGAAAAAGTAAGCATAAGCAACTTGTGTTTCCCGTGGCTAAAAAAAAAAACAAAATGATAACTTACCTAAAAATTGGTAACTGAATAATTCGATTTTTTAATGCAAATAGCATACGAGCCATAAGCCGATGATAAGTGTATTTTAAAAACACTAAAACTAAAAATATGAATCGTATAAACATGTCGTTTAAATTTTTATTTACATATACACTGAAAGGCATCCTAGTCTGAACATGGATAAAAGAAGGGGGATGAATAATTTTCATTATTCGAGAGTTAACACTTAGCTCGCGTTAATACTCCCGGTCCGTCGGCAGTCGGCAGCCGCTTAATTTATTCCGTTACTGTACTGCCTTTCATTGCATTACCAAAGTACGTCTTCGTAAACCATAAATGTCCCACAGATGGGCTCGGTTTACTTTCCACACTTAGCAAGGGTTAAAAGATATTTGGTGCAATCTAGTACGAATCGGTAGACTTTGCACCTTCGAACAGTTATAAGTAATGTTCCTGAAATGTGCTTAAAAACTATTTTATCACAGCGTACAACTATATAATTTAATAAATAAATGTACTATAAAATACCTTCAACACTACAAGTGATGTGTTGAGGTCAAGATCCCGTGTAATTTGGCAAGCGTTTGATGTGTCACGCGACCGCCCGCCACTCGGTTCAAATAACCCCTGTTTATTAACAACTTGCTCTTATTAAACATAGCGTTTTATTATAGGCAACTGAACCAATCAGGCATTTGTCTTGGGTGCGAGTATCGGGTGTGAAATATATTATGTTATTGGTTTTTAGGGTCTGGTAGCAAAAAATAAAAATCAGATTCATTAAACTCCAACGACATGAATTCATGTCATGAAACCCATAGTACGTACGCTTCGCTGGAATTCAAAGATATCACCGCTGAATGTTTGTCAGTGAGTCTAAGAGTCTATCCCTTGAACATAAATAGGTAGACATACGAAATTTTGAAAAATTACTCTATGAAACACACCCTAGTACTTCCAAGAATAATAAATAAAATTAAAACAAAAAACTCAACTCATTTAAAAAGACCGCGGAAATCATCAAAATCGTCCTACGCGTTTGATATCTAGAGTACCACAAATGAACAACATACATAGACTAATAAACGGATAGCCTTGACTTGCGTAGCGCAGTCTTTACTTTTTTCCCCGTAACCTCACAAAAGTATGGTCTTTCTTCTGCTCTATATTTAGGTACCTAGGGTACATTAGGCATATAAGCAATAAGGAAAAGCATGTTTTTTCCAAGATATAGGTAGAATGTAGAGTGAAGCCTCGTACATTTAGGAGCTCGAATTTTCGTAAGATTTGATAGATTTTTCACCGTGGAAAAGAAGATAGAAAGTGAATGTTAAAGAGTACAATCAAGTGTGAAGGTTTCCTATGAGGTTCTTATAGCCATAATCACAGTATTTACACATATTCATTAATTTATAATAAAAACAGAACACTTACATCCCCCATGCGTCAATACAGCATTAAGAATTTACAAACCAAAAACAGATTATACGCAGTGAAGCGGCAATCAATGTAATTCTATTTCCATGGGAATTGGCAGCGCTCAAAGAACATTGTCAAATAGTTCGCCACTCTATCGCCGTTGCTGTAATACAGTAATATCTAAAGAGCAAACGACAAACAAGTTTTATGGCAAATCAGTGTGTAGTACCCGATTTGTCCGCCCGAGGGAGCGTTGTGCCGTAACGCGAGGGCGTATGGGTCATTTCTGTCACATGAATCTTTTTAGGGTTGTTCAACAATGTTGCGTTCGTTCGATATGTTGACAAGTTTGAAGGGGAGTTAGTCAAATAAAAACCTAATATATCGCGCATCGGTCACGTGGCGTGACACAAAGGACGATATTGAGATGGTGTCGAGATAATTGCCGTTTAATTTGATGTTCCGATATTGTCATTCCGCGCTTCAACGCGTTAATGAGTGTGGCGTGTTGTGAGTGAGTTATTTGTTTTGGGGGATGAGCTGCTTGCGTCCGTAGGAGCATACTTGAGTCCTGAATACCCTACACGTGTCCCCTGGGTAGTGCTAAACAAGCAGCAACTCCGGTGGTAGGCCAGAACATCGGCTGCCGGCTTTAGGTTACCACCCATCGGACAAAGCCATGCCGCCAAACGATTCGTCGTGTTCCGGCATGATGTCTGATGAAGCCGTACGGGAGATGGGTCAGAACAGTTGCGATAAGTTGAGAAACTGGTTGTGTCGGGCTGGTTTTGAGTTGTGTCGGGAGCTTAGTCGTGGAGGGCAGCGGGATCCGAAGCACGGTGCACCGCTGGCCGACCGTAGACAGTTGGGGGCCCAAGTAGTGGGTTAGCCACCCATGAAAGGCTGCCCCGCCATCTGCGAAAAATCCCGGGGTGGCTCCATCATGCCGGTTGGCGACCGGATGAGGGGACCAGATGGCGACCTCCGGGGGGGTTCGGGCGTCCCCGCGGTCTCCAGACTAAGCCCCCAATGGCACGGCAACTCTGACTCGGTCACTTAGTTCCAACTTAACGCCTCGTTCTACTGCTATTTCCCGTCCTATTCACTCAGGATTGGCTTGAAATATGGTTAAAAGTAAGAGCAAGAAATTAACGTTTGTACAGCGGCTGCACGTCCCCTCTTTCCAAGTGCACCTCACAAACATCCGGGGCTTGCACTCCAACCTGACCTCAGTTCACCATCATCTCGAGGCACATAAGCCGCACTTGCTCTTCTTGACGGAGACGCAAATTCAGAGTCCGTCAAGTGTGGCGTACCTTGACTACCCAGGCTTCACACTTGAGCATAATTTCCACCCTCGTGCTGGAGTCTGCGTTTACGCCCGGAATGACATCTGCTGTCGGCGTCTCCGTCATCTTGAAGACCCCACGTTTTCCACCATTTGGGTTTCGGTAGACACGGGTATCGATATGATCCTGTATTGTTGTGTGTACCGATCGCACAGCGGTGACCAGGAGACAACTCGACTGTTCGAGCACCTCAGCGTGGCGGCTGATGAGGCTTTGTATCGGCACCCTAACGCGCAGCTGGTCTTTCTGGGGGACTTTAACGCCTGTCATCAGGATTGGCTGTTCCCATACCAGAAGACAGACCATGCTGGGAGAGAAACATGGAATTTTGCTATGTCGCTGGGCCTCTCCCAACTGGTAAAGCAGGCGACTAGGGTGCCTGATATTGTTGGCCACACAGCCAATTGCCTGGACCTTCTGCTGACAACGGATCCAGACAGGTACACCGTTGAGGTTTCCTCACCTCTGGGAACCTCCGACCACTGTCTGGTGAAGTCTGTATCGTCATATTCTCCTCCCGATTATAACATCAGGGATGTCCGGAGGCTATGGCGTTACAAGTCAGCAGATTGGGATGAGATGCGGCATTTCTTTGCATCTTATCCTTGGCGGCAGGTATGCTTCTCTTCTGAAGATCCGTCGAGTTGCGCAGATGCCATAACCGGAGTGATACGTCAGGGGATGGAATATTTTATCCCTTTTTCTGACGTATCCAACGGTGGCAAAGCTCGCCCATGGTTCAACGCCGAATGCGCTCAGGCTGAACAGCGAAAGCATTCGGCGTATCTCGCCTGGGTTGACGCTCGAAACTGCAAAGCTCCGGATGTTAGTTCTAAGAAGAAAGCTTTCAACCTAGCCGCCAAGTCCTATAAAAAGGTATTGCGGAGGGTTAGTTTTGACCGCGTAACACGTATCGGCACGAAGCTCACTGACCAACCATCGGGCAGTAGAGCTTTTTGGTCTCTCGCCAAAGCGGTCGAAACTAACTTCTGCAAACCCACGCTGCCTCCGCTGGTAAGACCGGATGGGTCCCTGGCTCATACAGCAAAGGAGAAAGCTAACTTATTTGCTACTCTTTTTGCTGAGAATTCACGTCTGGACAGTGGCAACAGCCTTCCGCCACCGATACCTCATCGCGGTACCTCTATGCCGGAGGTGCAAATTTTCAATAAGGAGGTCCTTAAAACGTTGCGAAGTCTAGACGTGAAGAAATTACCTACCTATATCAATTACCTCCATACTCTGTAAGAGTATGGAACGTATATTGAACAGACGCCTCATGGCATACCTAGAAGAGAATGATCTCCTAAGCGACCGGCAGTATGGGTTTCGCCGAAACCGGTCCACAGGAGATCTTCTAGCGTATGCCACGCACATTTGGGGCGAGGCCCTCGAGAGGAACGGAGAGGCCCTGGCCGTCTCCCTCGACGTCTCCAAGGCCTTCGATAGGGTCTGGCATGCTAGCCTTATAAGCAAGCTTCCTGCTTATGGTTTATCCCCTGGCCTGATTGGCTGGGTTAAGGACTTCCTGAGTGACCGATCATTCCGCGTTGTTGTTGATGGCTGCATGTCGCAAGCAATGACAACCAATGCCGGTGTTCCTCAGGGGTCCGTTCTCTCCGCAACTCTATTTTTGCTGCACATAAACGACCTGCTCATACCCGGTGTCTATGGGTATGCAGACGACAGCACAGTTGTGGAGAGATACCTGGCCAACAATCGGGCCACTAAAGACCAAATAGAGTCTGAAAGAGAGGCCATGGTGGAGCGGGCGAATCTCACTCTACGGGCAGTGTCCGATTGGGGCGATGCCAACCTTGTGGGATTCAACGCCACCAAAACGCAAGCGTGTCTATTCACCGCCAAAAGGAGCCCCTTCACTTGGCTCCTACTTTCCAAAATGTATCCTTGGAATACACCAATCGCCTTCAGTTGTTGGGGGTAGAGATATCCTCGAACCTTAACTATGGGCGGTTCATTGAATCCAAAGTAAAAGCAGCCGCTAGAAAACTTGGTGTCCTAGCGAAGGTGCGGCGGTACTTCACACCGGAACAGCTTTTACTTTTATATAAAGCACAGGTTCGGCCGTGTGTGGAGTACTGCTGTCACATTTGGGCTGGTGCTGCTAAATGTTACCTATCTGCTTTGGATTCAATGGAGAGGCGTGCCAAGCGACTCATTGGTGACCTTAAATTGGTTGAAACCAATCTTAAAAGTCTTGAGCATAGGCGCAAAGTTGCCAGCCTCTCGGTGTTCTACAGGATACATTTTGGAGAGTGTGCGCAAGAATTACATAATTTAATTCCCCCATCACCCTTCCACCATCGGACGACGCGACGTACAGCGGGTATGCATCCCTTTGTCGTCGACGTCCCTCCTGTGCGGACGTCACGTTTTGCGTCCTCATTTATTATACGCACGGCAAGGGACTGGAACAAATTGCCTGCGTCGGTGTTCCCGTCCGATTATGATTTAAGTGTCTTCAAGAAAAGAGTGAATAGGCTTCTAAGTTAGTGCGCTTTACCACCCATGACTACGTTGCTGCTTTCCATCAGGTAGCAGGGGTAGTCAAGCATTAACTTATATAAAGTAAAAAAAAATAAAAAAAAATTGTTTTTTATTGCCGAAGTTAAAATGCATGCATGTAGTTTTCATGAATTCTTTATGTCTAAAATTTTGTCACGGAAATAAAACAATTACTTCCATATTACGATCCGCACTGCTCTACCTAGTTATGCATCAATTAATCAATTTTCTGACGAGTGACAAGTGCATTTTTCGAAAAATATTTGATCTTAGGCAATTTATGTTTGTAATCCCAGTTTTTCCTGTGAACATGAATTGTTCATATACTACTCTATTTTATAGATACTATTTACTGAACAATTATTCTCACATTTATTTGTATCTATTTTGTGTTTTTTTAATCACAGTAATTCTTTAAATTCTTTATTATTTTTATCCTTTAAAAGGTCAGAGATCATGACCGAGATTTTCAAATAATGAAAGTGTTTAGTTACTGTCACACTGAAACTTATTAAGGTACTAGATATGTACCCACTTACCTTTCTCGTTTATTTGACTATAGTCCCTTTAATTTCTGAGATGCCAATTAGGTATTTCGTTAAAACGTTGTACAAAATAACGTGAAATTACCTTCAGATATTTTTCTAGTTTTATTTGAATATATTACATCAAAGCCACGTCATCGAATACGGAACAAAAGAACCTTTTTAATCACCGTATGAAAAAACCAGCAGATTACGAGCTTCCGCATTAATTCTAGCACCTCCTCAACAAGCGCAGCGTGTGCAAAGACGGCGACAAAAACAATGGCGGAGAAAAGTTCCGTGACCTTTTTAAATGGACATTCTTCATTAGAAAAGTCGATGCCGTCCAAGAATGTGGGATCTTTTCTTTCAAGTCTGGGAGACTGCGGATAAAGACTTAATGAAATACCTTTTTGATGAAGCTCGAACGGAAGGTTTTTTTTAGGAAAAAATGCCGAGCTGTGACGGCGCGGCGCGCGCCAAAATATTATTGTCACAGACCCCACTTGCTTTTTATATCGGTGAATAAAACTGTTTGGGAAATTCACAAAAAGGTCAGGTCGATTTTATTGACGGATTCCTGAGTTCCAGACTGTTGGGTTTGCAATAGTCTTTAATGCAAAAAGAATTCTTATTCAAGATTAGAAATTTTCTGAATGTTAATATTTTACAATGCGGTATTGTTGTGTTATAGCTATGAAGAAAATTCTTCAAAACATACATTTACAACTGCTACTTTTTGAAGGAGCAGGGGAGGTTATGTGAAATTCTAACCTCTATCTCCCTCTCTCGGCAACCATCTGCAATGGATGGGAAGCATTCAATTCTATAACTGTTTTTGATCGCACGTAGAGCCGTAGTTTTTATTGTTATAGCGTTAAGCCATGTAGGCTTTTGGGCGGCATAAAGTTTCCGAGCCTAGGCTATTACCTACGAGTACTAACCACGGTCTTCTAATTTCCAATAGAGAAGTATGGCTTTATGCCTCCTCAGTGTCAAGGAGTCTTTTGCGGTCTACATATTAAAAGCACCATAATATGTAGGTAAATGAAGCAAAGCGCGTCGTCGCGTTAACGGTGAAAGGCAGTAGATATATCCGCATGAAAGGCAGGTAAATCGGGATGTTGGATGGCATTTATATCCCGTAGAGCATTGAGAGACTGGCAACACTGTGCATAGGTATGCTCGATGCCTTGAAGATTAATCTCCACCGATACTCGAAAATACTTTTACCGATCAGCTAGCCCAAATACAACTTTAGCTCTAAGTAATGACATAGGTACATATGAGCGTAATTTGTAATAGTACAAGAAGAATAATAAAACGTAAACGAACTTATTCCGTGTCATTCACCTCAGGGAGAAGACTATTGCTGAAAGGGGTAGAGTAATGGAATAAGAAGGGTAACAAAGGCACTTCAAGGGACTCACGAGTGCGTAATGAACGCTATGTTTTCATCAGGGATGCTATGGACTCATTTATTGTATCCGAATATGTGTCAGCGATGAAAAATATCCGAAACTTTTGGTGAAACCGTTATAGTGTTGATAAACATTGTTGTAATATTGGTGATAAATTTTAATTATTATATATGAAATGTCAGTATATACATATGTATGTATAACATAAAACAAAATCTTAAACTTTAGTTAATCTCTATTATAAAAGCAAGAAAAAATATAAAACACTTAATAAAACGAAGTAACAATCATTCCGGAAGTGGCTACTATTTTTCTGAATGTTTGAATCATGTTTGCGAAAATTATCCAATTACGAAATTATCCAAATGATATGCAGATAGCTATTATAAGAACATGTACAAAATTTAGAGGATTCTTGGGGATCGCTTAATCCATAGGCGAAGGTAGTTTTCTATCATAAGATGACCCGCCTACTGAGATAGTTCATAAGACTAAAATATATGCCATTATTTTCTATTATTCCTTTCAACTAATTGTGCTTTCATTTTTCTGGTGTACCTACGAATAATAAAGTGTTACATTAACAAATAAATATGTCCCTATTAAGGCTTGAAACGAAACGAACGGACTCATTGAGGTATACAATACCCGTATCCGAATCCGATTACAATGTGTTCCCATCCCACGAATTGTCATGTTCAGTTCCATAACTGTATGGGTTTACGTAATTAAAACACTTGAAGCCGTGTAATTCTTTACTAAAATGTTGTCATTTAGTAAATTCTTGTAATTACCCTTAAGTTTGAAGTAAGTAGTTTTGTTTTAGGTAGTTATTGCTAGTCTGTTTGTGACCATTGATAGGAATAAATTATAGAAGTAATGTGTGTCCGAATGATTGTGTCTATCCTTTGGTCGATCGAGTCAAGCTAGTGGCCAAGGTTAGTAGGAAGATTATTATTATTATTATTATTATTTCTTTATTGTACACCAAGAACAGAATATTACATACAGAATTAAAAACAACAGCAGAGTACAAAAGGCGGTCTTATCGCTAACTAGCGATCTCTTCCAGACAACCTTATGGTATGGAAGGAGAGATAGCGTTAAGAAGGTAAAGGTAAGGTGCACGAGAAATGAATAGTAATTTAATATTAACAAAGTATACATATATATACAATAGAAGTAGAGAAAAGCGATGCAAAAGAGTAAGGAACAAGATAGAATAGATAAAAATAAATTATGGTGGTAAAAGGGAACCTAATTACAACTGGAGATAATGGGCTTTGACTTGATTTTTGAAAGAGTTTAATGTTTTTGCATTGCGAATACTTTTGGGTAGGGCATTCCAGAGACGGACGGCGGTTACAGTAAAGGAGTGTTGGTAGAATGAAGAGGAATGCGCAGGAGTGCTAAGAACGAGGTTGTTTGAGGAGCGAAGGGTTCTGTCGTGGGTGAGATGGAGAAATAGGAAACGGTTTTTGAGGTAAGGAGGATAGTTTGGATTGAATAGCACACAATAGAGAAGAGAAAGAATGTGAGCATTCCTGCGAAGACGAATGGGGAGCCACTTGAGCTTAGTGCGAAATTCAGATACGTGGTCATATTTGCGGAGGCCAAATATAAACCTTATACATAGATTTTGGAGGCGCTCAAGCTTATTTAACTGCTCTTCGGTGATGTCAAGGTAGCACACATCGGCATAGTCAATTATTGGAAGAAGTAAGGAGTGAGCGAGCAAAATTTTAGTCGGGATTGGCAACACATTTTTTAGCCTCTGGAGCGAACCCACAGCAGAAAAGAGCTTTCTGCTCACTTCAGCAATTTGTGGGGCCCAGGAAAGGTACCGGTCCATTTGTATTCCTAGGTTACGCACTTTGTCGCTGAAAGGAATTGTTTGGCCGTTCAGCTGCACCGGGGGTAGCTGGACCCAGTCAATTTTCGCAATCAGGCGAGAGCTCCCGATAATTATGGCCTGAGATTTAGTAGCGTTCAATTTTAGACCATAGGACTTGCAGTAACTTGCTATATGAGATAGATCGTTGTTAACGGTGAGAATAGTTTGCTTCAAGTTGTTTATAGGTGTTTGCATATAAATTTGCAAGTCGTCTGCGAATAGATGGTAGAGAGAAGAGATACCAGAGGTTATTAAGTTAATGAAGATTGAAAAGAGGAGCGGAGACAACACGCCACCCTGCGGAACGCCAGCAGTAGAATCAGACCAATTGGAATATTTGTCCTGGATCTGTATGCGTTGGCGACGCTCGCACAGGTAACTGCGAAACCAATCAACTGCAGACGGAGATATGTTGAGAGAAGGCAGGATACCGAGTAAGATATCAAAGTCAACAGTGTTGAAGGCGTTACTGAAGTCCAGCAGCGTCAACACCGTGACCTTCTGGTTATCCATCCCCTGCCGAATGTCGTCTGTCACGTTCAGTAACGCGGTAGTGGTGCTATGACCTGGTCGGAATCCGGATTGCATAGGGTTAAGAAGAGAGGAATTAGCAAGGTATGAACTAAGTTGTACATGAACAAGGCGCTCAAGCACTTTAGAAAGAAAGGGAAGTATTGAGATAGGTCTGAAGTCAGAGAAGCCTGTAGGATTAGATTTTTTAGGGATGGGTATGATTTGCGCATTTTTCCAAATGCAGGCCAAAGGCCAAAGATGTGGGCTGGTGAAGAATATTTCTTTAGCGCATCCGTGCTTTGGAGGGTACGCAAATATATCAGTTCTGTTAAAGATTTGCAAGAAAAATTATTGTTACTAATTTCTAGTTTTTTGACTTTAGGCCATTTTGTCTTTGAATTTGTAATTAAGTTCCACGTCGCGGCCACAACTCATAGCAATATTAAAGTATAACTATATTAGACTTGCATACCACACCACATCTGACTTCATCGCCATTACCCTCATGTTGAGTTTTTATACGGAATTCACTTACTTTGATGACAAAAAGTAGAGTCCTGTAACAGGCAGACAGAGGAGACATTAATACTGGCTTCCGTTTTTGCCCTTTAGGTATGGCACTGAAATGATATATTTTATCAGTATTTCTATACGAACAGCAATCATTATCGATATCGCATTGCGCTCGCACCGTGCGCGAGGAGCATCAATAATGCACGCGAGCGGACTCACCACTTAGTGAGCTCACTGAGTTGGTTCACTACTCTGTGTACCTATCTGTCCATATTACTCTATGTGCGAAAATAGCAATTTAAAGGCGTAAAAGGTACAAGACGTATAGAATGATGTCGCCGATCGCACTCGCATAAGAAAAGGAGCAACTTACGTCAATGCCAGGAAAGCAAGAGACAGATTGATACTCGTTTTCTGTTTCGCAGTACGTATTGGTTTTTCCTATGACGCATGACGTTAAAAAACTTTGCCAGGCAAATTGTTCTTTTGCCACAAAAATTTTAACCTCTCGTGTTATCTCATGTTGGACATGGCTTCTTCGTACGTCTATAATGCCAAAACATTGTCCATCCTTTTATGAAATTAAAAAAAACACATCTAATGTGTATTTTTCTAATTGACCATGTTCTTTAAATGGGTTTTAGGGTTTTGTGCCCAAAAGGTAACAAAAGTTATCCGATGAATATGCTTTCGCTGGCTGTCTGTCACAAGTCTTGAACAGAAAAAGGTAGACACCCTAAAATTTTCATCGAAGGAGTTTGAAAGGGTATAAAGGATTCCCATTACTAATAATACCTCAGCTGTGTGTCTGTCACTATGTGACGGTTACGTTAACTGTTTAACGCAACCGTCGCCGAAGTCCACCAAGTTTCTTTTGAACAAATGTACAAAATTTGCATTACACCTCTTATGCTATGCTTATGCTTTTCATGCTTAAGTTTAGGTAGGTATGATTTTTTTATATTTTTCACTTATCTATCGTAGTCATGGTAGTAACCGTTTTCCCATTAAATTGGTATTATCTACTGGCAACATTTATACAATACGAGTACATCGGGCGGCACGGCTCGCGTCGAGCGCACATCAATAATGCACGGGAGCGGACAAACCACTTAGCGACTGGCTGTATACTGTGTACAACCTATATCGGTTTATGTATTGTCTGTGCTATTGCTACACTGAAAACAGTTTAAAAAAGTATTATCGTCGTATACCAAACTGGAAGCGGAGTGTTCGTAATTCAATTTAATTTATGCCGGCAAAAGGTAAACAATTTAAGTTTCACTTTTCAGAGGCGACCTTCTCAGTCCTCAAGGGTACCAACACATCTGTGACCGAATTATAATAAGACTTTAACTACTTGAGTCTTGTTCTAGGTCGGTCATAGTTTTAATAGGCGACAGCGGAAGGTTTGCTACCTTAATTCCATTAAAAAATCTGTTGAGAAGTGGTCACTGTCGCTCATGTATTAATAGGTATCAGTTACACCAAACACATTACTGATGCGTTGTCGGACTATAAATTAGGATGACAAGAAAGAAAATAAAATATACATAAAGGAGTACATTGTATAAGATGATGAAAATATTGAAAATAAATTGGTCAAGTCGCTTCAGGCGATAAAACGACGATGCTGCTATTCCGTGCTACATAATAATATAAGTTAAGTTAATCTAGGTATATCATAGTCAAAAGAATCCGACGCAAAGGGGTTCCGTCGACCTTAGTTAGAACTTATCCTCCCCAGTTACATCTCTACACCGTATTTCGTTTTTTCTTCGTTAAGACTTTCATGTTTTACTACTATTAAATAGGATTCCAAATATACTTACTTTAATTGAGGATGGTCAAGGATTTCAAAAAAAAATTAGTAATGTACCTACTTTTTTGAGGGAAGCTGGACAAATGTCATATTTGAAAGGCATTTTCTGTAAGTAATGATCATTTACAATTCCATAATTTATGACATAATTATCAAAGTTTGTTAATTTAGCCCTAATCTGTGCGGTATCGTAACCGACAAGCAGACATTCAAAAATATGGGTGTTTACCCGTGGTCCCGGTGAGTTGACCCATTACCGGGTCCACGGGTAAATTTTATTCCCCGTGGTTCCATCGTCAATCAATCAATGAATCAGTGTCTATGGTAAATGGTTACATATTAATAATATCTATCTAGATCTACTTATAATATTATGTTACTCCAGATCCAGATAGAGCTTTTAGTAGGATATAAGCGGCTTGTAAAACTATTTAGATACACATGCAATATGCAACATAATTAAAAAATGAACGTAAATAACATTTTTATACATTTGGATATGAAAATAGTAAACAAAAAAATTAAATAATGAGTAGGTAGATAGGTACCTACACATCCTACCGTACCGTAAAGCTAAATATTAGCATCGGTAGTTACTGCATATTCAATGTATTAGTATTACAGTACAATGCAGTATCTACTACCTACTGTATGTATGTATACCGCAGCATCACAACTCAACATTACCGACCGCATTGTCTCTGAAGCCACATCCGCCCAATTGCGTGCAGAGCGGTGCAACTCGATTGAATTTGAATGACGAGAGGGGGCGTGAGGGTGACGAGGGGCGAGGGGCGTCGGTTGGGGAGGGGGGCGACTGACGACGCCGCGCTGATGGCTAAATCGTGTTCGATTCGCACCTGACGATATTCGGATGGGTTGTTGTTGCTCTACTGAATTTACTTTGGGGGTTTTTGGTTATGTACTCATTGATTTTTTACTGAGTAACTAATTAATATTCCAACATCATCTGTTCACTGGACTAACCATCATTTCTAGTCCTTTATAATGACTCTTATTCTAAGTCGGTCGGAATTGACATGGGCGGCAGCGGAAGAGTGATGCTGCATGCGCAACCCACTATCACAAATTATACCGCAAGTTCCGTATATTGCGTGTTCCAGCAATACACTCATAGACACGGTTCATGGACATGACCAACACTTTGAACTACTATTGAACAATGTGCAACATTATACGTGAGCTTTGCTCGAGCGCGATTTGTGCAACTACTAAGCCCGGGGCTCACTTCATCATTAAGGAGGCCTAGAGCATGCTTTAGAAAGATGTTCCAATACGGATCGGTGGAGTGGAGGGGTCACTGGGTAACTTGAGTGTCGGAAGATGTCATTCCGCCCCAAGGCCTCCTGCATGCTATTGGCAGTACAACGGGCCAATTAACAATATTTGTTTTTAAATTTTTAAGCAATAATTTCACTTCACATGCTCTTAAGTTTAATATGTGGACACTCTAACAGATTTTCTTGTGAATGTTTCTTCAATGTTTGCCAAATTACATTATGTACCTATACTACAAAGCCCCGCTTAGATATTTCGTTAAATATTTGGCTAAATTCGGGAATATGGCTTAATCATATTTGAACCTATTCGCAAAGCGACCTTTAGCTTTTCCATAAAAATATTATAAGTAAATCAAAGTAGAGCACACTTCCAACGTTACGCTAGCAGCCGAACCGCAGAATGTCCGCCACTACAAACTGTCACCTTCTGCGAGTTCCACCGACGCCACAAGTTTCGCTTGCCTCTCCACAAGTTGCGAAGCGAACTCCGCGCAACTTCGGGTCACTCGCGACTCGGGACAACTTGGCGGAAGATGTAGCCTGTGTAGGATTAGCGCATTTCTTCAGCAACTGCGCGGTGAACGACTTCGCCAACTCTGGCTACAAGAGGTACACGGCTTAAGTTTCGAATACTTTTAATCATGGTTTTTACTTTACTCTGCGGTTTTTATGTAACGGAAGTTCAGGTCGTTGGTGTAGTTGCCGCCAGGGTAATTAGCTGTGTAGGTATACCTTTGAATAATTTTGATGTTTATTTAAGAATGAGTTTATATGGATATGGGATAATATCGTTTGTTTAATAAAAATATTGCAGTATTCTATAACTAGGTATATAAAATAGATCGATTCAAATGAAATAGATAAATACAACTTAATGTTACCTCCACAATAATTATGTAGGTAGAATATGAAAATTTCCTGAGTTACATTCAGCATTTTGCTTTGAAGCAAATTTGGACACGGGCAGAGCTTTCAACTAGTTGGTTAACTAACTCCCGCAAATATTTTTTGCAAATAGTAGGTAGGTAGTAGTAGGTAGGTACTACATTCTAGACACACTTGTATGGGCTTTTTATTTTTATAATAATTATTTTGAAATAATACTGGAAATGACTCTATCAAAGGGGAATGTTTTCCATATGAAAATTAAAGCTAGCGTTTGATGTTTATAGGTAAATCAAACAATTAATTAGCTATAAAAAATCTCTGTAGGTAATTGTATAGGTACGCGAAATGTGTTTAAACAATTTTGTCTTTCTTTCGGAGACACATTTCGGATACACGGGTAGTTGTCGGTTCCTTAACTAATATTGCAAATAATAATTGCAAAATGTGCACCAAACTTCATTTAGTAGCATGCATGATATCCGTGCAAGCATAGACACATAGACAGAAAATAATTCTGAAAAATATATTTTTCAACACACTTGCTGTAAAGTTGCTATTTTTTCTTTAGTCTTACGCCCGGAATGCGGTTTATTACACACTAGTGCGTTTTACTTTTCACTGCCGCACTAGTGTTTTTCTTATTCCACTTTTTTTTTAATATCCGTAAAGAGGTTGTTACCAAAAGATTTATTATTTTGTAAATAAATAAACTTGTTGTACTTAGTCAAAATCTGATAAGATAAGATTATACTTCATCTAATTATCTATTAAAGCATTTAAAAAATACAATACTTATTTTAAATCATTAATTACCGTAAATTCCTATTAGAAATACATAATTATTTAGTTTAATATATTGTGGCTGAATGGCGGTGTTCTTTGCCTCTGGACTTAACCTGCGCGCCTGCGCGTGCATAGTTATTCAACCAAAGATACGGCGCGCGAAAAAATAAAATAAACCTCCGCGCCATTTTGTGCAAACATTTGTTCGTTTATAATTTGCTGATTTGTGACTGAAAAATGTCGATACCTAATTGTTTTTTTCCTCGCAAGTGTGTTGAAAAACGTCGTATGATACGCGTGTGCTTTGTTCATTACAGTCTTGGCTCTATTACAGCCCTCGCCTTGCGGCTCGGGCTGTGCAATACCGCCTCGACTGTAATGACCAACTTCGCGCACTTGTATCATAATGTACTATTAGCCTTCAATCGGCTCTATGAAACCATGTCATACATTTTCTTCTCAATGAATTATCTTCCATGTACAGACTTAAACCGGCATGTGATATGAATTCAGTTGAAGCTGAAGAGTATTAAAGTATAAAATACTAAAAGCCATCATTTTTGGTTGGTGATCAAGAAAACAAGAAGATCACTTACAAAAAATAAAACTGACTTCAGAATCGATAAGTCATCTGACTCTGTGAAAGTAGGTAGGTAACTGAAAAATTTGCTCGTCAGATGTCACTCAAATTTATATGAGACTAGCTAACAAACATCATTTTATAAGTTGAAAAACAGAAAAAAAATAAGTCAGATATCCAGAAATACAATTGTGAAAATTGAATTAAAATTCATCCAGTAGTTTTTATGTGAAGTATAAAACATAATATAGGGTGTCCCAAAATTCACACAAGAAGTAATTTTGATAGAAAACATAGGTTTATAATTAAAAATTGAATTTTTTTTTATTGTTTTATTTACTATACAGCATAGGGTTATGTATGGAATAGCATAGGTATTGGGTAAATGGCCTCCACGACTTTGCTGGCACATAGGTACGTACTCTTTTGTTGAAATTTTCCATGGTTGTTTTGCATAAATGTGGCTGAATTTCGTTGATACAGCGCTCAATTTCCTCCTTCAAGGCGTGGTTTTAAAAGGAAAAAAATGAAATTATTATTAGAGCATTTTAATAAAAGCTTGTTTGAAGATTTTTTCCGTATAATTTATTTTGTGATTATTATCCAATCCAATATTGGGGGTTACAATATAAGGCCGTTCTAGTACCGGCAAATTCATTATCAATAAGCAAATGTGGAAGGATGATTTTTATCTGAGTACCTATTACTCCTGCGAGTCCTGCGACGATTGAAATAAATAAATAATAATACAAATATCGCCATGAAACATTACTACAACCAAGCCATTACCGTAGCTAAAGAATCCATTGTGTCTCCGTTTCCATTTACTCAAAAGCGAGGGAAACAAAAACCTGAAAGCAAAATTAAATTTCATACCATATTATTTTGTTCACAAAAATCATTATCCGTTTACGCTTTCGCAGGCAATTATTTTAATCCGATAGCAGGCGCGGCCCGATGCGGAATGAAATAATTTAATAGCCCCCCGTCCCCACTCGGATTCAAGATGGCGGCGGGGCGGGGCGTGGGGTGGGCTGCCGCCTCATTTGAATTTCGAACCCGAGCTTTTCGAACGTGTGCTCGAATTTGGGAACGGGTTTTCGGCCAATTAATTTCAGCATAATTCGGTTTTGCCGCTCTGTTTTGTATTGCTTTATTGTTACTTAATTGGTTATAATGCAGGGCCCTTTGTACTTTGTTGTGGGTTATCGTGTTCTATGTTAGTCACGTTGTTAAAGTTCATTTGGTTCGAGGTTATTTATAGATTTAATAATTCACTGATCCATACAAATATAGAGAGACAATTTTGACAAGGTATTTTTTAAATAGTTTGCAAATCTAGGAACACATTTTTAATGATGTTAAAATATATCACAATAACATAATTAAAGCACTTTATCGACTAAGTTTCAGGGTAAAAAAAATTCAAAACAAAATCTTATCTTACTCTCCCATAAAACGTGATAGCTTTTAAAGTAACATCAATACATTCTAAAAGCGACTTACAAAAAAACTAAATTGAAAAACAACACCGAAAGCTCTACTAAGTAATAAACCTTCCAAAAACTAATAGTAGGCGCTAAGGAATTCCAACAAGTCGCCATTCCAGCGTTAATACCTTCGACACAAACAGTAAGTATACTGTAGAGTCGCACAATATAATGTAGAGTGGCGGCACAAAGCGCGCTCTACAAATAGCGCTTTGTTCTGCGAAGCCAAATTTTGACAATCACTGGCTGCGTTGGACGGATTGAGGGCAAAGACTCAGAGAACAGAAAGGCTATGATCACTCGCAATACGAGTATTAATAAACAATTTTTGTTATTTTTAATATTGTCACAATGTCACAAAGTATATCAGTAACATTTGTACACCCTACCATAAATCTTGGGTAAATAGTAGATACTTGTATAAATTAAGAGTTTTAGATGAAAATGATGGATTTCCGTAGGTGTCTACTAATATCAAAATGGGTACAAGGCCGTAAGTTTATATCAAGTTTGCTTGGGTACCTATTTACTCTTCTTCGGGGTTTCGGTTGGACGGATTGAGGGCAAAGACTCAGAGAACAGAAAGGCTATGATCACTCGCAATACGAGTATTAATAAACAATTTTTGTTATTTTTAATATTGTCACAATGTCACAAAGTATATCAGTAACATTTGTACACCCTACCATAAATCTTGGGTAAATAGTAGATACTTGTATAAATTAAGAGTTTTAGATGAAAATGATGGATTTCCGTAGGTGTCTACTAATATCAAAATGGGTACAAGGCCGTAAGTTTATATCAAGTTTGCTTGGGTACCTATTTACTCTTCTTCGGGGTTTCTGAGCTAGCAAATAAGCTAAAGCTTTTGCTAGGTCCAGGTAGTAAGTTTGAAAAGAAGAAAATGGGGAAAAATAATAAATGTCTAGTCGTGATTCCTGAAATAAAAGTTCGATGAAAGTCTGACCTACTGATCGGGACATTATTTTGGCGTCCCAATCAAGAGTAGGTAAATTGGGACGTGGCAACATACCCTGAATTCACTTGAAAGAATCTGGTATCCAACCAATCTAACACAAATATCACACTTCTCATGGACTGATAACATAGTGGGTACTATGGCAACCCGCACAAATACGAGCTTTTTATCGACAGCGAAAATTTAAAATGTCTTAAGTAAATTTTGCTCACAAACTAAAATGAACGTATTAAATTAGGGGAATGAGAAGTCCATATTCTCGGCGACTCAAGTATAGCCAGCACATAGTGACAATACTAAGATTACGCTCCGGAGTATCCAGATTAGTAGACGGTACTTATTGTGACGGACGGAATCATTTAGAATGATACATTTCGCAAGGTCAGTGTACGTTGGCCTGCTAAACAGTATTAAGGCTTTTTATCGCTAAGATCCTCAAAACATTTCAACTGAATCCTGTAAGTTCACATAAACAAAAAAAAATCCTAAACATAAAACGGTGTTACTGTTATTAAAGCCTACATCTTAATCTATGGCATCCCCTAGTGTGGGGAGGGAGGCGAGTCGAGGGGGCAAAGCGGGCTGTACCCCGCCAGTCCAATGTTGACAATTGATGGATATCTCTTGTCTTCTGAAGGCAGGATTAATGTCCTGTCGCCGTGCAACAATGACTACTGAAGGATCAGGCACTCGAGAGCGCGATTCCCGCACAATGGCTGAATGTGGCTATTTTTTAACATTCTCAAGCAGGATTTGTTCTGATTCGGGCGCCGTTTCATCCTTTTGACATATTGAATAATGTTTCCCGGCTACAGTGGAGTGGTGCTTCGGTGTTTAGGTAATGGTTTTGTTTTGCGTTACGTTACTGTAAATAGATGTAGGTAGTCGAGTTTGTCTTGAGTCTGGTATAGTTGAGGTCTACGGATTTATAATCGAAACCAAAACGGGTCGCGCGTTATGGCTTTAATCCACTCAATTTGATAAAGTATCCCTGTTCAACAGTGGGCTATGACGGGTTGAGGTGAAATGAGGATGATGAATACCAAGTGCAAGGAGGCCAAAAGGGCCAACTGTTTGTAAGATTCATTCACTCTCAGTGCAAAGTGCTGAAAAAATGATACTTTGAACTATTTGGTATTGAAATTGTTTAACTTGAGAAAAGCGCTGTGGGTTACACTGAAAGTGGAGGAGCTCTGCCTTCCATAAGAAGATATCACTTCAAAAGCCTTACAAATTTCGTCAACTACCTACCTACCCAATCAAATAGGCAGTAAAAACTGGCCATTTCCCGCGCGCCCGAATCAATTAACTTGGCAAAATAGATTGCGTTCCGAACTAATTTCGATTGGGAAAAAATATTTCCTTGGCCGCCGGTCCACCCTGATTGCTCAGGGGAGGGTCAGCGCTGTTTAGTGCGGGATTGTATATTTTACTGCAGCCCTCTTATATCTCACTGTTGGGCGTGGGTTTGGGAGAGGGAAGGACTAGCGCATTGTCTTTACTGGGAAAATAGCATTAAATACATAATACGTTTTTATCGGTAGGTATCTGTTATGCTGTTATTTGAATGCTGATTCTCTATACAATTTTATCTTTTCTGTCTTTCCGGACTTGGAAGGTTCACCAGACTTGAAATTATTGAAAGTAAAATTTTGAAACGAAAAGTGGAAAATAATAGGATAGTCGTTGAAATCTCATTCATGGAAAAGCAAGAAAAGCTAAAATCTGAGTCTTGAATTGAGCCTCTACTTACCGCATCTCTGAATAAATAAGTTATAGTGAATTAAATGTTTGTGGTGAAAATAAAATAATAAAACTGGATGCCCGATAACCAGATATTTCTTTGGGCATTCATTGTACAGAAATCTATAAGTTTATAACTCTAAGAAATAAGCCAAACTCGTTTACAAAAAAGCGCCAGGTACGAAATCATTCCCTTAATTTCAAAATTTCCTCAAATACACCTCTGCTCGTCAATTAGTACTGTCATAGACAAAACATAGTCGAGCATTTGTACACACAAGTTCAACAACAGAAATAAAGTGATCATTCAAACAACCGCTGAGAATCGACGCTCTTTCGAATGGTTGTCTGACATGGTAACCATTCCGCAAAGTGGGTCTTCAAGGTTTGTATGAATATAAAAAATGGACATCACCAGCTACTATTTACAAGGAGTGCATGCAGCGTAAGTGATCAACTAGTATTCAGAAGGTCCGAACAATGAAATCAGGGAGTGACCGCCGGGAGGGTGTCCGCAGTTCGCAGCAATCCTCGGTGTAGTCGAGAGATTGTCGGCAATATCCCAATGGCCGCTGGCTCATTTAATCACGCGAAGGAATGCGCCCGGGGTAAAGAGACCACGAGTGGGTCAAGTATGGAGTAGGAATGTTTTTTCCTGCTTTTATGCTCTTAAAAAATATCGAATAAATATAGTTTGCTAAATTAAAAATTATTTGAATAGGTGGCTAATTCCATTGAGCAATTGACACTTTAACTTCGAGGCAAAGAAACATGCAAATAAACTAGGAACCTACTTAACACATGCCATGTTTTAACATATAAGTAGATACATCATACAATGCAGTACCTACTTAGTAGGTACTGGGTACCGCGCTGTTATATAAACAATATCTACTTTTTATTAGTCAATCAGTTTGAATTTTTGGCTTTCAAACAGGATACACAGGAACCGGTTACACTTTTTTAGAGGCAACCATCTCAGTCCTCAGGGGTAGCAACGCATCTATGACCGAATTAGAACGAGACTCATTGAGTCTAGTTCTGCGTCGGTCACAGTTGTCATGGGCGGCAGCGGAAGGTGGTGCTGCATGCTCGTTTGCTATCTTAATTCCATAAAAAAAATGGCCAGGATTCGAAACCAGCTCGTACTAAAGTGCATGTCTACTTACTTACTCAAAAAAAGAAACATCTTGAGAAAACCGGGTACACCTGGGAGTTCTCTACATTGGACAATGCAGAGAACTACATTGTCCACAAAGATGTGTGAAATATATTTTGAGAGGAAACCCGAGCACTGCAACGCGGGAAATTAGAGGCCGTCAAGTAAAATGCGGATGACCCGCAGTATTTTTAGATCTTACGTAGTAACCGAAACAATCAAAGAATTTCACAAACGATTTTAGAAGGAGGCTAGTATCATAGCGATTTTACTGAGCCCAGCATGCTCTAACATGAGGGAATATTTTTTTCTAAGCCAGTCCAGTTCCACAATACTCAACCGTCGGTAGATCCTGGAAAAGGCGCGCGGACATCGCACGTTTATTGGACGAGTCAATAATGTCGCTGTAGGGACGGACAAACGTGTTATATCTGTATATATGTACAGCGAAACGATGTCAACGATAATGTTGGCTTGTATTGCCTCCCTGTTTCAGATTTTGTCTTGTCCGGCAATTCTCTAATGAAATCTTTGAAGTGAGCTGAATAGCTGTTTGGTTGTTTATGGGACTCTTCAAGATGTTTCATGAGGTACATTTAAGGGTTATCCAGGTCTTGACCGCAATTCTAAGTTTGATTCCCACGTGCGGAACACGCGGTTAGTGACAGATAAGGTTGGCTCTAGAGTCATGGATTTAATGATTGTTTCTTTTGATTTATGTTGTTGTGTCGTTCTTACCCCGAGAAACTCAGAGAACCTTGGTAAAGGGGGTTGAGTTCGTGAATTATTTTACTTAGTGATAATCTTTTTCTCTATTAGGTGGAGTTTTGAGGATGACTTAACACGATGTTAAAATATAAAGCACGGACACTCAAAACTACAAATCCGGAATCATAGAGAAGTCATCCAAGCAGATGGATTTTAAGAAGACAATTTAATGTACCTACCGAAACTAGATTAGGCAGACTTTTTATCCATACTAATATTATAAATGTGAAAGTGTGTTTGTTTGTTTGTGACTCTTTCACATCGCAACTTGGCTATTATATGGTATGGTTTATGTGTGTGGGGATAGTTAGGAGGGTGGAGAGTGACGTAGGCTACTTTTTACCGCAGAAAAACATCTCATTCCCATGGGAAGATCGATGTTTTGTTAGTTGCTAGATATTTAGTTCCGGATGTAGTTAATAGATGGCGTTAGTAAAATTCATTTGCAAGTTCTGAATCACGCTATCAAATACTACATGTAATTTACTTATGTCATATGCAAATGTTGTTTAGCCGAGATTCCTACGGGAGCGGGACCTACGCGGCTGTTACCTACGGGTCCCGAAGCGAAGCGCGGGCGGTTCTCTAGTAGGTCTATATGAGAGGCCCAAAGGTGGCTCAGTATCGTCAAATGATGATATTGCATGACTGACCAGTCATTCATCAGCAAAATACTATCTTCCTGAATAAACCTTGGCATACCTACTTTAATAGATTTTTTTGGAAATAAAAACCTTGCAGATTTGACATGAGCCCTTAGCCAAGCTGGTAATAACACTTTTAACTTGATGGTCATGAGTGATACCTTACCTGTGATCGTGATACCTTATCTATGTAGTCCATGCTACTCGACACAGGGATTCCAAATGCGAATACACGACGTACATTAAAATCAACACAATTAAAGGTAAAGCTCGTGCTAAACTAAAAATTTCAAAGCCAATTTTATAATGTCTGTACGAGGCAGACTATTTAAAGCATGATGCCATAAAAGAGTTCCGTGTATTTATTACTGAGGCAAACATTTAAGACGACAAAGCGAGCGATGCGGCCAGGGAACATTTTCAGAGTAACAAAGCGAATATTGAAGGGGCTCGCTGAGTCTGTGAAGCGCACGCCGTCCGATGGTGAGATAGGAAGGGGAAGTTGTTTTTTTGTTATCGATTTGGATACATTTTATATAAACATGCTCTTACATTATTTAAATTAGGTAGGTGTTTGGATGTTATACCGTAAACCGGAGATTCAAAGCGTTAACTACATGCTTGTCATTTACATCATACCATCTTAATACATCAATCTGTATATTACTCCGTTCAATTCTTTTTTGTCTGCTTATGTTTACCTTAAATTCAGTTTTTTTAACTGAATCTGATTCTATTATAAGTTTATAGTTAATAGCCTATGCACCTGAACTAACAAACGGTAGTTCCTACTACCACTTCCACTACGTACTTAATATTTTTTTGGATTGAATTATGTTCCGGATGAAAAGGTGTAGATTCGGTTGCACAATTTTTAATTCAACCATAATAGCAATAATAATATAATAATAAGAGAACTAACAATTTCTGCACCAATCTTCATAGTAACGCACTGATCAATTAAAATATAAATTCGACCTGACTAAACTGAACTAAAGTGACTGACTGAAACTGACCAACTAAAATGTAATTATAAAAATCGATGTTTACTGTTAAATATTTAAGGAGGTTTAATATTTCTCGGTATGAAATCCAGCCTAGATAAAAGCATATAACGAGTACTTATCATAGGGTCGAATTGAGAACCTCCTTATTTATTGAAGTCGGTTAAAAATAATTTTAATCACACATTTACTGTACCTACTTCCTATTTGTGAATAGCAGCAGCTTTATAACATAATTATATCGATTAAAAATACATAGTTCACATCACTATAAACTGACTCAGCTTCCAACCAAGTGCCTTATAGTTACATGTGTACGTACGTACATGTAATTGTTTGCGAGTACATTTTTCTTTGAGGTTACTCTCTATTAAGCGCTGAAAGTCAAATAGGACGCAATGGTCTTAAGCCACAAAGGTGAACGAGATGAAAGGGGGTTTTAATTGTTCCTCAAATTATTATGAATTTGATACGCGACTGAGTCAAAGGGCTTTGAAATTACGGGTCTCAGTTTGTGACCGGGTACTGAAGTGTCCCAGAACTTTGTGACGTATTCCACGAGATTTCTTGTGTTAATTGTCTCCTTGCTTTCATGTTTCAAATGTACGCTAGATAGGTCGTTAGATGCAATACTAGATTGAATATTGTGGGACTAGAATTGTGAATGTTTTTCTAATGGAAGGTAATATTTTTTTAATGGCATGCTTTTATTTTTTGTGGAAAATGAATAGTGTAGTATGAGTTTTTACAAATGAAACACGGGAGACAAATTAATGCTTTATCATGATGTCGTTAGTGAAAATGTAATGTTAAAATCTGTGTAGTGCGTTTGTGAATTGTTTTTATAAGTACGTTGTTGTAATTTTAGAGACAGTGCAGAGGTTTTTAGCAGCCAAACATTTTTTGATTGTATTTTTAAATTGTTCAGACTTTGTCATGTATCCAGACTTCTTAATCATAATGTAGCACTCATTGAGCCTTCCTCTGTGTTGGTCGGATGCCATTTTGAGAGGTCGCCAGAATCTGTAATCTGTACCTACCGGGTTTAGTTCAAACAGTACTTAGGCATAATCGTGAGGATATTCTTCTTTATATTTAAGAGGATATGCAGCTCTTATTCCTATTTTTAACTGACTCAAAATTGAAGGGGGTTCTCAATTCTACCGTATATATGTATGCTTTTTTTATGTTTGTTCAGCGATTTTTTCGTCGTTTAAGTTAGGCCGATTTTGATAATTCTTTTTTTGTTGAAAAGTAGATATGCGCATTGGGGTACGCTGACAAGGACACAAGGATCTGATGATGGCATCTTAGAGAAATCTAGGAGAACTTTCGAAAATTATAGGGATGACTAGTGTGTCTGTTAATGTTTTCATAAGTAAATTAAAACGCTACAATTTCATGAAGGTCTGGAGTCGATCTGATGAAGCCGAAAGACAGTCGAGGGAACTCCTCGACGATTTACTGCAGTTATCTAGTGTTTGGGCTTGATTATTTTGTAGTGACGAGAACAAATTTACACCTAAGTACATGTGTTAAATTGAGCGCCACTGGTGAATAGTTTTTGTGTTATCTCCGCTTATGGAGGTTGAAGTCGGTTATTTTTTTTTTGTAAAAAGCAATATTTAAATTAAAATTTTGACTGTAGTCGAGAGTAATTTTATTTAAATTATGACTTGAGTGGAAAGTAATTAAGATGTCCTTCCCACTTCTTTCTTAGACGTTTTGGGTATTCAAAGCCTTTTGCTATAGGGGGCTTTTTTTAATAGCCTGAAGGTCTAACGTTAAAGCAGACGTGCCACCTGATGGTAAGTGGTCATTGTCGCCTATGGACACTAGCAACACCAGGTGAGTCACCAGTGGAACGCCGGCCCTAAAGGATAGCTCTTTTAACACCTTTCTTGAAGAACGTCATACCTCAGCTCTCTGTTTCTCAGCCAGAGGTGCACCCTGCTGAACAACGGACGAAGCCTAAGCATCAAGTCCTTACTGTAGGAGTGTGAGAATTTCCATGATGGTTCATGACTTCTCGCGATAAGGTTGCTCGTCAGCTCTTGGTCGACATAGACAAATGATATAACTTTTTACAGAATAGTCGGATAACCCAGTCAACAGTTATGACGTGACGACCATAAACTAAATGTACCTTCTAGTGATGTAACGAATATTCGCATTCGCATTCGCATTCGCGAATATTCGCATGTTTTTTCCATATTCGCATTCGCATTCGCATTCGCAAAATTTATGCGAATGTTTTGCGAATATTTACATCAGAAAAAATAAAAAATAAAATTGAAAATAATTAAAAAAACCATTAATTTCTTTTATATCAAGAAAAAATAAATTCACTTAAACTATATTTCGAAATTCACATGTTGATTTCTACCTGCAGACCACCGATAACTTTTGAAACGAAAAAAAATAGTAACAGGATGAAACACATTGGAAAAGGAAGACAAATGACAAAAATAAACGAAAAACAATTTACGGGCGATCTGAGGTCGGGAAGGGGTTGAGGGGGGCTTTTAAGGGTAAAAAACGGTTTATCGCAATTTCCAGAAAAACTACATGTGCTATTAAAAAAAATTAATGACAAAGTTATAGGTAATAAAACAATCTATACTTTTGTATCAACACTTCTTTCACTTCTTGTTACTATTTTTTTTTATTTTTGACCAACTTCATAGGCTTCGGCACTGGTCTGTTGGGGTGTTACGTAAATACTACGGGGGTTTAACGGGGGAAGGAATGTATGCCTTGCTTAATTTTGATTAAATGAGGGGTGGGCGGGTCTGGTTGGTGATTACTTTAGTTAGCCAATATTTTTAAATAAATAAAAAAAAACTTTTCCATTTTTTCTACATAACTTTGTCTACTTTTTAACCGACTTCAAAAAAAGGAGGACATTTTCAATTAAGTATTCGTCTATATCTTCTTTTCTTAAATGTGTTACCCCGTAACTTCGTACTGGATAAACTGATTTCGATAATTCTTTCGACTTTCGAAAGCTAATGATTGCCGTCTGGTCGCATTTTAATTTGACACACATCTGACGGTCAGTTTTTGAGTTATTCTCAATAATGTGAATTTAATTTATGCTAATCTTTACTGGGTGATACGATTTTGATGATTCTTTTTTTGTTCGAAAAGTAGTGTTTGTCATGTGGTACCTTATAAATTGGAGCGACATCTGGCGAATGGTTTTTGAGTTATCTCGACTTTGAAGTCGGTTATTTTTTTGTAAAAAGTTAGTTATATTTAAACGCATAGGGAAAACCCGCTTGTCTATGCTCGAACCAAATAAATTGCAAATAGATGTGATCAAGAGCCAATCTACTGTTTCGCTTCGTGGGTGATGTTTTATAAAGGTAAAATTAAAAAAAATTGCTTACGTACTTGAACAACCCACTAGCGTACACCCACTGTACTTTAGTCAGGTAAGTTCTAATCAACTCGGTAGTTTTCGGAGAAATATGCAAATGGATCACGCAAAGAAAATTGAGTTCAAATAAAAAAAAACTGAATATTCGCATTCGCATTCGCATTCGCGAATATCAAAAGTAAATATTCGCATTCGCATTCGCATTCGCGAATGTTGAAAATGTGACATTCGTTACATCACTAGTACCTTCTTAACAATTACTCAAAAACTGTCAGATGACGCTGAAAATACCAGACAATCATCATTAGCTATCGAATGTAAAAAAGAGTATCAAAATCGGTTCATCCAGAAATTTTTGAAGTCGATTAAAAAGCTGGCAATTTAACGATGTCATTTCAGTTTTCTCAGATAATATTTCAACTCGTGTGCTGTCCCCGTGAAATTACAAAAATCTTCCATGTTTTTAACCCTTTCACAAACAATTACTTAACGACTATAAGATTTCTCACAATAAAAATCCCATAATCCAAGCTAAGCAGAGCTTGAAGTAAATATTTACGTCAACGTCATGTGTGGTGCCCTTGGATTAGCTTAAGATTACTTTAAACTGAGAAATCTTTGATGGACGTTGTTCTTTGTTAAGTATTATCTGAGTACTTTTCACCACGGAGCGCAAAACTCCATACTCATATTAAAAATGCATGCAAAAGTCTGTCCGTCTGTGTCTGTTTGTCTGTCTGTTTCTACAGAGTTGATAGGGGATTCAAGTTTAAATGTTAAATCCAAAACAATTGAACGATGTCAAATTGTCGATTTTCTTAGAAAGATAATTGATGACAAAAGGTCAAACATACGCTAGGTACTTATTTTCTTCAAAAACCTTCCCATAAGGGACTAAAAATTCAGAAACATGAAGCGAGGGCGTTTACTAGTATAAAATAATTGTTAATATTTAGTGTAGATTGATACATTATGCACACATTGGTGTACTATGCATGCCTTAGATCTATGTCTTACAGTAGTGGGCCACTTTGACCAACGGCTCTCCAACTTATAGGCTCTTTCAATCACTGGGCTCATGTCATTGGCCCACGTCATGAACTTTATGATCATCCATCTTCCCATCCGCGCCACAGATGGGGAAATACTAAATATCTCTCCGATCGATTAGAAAACAAACAATATTTTATTGGTCATAAAGAATACTTAAACACACCGATTATTTCCCCATATTCATGCATAGGAGTGTGGTATTATCCTTTCCCGCCATCTGTCGAGAGCCTGAACACCCAAGTTTGCCAACTTTAATATCGTTTATGTATTATGTGTTACGCCAATGTAAGCTTTATGTAATTGAAATAAGGTCGTACCAATTGTCGGAGGTGGTTTTGTTATGTGGCGCAGTTCTAAAGTCAAACTACTGCAGTGGGCTAGGAAGCACGCGGGTGGCCATTACGAAATACTATGACACTGGGTAGAGCTCTAAAATGTCGTGAAGGCTTATTGATATTTAATATTTAACAACTTCAAAATAAGGAAGACGTTACATAGCTCACTGGATGAACTAATTTTGATAACTCTTCTTTCATGATAAATTTGAGCGACATCTAACAGCTAGTTTTTAAGATAGGTAGGTATCTCTACTTATAAATTTTCAACTCGGTTATTTGTTTTCGTAAAAAGTAAGTTATTAACCAACAGTAGATAATTATATACTTTTATGTCAAATTAAAATATGTTACCCATACTAAATATTATAAATGAGAATGAGGCCAAGCTATCGGCCCAATTTGGATGAAATTCGGAATGAAATTAGTTTAAGACCCAGGATCAAACATGTGCTTCGTTTAAAAAAAAATCAACCCCTAAAGACTTAAAATGGGGAACGAAAGTTGTATGAAATATCTAAACAGTTTGACCAACATTTGGTATATATGTAGGTGTTATTTGGTGAGTGTAGAGCGGTAACACCCTCCCCTTTGTCGATTTACGATGTAAACGAATTCCACACAGGCGAAGCCGCTGGTGGAAGCTAGTCATTAATCAAGTTGGTGGTACCTAAGGATTTGCATTAGATCAGATCTAAAATAAAGGCTGTAAAATAAATGTAAAATTATAGGATCTAAAATAACCTAACCTAAACGCTTTTAGAGAGATTCTATCTATTCCTTTATAATATAGGTGGGTACTTTTATTGTAAGTTTATGTATGTATTTATTGATTCAAAATCAGCTACTCTAATTTACATCATTACGGGTAGAAAATTCCACAAGGCATCATAATTTTAATTATGTATTTTCTTTCTCTACTGTATTGTTTTTTGAACGACAAATTACCTACCATGCCTAACAAACAACTTCAACAACGTCCCTAACCTATACTACCGTACATGTTTAATACATTAAATTTATAATCATAAAAAAAATTCTAAAATATATTTGTTAACTATTAAAAATAGCCGGTACATCGAGCGCCATTTTATTGCCCCGGAATATTCAGAAGTCGAATTGGCATAATCTGATTCATTAAACACTTGGTAGGGACAAGTGTTGTCCTGTAATACGATTAGAACTTATTGGACGACACAGGGAACAATAATCCGATAGCGAACTTTTATTAAAAATACACCCGCGCTCTATAAAATTAACAACAAATAGGTACTTATTTAAGTACCTAAGTGGTAAAAGTAAGTAGGTACCTAGGTTATAAAATACGTACAAAATGGAATTGAGTAATGCATTATTGGTAGGTACTTTTGTGTGTGAGTAACGTGACCAACTGTCCTTCATTTATTTAATGGAATAGATCCGTTTCGGACTGTCTGTCCCGGTGTTTCCAAAGATGGCCCCGGTACGCAAAAATGTCCCGTATTCTTAAAATAGACTGAAAATTTGGTTGGACAGACCATGTTTTCCCGTGATGAAATTGGGACAATCGCATAGTTTAACCCTTAAAATCATAATTTATAGCCTAAATAATATTAACGACTCGCAAAACGGCACTCGCGCTCATCATGTACCTAACAGTTGTTATGTTCCTGGAAACTGGAAATTGACAAAAGCAGACGATGTCCCGTTTTGAACCGAAATCCAATTGGTGACGTTAAGTGTATGAAGTATTAGTAATCCGGTCAAATTAGCCCAAAAATAGAGGTAACCTTGCATTAACTCCCAGAAAGCTGAAAATTTGTATAGATGTTAGAGACACCATTGTTATGAAATTGTGAAAAGTCCCCATCGATCCCATGTCTGCAATTTTTTTTATTCAAGGTCAAATGTTGCAAAAATGGGGTTTTTGAATTTTTCAGCGAAACGGTTAGTTTTATGAAATAATAAAGCTAAAGCTAAAAAATTTATTATGTTTAATTATGAAATAATATGTTTGACAAAAATTGTAGATCATGCAATTATCTACAAAAATTGTCCTTACACATTTTTTCATAACACTAACCATTTTTTGAGAAAAAACAATTACGAAATTTTCTTACGCTATATTGTCTATAATATGTACACGTTTCCACACCATCTATGAGGTAGTGTACCTAGCGCGTTTTTTTAATTGTGGTGTCGTCATTAATTATTTCTTCTTCTTTCCCTCCATCTTCTTCTCTCTCTCCATTTTCTTCTTCTTCCTCATCTTCTTGGGTTCACGTAAATTGTACTAACAGCGATACTATCCCCACACACATAAACCATACCATATAATAACCATGTTGCGACGTGAAAGAGTCACAAACAAACAAACAAACACACTTTCACATTTATAATATTAGTATGGATGTCGCAGCCCTGACTCCCCTTATATGCGAGTAAACGTAGTAAAAAAAAATGTAAAATGTAACTTAGACAAGATTTACATTGTCAAAAAATTATAAATTCTCATGGAGAGCCAAGCTTCTAACTATATCTGTAAATTATTTTTTATTGAAATCTCAGTGTTCTTTTGTTTGTGATCTCATAGTGTATAACGGGGGCGTAGCTCAGATGGTAGAGCGCTCGCTTAGCATGCGAGAGGTACCGGGATCGATACCCGGCGCCTCCAAAAACCTATTTGTATTCTTCTTATCTAGATTTTAATTTTGTTTTGTCTTCGTTGTAACCCTTAACGATCCCACTTCTGGGCTTGGCCTCCTCACACGACGGCCAAGTACGGATTGGCACTTTACACAGTTTTGAGTGTGTACCTACCTACTTGAGTCACCTATGTGAAATTGCCACTCTCAGCTAAAAACAACTTTCTTATGTGTGCTCATATTTCAATTAGGTAAGCTTGTAAACAAAATTTACTTAGGACATTTTAATTTTTCACCCAGACAACAATGTAGGTACGTACCTTAATCCATTGAGATAATAATAATAATAATAATAATAAACGCTAACACACTCATACCCCCGCAGTAGGTTACTAGGTACCTGTGTCGCGGGTGGCATGGACTACACATATAACACATTACAATTACACCCATGACCCGAGTACAAATATTTATCTGCCACATAAATATCTGCCCCGGCCGGGAATCGAACCCGGGACCCCTCGCGTCGCAGGCAGGGTCGCTACCAACTAGGCTACAGGGCCGAGAAACTAGAGATACTATGTACTAAAGCCTTAATCACAGGGGTGGAAAGCTGGTATTTGTGTGTGAAGCTGTGAAGCAAATAAAACGAATTCTATATCGAACGGGAACGGAGTATAGCTTTGTAGTTACTGTAATATTTAAGTATTCTGTCACAGTTACTTCATGTGCGATGGACTTAAGTAAGTATATTTACGTACGTACTTGGTCTAATATTTTGTTTTTTGCAATGTTGTAATGATCTCTATAATTAAACAATAAAACAATAAAAATACCAATGCAATTAGTCTGGTTTTATTATTACTCAGAAATCCCTGTACAGATTTAGATGATCAAAATCGTGAGTACCCGTTTGAATTTAAAATTCTTAGTCCGTAATTATTTGATTCAAAATCATAGCTTTAGATGATATTTTGCATATTTGAAATAACATTACACTATTACATATCTTTCTCTAGGTTAATCCCAAGTTATAGATAATTTTATCGCCGACAGATATCAGTTATGGCATAACCAATACTTAATCCCATGGCATTGTACACCATCACGCCCTAAACATTTAGGGTTAGGTTATAAGGGGAACTAAATGCTTGCATATTTTGGTGTCATCGTTCACCATAAATTATGGTATTAGGAGATATTAACCATTATTGAAATTTGTCAATTGAAATACTGGTCGCGCCATGTGGATAGACAATTTATTATCATACAAAATGAATTTGGTTTATGTGTTTATAAATTATTAACCTGTATTTATATTGATAGATGAAAAACAGTCATTTTTAAGTTGGTATCCCTTTTTAAGAATAGTAAACGTAGATGTCTTGGATTTGGCATTATTTTAAGTTTATAAACATAAGTGCACAAAAGAAAATATAACTACTTAATACACCAAGGTAGTAGAGCCTAGAGTTAGCCCAAGGTTCTACCACCGTCCGCCATGGCCCATGGTACTTACTAAGTAAATTTCTAACGCGTACTAACTGTTTCAGAAATTGGTCTGGTCAGAAAGGCGTGGATCCGATTATAATATTTTATAGGTATCTAGTAGCAATACGTCTGTGACCGAATCAGAACGAAATTCTTATTAATTAACAAGGAGCTGAGCCCGCTACTTCGTACGCGTGGGAGGTTTTCTCGCGTTAATCCCGATGGCAGGAAAAAATACTTACATGTTGATCAACAACCTCCTCTGCTTTCACTGAAAGTCCCATAAAATTCCCGGAGATGAGCTCCGTCAAACAGAAAAAAAGATATAGACACAGACAAAAAATTTTAAATCATTTTTAAAACATTACAACTCCCAACGAACATGTACAACCTACTTGTAGGTATGCCAAAATTCAGCTTCTTGCGTTTAGCAGTTTTTACTGAGCGTTGTCTGTTGGTCAATCCCTCAGTAACGGAAGAATTTTATATACCTAATATTATAACTATTGACGTGGTCTCCAGATGCAATGTCATAAATATTCCGTTACGATGAAAGCAGCTTTGCAGCAGATTAAACTGTAATCTGATATCATAATTACATTCTGCATATAACTTTTTAGAAACAATTAATTACTTAAATATAATTTTGGCAAAGAAAGACATCGTGAAAAATCTAAAACGTTCTAATGGTCTCAAATATCCTGTGAATTCTGCCCCGTTGGACTATTATTTATAATTTTAAATGGTCTACGCCTTGCGGTGGATATTTCAAATATACGTAGACATTAAATCGTTAAAATCTCTGACCTATTTCGTTAATTCGAAGTTTGATTTATGTATTTAAACTGACTTGCGGTTTATTTCGGCGTGGGAGCGTCCATTGTGCCGGCCGCCGGGATTTAATGATGTACACGCTCAAAACTGGGTCACTTTAATGTTTAATGAATCGGTTACCTATATAATTGAAGACTGTATTGGTTCCTTTTTATTTTTTAAGTTGGTAGCACCACCCGTTGCCGCCCATGGAAATTGTGACCGACTTCGAACAAGACTTAATTTAGGAACAGGGGTAGTTTGTCCAGTTCGTAGATGGTGTTAGAATATTAATTGATTAGTTAGTTAATAAATACCTAAGTGTGAGGACAGGGCTGCTACACTAGCGGCACGCTATGATGGCCGGTTTGACACATTACAACAGTGATGTGGAATGTCAATTTATTCTCGAACAAAAAACAATTAAGTTTTGTTTTTGTACCTGATTAAATAGGTTTAATAAAACAAAAATGTAAATGTTTATTTAATTTATTTGAACGAACTGAATATTTGAATGAAAATGAATATACATACTTTATATGCACACAAGAAACATATGAATACAATTCTCTGCGTACGTTCGGTCATATCGACGAAATCCACAACAAAGGGCTTGAACAGAGTCCAAATTAACGAGCAAGGGTCAACAGTAATGCAGTATCAATATTTGAAATCCAAAGCCAGGTCAAAACTATATCACAATCGCATTGCACTGACAGTTTATACTTTTCGAAGCAACGTCAATTCGAAACTGCTTTGTTTTGCATTGAGCATTGACGCGAGTTTGCCGGAGGTAGTAGTTGTGCTAGCCAGCGATCCTATGTGACGATCGTATTAGATTCCATTTTTAAAAATTTTCAATTTAGAAAACCAAATGCCGAGTTGTGGTATATATCATATAAAAATAAAAATTTTACCTTTTGTATGAAACAGCTGATATTTTTTTGCGATTTCAGAGGTTTGTCCACATAGTGAAAATTGTTCATATTCACAAGTACATTCACCCCTTAAATGGTGCAAACTGATTTTTCTACACTTGTATACATTTTAGAAATCAATTTAATAAATAAATTTTGAGTCCTAAACCTAAAACTACATTCGATAAAATTTATGAATCTCTGCACATCACTATCGTCAATAAAGTAATACAATTATTTCCTTCAAAGTCGTTATCAATTAATACGGAACTTCATGAGCGGACAAACGTCAAACCGGCCATCATAGCGTGCCGCTAGTTTAGTGATAGTTACCTACCTAGTTCTGTTAGCTAATGTTACCTAGTAATTATTGTCCAGTTAGTATTTTTTAATAACTATCACTAACAGACCCTGTCCACACACTTATTTTAAATAAAAAATCTATCAAGCAATATTGGCCTATTTTACTTTCATATAAATAAAATAAAAACATATGCCATTTTCGTTCATTTTCACATTTTCGTTCGATATGGAATTCGTTACATTGGCAATCCACACAAATGTCAGCTTTCCGACCCTGTTAATAAGGTTCATTGTAGACTGACGGCACGGAGCGGCGAGAATTTAAAATGTCCTTAGTCAATTTTGCCTAAAAGATAAATTGAAAAAAGTCTAATTCCAAGTGCTTTAAGCTCTCTGCAAATAAATAAAATTGGAGCGTCTGTTTGTAATACATAGTAAAATAGCCGCTTTTACCTTATACCTACCTATACGGTACATAGGTAGGTATACCACAGTAACATTTTTTTAATTTTCGTCTGTCTGTCCATCTGTTTGTTCCGACTAATCTCTGAAACGGCTGGACCGATGTTGATGCAACTTTCACTGGAAGATTTTCGCAGGCCCGGAGTTAGGTACGCGCAAAAAGCTTAGGCGCAGACGAAGTCGCGGACACAGCTGGTACTAAGTAATACCTAAACTTGCTAACACAACAGTACCGTACTACCCTATAAATCTAGAACAAAGGCATAAATAATGCACCCACATTGGATCCTCTTCAACAGGACTTTAAATGGCATAAAATCGAATAAAAAACAGCGATATACAAATAATTGCGTTACGCGCGCGCCACTTGAAATAAACAATAGGTTTTATTGGCGCCAAAATCAGGGTGCACGCGCACTTGACCATCTGTGGAATTGCGGCGAATTGAATTTCAAAATAAGTTTGTACCACTTCATTCAGAGTTAAATCATCATTTCAATGTAGTATTTCATTTAAAGTAATGCAAATATCTGATTGAATATTTAATTGCGCCTTTTGGAACCATGCTTGCGTAGGTTGAGTTAAACGTAGGTATACTTTTATGAGATATACCTACTTACCTAATATTGTATCCTGTATAGTACCTACGCGACAGATTGAGATGGCATTTTCCTAGTGAAGGGGCATCACATAGGTTAGGTTTATATCTATATTTTTTCCACGCAACAAAATAAAAGTAGGTAGTATTAATAAGAAAGGTTAAATAAGTAAAATGTAAATTAGTCAGATTTATTCAGTTTCGGCTATTGTTCTAGCACTTATGACTACACTAAAATTAATATTGTTGATAGATAGACAGACAAGTAAATATTTGCTAGTAAGAAAATTAACAACTATGTTATAGAATAAGAAAATTTTATTCATCACAATCACAATGTGAGTGAGATTAAAATCGATAAAAGCGGTCGATATGGGCTCGTACATTACTAATACAAAGGGGCGCGCGGGTGACGTGCGGTATGCGGGGTGTCAATTCCCTCGCGTCTCACCTCATACCCCGATTGCCATGTCGACCTGTCGCGTACTACACCCTATGCCTTGTTTCTATTTTTGTTTTTATTTTTTCCTTTCGCCCAAGGCAGCTGTCTGAAAGAGATCGCTTGTTAATGATAAAGCCGCTTTTTGTATACCACCTACCTAATTTTTGTAATTCCTTCAAATAGGTATGTGTAATTTGGTGTACAAATAAAGTGTATTTGTATTGTATTGTATTATAGGTACTAAACGTATCTACCAAATAGGTACCAACCAGGAATCTGTGCTACCGCGTTGCTGGGATTATTTACAATTTTACTTACTCTGAAATTAAATAGATATTAAATACAATTAAATAGATATTCAATATACCTACCTATTTTCTGACAGAGGGTAACACATCCTGTTACCACCGTCTTTCAGTCACTGCCAACATAAACAGTAAGAATTTCCGATTACTTCTTGCATAATTGAAGTCATTGAACAGTAATCATGATACATAAAGTTATGAAAAACAGTTTCGCGATATCAGGCTGGTAGGAGCTGATGGTAGGTAATACTAATAAACCACTAACGCCATCTATGTGACATGATGTGCGTTTGATTACACAAAAGAAAAAGGAAATTGGTTTAATTAAAGATAAAATGATAAAAATATCAACCCGTTTAAAAAATATGTAACGATATATTTTGGCATAATATTTATTCTTTAACATAGCCCGGCGGCTTGCGTCGATCCTAAGCGATCGACAAAGTTAAGCAACAGCGGGCGCGGTCGGTAGTTGGATGGGTGACCGCTGGTGGCAAAAATTTCTTGAGCGCTTCCGTGCTTCGGAGGGCACGTAAAGCCGTCGGTCCCGGTTACAATCGATTGATAGCAGTCGTTAAGTCCTGTCGGAGGCCTTCGGGCGGCATGAAAACTTTCGACACTGGGTTGGCCACTAACCACCAACCCGCATTGGAGCAGCGTGGTGGAGTATGCTCCAGGCCTCCTCAGTAATGAGGAGAGACCCGTGCTCAGTAATGGGCCATTAGTGGGTTGTAGTTTAGCTTAGCTAGCTTATTTATTCTTTAGGTACCTACTTAATCGCAAAGCATTATTTTGAAAAATGTGTCTTGTTTTATTTCTATTTTAAATGCTAAGCGGTCAATTTTCTATAGTAAAAGTGTCGTTTTGAGCGTTTTAGTCGCATACTGGAACGCGTCCTTCTACCTCGTCTGTGGTGTCCATAGACATCTGTGACAACCTTGACATAATGTCAAGTTGATTGACAGTCGACATGTCTTTGACTTGAAGTTCAAGTAAACATTTGATTTTGATAGGAATAAGGTTAATAATTTTGTATTTTAATTTCCTGTTTATAACATTAATCATGAATAAATAGCTCGTAAGTTTAAAAACGATAATTTTGCATATTCAAAAATGTGGCAATTAATTCAAGGACAATCGTGCAACTTGTTGAGACAGAGGTAAAAATTGATGACTAAACCAAAGTCTTAAATTCTACCTTTAATCTAAATCAGAGCATTAAATTATATTTTTGGTATTATTTTCAGGTTATTAACAGTAAAACCTAATGGTTATTTTGTAAACATAGTGAAAAATAAGCCATCACAAGTCTTACAACGTTATTTTTCAAATACGCAAAGTACTGCTGAAAAAGGATTAAATCGGACGTTATTGCAAGCGTGTTGTCCTTGGAAATTATGCACCGGGGTCAGCATAGGGTTAGCGGTACGCTTGCTATTGAATAATACGTCTGTGTTATGTAAGGCGCAAGGGCACTCGAGAATTATACAGAGGAGGCCAAATATTAACGATGACAGTGCCAAATTTGACTGGAACAAATTCTTCCAATACCTCGTGCCGCACAAATGGTTGCTGCTTGCAGCTGTTGCCGTAAGTATACAAAATGTCTTAATGGTCAATCATTACATTGTTGTAAAAATGGTGGAAGGCCGTCCTAAGTTCAAGAACCTTCACTTAATCTTGGTTTTTTGTTTTCAACTTAACTACAGTTACTCCTACTTTGTTAAGGTGCTTTGTGTTCAAGATGACCCAGTGGAAAAACTTCACTGAGCAAAGTTATCTTTATAGATAAACACCATGTAAGTTATTACAGGTAAACATAAAATATAAATAGGAAGTAAATTGTTACTGTAACAGTTGCTATTAACATAATCTTTTCTATCTTTCTTAATCTTTTATAATCATAGTTATTTAATATATCATGTCTTCTTAATTCTTAATATTCTGTATTGTTTAAATCATGTCAACACTTGGTATTCTTCTATAGGTCATTATTTTTTGATACATTGGTAGACTGTCTGTTAGTTGTAAAGTTGTTGTCGTTGTTGTTGTTGTAAATTATTTAGTTTCTTCAGAGAGAATTCTTAATTGTTTTTGTTGCAAATGTCATGTTGTGAATTTATTATGTTTTGCAAATATGTACTATCCAATATAATTATTGAGAAAGATGATAATCATCAAATATGACTTCCGAGTTATGAAAATTTTACAAGCTTAACTTTCATGATTTAATAAAAAAAACTTTCAGTGTGAACAAACCAAGTGTATCTAACCTGTACACATCTTGGCATCCTTTTTGCACTGAACTGACATTACAGTGACAAATAAATCTTACTTCTTGCTCTGGTGTGATCTTGATGTCATGTTTTATGCCAATACCAGCAAAAGAATGCAAGTGCAAAAATGTCTTTAATTATTTATCTGTGTATATATTGTTCCAGTCAGCGTTAGCAGTGGCATTCCTGAACGTGTACATTCCAGCAATGCTTGGTGTAGTTGTAAATGTATTGGCCAGTATGAAACACAACCCCACTGCAGACTTCATTGATGAGATAAAGATCCCTGCTTTCAAGTTGGTCTCCTTGTATATTGGGCAGGTTAGTGCAATCACAGCAGCATTTAAACTTTAGATCATAGATTGAGATCTAACATTAAAGTTATTGAGTAGCCTACTAGAAGTATTGAAATGAACAAGAAAAATTTAATAAAACATATACTTTATCTGCAAGTCTTTAATTCCATGGGGATTATCATAGCCTATTTTATACTATGGAACCTATTTGAATTAACAAATTTTAAATTTATTGCAGGCTGTGTTCACATTCTTCTATATCCATTTATTGGCTCAAGTTGGTGAAAAAGTTGCATCACAAATGAAACAGGATCTGTTTGTATCAATAATGAATCAGGATATGTCTTTCTTTGATCAAGAGAGGACTGGAGAGCTTGTTAATAGGTAAGGATGTGTTTATTAAGCTATCCAACAGGATTTTAATATTATTATGACAGTATCATAGATTGTGGTCTTGTCAACTGTCATGATATATGACTCTCTGTAGCATTGATATTAAACTGTTTCTGTATCAATTCAGGTAGACAGGTAGACACATGCTGCCATGATGGTAAACTTTATAAGAGAATGTTGTACAGTTCCTCGGAAAAAGGAAAGCACATCAGACATTAGAAACAGATAATCGGCTAGTTATAGCTATTCAGCGGTAAGGACTGTGAAGTAAGGACAACACTCTACAAAGCCGAAACTAACCAATTATCTCTTTCTGAATACCAATGTGCATTATTTGTTGCCGGGTACTGTAAGGACCCATTTGCAAGAAAACATGATATTTAAATAGAAGTTTTATTTCAATAGACATTTCTGTATTCAATATTAAAATTTTCGTTACAGAATAACAGTAGATGTACAAGACTTCAAGAGCTCCTTCAAACAAACCATCTCTGGAGGTCTAAGAGCCATTACACAGGTTAGAAAACTTGAACATCACGTTGAACACATTTATTATAATGTTGTTATACAGTAGGGTGTGAGTAATATCATGAGCATGGAAGGTTGCCCTATAATGAAGATAGATGGAGATTCTCATGCATTTACTCATTAAAGAAAATCTGTTATCAGGTAGTGGGCTCAGCAGTCAGCCTTCTCATTATATCCCCACACCTCACCGGTCTGACGATGATCTGCATACCATCCGTGGTGATTGGTGGCACCTTCATTGGTTCACTGCTCAGGAAGTTGTCTAGGGAAGCACAGGCGCAGGTAAGTTTTATCAAGTTTATTTTAAAATTAAAATCATGTTTGTAGCTCATACTATACATCTTCATCCACTTCCATCCATTTAAATGAAAAAAAAAAACATATAATATTAAGTGAAGCTCATCACAATATAATCATCGGATAAGCCATTTCTGAGATTAGCGTGCAGAAACAGACAAACAGTCAGAATGAAAAAAATTGTTTTGGGTTCTTTTGCTTATTTAAAGGCCCCGCATGATGAAGTTTTAAATACATTTTCCATGTACGTACAGCGATCAGTTACAGTTTTATTATACACCTAGATGATACTAATTACAGATAGAAAAAGCAACATTACTAGCGGAGGAAGCGATCTCGAACATGCGCACAGTGCGCGCGTTCGCGGGCGAAGACAACGAGGCGCGAATGTTCGCGCAGGAGTGCGACGCGGCCGCCGCGCTCAACATGGAGCTGGGGCTCGGAGTGGGCTTGTTCCAGGCTGGGACCAACTTGTTCCTGAATGGGTCAGTGAGGATTTGTTGCTATACTCCGTTTGCGTTCGATCTGAAATTCGTTTCGCATGGCACACAAATGCCAGCTTTCTGTCTGTGCGATTAAGATACATTTAAGATTGACGGTGAGATCTAAAATGCCCTTAGTAAATTTTGCAGGTGTCCCACCAGCGGGGAATCGGTGAATAACGACCGGCTATTTTCCCACTCAAGACTTACAAAAGATATGACATTCCGTTTAAAGAAAAGAGACGTATATGTGAGCGAATGCTCGCTGACTGTTCACACCACCGGCGAGTGCTCCCTCACATAATTATGTATCTTTCTTGAGCGAGAAAATAGCTCATAAATAACTAGCAACAGGACACATGCCTTAATCCTATATTGTCTCTTTGTGTACACTCATTTCCCTTCCCTTCCCTTCATCAAATTTCAAATTCTTAAAAAACAATTCTTAAAAACAATCTTCTGTTTCCAGCATGGTGCTAGCAACAATGTTCCTGGGCGGGCACCTGATGTCGACGGGCCAGATGTCGGCGGGTGACGTGATGGCGTTCCTGGTGAACGCGCAGACGGTGCAGCGCTCCGTGGCGCAGCTGTCGCTGCTGTTCGGCTCCGTCGTGAAAGGTCTGAGCGCCGGCGGCCGCGTGTTTGAGGTTTGGACTCTGTTGCTAGTGGTGTAAGGTTGAAATTTAAATGTCGGCCGGTGACGTCATGGCGTTCCTGGTGAACGCGCAGACGGTGCAGCGCTCCGTGGCGCAGCTGTCGCTGCTGTTCGGCTCCGTCGTGAAGGGCCTGAGCGCCGGTGGCCGCGTGTTTGAGGTTTGGACTCTGTTGTTGGCGGTGTAGGGCTTAAATTTCAATGTCGTAATGTAAAGTATAATTTCTTTAAATAATTAAAATTTGTAATATTTTCGTCATATTATTCGGAATATTCTCGTTCGTCATAGTATTAAATTGGAGTGTATGGATGCCGAATTCGAAAAACCGATGTGCATGTGGTCAAATAGCTGTGGTTGTGTTGCTGATTATTTGTCACGCAATTTCAAATAATTGGATTAGTTATAGGTTAGTTAGTAGTGTTTCTGCTTACAAAGTTCTGGGTCCCGGGTTCAAATACCGACCAGGGTAGATTTACGTGGCATGAGGGTCCATACGGGTCTGCCTGTGTCTAATTGGGTTATCCATACGACCACCAACACTGAATACTATTGAAAGGTGTAAGTGTGTTTTTAATTTTTTTATTGTTTCCAGTATATAAACAAAAAGCCGAAAATGGACACATCGGGCACGAAGACAATAAAGTACCACGAATTCCGCGGCGACATCGAATTCAAAGACGTCACATTCGCGTACCCTACGCGGCCGGAAGCGGTGAGCATTACCGACTTGTGTTACAGTTAATACTTATATCGTATAAAATTATAGATCGATGCCTATATCGTCTATTTAAGAGTATTAAGCGAATTTCGATGGTCGCTTGTCATTTGAACATACTGTATGTATTTTCGGGTCACATCTTGCAAAATGAATTAGATATACTTACTTTCTATTCCTATGCACACGCGACGTAAATATTGTGGTTTTTAATGTTCTAATGTTTTAATGTTCTTCTTGGTTATTCAACACTTTATATATAGACGATCCTCTAATAAAACGCAATAAAGTTATTTTCATGTTTAAAATATTTTTTCCCTGCCATATTTTCTTTGAAGTCAAAGGAAAGAAAAAGACAAACTAAATCATGGAATAATTTTATACTGTGTTTTATTAGTAAGATCGAAAGAGAATAGTAATCAGTAGTTACTGTTGTTCACAAATGATCGTAAATGCTTTGATCAATTGCAGGTGGTACTGAAGAACTTCAACTTGAAGTTACCAGCCGGCAAGACTGTCGCTATCGTGGGCACTTCTGGAAACGGAAAGTCTACTATAGCCGCGTTATTGGAAAGGTAATCTAGTATACTTACTATGTTTTATAGAATACAATACATATCTTATCTCGAAGACCAGCTCGCGCTTTATTTCGTGGATCTTTCTTAAAGTATCGCGTCATTTATGAAAGACATTTATTACCATTTTTTACTTAACTCTAAAAAATGAAGTTGAACACGTATGTTTTTGTTTGTATGGATGTACCTTTTTATAACAGTAAAATGATGATATATTATAATAAATATGTTTCTAGTAAAAAGATATGCATCGATTTTAATGTTAATAACTCTTTTTATATTAGAAAGATGGTGCTTGTCGTACAGTGCCATTGAGCGAAATTTGACGACTATTTTTTGAGTTATTCCCAAAATTATCTATTTAATCGATTTTGATTACGTTCACAATCTTATCATTTGTCAATATTTAAGTCAATTTTCATCTTGAACTCTCTATTCTTTTAAGGTTCTACGACGTGAACGCCGGGTCAGTGACGATCGACGGCGTGGACCTTCGAGAGCTGGATGGCAAGTGGCTGCGCGGGCGCACGCTCGGGCTGATCAGCCAGGAGCCCGTGCTGTTCGCCAGCTCCGTGCGCGAGAACATCCGCTACGGACGGCCGGACGCGAGCGACGATGACGTCAGTATTCACTATTATTACAACAAGGTTCTATGACGTGAACGCGGGCTCAGTGACGATCGACGGCGTGGACTTACTGATGACTTAATGATAAAATTCTAGGTATACCGAGCAGCGATGACAGCCAACGCTCACGAGTTCATAACGGGGTTCCCGGACGGGTACGACACACTAGTGGGCGAGCGCGGCATGTCGCTCAGCGGCGGACAGAAGCAGAGGATCGCTATCGCACGGGCTATATTGAAAAACCCGCCCATTATTATACTGGATGAAGCTACTAGGTATGTTTGTTTGTGTGTGTGTGTGTGTGCTTTACCGTGCAGTATGACAGCCAACGCCCACGAGTTCATAACCGGCTTCCCGGATGGGTACGACACGCTGGTGGGCGAGCGCGGCATGTCGCTCAGCGGCGGACAGAAGCAGAGGATCGCTATCGCACGGGCTATATTGAAGAATCCGTCTATTATTATACTGGATGAAGCTACTAGGTAGGTTTGGTTTGTGTGGGTGTGGGTGCGTGTGTGTGTGTGCGTTGTGTGCGGATACGGACGAGTGGGCGTAGTGTTTCATCAAGTTACATTAAAATTTAATTTTTATATGTTTAAGGGGATGGGGATTAAGCATAATTATCTTTTCTGATAATTTTGTTACGGATAGATTAGGATTTGTAATTTATAATAACGACCTTAGGGTATGTAAAATTTTAAAATACGTTTATAAATTAGTCACCTGTCTCCAGAAATCCTAAATAAACGTACCAAAAAAGAATGTAGGCGTGTTTAGATGTGTTATAACTTGTATAATCGACTGACGTTACCTTTATTTACCTCTTTCCTTAGTTTAATTTACTTTCCCCTTTTTAACCTTTTTAGTTGATTTTTTATTTATTTTACTTTAATACCTAACTACATTGCTTACTTAACTTTACCTTGCTTAACCTTTCAGCGCCCTGGACTCAGCGAGCGAGAAGGTAGTCCAGACAGCGCTGGAGACAGCGTCGCAGGGCCGCACGGTGCTCGTCATAGCGCACCGCCTGTCCACCGTGCGAAACGCTGATCTCATCGTCGTGCTGAACAAGGGGAGAATTGTTGAGGTAATTGATGATTTTAGTCCTCTTTAGTAATTGATACATAATCGATAATTTAATGCGTTTATCAATAATGATTATTGATTACTACGATACGAAAGTTTCGCTAAGTGTGTAAGTGTGTCATGATACTCACGCTTTATTGCAAACAATAACTGTACCGCTGCAGGGTACAAGTCTCTTCTCAGAATGAGAAGGTTAAGGTCATAGTCCACCACGGTTGCCAAGTGTGAATTGGTGGACTTCATACACCTTAAGAGTTTTGCGAACTTGCGAATTTGCGGTTTCCTCACGATGTTTTCCTTCACCGTTATAGTCAGTAACGTTTTGATATTTTAAACGCACATTCAGAAATATAACAAGTGCATGCCCTGGGATTTGAACCGGACCCCCTGAGTAGGAGGCTGAGACCACTAGGCTATCACCGCTTCTACTTGTGCTTTTATTTTTGCAGTGGGTGAAATGAACACGTTACAGAAACATTACAAGTGTATAAACTACAAGAAACTTCTCCATCTTAATATGTATTTCTCAAGCGTGACTAAAATTTTCATGCTGGTGTATTTAATATGTATGTTATTGGTAATATTTCCAGATGGGTACCCACGATCAGTTGAAGAAACAAAAGGGCGTATACTGGAACCTCATCAAACAGCAGGACCAAGAAAATGAGGACTCCACGAAGTTATGAAACTGACCTCTGCTTTAGGTAAATTTTAGTCAATTCACTCAAAGAATTTAGGACAATATAGTTACAAGCTGGTAGAAAAACATAGAAAATATTTTATGTACTATCACGCACATAACACAAACTAGTTAAATATGGTAGTTTTTTTAAGTTTGCGGTATATATTTTTTTTATCTATAGCAGTAGCCTGTTATCCCATCTATGAAGTTATAAGACAATATACAGTTGCTTTTTGAAATACATTAGGTAGTAAATAATTACGCGCAGGATTCTGTTACCTTTTAAGTACCTAATTAAAATAATTAAAAAACATTGTACACCTATAGAAACGTAATGTGTGCAGAAACGAGCGTGTGATTTGTATAGATAAATATGGAGAAGCGCTGAAAGCGAATGTTATTCAATATGTTTGGAAAAAATATCTGAATTTCAATAGCGACTCATAAAAATATAGGAATAGGCACACTGGATATTCACAGCAAAGTGGATTTTGTCAACCCTAATATTAATCAAGTTAAGCATCTAAAGCCTTTGGTCCAGCCACCTCCAATGAATCGCTGGAGTAACGTGGTGGATAAAGGTCTTGTCAGGCATGAAGAGAGATATGTGCCTTGGCTATGAACGAGTTTAAGAAACTCCGAGCAGATTAATAAGATTGTCTTTGAGTAGATTTGCATTTTGTTATAACGTTTCACTGCCTATATTTAAATCATTTATTGAGTATTCTTCCTGATTTGTAGTGGTGCAGTATGGTCTATTATGCCTCTTCGAATTTAAGCGACTATGTGACTATTTAATTGATAAATGAAACTCAGTTAACTGCATTAGTTGAATTTAAACAATTAGATAGGTTCTTCCTTTATATGCATCCCGTTTACAATTAGTAAATCAAATATGTATTGTATACTTTGTATAGAAGATATTGTGTATGTATTTTTCAAGTTACCAATTCAATCGGTAGCGGGTATTGTTGAAATGTATTTTGAATTGTATGTATTGTGGTAAGGATAGTAAATTATTTTGTTATTTATTATTATGCTTTTCTTTTTATCTTAAATTTTCCTGTATTGCACCGGTATATTGTAAAAACAAAAACAAACCAAGCTGTTAAAAATCGGGCGATGTTGAACAGATAAACAGGCGAACTAAAGTAAAGAAAAGAGTATGCCAGCGAGTACTCGCTGAGCTGACATAATATGCGTCTCTTTTGTTTACACGGAATGTCACATCTTTTGTACGTGTCTTACCTTGTACCTTGAGCGAGTAAATGGCCGGGATTCACTCACCGACTCGCCGGCGGCGGTGGGACAAATGCCTTATTCATTAATTTCTTTCACAAACCTAAGTAATCAAGTATATGTTCTTTATAAAACCAACGAATAAAACTGGTAGAACTTTGTCCTTTTAGTTTACTTTTAAAGTTTAATATTTTTCCGCTGATACTCATGAACCTGTTTTGGAAAATAAATATATTCGCACAAAAACAACGCCGTCTAGGCTCACTCAGTTTAACTATTATATTACAATTTTACAATGCAATGTAAATCAGCGCTATCTACATCTAGGTGGTTATTAATCTGTGGCGAAACGTCAAGCAGTTGTCGCTTGGGTGAATTGAATATGACAGGTGTCAGGGATGACGTTGGGAGTCAGCGCGGGCGGTTCAGTTTTTTTGGATACGCGGAGGAGGTGATGTCGGGTCATATTTGATTTGCCGCGTTTCGGTAATACAGAGCGTCTAGAGGAGTTGAAACTCCAACAGAGCTACCCTAGTCGACATAATACTGTAGATGGCGTTTTACAGACAGGCATCTCGTCAAGGCTGTTCTCCTAGTACTTCATAACTATTATAAATCAGCGCCATCTACATCTAGTACCAAATAATACTGTAGATGGCGTTTTACAGGCATCGCGGCATGGGTTATGTTCTCCTAATACTTCATCTCTTACGTCACTTCCGTCTTAAGATGCATAACAAAACACTACCTCGACAATAAAATTCTGCTCTCCTGGTACTTCAAACACCAAACGCTGTCGCGAAAGTAACAAAACACGACCATTGCCTTGCGATGGACAAATATTTTTTCCCCATAACTTTTAAAATGTTTTATTAGTTATTAGTGGACCCGGTAGACGTCGTCACATATCTTATATTAAGTAGATGCTTCGCTTTCGGAGACTTGTTGCTCTGCTCCTTTTGGTCGTAGCGTCATAAATAGCCTACCGTCCTCAATGAATGGACTTTTCTAAACAAAAAGACTTTCAAACCGGACTAGTAGTACATAGTTCCTGAGATTAGCGCGTTCAAACGAACAAACTCTTCCGCTTTATATTATTAGTATAGATTTCGTTGATCGGGGCTCAGAAAAAAACTAGAAAATTATAAAAATCAGTTCAGCCGTTTTCGAGTTATTAATAGTGTAACAAACACGACTTCCTTTTTTGTAAATTATAAGGGTGGGCCACCGGCAAGAAGTGTCCGTGGTTCACCTAGGTGTAGTACAGTACGCCTAAGCAGGTGGACCACGACCAACGCTTGGTTATTCTGTTGATTGGGTTTCAGAATCATGGTTTAATATAATATACTGGAGAATGCAGCTAATTGTCTATACGGAAGGACAGTGTCGATTTCTATATAAAAAAATAGCTTGCCGTGGACCATATTTTCGCCTTTCAATTTTTAAATTTTTACATATTGCAAAGTTATTCTGTTGATCGGGGCTTAGAAAAAAATAAAAAAATCATAATAATCAGTCCAACCATTCTCGAGTTATAAAGTGTTCACCCAGGTGACCCACCAAGTGGAAGAAGTGCCCGTGCTCCACCATACTGAACTAAGTCCATGATCGACGCCTGGTGTATGACAACACAATTGTAATACTGTGTGTATTGTTTCATTTTCTCGCTAGGACGCTCCTATGTACGAGTATGTTTGTCTCTCACTCGTTTCTGTTTCATCCAATAATTTTTGTAAGGTAATTTTTGTAGGTAATAAACGCAAAAATAATTTATACAAGATTTTTTTATATTTGCGATTTGCACCATGCTGGGCTCTCAGATTAGTTTGATAATCTTGTAAGGTTCTGCGGTATAGTTAAAGAATAAAATAAAACATGGTGTCCAAACACCCACTGCAGGAGTGTTATATTGGGAGGGCATGTAATTACACCCGACCAAATCAAAGACCTGGACCCCAAAAACATACTACGGTTCGCCCAGACCGTAGGAGTAGGGGACCAGATCTAATTTCAATGGGATGGCCACAATAGATCAGAAATGGTCGCAGTGGCCTCACGGGGATACTTGTTCCCCGTGCCCTATATCACCAAATAATAATGGTGTCCAAACGGGCGCTGTAATCGGGGGTGCACGGCGTGCGCCGCACGCGGGTGCCTCGCTTAGGGCGCATTCAAGTAGAACGCTGGTAACCGGCGCCGATCTGCCAGCGCTTATCGGCGCAGGTCGTCGGCGCAGGTAGTCTCTATACTTTGTGCCGAACCAGCGCCGATAAGCGCCGAACGTTGCCGACAAGTTCCGACCTGAGGTTATGTCAACGGACCAGTACCGATAAGCGCTGGCAGATCGGCGCCGGTAACCAGCGTTCTACTTGAATCCGCCCTTAGGGGGAGGCAAATGGACCACGGCGCGGCGGGGCGGCATAAAAGTAAACCTGTATACGTCCTGTATGAGATTGTTATTGAACGACGAGTTGTTTAAGTCGGATTTGCATGCAGCTTACGGCGCCCCTGTGCCCAAATTAGTCTTTTTAACAGTAGATATTTATTTTTATGTACCTGCCAAAAATATAAACAATACTTTAGGTTGGTAAATTATGAAAACTTCATTGTTAGTACTGTAGTAAGAATAAATAGAGCAATAAGAAGAACTGCACTGTAGTAAGATCTACTTTATGAAATCATATAAGTAACGCAGGATTTATCAACATATTCTTTTTTATATGGAATTCTGGTAGCAAATGACCCGTATGCCATTTTTCGGTTGCCACACATGACAGATGTCACCGACTGTGGTCAAGGATGCATTGCTACCCCTGAGGACTGAGATGTTTGTTGAAAAAGTGTAACCGACTCCACCTTTCTATCTGGAACACAAGTGCTATCAAAACAATTATGATGGCGTTTGAAATGTACTAAGTAATTTCAGGAAGAAGCAATATGCTTGGGGAAGCATAAATAAAAAATCAAAATCCGAAGAAGTATTTATTGCGTATTGGATCACCAAAATTCTTTTGTACAATAGGTAATTTTAAATAACACCGACGAATTATGTACAACCCTAGCCTAGCTCTAAGCTACTGGTAATGTCGTATATATTTACATAGGATAACAAACATTAAAATTAGACAATAGTATTTATCTATGTTACCTTAGGGCAAGTATACTGATGGTAATTAAAACTATTAAAATTACGCCTTATTACAAATTCGAATTACAATTTAGTTTTGAACAAAATACAATATATTTATATTCATAATTATGTATGATTAGGACTAACAATTCGATACTTATATTATTTGAAAATATTGTTACATTTTTAAGTCCCTAAGAGGGAACACTAAATTTTGACAGGTTTTTAATTTTGATTTTCTCAAATTCATATAGGTACAATACCCATTAGCTGTAGACAACATAATATTCGCTACGCAGATAGGACCGAAGCATAAGAAAGAAATAAGCGATAAAATAAATAAAAAATCAAATGAACAGACTCGTATGGTGTTAAACTATGTTTATGTTTAAAACAATCCCGTACTTATGTCTTTAAAAAAGATGATGAAATTAAGCGAAATGTCAATATTTGTTTTGCATTTTGAAATCCAAAGTTAAATATCTTCAGTTTTTTCTTAGTGTCATTTAATCTTTCCTTACTGAACAGTGAACACAGTCCAATGAGGGTAAAAGCGTGTGAATTCGCCGCTAGAGGCGCTAGTGGAGAGTGAGGTCTGTCTGTCAGTTCCACAAACTTACCTGACCCGGTAAAAGGGGCGCTACTGTCTTTGTCTGACAACAGTTTACCTAATATTTGCATTAGTTTAAATTTTGGCCACGGGGTCAGTTAAGTTTGTGGCACTGTCACTTCTCAATTATCTGAATGTCACTTGTCGCTGTTTATGTATGGGCGGGCTTTGACAGCTGGACCTAACTCGACAGTGGCGCCAACTGGTGAGCACAAAAACGGCGACCTTCATTGACTTATCGCATACTAAATACTGAACTTTATTTCGTCCAATAATAACGTAAGTGCCTGCGATACGAGAGCGAATATTGTCAATGCGATTTACCGACTTAGTCTAGATTCTAGACCTCCATTTATCAAGCACTAACTTACAACAGGAAAAAAAGTTGAAGTTCATTCTGACTACAAAACATTAACATTTCATTTTGTGAAATTAAAAGAAAAAATTAAGCAATAATTTTACATATATGTGGACAAGAGGGGTACATTTATAAGATATTTTTTTATTTAATTTCCTTTCTATTTTCCATTTATTTTTTGTTTTGTGTTTATTATATTATGATTAATATTATGTACACATAATATTAATCAGATATGAAACAATATTCATGAGTTGTACTCCTGGAATATGTTCTACAGTTCTACAGAATCAAATTTTTTTAATTGACAATTTAAAATGCAAATGATTGGCGTACCTATTTGATAAATAGGTACACTTAAAGAGTTTTATAACTTAAACTATTTTTTGCTATCTGAATTTGAGTGGTTTGTATAACCGAATTACATACAGGCTTTGTTACATAATTACATCCTTTTAATAAAATATTTTATGAGAGATTTCGCAACATTAAGGAATAATATTTAAGCCAAAATTATTAATAAAAATAATTACAGACATTTGCAGGCAAGTGGCTCAAGTGCCTAATTTCCTTTTCTAAATAAACTTAAAGTAGCTTTTAGCATTATTCAGGCATGGCTGAGTAAAAAATGGCACAAATCCACCCTTCACGCTTTTTAAACACTGCTATAATATGCTTTTGCAATTAAGAGCTAATTTCGATTGAACAGATCAAATACATGTACTCCATGACGCTTAAATTATACAATACATATACTTAGTACTATTGCATAATGTCTGGGCACTTCAGTCGTACCCGAATGACGAGCTGAAATGCAATACGTTCCCGAAATGCTTAACAATATTGAGTTGATTACAGGTTTACAAGCAAAATCTAAATGTGAGCACGGGTTTTGCTTTTTGCTTGTGAGCATTTGCTTTTAGCATTGAGCCTACTATGTAATACTTAGTATCTCAATGGCTTTTAGTGGGAATTACATACCTCCTTATTCTTTTACTTCATTCTCGGCGACTTAGAAATAGATATCAAAGGATGCAATACACCACTGAAAATACCTACTGTGATGGTCTGTATCACTGTATTTAAGTTGTGCATTTAAATGATTCATGAATGCCATGTACAGTTGGTACATTTATTTATTTATTGTACTGTTGTATTCAACATTATGTTATGGATTTTACAATTGAATTATTAAGTAAACTTTAGTATTAAGAATTTTACACAGAGTAGGTACATACTCAGAGAGAAAACATACTCATAACATTATTCATAGGGATAATTTTATTTATTCTACAACTTAACACAAAATGTACTTTACTACGTAAAACTTTCCTTTCATAGATAATAATAATTTATATTTATATAAACTTTTTATACTTAAAATGATAACTCTCCAATTATTCTCTTAGGTGCATTTTATATTACGTATATTATATTTATGTTACTACATTATTACATTCCTTCTCTATCTATTAGATCAATTAACTTCTAAATGAGAATAGTTGAATTTGAACTAAAGATCATTTGATTGTTTTAAAACAAAATATTTTTCTATTACGATCTAATAAGGGAATGTTAGAAAGTTGATTTATATTTTCGGTATTCGTTTAGAAAACTATAAAAATCTTACCAATAACTTGAGGTAAGTTCCGCCGCAAATCTTCCACTATTTAATCTTGAAATAACTTTTAAACATAAAACAAAATATCGATATTTATATGCCTATTTTATAACGAAAATGAGTTCGACTCATAATATCGTTATTGGTAATTTGGTGAAAGTAAGTAGGTATAATAATATAAGGTAGCATAATAAACTCGGTATCGTAGAATCCAGTCAATTAACTGATTATATAATTATTATATCTAATTATTTTTAAGTTAGTATTAATTGCATCCAATAATAATTAATTATTAGGTCAAGTATTTGCTTAAGTACGTAGATTTATTGTTTGTGGTAAGATTTTGTATCTATGTGTCAAGCAACAAAACTATCTGTAAAATAGTTTCAGGGTTGATGCAACCGATCAGCTCAGGTTTAATTCGGCAAAGCGAAAATTCGCACAACGCATTTAACACCCTTTACATTTAACAGGCCTCTTATTATGAATTATTCTTAATTCCAGACAGTTCACGTTCACAACGTGTGGGTGACAGAGATAGCGCGTTATTACCTGTAAGGCGCTGTCTCTGTCACCCACACGTACCACACGCCTGGCGCCGTCTCTATCACCCACAAGTTGTGAACGTGAACTGTCTGGGATTAAGAGTTCAAAATAGGTCTACAGGATATTAAATTGCCTCGTATCACACCAGCTCGAAGTAAGTGGGTGGTGAATCGATTCCGAGTTGAGAAGTACGCTGCGTTCTTTGGTTTCAGCAACGTAAAAGAATTGACCATCGGAATGACAACCAAGGGGCTTGGGTTCGATTCCCAGCGAGTGATGAATTAAAATTTCCGTTCTCGGTTTGAGTGTGTGTCCTTGCGTGTTGTCCTGTGTGTTGTCCATGGACCCGCGATACCGGGAATCCCAGTGAGGGTGGGGCTATGTGGAATATTATTATTGTAAGTTATCATAAAACAAAATGTCCAAATGGAGCTTATGTGTTCGTGCGCTTTGCTATTTTCGTACCTATGCTTTTAAACATATGGTTTATTATCGCCATAGTCAACATTATCAAACACTGGTATCTTAGGTGATGGTAACCGCTCAAATGTAATGAGTTTCTTTACTGCTACAGCCTAATTAGCTTACAATTAAAATACCTTTAGGCGTTTAAAGTTAACCTACTTTATGGTGGATGTTATTGGGTCTATTTTGATAATTTCGATAGTTTCTTTAGATATTCTTTGTACCAAGTATTACGTATATATGGGCGGCGAACCTTTTTGTGTCTAATTAATTAAATTAATTAATATTTTAATGTTATTAAGTATTTTTATTATGAAAATCTGTTTCGATTTCTGTTACTTTGTTTACTGTAAATCACGCTACCTGCGCCAGGTAAAAAGGAGCAGGTAAAAGGGTAGGGGTATGGTAGGGTTGTTTTCCGAACTGTATTTAAGAGAGAGCGCGGTTAGAACTGTACCATTTTCGTATCAAATTTTGTATAAGGCGTTACTCTGCCGGTTTAACTATCAATTGTTGTATTTTGTGTAAGCAGTGTAAGTGAATGAATTAAAGTGAATTTATCATTTATCCAGCGAGTTTCATTTAAATCATGGATCATAATAACGACGACGAGGAGTTTACGCCGACAGCAGCGGTGGGATCACAATCCCCTATACTTGGAACCTCCAGAGACACGAATTATCGGCCCGATCCAACTTTTACGATGGAACAAGTGATGAACCTGTTAACAACCGTGACGAAACAGGCAGCTACGAGTGCGGTTACTGCGGCGATGTCTGCCACTATCCCGCCACGTGATCGCTGCAACTTCTACTTGCCACCGTTCGACCCGGATGTCCGTTCACACAACATCAGGGATTGGTGTGCAAATATTGACGAGACTATCGCTGCCTTCAATATTTCGCCTCAAGAAGCACGCATGAAAGCTATTATGCAACTGAAAGGACGAGCGAAGATATGGGCTGACACCTGGTCCCTCCAATCTACTTCATGGGAGCAGGTGAAGGAAGATTTGATTCGGACATTTCGGAAGGAGTTTCGGTATGCTGACGACGTTTCCAAGTGGCGCAGTTACACATCGGATCAAGCTGCCAGCTACGCCGAGTACGCGACAACTGGATGGACACTCTTCAAACGGGTCCGGCCGGAAGCTTCAGACGCCGAGGTTATTGACGCTTTGTTAACAGGTATTTATCCTGAACACATTAGATCGGAATTATTAAGAAACACACCTGACTCTTTGCCCAAGCTAGTCTCAGTTTTAAAAACTTACCTTAAACGAAAATTTGATACTTTAGAAAAACCTAATAGCAATATTAAAAAACCACGAGTATCTGAACCCCTTGCGAGGAACGATCAAACAGTTACGTGTTTTAAGTGTAACAAGCAAGGTCATCGTTTCCGTGATTGTAAGTTGACTACTGTCCCTTCACCTGTGTTGACCCCCAAGCCCAATTCCCCTAGAGACACAGTCGTTCCAGGTACATCTTTAAAGTTTACAGAGTGCAAATATTGTCATAAAATTGGCCACTTAGAGAAGAATTGCTTTCGGAAACAAAACGATGAACATAATTTAACTTTAAAAAGTAAATCGATAAATTTTTGTAATTCGATAAATCGTAGTACTACGAAAGTAAAAATCGGCACTAAACTTTACAACTGCTTGTTTGACACAGGCGCCGATTGTTCATTAATTCGTCAACGTTTTTCTGGCTCAATACCGGGGAAAAGGAAAACTGTAGATGTTGTATTTTCGGGTATTGGCGGTTGTCCCGTTCGTTCAACACAAACCATCACAACCATTGTCGAAATCGATGAGGTGAGTGTAGAGTTAGAGTTTTATGTAGTCGGCGATACGCAGACTCAGTTTGATATTTTGATCGGTTATGACCTTTTACAAATCCCTGGTCTCAGTGTTACCTTGACTAATACCGGAATTTCAGTAAAACAAGATGCCCATTACGATGTAAAGCTTGTAAACGAATGTTCAAAATTAAGCTCCTCTTCAAAACTTGATACCGACATTAAAGACCAAAAATTGCTTGCCGAATTAAAAAATATTGTTAATAGCTTCCGACAAAGTTTTACAACAGGGTATAATGTTTCAAAAGTTAAAACGGGTGAGTTAGAGATCAAATTGAAAAATCCGGATAAAATTGTTCAGCGTAGACCATATAGATTATCCCCTGTAGAACGTGAGAAGGTTAAAAGCATTATTAGTGAACTCAAAGGCCATGATATAATCCGTGACAGTTCTTCTCCTTTTAGTAGCCCAATTTTGTTGGTGAAGAAAAAAGATGGTTCGGATCGACTCTGTGTTGATTTTAGAGAGCTCAATGCCAATACACTTAGAGACCATTACCCATTACCATTAATCGCGGACCAAATTGATAAGCTGGGGAAGGCGCGTTATTTTACATGTCTCGATTCTCGATATGGCCGCAGGGTTTCACCAAATACCTATTGCCAAAAACTCGATAGAAAAAACCGCTTTTGTGACCCCTGATGGCCAGTATGAGTTCTTGCGAATGCGTTTCGGACTTTGTAACGCGCCTTCAGTCTATCAGCGAGCAATCAATAAGGCTTTAGGTGACTATAAAGACAAAATCGCTCTTGTCTATATAGACGATATTTTAATTATATCTAAGACCGCAGAGGAAGGTTTGCAAAATTTAAATCTTGTCCTTAAACGTCTGACAGATGCGGGATTTTCATTAAACATTGCAAAATGTTCTTTTTTGAAAACTTCTGTTCAATTCTTAGGCTATGTGGTTGAACATGGCACGGTTAAGCCTAGTCCTCTAAAGATTCAAGCACTTTCTAACTCGCCAATCCCTAAAAATGTAAAAGAGCTTCGTCAGTTCAATGGGTTAGCAAGCTACTTTAGAAAATTTGTTCCACATTTTTCCAAAATAATGATACCATTGTATAACCTCACGAAATCCAACACACCATGGAAATGGACTGAAGCTCAAGAAAAAGCCAGACAAGAGATAATTAGTCGCTTAACATCATCCCCTCTGTTGACAATATTTGACCCTGACTTACCAACCGAACTACATACTGACGCTAGCGCTCTCGGTTACGGTGCGGTGTTGATACAGAGACAAGATCAGACCCCTCATGTCATCGGCTATTTCAGTATGAGAACGACCAGTACCGAGAGCAATCATCATATGAGCTTGAAACCCTGGCCGTTGTCAAAGCAATTAAGCATTTTCGCCATTTCCTATATGGACGCTCATTTAAGGTTGTGACTGACTGTAATTCGCTTAAAGCCTCAAGGCATAAGAAAGAACTGTCTCCCCGAGTACATCGTTGGTGGTCCTTCTTACAGTCGTTTCAGTTTGAAATTGAGTATCGCAAAGGAGACAGATTAGCTCACGCAGATTATTTTAGTAGGAATCCAGTCGATACGTCAAACTCATTAAAACCAGTCCCTGCTATGAGTAATATTGGTGCATCTTGTTCAGTTCAAATGTTGCGCTTTTCTGTCAACGCTTCAACGCTTGATCACAATTGGTTACTAATCGAACAAAAGCGTGACCCTGTACTCAAGGACATAGTTGATCAATTACAGTCTGATTCCATTCCTAAAAATCTTGCAGATACATATGTTATTTTAAAAGATAAATTACTACGACGAAAAGTGCAAATAGAAAATAAAACACGAAAATTGATCATCGTTCCTCGCAGTTACCGATGGAATCTTATTTCTCACTACCATAATTCGCTTCAGCATTTCAGTTGGGAAAAGGTATTGGCAAAAATAAGAGAACAATATTGGTTTCCTAATATGTCAAAATTGGTCCGAAAGTTCATTGAGAATTGTGTTAGTTGTAGAGTCAGGAAAGGTTTTTCAGGTGCCAAACAAATATCTTTGCATCCAATTGACAAAATTACAATTCCGTTTCATACTGTGCATGCGGATATTACTGGTCAAATGAATGGGAAACGTAACCACCCTGAATATGCCTTCGTTTATATAGACGCATTTACTAAATACGTTCATTTAGTTTATTCAACAGATCGAACATCAGAATCTGCCATTAGGTGTTTTCGCGAGGTTGTTACTATTTTTGGCACCCCCACTAGATTAATAACTGACCAAGATAAAAGCATGACTTCTTTGGACTTTAAGAAATTTTGCCAAAATTTCGGTATCGAACATCACGTTGTAGCAAGAGGAGCTAGCAGGGCTAATGGTCAGGTTGAACGCATTATGAAGATCATCAAAGATAATATGTCAGTGGTGGAGCTTGATAAACCATGGCACAATGCAATCCAAGATTTACAACTTGCTATAAATTGCACAATGTCCAAAAGCACTGGAAAAAGTCCGATGGAGTTATTATTTGGCAAAAAATGCTCTCCGCCAGCTATCAAGCTCCTCCAAGTAGATGATGATGAACCTGTTGATGATCTTACTGCTATTAGTAACGCTAGTAAAAATAGGATGGACGAGCGATCTATTCAGGACAAAATTCGATTCGATAAGGGTAAAGCTCAAATTAAACACTTTAATGTCGGAGATTTCGTTTTAATGCGTATTCACGAGCGTCACACTACAAAATTAGGACCTAAATTTGAGGGTCCCATGGAAATTTTAGAAATTTTACCTAACGACCGTTACAAATTAAAGCATATAAATCTACGCGGATGTTCTGAAAAGATCGCTAGTCATGACTGTCTGAGACTTGCCCCTTCGGGACAGGCAGATCCATTTGATGAAAGTAATGAATCCTCCGTATGGGCGGATAATGAGACTGGCTCAGAAAAAAGTATTTAAAATTATCTTAAATATTGTTCAATGATGTGTTAATAAAGTGGTATTTTTGTTTTATTTTTCCTTTCCACATTTCCTTCCTTAACGCTGGCTGGCCACCATGCGTTTCCTTTTCCCGGTCTTAGAGGCTAGACCCCAGGATGGGTGATGCCTGTTGTGTGTTTTGGCTAGATCCCAGGATGGGTGATGCCTGTTGAGTTCTGTTTGGCTAAATCCCAGGATGGGAGATGCTTGCGTTGTATGATTTATTTATTTTGCTATGAGTTATAACTGTAAGCGCTTTGTTATGTTATATTGATATTTATGAAGTCGAAATGTTATTATGTAAGATTAGCGCAGGGAGCGCGCTATAGCAGTATGGCCGTATGGGCGGCGAACCTTTTTGTGTCTAATTAATTAAATTAATTAATATTTTAATGTTATTAGGGGAGAAATGGGTAATGGGAGTCACTTAAGCAATATTGGTACTGAAACGCAAGTTTTTCGAGTAATGTTTATAATTATATATTTTTTAAGTAATTTACTTAATCGACTATCCTACTGACGAATTTCATTAGCTTTGGGAACGTACTTAAGTAATAATAAAAGTTTAAAAAAAAAGTAACTTTGACCACCATTGCCCGCACGTGCGGGTAATTGTAGTCAACGTGCTGGGTAATGGGAGTCAGCATAATATTAGCTGTTGTCACATACATAACCTTCCGCAGAATCCCGTTCGATGCAATCTGCGTGCGCCCATAATCCACAAGACAGTTGATGCCAAATGCGCAACAAATAACTCAAGTATCAGTACTTACATCAGCAGTATTTTCCAGGTCATCATTCTCATTATCGCCGCAAATGTCAGTGAGAGACGAATCTGACTTAGAAGTCCCTTTTCTCCTATTTTCTTTCTCTTTAAGTATTTTTTCAATGGTGTTAACGTTAATATTGTTGTAAGCTGCTTAATTGCACATTTTCTCGTTACCCTGGGATGAGAGTCACCCTGACTCTCATTACCCTAATATGACCACTTACAAAAAAAAGTTATTCGACAGAAATTTAAATATTTATCACTTTAAATATTTCGCTAACCTTGTCTCAAACAACCAAATTATGGAGTTAAATACAAAAATAACCGAAAAATATTGCAGAAATCCAACTACCATTTATTATTTGCACCCGAAAGATTATACGGAAATGGTGGAAAAAAGTGTCACAACCATATTTTCTAAACGCTTCAGGCGAACTGAGCGGGGGTGCGCACGGGGTGTTAGGGGCATGCAGTGACCTTGGCTTCAAAGCGTTTCAGACGCTAGGTATTTTAGTTTGCGAGTAAGTGTAGTGACCACGATTACCCGCTGACTCCCATTACCCATTTCTCCCCTAAGTATTTTTATTATGAAAATCTGTTTCGATTTCTGTTACTTTGTTTACTGTAAATCACGCTACCTGCGCCAGGTAAAAAGGAGCAGGTAAAAGGGTAGGGGTATGGTAGGGTTGTTTTCCGAACTGTATTTAAGAGAGAGCGCGGTTAGAACTGTACCATTTTCGTATCAAATTTTGTATAAGGCGTTACTCTGCCGGTTTAACTATCAATTGTTGTATTTTGTGTAAGCAGTGTAAGTGAGTGAATTAAAGTGAATTTATCATTTATCCAGCGAGTTTCATTTAAATCATGGATCATAATAACGACGACGAGGAGTTTACGCCGACATATACATGTTTTTGGACAGAAAAGTAGAAAGTTTGCGGTCGGACTAAGATATATACATTATTCAATCTGAGCAATCGGTAGACATATTACAAGACGGGCATTCAAAATTGAACCAAGTTTCAAACCATTTAGCAAAGTTCAACTTAGCATTTCACTCTATGCCGTCCTCGAACATCTTATTCTATCCAGCGAAGGTTATTTAAAATTGAACTGTAATCTATGGGTAATTAGGTAGATATTTGTTTACTAACGTCATCGGAGAGCGATTTGTATGAGAATCGATGTTAGGAGAAGAAGGCTGGTCATGCTAGACGTGATGCTGTGGATGGCGCTGGTGTTCCGCCGCAAGATGGCTGCCATTTTGTTACCTGGAAATTAAATACGTAATATTTTAGACATGATAACGATTGCTTACATTTTACAATACTATTGATGCTGATAATATTTTTCGCAGAATTCGCGCAGGTACCAATATAACTTTAGTCGGCAATACTGAAGCAAGTGACGAATGACACGCTACTAGCCTTACTAATACCGATAAGATGCATGCCGAGCTTATACTTCTTTTGCGTACAACATGGAATTCGTTATAATAGCATATCTACTACACAAATGCATGTTAAATATTCGTTATATAAACCTTTGGTCTTTATTAGTCTCATTTGAATAGAAAGCACCGACATAGGAAGTGAATGTGTACGTTTTATTTTTAATCGGAAGTAATTAACAGAGTCACGCAACGGTTGGAAAAAGGATGACTTCGTGGAAAAACTGAAGAGCTCAATTGTGCTTTCAAGGACACCTTGCTGGCGTGTTTCATTATTTTTAGTTCTGTTTCGATTAAGACACCCGTCCGTGTGATTTATACATCAATTTCAGTAGAAATCGTTTTAAAAATATCTAGACTTTGAGCGGAAAAATGTTTTTTTATTGGAATTCCTGTAGATAGCTAAGGTAACGAGTACGCAGAAACACCCTTCCGCTGCCGCCCATGCCAACTGTGACCGACGTAGAACCAGACACAAATTAGGGACTAGGATGGTAAGTCCAGTTATTAGATGCCGGAAGGATATTAGTTGGTTCATTTGTTAATGATAGTTGGTTAGTAAGAGTAGGTATGGTAAGAGTCCAGTAAGGAATTGTTTGTAAGCGTCTCATTTTAATTCGGTCATAGATGCTACCTTTGAATGAGATGGAGGCCTCTAAAAGTTTTTTTATAGCCTCAAGGACTGATGTACAAGCGGAGGAGCCTTCAGAAGAAGAATCACCAGTTCAACATCGACTTAGGATGTAGGTAGTAGGTAATAGGTTAGGGTTTAGGCTACCAGACTAATCAATCGATCGATGGCAGAATGGATTAGTCGACGTCAATCGATCGAGTGGTCTATTAGAAATTATCAATCGACGTCGACTAATCCATCCCATCATCGATCGATGCCGTCGATCGACAATCAATCGATTGATCTGGTAACACCCATAATTCGATAACTATATAATTGGATTCTACTTACTGCCTTCAGACACAAATACGTGTATAGACGCGGGCTCGGTGTTGCTAGCGCTGCAAGTATAGTTCCCGGAGTCCTTCAGCGTGGCCCCCCGGACAGTCAGCCGCGACTGCGTGCGAGCCCCCGGCTCTGTCTCGACCGTGATCCCACCGCGCGTCGCGTCGTAGTTGATCATCCGGTCGTTGTGGTACCAGAATACGTATTGTGGCGGCGTCGGGCTCTGGAATGTTACAATGCTTCTTGAATGTACTGGTTTTTGTTGTTGAAGGTGGTATTATTGATTTAGTTTTTATAGCGGAGAGGAACAGGGTTTGTTGGAAGGGGTGATGAGGTAGGGTGAGAAAAGGAGAGCAGAAGTGAAGTGAGGCGAGGCGAGGAGAGATGAGGGAGTCATCCAAATGTTTGTGGTGTGAATAACAAAATGTTAGATGTCAGCGAGTAGGCCATCTTCAAGATAAGATAAGTAGATGTTTAATGAAAGCAATGGCAGAGGGCTTGATGTTGTAAATGTTTTTATTGAATAAAATTGTTGCACCATCTTGATGCACGAGTGTTTCATTTCCGTTCCGTTCTGTTCATATTACCTATACTAGAGAATCGCCCTCGCTTCGCTTCGGGACCCGTAGGTATCAGCCGCGTTGGCGTAGGTCCCGCTCCCGTAGGAATCTCGGGATAAAAAGTAGCCTATATGCTATGCAGAAGCCTATGACTTAAGTAAATGATGTGATTCAGAACTTGCAAATGACTTTTACTAACGCCATCTATTAACAACATCCGGAACCAAATATCTAGCAACTAACTAAACATCGTTTTTCCCATGAGAATGAGATGTTTTACCACGGTAAAAAGTAGCCTACGTCACTCTCCACCCTCCTAACTGTCTCCACACACATAAACCATATCGTATGATAGCCATGTTGCGACGTGAAAGAGTCACAAACAAACAAACAAACACACTTTCACATTTATAATATTAGTATGGAAGTATGGATAGTATGGATTCGTGATATTACTTTCGGTAGATAATATTATGAAAATGTTGGACATTACCTTCTCCACTATACATATGAGGTGTATCACGCTGCCCAAATCCACATGGTGCTCTCCAGAGCCCAGAATAAAGGCCTCCGGGACCACAATCTGCAGCCGTACGTAGTGGGATACGATTCCCGTCCGCGTAGACACCTGGAATAGAGATGGTGGTTATTTAAGAAACGTTCTTGTAATATCATGTTCACTGATCTGCCAGGAATTTAAATTCTTGCATGACTCATCTCTCTGTTGGGGTTGTGTTTCTACAGGTTATACTGTCTATGTGGTTAGCATAATTATATCATTTAAATTTAAATGAGAAGCGTTCTATTGGTAAGTGGTGGTGGAAACCAGTACCACTAAATGCTACACGGAAGCGTTGCCGGAAAATGAAGCCCTACCATCGACCCTTGAACCGGCGCTTCTATAGCCACGGCACTATCAGTAGTGTCGGTATTATAATATATTGTGATTGGTATCCTAGGCCACTCCGATATGGTTATTTAGTTGCACATAGCAGGGCAGGTAAAAAACTCTATCAAAAAGTCACCTACGGTTTGATTAAAACAGTAGAAAATGATCATGAAAGTGATGGCCTATTATTCAACAGGCAGCACCAAGTTGAAGGTGGGCATGGTAGACACCTACTGAGAAATGGACGAAGAAGAAAACACACTACCAACAGGGGACATAACAGTACTCCATTCGCGTTTTATATTGAATACGTTTCAGTTGCCATCCATACAAATTCTAGCTTTCTGAGACCGCGATTAAAGTTCATAGTAGGTACCTACCTACATTGACATTGCCGGCGGGAATTCACAAAGATAAAAGCTAAATTGAACTGCGAGAACACGTAATAAATTTGTTTTTAGCCGGGAGTGACATTTCCATATTGTTGGCGACTCAAGCTTAAAATATGTGTCGATTTTAATTATTACCTTTGCATCCAACTACGGCGTATCATCAAAATGTCACCGATGCTTTCAATATGTCACCTGTAACTATATTGGTCGATTCTACATCGAAATTGGTCTGTGGTCCATAGCGAATTCGTATTTCAAACATTAATAATTCATCGCGAGCGCTGTAGTTCTGTTACGGCGACCGCAGGCGGAACCGAAATAAATTTTCCAGGTATTAAGCCCCGTCCTACGGTTCGATTGGTAGACCGTAACGTCTCACTGAACTATGTACTTCGATCTATGTTTCTGGATATTGCCGAAGTAAATGAATAACGTTATAATCTCATAGCCCTACACTAGGTTACCTTACTCTATTCCTTGTCTCGCTGGTATACCTACACAACACACAAAGGCACACACTCTCTCAGACCGAGAAAATCTAGTTCGATTTCTCATTCTAATTCAATTCAGATCGGCATGACAATTCCATTATTTTAATAGGAGTTTAAGTCCGTTTATGATACTCGTAGCAATTAGTAGAAACGATGACGTAGTTTGACTTTGACATTCGAAGTGCCAGCAAAAACCAGCTTTTAATAATAAATTTAAAATGGAAGTTCTTTAATGATCAACCGAATACGACCTAGACAGTGAAATTGGGAAGGACGAAGTTATTCAAGCGTCTCTACACTCTCCCCTCCCCTACTACGATTAACTTCGCGAATTGTATAGAGGGCGTATTATGTTCCAAACCTAAAACACTCGTACAGCGCTCCCTAGACAATCATCAAGCCTAGAGCTCTCCCTCCAAGTGGTTATATCTTCCTACCCTCGTAAAGTTATAATTACCACAAGCATGTGTTACGTCCTCACTCGCTGTCTGCTTCAAATGTACTAATTACAACATTTTAGTTTTTATAAGTAGGTACGCAAAATACAGTATTGTTAAATTGCCTGGTGAATTTTCTCCCTTGTGTTTTAAGTATCAAATTACCGTTATTCGCCGACGCTTCGCTTCGATAAAATCAATGTTTAAGATTAATTAAAAGTTGTAATCTTATAGCATAGCCCTGGTCATGAATGTAGCGATCATACCCAAATATAAATAATTTGAATTTCTAGAGAAGCGTTTAAACAAACAAAAAATCTCTTTAGCTTTATTACACCTATTAGTTTAAGTAGATTCCTATCGTCTCTCTCTAAAGAATATCTGAAAATCAACTTTAAAAAGGTTTGTTGTTTACATTATCTAATCTAATCTACATAATCATCTAATAATTATAATCTCTGAACTTAATAGTCTTTGCAAAAATTAACTTCTTTAGTATGTTTTTAAAAAAATTGACGATCCTGTAACCCAAATGGTAGTTGCTCTACCTGTGAAGCAAGGACTCCTTGCTTTGATTCCCGGGCGGAGCAAATATTTATAATTTTAATAAGACATAAATATTTGTTTTTGGGTTTTATAAATGTATTTTTTCGGATTTTGTAATTGTTTACAGTGTAATAAAGTGTTTATTGTGTGAAATAAAAAACTGGTTCATATTTTGCGCCGTCAGTTCCTTATAGACATATAAGTTATGTTTCGTTAGGGTTAAAAGACTTACGTGCCTTATCGTAGCAAGCATCGAAGTATATCTTTAAACAAAAGGACACGACTTCACTCATTATAAGTCGTTTATCTTTCGTATTGTGCATCGCACAGTGTAAAGACATCCCTTCTCTAATGTCCATTGTCTCGAGTCCCCTCAAGGGATGACGGCCTAGCGCCTTATTTGTTGGAGTCAAGGCCCTTTGGAGAGCATCTAAATAACGCAACTAGACACAATGGTTATAGTCGTGCTGTGGGTAGTTTTGAGGAAAACGCAATATTGTATACTAGAAACACTACACAGTATAAAACAAAGTCGTTTCCCGCTAACGTCTCTCTGTTTCCTTCCTATCTTTTAAAATACGCAACGGGTTTTGATGCTGTTTTTTAAATAGATAGAGTGATAAGAAAGGTTTATTTTATACATGCATAAAATAGGACAGAATCATTGAGATATTTTGAGGTTTCGAATGTGATGTCTTAAAAGTTTTCGCTTCAAAGGGACAGGATTCTCAAAGCGAAGCTAGGGCGGGTTTACTAGTTATACCTACTATAAAAATATTTTTTTCGACTAAGAGTCACAGATATCAGCGCGTTCAAAAAACCAAGAAACTACATGTACCTAACTTTAAAATAGGTATGTCATATACGTTTTTTTATGGAATTAAGATAGCAAACGAGCATGCAGCACAACCTTCCGCTGCCGCCCATGACAACTGTGACCGACCCAGAACTAGACTCAATGAGTCTCGTTCTAATTCGGTTACAGATGCGTTGCTACCCCTGAGGACTGAGATGGTCGCCTCTAAAAAAGTGTAACCGTTTATTTTAGTCTAAGCAGGCAGACGTTACCTGATGGTAAGTTACCGTCTACCATGGACATTGGCAACACTAGGGGCGTCACCAACGCTTTGCCGGTCAAGGAGGAAGCGATGAACCCGCTTCGTGAAGGTCTCCATGTAAGCACTGCGAGCATACCGAGGGATAAAGTTCGTTCCACAGTTTACACGGCAGAAAATGATGTGAAATCCCGAACTGTGGACGAATTCTAGGTATCCAAGTAATGTGGGTGGAACCTAGTTTAACCAACCAGGGTGTTTTAGATAAGAGCGAGATAATTATGTTTTCTCAAATATCCTTCATATCAATCAGTAAGGGCGTCTTAAAATCGAAATCTTCAAAAAGGCGCAGAGAGATGAAAATAAAGAAAAAGATTAATTTAAGTTTGCGAAGTAATGTTTTATTGGTTAGCTATAAAATGAACGATAAATTTCCAATAACTTTGCCAATAACATTCCCGAAGTAAAAGGTCATTTGGTCGAGTTCAATATGAAGTTAAATTAGTTAAATCAAGGAAAAGCAGATGTGAGATGCTCAACAGTTTAGTCACTAGAGAGTACCTACTGTAATTAGGTACGGAATTATTATCATTCAGTTGTCACTAGGGCCGTCAGCGGACGTTCAATGTATGCACTGCATACGGGCGGCAAGTCTGAGGGAGCAGTAATTATTATAAAGGGTCTTAAAATTTAGATTTTTTCGGGTTCATAAAATAATTAAGAAATACAGATTTTCTGTCTACAACGTAGCTTTATTAGGTATTATTCATTGCTTTTTCAGATAATAATTTGGAATGGTGACAGCATGACATGGTTCACAGGATATAAAACGAGACAAAAAAATAATGTTAATATTTGTACTTGTTAATGTTGTATTTGTTAATGTTTGTACAGGCGCGACACGTTACGTAGGTACCTAATGGAAATTGTGAGCCAACAATGTGAAAATTTTAATTTTTAGACATTTTGTATATTATTTTGAATATTCTTTATTATTAGCTTATTTTAGTCTTTAGACAGCGTAGCGACGCCAAAAATTGCTTAAATGTTTTCACAAAGAAAAACACCGTCACTCACAACACCCTGTATCCTATGCTAAGTTACTTAGTCACTTCGTAGTCTTGTCACGTTCTACTGTGATTGTTATAGTCATAGATACCTTCGTGTCAATGTAATAACGCGAACGTACGTACAATACCAGGCTAGGGTTACCATATCAAAATATAAAAAGTTCGGATAATTACCTGGATATTATAAAAAATCTGCATCACATCATATTTTCGTTTTAAATAAAGTATAATTGTTGGAAGTTACAAATGAATTGTTTTTGAGGTGGCATGGAACGGTTATATTTTGATTAGGTACTTAATCAGATTTTGCATTTTAAAACGACACCTAAACCTAAACTGAGTTTACTCTACCGTAAAATTTTCAATACAGACAAAATTACTGTCACGTTTATATCGTTGCTAGAGTACGTAGGGATAAGGAGATGAAAGCTCATCGATTGTTTATATTCGCATTTTTTTATATCCGGAAAAATTAATTAATTCAGACAAAAGCCGGAGGGAGGCCCAAAATCCGAATAAACGCGGGATAAATCAATCAATCTGGAGTCTGGAAATGTCCTTACGAATGCTACCACCTGGTCACCATAAATGCGGCATATATCACAATTTGGCGCGTGTTGACAGAGTAATTAAGCCCCCAATCAAAAAGTACTAACTAGGTTAGTTTGATTGGATTCGTCAGTTTCCTTTCCACGCGCAAGAGGAAGTTCTATCGATTCGGCAGTGTGTTTGCTGAACAAAGTGCTTTTGAATTTTGGTCTTAAACTGTTGAACTCCAACGACATCTATGCATGTCGAGAATGCATAGTACCGCTTATATACCTGGAATCCAAAGGGTTATATAGATTAGGAACTATGCGCTTCGATTATGGAACCATACGTCTTATCACTTCTCACACTACGCTATTTATTAGCTACCTACGCAACTGCAATGCAATCCAAAATTCGCTGTATCTGACGCTGTTCACTGACAGGAGACGCATCGTAGACGCGTCGCTTTCATACATTGACAAGATCCTAGTCGCTTGCAAATAGCGTTGTGTGCGAACTGCCTTAGTGCCAGCACTCAAAATGTTACGCTACCTTGGTAGTGGCCTTCCCTACGAAGTGAGAGGTTCAAGGATCGATTCCCGGCTGAGGCAAATATTGATCTGACACAGGTCCTGGATGCAGTTGTATGCTTACTAGGTTGGTAAAACAGATCAGTGTAAATCGCATTCAAATCGGTAGATCACGCAGTTTGCTAAAACAGTTAACGTACATACAAGCCTATTCTTATAAGCCTATTGATATAGGTACCTACATGTTACGCACGAGTGAAATCGCGAGCAAAACTAGGTAGGTACCTACCCATAATTAATATCAATCAAATCTATAAATAGGTACCTAAATCTATATTAAAAAAAACGTAACGACGAAACGTCCTCAAAGAATTATGCCGAAGTTTATTTATTCACAATTTCAGATAATCCAATTACTGGACATATCCAGACAATTTTTTTATTAAATCCAGCGACACAAGGCTCGTTTTTCATCTCGCTGATAATTAAAATTCCCCGGAGGACACGATATTACTGAATTAATAAATTCGGATTGTAAATAAAAATTACTGAGGGAATAAAATTATATGGGCGTCCTATAAGCTTTTTATTCTGTGACAAAGGTCGCATCACCATTTGATTCTGACACGATTTTTTAGGCTTAATGAACCGTTATACTATACGCGAGTGAGCGATAAGCGATTAAAGATTTTTACATGGAATTAAATATTAGCACACATACAGCATTTATTTTATATCGCGAGTGGCATTGGCAACGTAAATAAAACATCACTAGTACCCACGGCCCAAGAAAAAACTTTTAAAGAAAAAACATTAATGTTTTCGCCTGGAATCGAACCCTGTAGCCCTCCCTTCGCAAGCAGGCTTTGCTGAACCAGCCAACGAAGTCGTTAAAGCTCTTTAGATACGGTTCATTTAGATTAAAGAGAGTTTTATGTTTTATTCAAAAGCTGGTTACTTTAAAAGCATATCCGTGTTAAGTGGGATTTTACTCACAAAATTCCCCACGGCAGCTATCCGGGGCACATGAGGAGGTTTGAATTTCGTTTGAAAGGATCTCATCTTTCCTTATCTCGTGACTCTTAAACTCTCGAGCTTGGTTTAAAATCTGGCTTGCTTATATACTTACCTTTTTTCAGTCGTATTATTTATTAAACTAGATTGTTTCTAAATTACTAAATAATGCGACTAAGGTAGATGCCGGAGAGTTCGCAAAACTCAATGGTGTGTGAAGTCCGTCAATGTGCACTTGGTCAGCGTGGTGGATTATGGCCTTAACCTTCTCTTTCTGAGAAGAGACCCGCGCTCAATAGTGGGCCGTGATGGGTTGAAATAATGATAATGATGAGGATGAGATTGGTTCTATGGTTAAATCGTTGTTGCGTTAAGTTAAAGTGCCTTCTTGTATGTTCATGTTCCGGACCAGCGCTTTTTGACTTGCCTCTGTTTCATAACCTAACCTAACACGAACAATACTCATTGCATGAACACTTTAAAAACCAGGCATTTAGTAATCTATACATATTATAAAAAGAAGTCCTGTTTTCTGTCTGTCTGGACGCGATAATCTTGATATACTTTTATGTAAATATGTTGCAGAACGACGTCTGCCGGGTCAGCTAGTATTAGATCAAAAGAAGTAATCTAGTTTCACAAATGCTGTCCAGCCGAGATGAATTCTTCAAGGGATCTTTCGAAGTTGGATTTACATCTGATTAATTTTGTCAAAACAAATAGATATACCTACACATACAACAATACATACCAAACAAAAGACATACGATAAATTACGAACGACTTTAGAATACCAGCTAGAAACGAACTTAATTCGAAATGGTCCTTGGTGCCAAATTATCTCAACTCAGTATAGTGTAGTACATTAGTAATACAATGTTGCCACAAACCACATTTATTTACTACTAGTAAACCCGTCCTCGCTTCACTTCGGGAAACCAGTACATTAGTAACCACGTTGTAAGGCGTGTTTCTTTAAACTGACGACTTTTTTATTAATGAACCTATTGAAATAAGCAAACGTTTTTAGTTAAGTACGAGTTACCACCATATGTTAGCGAAAACCGTACCCAAATAGGACAAGCTGTTTCTGAGATTTGCGCGAACAATCACAGACAAACAGACTAAATAAAAGGTATTGTCTAGGTGGGAGTTTGAGATGTTATAAGACAAGGCCTGAAAATATTTTTGTCTCAGCCATTGTCTAGTCTTAACGTAAATATTTTTCATAAAAAATATTTCTTTATCATACCATTCATTTTCAGTAAGCATCCTTACGTATTTTACGCAAACGTGAAAGTAGCTGTCTTCCTGTTGGGTTTTCAGGTTTTAGTCACTAAACCAATTTAGATGAAGTTTAGAATGGAGGTAGTTTGAGACTCTGAAAATAATAGTAGGATGCGATAGTTTTTATCCCGAGAATATGTTCCGGGGAGATAATTTTAATGGTAGGTATTTTGTTGTCCGCTAACTCCCACTGGCAAAAACCAGTTCTATATAGCTCCGATTACTCGCGGACGGTGAAACCAGTACCTATTCCCTACCAAAAGGTCTCATTACCATTCATTTGGCAACATATGTTTGTTTTGTACGCGTATGTAAAATTTACGTTTCACCAGCAGGGTCTTTGGTGATTTACATCAATTGCGTGTTTGTTTTTTTACATTTAAATTCTTTTTTGACCTCTTCTTTATGATTCTAATTGTTAATTCCGACAAATTATTGTTACTCAGCGAGTATGAATTGTTTTTATCTAGCCTATTACAAGTGTTTTTTTTAGTTATTTTACGGACTCCTACGATCGAAGTAACATCTTATTTCTGAAGGGCTCATAACCTTATACTTAACTTATTTTCATCATTGTGATGGACCGAGTAAGGACGCCTTTTCACCAAAGATGGAAACTACATTACTAAAGATATGCCTAATTGACACGAAAACGCATTCTTAGCAATGAACTTAGCACTTCTCTTGTGGAAAGGCATCCTACAGCAATTTAAGTAACAGCGGACGCTCCAGAAATATTTGCCACGCGTAAATATTTCTTGAGCCATGTTGGAGGCCTTTGGGTGTCATAAAATCTTCTAAACCAAGGCCTAGAGCACCACACTACTCGCTACTTTAGTACTTAACTACTGGTAGGTACTAACTTCTGGCTCTAACAGTAGTAAGATTTATTATTTGTTCTACTTCTACTGTAATCGGTGAATAAATAAATAAAATACTAATCAATTTAATTCGAGTGTTACAAATAGGAGACAAAACTCCTATGCAAGAACGAATACACGGGCTCATCTAGTTTTAAATATAATTTGTAATATTACAGTCAAACATTTCAAATTAGATCTATTCCATTGTTCCGTATCACCATTCTGAACGATAACCTTACTTAACCATTAATGTTCGTTACGACCACCGTTCCATTGTATCAATCTGGGTTCAGGGTCGATCTATGTTAAGTTATATAACTTATCCTCCCAGAGACCCATTTAAGATATAAACTTAACACATCAAACTAAGTTTGGCTGATGTGAGGGCGGTAACAGATTTCAGACAATAGCTCTCTATCTATCCATTGGTAATTTGATTTATAAAATGTTTTACAGATTATATTAAGAGATATATCTAACTTTTTACAAAAAATAACCGACTTAGAAGTCGATTCGTAGAGATAACTTAAAGACTGCCTGTCGGATGTCGCTCAAAATTATAATGGGACCAGACGTAAAGCATCGTTCGAGTATAAGCCATAGTTATAAGTGCATTATTAAATACATAAAGTACCTAAAATAATTATATTACCCAATAGATACAATAATACCGGAATAACTAAGATAACTTGTGTCTACGGTGGTGGGACCAACATAAATATCTGCCCGAGAATCGAACTTGGAAATCTACGGTTAGGGGCCCGTCAACAAATTGAACTGAAATATGAAGATTGATCAGGCCTAACTTGCTTGCAAATTATCAGTAATTGATCAGTTTTATCAATTTACCCGATAACGTGTAAGAAACACACGAATGTAATTTAAATTAATAGAGGCCTTATCCTAATCCTTCACACGCCAACGCGATCTATTATGACAATATTTAAACCTAAAAAAGAAACAATTACAGATATTTATTACGAAATAATAAAGTGAGAGATAGGTACACCTTGCTTTAATAAAAGATAATAATAATAATAACAGTACATACTCATAGCCCCACACTAGGATTCCCAGTGCCATGGGTGCCATGGACAACACAAAACACAAGGACACACACCCAGAGCGGGAACGGTAATTTAAATTGATCATACAAATTTAATACAAATACTCTTTATTGTTCACCAGTTTTAACAAAAATAAGCTCGATATAATATCAAGAAAACAATCGGCGTTCTTATTGCTAAGCAGAAATTTCTTCCAGACAACCTAATGAGGGAAAAATTACAAAAGGACACAGATTTATGGTAGGGTGTACGAAAGTTAACAAATTGACTATAAACAAATTTGTGACTATATTGAAGACAACAAAACTTTTATAATAATCATTTTAAGAGAGCGATCATAATGACAAGTAGTGATTTTTAACTTGGTTCTTGAAGGATTCTAAGGAAGGAGCACGTCTAATAGAGATAGGTAAGGAATTCCAAAGTTTTACAGCGGTGACAGAGAAGGAGTAATCGTAAAAATTGGAAGAGTGGATAGAAATACTTAGTGTCAAGTTTGATGAGGAACGAAGGGGGAGGTCATGTGTCGAACTAATGAAACAGAAACGCTCTTTTAAATAGGAAATCATTCAAATTTCCGCCTCGCTGGGAATCGAACCCAGGACCTTGGGAACAGCGATTTGACGTGTTTACCATTGCGCCATTTGGGTCGTCAATAGATAGATAGATGAGAAATACGTACACATAATGGGTGGAGTCGTTAGGCTTTACGTTTTGTTAAAATAGAATAATACCTAGATGCTTTAAGCGGCTTTAAATTCTTGCCCAACGCTTCGAAGTGAGAATGGCAGTGAGATATAAAGTGAGCGGATCTAACGGGTTCATTGTATAATAGCTCAGACATTAACCGCTCACAGAACAATACATGAATGTAACATGAAGGAGTAAGGGTAACTTTGGGTGTAATGCGCTTCATCTATGATAGACGATGTCCCCTACTGGATCTAGACAAAAGCCGACAAGCTTGGTGTCAACAGACACGAATCAATCAATAGTTTCCATTGTTAACTAAAATCTCCGTGCTGTACACTATCGGTATTGGTACTGACAAATGCTTAGTTTTATGTACTGATTTTCCTAGATATTAGAATTTTTATCAGTGATATACCTGAAGGGTCCTCAGAAGCAAGAAATTCACTTTTTAGTGGCTCTTTCACTTAGCAACTGAAGCTTTTTATTATCCCATCAAACAACAAACTATAATTCAGTCATCGAGCATATGGAATTGCCACTCTCTGCCAAAACCAAACCTATTACCTGCTCACAGTTCAATTCAGCTTGTAAGCAAAGGCATTTTTAGACCCACCGTCAATCTTAAATCTACCTTAATCGCATAGGCGGAAGGCTGGCATTTGTGTGCCATGCAATTATAACGAATTCTAGATTGAATTCAAAGTATAATGACTCAGTATAGTGATATAGTGATCACTAATACCTATATTTATTCAAACGCTCAAGCCGCCGAGCTGTGATCGCTTCAATAAATACTTATATTGTGATTGGAGCCTGAAACAAAGAAAATAACTATATCAGCAACGAATACTGTTGGATTTAGGCTTGTTTCTTTTCTTTCTTTCTTTATTTTTAAATATCTATAGGATACTTGTTGTTAGAAAATCTCTAGTATTAAGCGTTAGCGTTATTGTGGACTTAACTCATTATCTAAAGCTGAAACTCGGAGTCAGGAGTCATAAGTATGCAAAAATGTTACGAAGTTATGAGTCTATACAATGTAGTAACATAAAATCAAAGATTTAACGTATACTGACGTTTGTCTGTAATGATTTCTCTGTATTTTTGGTACCATCATCTTAATCTTTAAAAAAAAACGAGAATAAACCAATGTTAATCGAAAATAGTGGTTCATTATAATTTGTCGCAAATATTAATAAAAATAAATCGTCACAATTAAAATCAATAATAGATTCATCTATAATCTTGATAAAAAGTAATGACAAATTAGAGATTAGCAATAGAGATTAGGCTAAATCTCTCAAACTCAAAGCAGAGTTAAGCAATTTAAGAGTTTCGAAATATTATAACGCTGAAAGGGAATTTGCTCTACGCGGCAAGTGTCAGCGTCGAGTGTACTAAATAAATGAAAGGTTGTTCGATTTTATTTAGCCATGAAATTGCCATGATAAATTGTTGCGACGTTAATTTTGGATTTGTATGCGAATTGACATTAATGTTGACATGACGCGTGTTACGTTAAAAAGCCTCTAGAGGTGTTTCACGGCCAAGCTATGAATGAATTATGCGCTCTCGTTATATGAGGAGGAATTATTGTGTTATTAATTTTATTAATTTCATTTTATGGTCGGCAAACGAGTCGAGGGTTAACTTCGTCAACTTTGCTCATGGACTCATGGATGTCAGAAGCACTAAAGTCGTCACCGATGCGTTCTGCCTTCTCTGTCCCTGTGTGTCTGTGTGTCTATCTGTGACCTCGTAGCTCCTGAATGAATGAACCAATTTGAGTGCGATTTTTTAATCGAAAGCCAATTTCCTTGCGAAGCATTTTAGCTACATTTGGTAGATATCGCTCCAGCAGTTTGTAGAATAAAATTATTGACGTAAACTTGAATTATTAGCTATATGCTATGAAGATCTGTTCGGGTGTTTGAGGAGCATCAATTTCTTAATCGGAGGTTTTTTAAATTAAAATTTTATATATTTTCCGTTTCTTATTTTTTATAATTAATTACCTTCTTTTTTCTTTCATCCGCAAACACAACTATAATGCCTTTCATGTCTATGTATTTCAGAGTACTGATTAACAAGTGGTTTGTATTTTGTTTATCGGTTATTTCCATAAAAAAGATAGGATCTAACATGCCTAGAAATTACCTTCAATTACCTAAACTCCCTTACGTATAAAAAATCCAGTACCAATTTCAAAATACGTTAGATTTTTCACGTAATCGCTTTTTAAATTATTAAGTAGGTAAACTCGAAACCAATTACGTACCTATTTGTCGTTGTTTTCGTGGCGCGAGCCTATCCGCCATTACAAATGTACGAGTTTCGTGTTTCAAACATAATTGTCTCTGTGACAGTCAAATTAACCATATCGTGTACAAAATGACGATTTACGGGTTAGCTAATTAGAAACTGTTGGGTTTTAAAACAATAGGTGTTTATTGTTTTGTTTTTGTTTATTGTTTTTGGTCAAATGTTTGATGTAGATACGTAACCCGTGAACTAGGCTTACACTTTTTTAGAGGCGACCATCTCAGTCCTCAGGGGTAGCGACGCATCTGTTACCGAATATGTACGAGACTCACACTAACAAGTACTAACTGGACTATTACTAACATCAACTCAGAGGAATAACCATCACTAACAGTTCCTGTTTTCAGCTATTAACATCTATCCAACTAATATTCTAACACCAGCTGCTAACTGGACTAACCATCCCAGTACTTACCTAAATTGAGCCTTGTTCTAGGTCCATCACAGTTGTTATGGGGGGCAGCGGAAGGGTGGTGCTTCATGCTCGTTTGCTACATTACAAAAAAACCTTTAAAAAACCTTATACTGTGGGTACAGATTTGGCGTTTTAATGTGCGTGATTTAATAATGAGCATTTTAAGAACAAGATATCTATGAGGTGTGACTTTGCAATTTTCTTATTAACTTACCTACTCTTACTGCATTTGCTTTCGATATATTATGTTATTAGTCTAAATAGCATCCCATACAAATGCGAGCTTTCTGCCCCTGTGATTAAGACAGGGGAGTGGCAATTCCATATTCTCGGCGACTTAGGTATAAATGTTAATAAATTTACTTGTTCGCGTTGGTACCTCTCAGCGGTGCGAATTTTTTATTCAATCGCCGCGACTTTCGAATAAAATAGCGGGTTTACGTCAAAAGTGGAGCGTATCAACAAGATTTCTAAATAAATAAATGATGATCATTGGATTTTATTCCTTTTTCCTTTACTTAATATACAGTGAACTTTACATTGGCAAAATATGTTAATTTATTGGGAGCAATCTTGAAGGGTAGGTATAAAAACGGAAAGATGACCACCCAGTCACGGATAATGAACAAAATCTCGTAAGCTATGCTCATACCTATTTGAATTATGGAGATGAAATTGGAACAGGCGGGTAATTTATGAGTACTAATAGTTTCAGGCATGGATATTAATGCATTGGTTTACCCCTTAACTGTCCTACTTCTGGCAATGGATCTCTTCCCATAGTGTGAGGAGAACAAACCATCGTGGCCAAGTGCAGATTGACAGACAGCACACACTGGGACAGCCACAATAGATCAGATATGGGCGCAGTGGCCTCATGGGGATACTAGTTTCCCATGCTCAGACACCTAAATAATAATTATTATAACGTGTACAGGTTTCCTTGTTATGTTTTCCCTCACCGAAGCAAGTGATAATAAATTTTGAATACGCACATATTATTTGAAAATTAGATAAGTAGGTACAGTACCTATTTGAATCCAGGCCCTCCTGTTCGGGTACAGAAACCATTCGACTGTCATTGTTTGGGACTGGAAACTATATCATTAACAATAACTATATTATTGTAGTAAACATAACAAAATATCTACATCTGTATGTAATATTTCACCAAATAAACTGACAAAGAAAATGGGATTACGATCAAGGTTGAAACAGAGAAAAAATTGTGTGGCGAAAGGCAATTTCCCGTGGACATCGGTTATAACCATCCAGAGATATTTCTGGGTTAATAGATGTAACGAGATAGATAAACGTATATTTTCTCGGTGAGAGAGATATTCTTTTCCCGTATCATCATACGCTGAGATTGTAGCCTAGCAGGGTTAATGAAGCTATATTTATTTTATTGTGTTTCTTATTAGGTAAATAATGTTATTATGGTTCGGATAACATCGACCGAGTAGGTAAAGCTAATACACGATAGGGTATTACATAGGTTTGTCTATACACTTAAACTTATGTAGGTTACGTATGTAGGCAAACTGGACTAGTTTAGTGGACATACTTACATGTTTTTTAACATACGAGCTTAATTTTTCATCTTTATCTTTACATTAATAAAGCTGTAACTGATCGTTAGTTGTACATCCTAATCTCAGAAACGGCTGAGCGGATAGAGGAGGCTGTAGCAACATAACGGCTACTTTTAAATGACAAAAAGGCATGGAAATTACCAGCTCTGCAACCAGCTCCGTAGTAAGCCCTGTTAGCTGAGTGTCATCAATATACCAATATAAAACTCTTCCGTTACTGAGTGACTGACTGACCGACAACGCTGAACTGCTAGGCTATTCTGTAAGGATATCTTTGACATCTCGATAGCTGAATCCGCGGTGAGATTTTGATATTGACATACATTGCGCTCTGTTAAAATTAAAATCGACGGAAGCCCCGATCAAGCTCGCAATCGAAGTGACAGTACTCATCTGAGTGAGCTTCGATATCGAATTTGTTTCTTACAGAATAGCCTCGCAGAGCTGAAACTACTGAACGCAAGAAGCTGAAACTTGAGGAGTGTAGGGGAGCACTTAGAGAGAAATTTTGGGCTAATTCGTGAGGAAAAGGTAGATATCTATGAAGGTACTGCCCCTTAAATACTGTGTTTCGAAACGAATAATAAAATTTCTAGTTATATATATTTACCACATCTATAATCATGATGAACTGTAACATTTTTATCTAGCTAATTCCTCGAAACTAAATTCTAATTATGAACCGTGTTATAAACCATTTATTGACGGTTGACCTATTTAATGACGTTACCTGATTGTTATCATATTACCCTTATTTACTTATTGCAACTATCCACGCAATGTTTGTAATTATTATCATATTATACAAAAGTTCGCTGTATTTACACATGTTAAGTAAGGGTGTAAGGGGCTCAATCCCTATTTGAGTCCAAACCGGCCTTCTCCGCTTATCGTGGACTTTACGTAGGTATTAAACCCAAAAGTCCTATGCTTTGTGGTAAGGCTAAACTTTACAACAAAGCATAGGCCTTTTGCCACACAGATAATAATATACGGTAGGCACTACTTAAAAGAAGATGTCCCTTTCCATATCCAACAATTCTTTGAATGGAAAAAAACATCATTATAATTCCTTTAATCATTCTTGAGGAGCTGTCAGCGCGACTTCGTCTGCGCTTACAGCCGAAGTCTGATTAAAGTCGGTTGAGCCGTTCTGGAGATAAGCCCGGACAAACAGAAAAACAGCCAGACAGACAGACAGACGGACAAAATTTAAACGTATTGTTTGTGTTTTGATATCGCGTAAATAACTGTAATAAAGCACTTAAAAACGCAAATAATTTAAAATCAGAGAGAAAAGACACACCCTTCAATTTTATTTAAAGGTAATTTTATATAGATAAATACCATGACGTAAAAACATGTAGCTTTGTTGATACTACGCAGTACTACCTTTACCTTTTTAATGTGGTTACCAGGTCAATTGACGGCTTGGTTGTCTCTAGGGGCTCAGGCTATGTGCCTAAGTTCCATCATTATCGATTAGCGTCACAACACGACCCGCTACTAATTCAATTGCCCCAGCAAATTATACCACGGACTACCAAATTACAAGCAATAAAAAATGTAGTCGCTGTATGTTATCGTTTTCTAACGATTTAATTACTAGGTAATGAACAGAAACCTTAGGTAGGATAAAAACCCGAAATAAAAATCTAATTTTGGTAGGTAATACTTGGTAGGTAACATACTGAAACCTTTCATAATAAAAATCCGAAATAAAAGTCTATTTATGGAAGGAGTTGCTCGAATCCATATAAAATACTAAGTAAGTATATGAAATTTCACGAATAGCGACAGCCAAGTAGCGAAAGTTGGACTTTCCAAGAGGATGCCTGTTTGAAAGTGATGTCTGTCGCGGTCGCAGTTTTGTCCATTGCATCATCGTCGCGGCGGAGAAGGCCTAGATCATCTTCTACATTGCTAGAAGATTAAGAAGGTCGAAGACGGGTTTGTGTCCAATGCAGGTGTCAGATGTTTTTCTGCCACCCGAAGGTCTCCGACAGGATTTAACTACTGTTATCCAATAACAATAATTGGGACCAACTAATTTATGTGCCATTCGAAGCACAGTAAATTATGCTACAATCGATAGTTTAACATGGCCATTTAATTAGGAACGATGCAAGAAGCCATGGTACGAATGGGTAACAAAAACCGCCGGGCCACATACATAACGAGAACAAAGAATAAAATGGAGAACAATGAAATAAATATAATAAGAACATAAAATACTGACGTCAATAAGTAATATGGGAGGAAGATCGCACAGAGAGGTTTTATTGGCCATAACTATGCCGGAATTCAGAGTGAACTAATAAATATTTTACGCTCCATACTATTCTGACGACCCTATTGACTCTTACCTATTTATGTCTAGTTGTTAAGTTCGTGTTTCGGCACCTTAGATAACACAAATGCGATTTACCTACTTTATGACAGTTCAGCAGACACTATTAATATGTTGGTAGGAAGTCAATTTAAATTCTTTTATTCGAAGAATTAGTAATAATCCGCATAGTAATAATTAAACTAGTTATAATCCGCGGAATGGCGCGAGCGTACTTTTGACTAATTTTCAAACAAACTTTCATCTCTTTTTTATATTTCGTCATTACATGTCATAAGTGAGAGTGAGTGATCTTTCGCTTTTATTTAGGTAATTATGGAGCAACATACATACTTTTCATCGTGGAAATCCCGCGGGATCGGAACAAAGTCGCGGGCACAGCTAGTCTGTGATAGCTAGTCTGATATCAGTAACAATACAGATTAGTAGAAGCAAAAAGACTGATTAAAATTTGAATTCCATTTCCAATACTTTTGAAACAGACAATTAAATGCTCCTTTTAAAGGCTTTTTGTCCTCCATTTGAAACTGAGGATAAACGACGTGGGAATACCTCCGCACGCGAGACTTTAAGAACAAAAGTTATTATTTCTTAACAAAGGCAAGAGTTATTACAGTAGTACCTACTTGAAATAGTAGGTACATTAAGACTTAAAGATAACGTGAAAGCTAAATTACGGATGGAACTTATCGTATATCAAAAGAGAAACGAGTTAGAAACACTTATTTAGAATCCTTGTAATGAAGTAATCAGAATAAGGATTCTGTGTAAGTAAATTTAGCAATTGATGTTATTCAAGTGACAATAGGTACAAGATATTTTATGTTGTGCTAATTTGTCTGCCTGTTTGTTACGGCATAAAAAATTAATATAATAGTTTCTTAACAATATAGGTAATACGCAAGTACCTTTTTATGGCTTTTATGATAGGTTATAGAATACTTTATATACTTACAGCTGATAAATATATTGACGGAGGGTATGATAGTGAGGAGTTATGGTCGTATAGCATTAATGATAGAGAAGTCATTATCACTGGACAAACAGACAAAAGTAGGGAACTGAATTAATCTCAGGAAAATAACATTTTACCAGCAAGCAAGAATTTAACCAGGTGAGGAACCCCATCATATCAAGGACCTGGAATTAAACTTCTAGATTAAGAGTCAGCTATCTTTAATGACGGATATCTTCGTTAGGGATACCCTAATCTTTGATAATCTAATGTCTAGATGGAACATCGAATCCGCGCAAACGTGTCAAAATATTGTGGTCAACTGTTGGCCTCCCTTTTCCCGGGGATATCATCATCAAATGACTGACTTGGTGGCAATAGGACCAGTTCGGATCAATAAAAGAAAAACTTCAAAAGTCGATACACAGATGAAGAAGTAATTTCTGGATACATAAATACGTGTTATGTATAAGTGTCAAATATAGATCCTACATCTTTTTTGCAACTAGTTAAAAAACATTGAAAGAAGTAAAAATTGTTATAGACAACGGTATGTACCCTATACATTCTCCGCAACAAAGCGTAGCTCGGTTGCGAGTACAAATAATAAACTAGCATTGAACGTTTGAACGACTTTAGTAAGAGCAAAGCCGTCGTAAATGTGAAAAGCTTTTCAAAGAAATAAGAGATACGTTAAGCTCTTGGAAGTTTAAACGATTGCCGACCTATGGAATCATAAAACGAGTAGGTAAAACAATGACCCGATGACCTAATTGGACGGCATCTTCAAGGCAGAATAAATTAGTTCCGTCGTTTCTAGATCTTCTTAACTTATTTGAGTGATATAATTTGAAATTACCGCGCTCAGCGTGTTATCCCACGCGAAGTGATAACTTTGTACTGCTTTTCACTGAGAAGTTTTATTATACGAAGGAGTGCAGAAAGTTTAATTGTAATTTTATGAATTCCATGCGTTTAACACTTCATTTTGAAACGTGAACGTTGAAAGTGTCAATGCTAAGTAAAAGTAAGTAACACAATAAATATAGTCTAATTTCGATCGCAGAACGGGTTCTGTATTTCAAAGAATTAAACCGTCTTCCGTTACGTAAAGTAATAAATAGATTATTCATTATTCTTATTTTGCTAAGCTAATCTACTGGTTTAAAAATATTTCACGATATTTCTTCGTATTTTGAAAAAATAGCTTAAAAAAATTGTATTACTTTTGTTAAAGTTTTCTTCAATCGATTCACAACTATTCCGTTATAAGAAGATATTCAGTAAATTTGCTTGTTGAACATGGAAATTAGGTGACCTAGTACGTATGTAGGTCCTAGACAATATCATTTTGTCGGATAACCAAAACCTTCAAAATGGGTTGACGTCAAAAGTCGTTAGGCACTTTTGTCATTCACACTTTGCGTATTTGAGTTTTGTTTGGGACGATATTTCTACTTCGGTCATTAAGGCCAAGTAGATCATTTTTGTGATGTATACTTTGAACCTTTGACGCAATGGGTCGTGATTAAGTGGAGTAGGTAAGTGTGTTCTAAGGCCGTGGTTGTCAAACTGCGGCCCGCTGCCGGTATCTTTGTAGCGACAGAGGGTGGAAAGGTGCAAAAAGTTATTGCTTGTATTCGCTTAAATAGATAGCGGCATCTCTGGTGATGCCTATATTAAGTATAAAGGGTCCTTGTGTGGCACTTTGCTTGAAAAGTGTGCCCTTGTGCGGCCCTTTGCCAGGACAGTGTGACGACCGCAGATCTAAGAACTAAACTTACCTGACATTCATAGGTGCCGTTGTCCCTCTTCTGGACGAATTTGATCTGCAGCGTCCAATCTTCTGATCCTTCGCCATGTAGGACCTGGAAATTTGCAAGTTATCATAAATAAATAACAAGTTCCACGACAGAGTATGAAGTTTGTTAACGAGTTAAGGTTTTGAAGAGCTCTTTGAATTATGCAAAGAGTTACTGCACAACTTTACGACTTAACTTTTGTGTACTGAATAGTTCAGTATATCGTTTTAGGTTAGGTGTTTGTGGGCAGTAAACTGTGCTGTTAATAATAAGTTAATTAATCAAAATAAGGAAAATATTTCAAGTGATATCCCGGTTGATTTGTATCGATTCTAATATCATTTGCAAGGTGTACACGTGGTTGTAACTATGCTTACTCACGTGCACGAAAATGTTTGTTTATCGAATTGTCACAGCTTTGACAACTGGGAATACCACGAATGTGTCAGAAACTTCGTATAGATCGCAAAGGTCCGTTCTTCACTTGTGGTTTCGTGTAGACGCCCAACTGTCAAGCGGCTTTAGCTAGGCGTAAATATTAGGCGTAAATATTTTGTGAGTGTTTCCGTTACTCCGTTAATCTCGGTTGTTATCGTTAGATTCAATCGTATCGTTACATAACAATGGTCGTAAATCAGGTATACGCGCGGTATCTAAACTTGGAGTTTGCGACCTCCTCAGTGTTATGAGCAGAGTCCCGTGCACATCAGATTGACGTTGATCGACACCCTTAATGATTAGAGCCGAATCAAAAAATATTCAAAAAACATACTTTATAACATGTACATAGTATCTCAATGCTTTATAAATTTTTCATAAATTTAATTTCTTGCATGAATGCTCTGGGCGTAGAATGACGCCATTCTGGTTATGACGGAGCTCTGATAAGTAATTGAATGGAAAGTCGATTTGAATGAGATTTCTATTAATAACATTGTATTGTATTAAGCGTGGGCTTTGGTGTGTTTGATGTACATATTTCTATAGATTCAACAAAAGATACGTCAATTGAACCTATATTTTTTATATTGGAAATAATAAAATACGAAAATTTCTCCTGAAGTTTCGTGACACAAAGCGAGACTTATTACTAGTTTACAATACCTACATCTCGATAAATTACGCGTATTAATTATTCGCGTTAAATTTCGTCCAATAAAACATTATTTTCATAAACACTAAACAGTAAATTATCACAAATGGCCGCAAAATGAAGGCTCCACCGCTGACGAACATGGTGCTTGGCGTGTCATTTGTGGCTCCGCTCAGTCCCAAATTTATCGGATTAGCTGCCAAGTTATGTAACTATAGTGTCCTTCCATTGTTACATACATATGCGATTTTTTTTTACCTAAAGCATATGTTCAAAATCGCATAGAAGGCTATGGAGCAAATGCTGGGTATTTCTGTACGTAATCGCATCAAAACGAGGATACCAACAAAGCTCAGAGTATAAATAAGTCAGCCATATAGCTCGAAGGACCAAAAACCGAATGGAGACCATGTCTCGGAAATAATAGCATAGGAAGCTCTTTATCCAAGGGGACCGTATAAGACAGGAAACATTCGATGGATTTAGAACGCTCAGAACCGGTCAGTTAGAAGAGGCCTACTTTAAGTAGAAGTCATATGATTATCAAGGCTGATGGATCACGCTTAGCTAAGCTAAAAAAATGTTTGTGTATTGTGAATTAAATTCTGGGCCAATGGTGGCTTAGACTTTCAATTGTCTTCGTAATAAAATTACACGGTTAGGTACTTATAAAGGGAATGAAAGGAAAATATATTATATATAGAGTTAAAGCCTGAGAAAACAATTTCGTAATTATGTAAAACGACATTTTCTTTTTGGTGTACTAATATTTGAATACAATTGTTGAGAACAAATTGAAGTATACCTAAAAATAGTGTCTTTGTGATTGTGGAGTTTAATAATAGTTCATGATATTTGACAGTACATAGCTAGTACTAATGATTGTTGAGCCTGTCAATTAACGTGTGCGTATGTACGTGACTCTTTACGTGGGTATCCATTACATTAAAAAAACATTTAAAAAAAATCCGCGGTTGTAAATTACAATGTTAATCGACCTCCACGCGACGTACATGTTTTGTGTACAGGAAGTTGTATTTCTCAAATTCCGTTTACAACATTAATAAAACATTTAATTAAACCGTATTATATTTAATTAAAAAGCAACTTTAATACAAACCACCGTGGTTACAGGGCGAGGGAGTTTTTTTTAATTAATTCGAATCATTTCTCCGAGCGGAACGCACAAGTTTAAATTTTGAGTTTTTACAAACTTCCCCATACTCGGTCGCCACGTTGACGCACGAAGTATTCGAATGAGTCATGCGTATATTTTTAATTGCTCCTATATGTTACATTTATGTACAGTGATTTGAGAAGTTAACTTGAAGTAAACCCCTCCCCCCTCTCTGCCCCTACTCCGGTCCTTGTACTTACTAATAAACTTACCAACGTTCTAACCCGTTTGCGGAATGGACTAATTATCTAAGTCCTCATTTGAGTATCATTCTGTGTCGGTCACACTAGTCATGGGCGGAAGCGAAAGTGTTGAATATTATGTTATATGCTTGTTTGCTATCTAAATTCCATAAAAAGCTTCAATTTATTTGTTAGTTGAATAGTTTGAGTTGTATATAGCTATATTGCGTTAGCGGTCGATATGGAATTAATTTTAATTGCTCGCCACTCAAATACCAGCTTTTCGCCCCTATGATTAAGGTAAATTGCAGATTGATGACGAGAATTTACAATCAGCTTCTAACCAAAATTGAACTGTGATCACAGGGCAATATAGTTTTAAGCGCGGAATGGAAAATTTTATATTCCCAACAACGCAGGTAGGTAGGTAGGTATAAATTTCAATGTACCGACATTACGGTTAAGTAACAGGCTAGGTCAATTACATGTTTACATAATCTGATTAAGTCAATTAAAGTCGTATGTGACGTGTGTTTGAGTAAAAATTGTTCGAGTCCCACTAATAACACGTTATGATGTTTTAATCAAATTATGCCCTGACCAACACTTTTTTATTACCTAATCAATATTTCTGAACGTTAAGTAGCTATATTAGTTTGCAATATATTTTCTCATGTAGAAAAAAGCTTCTGAACGGTTAACATCGTTTCTCGGCGAACAATGACAAACGTCCTATCCTATCATACTAATACCTATTATAAATACGAAGTTAAAAGTTTGTGAGGATGGATTTATGAATGTTTGTTACTCATTCACGAAAAACTACTAAACGGTTTTGGATGGAATTCGAAATGAAAATAGTTAATACCAGAGTCACATATAGGCCACATAAAAGAATCCACCCCGAAGGCTGAAATAGGGGATGAAAATGAATGAATTCAGCGCGGGCGAAGCCGCGGGCGAATTGATACACCAGTAATTCCGTATTTACAATCCCACTTACATCTTTTATTTCGCGACCATCACTGATATAGTTTCAGCCAAACCAGAATTTTACTGGCAAATAATAAAATTACGCCATCTCATCTATCAACGCGAAAAACCGCGTTTATTCGGAACTGAGCATGCTTATTTTTCCCACACTATTCCTTGGCGCTATTTTCACTTTATATACAACATTATCGCGTTCTTCCTGTCAAATGATGAAGGAAACGATAAAGAAGGAGCCGTCGCGATAAAGGACTCTCCAACAGGATAGTGATGACAGTAAAATTAATTTTCTGCGCATAAAATATAAGGAAAAGTTGGCGTCTTTAGCATGGAACTATGTAGCTCAGTCGCGTTGATTTAACTTACTATTCAGGGCACTGGGATATATAAATAAAATTCTAAGTTCAAGCTCTACTACAATTCCGGAGAGTAAGCGGCGATACAATATCACATATAAACAATAATAAAATTCTGGAATTAAAAATCAAGTAATTAGACCTTAAATAAAATTGTGCTGTGGATTGGTCTCTATCTTTGAAGTTAGGGTGTTACCAGACCAATCGATCGATCGACGTTGGAATTTATTAGTCGACGTCGATCGATAGTTTCTACTATGTAGACCAATCGATGGATTGGTCTGCTAACACACTTGCAGGGGAGGGGTATGCACGCGACCACTCCTACAGATCCACCAATCCGCACTGGAGCAGTATGGAGTATGCTCTAGGCCTCCTCAAAAATGAGGCGAGACCCGTGCTCAGTGGTAGGCCATTAAAGGGTTGTAGTACCTATACAGATAGCTGCGGCCCTGATGATGCCTTACCTTACAGACATAGAAGGGCCTTATGTGGCTCTTGGCCAGAGAAGCATGACGACCACTGGTTTACAAGATCAAGCTGGGTGTCAACGGGACTCTATTACAAAGATTCGACTGTCCATTGGTCTGTCTGTCGTTTACAGGTCTTTATCTCTTTAACCGTAATAGGAATTTTAAATACAGAGTAGTGCGTTTCCCTTTCTATACGAAAAAACCGGTTTAGTCGGCGATTTTGAACTGTAATAAAATCCAAAATGGAAATCCGGCAAAATATTAAGGATTTTTGCATGTATATATCAGTTTACCTAGATTTATTATGATGCTGAATAATTTCCTTAATTTTTAAATAATTATCTACATATTATAATATGTCAAGAAACGTCCTAAGATAATTCAATTTATATGAGGGAGAAAATATGCTCCGCTCATCATTTTCTTCCCCACATTTGCTAGATACTCGTAGGTTTTGCGCCAAGACTATGAATATTGTGAATAATGTTGTCATAACTAAATTTTCCTTTTAGTCTTTAAAATTCTAGAGTTATTACTACTAAAAGTTTTGAACATAAAATATCCGCCTTTCGGCTATAAACCACTATGTTGGATCATGACATCTATTGAATTATTACGTCACCTTGGGAAATCCAACATACACAAAATTTTAAATTAAAGACTTATTAAAAATTACTCCAATAATAATATTATATAATCTTCTTCTCTGCATTCCATTACTCTTCCATTCGGATCCCAGGGTCACAATATTAAAAGAGATGCCATTGTCCACCACGGTGGCATTGTGCGGATTTTTGGAACTGATTGATTCGGAACTTTTGAAATTATTATAAAGTAATCAAGAGTTCGGTCACGTGTATGTGCGTGTATTTGCTCATGATATTTTATTTCTCCGAAGCATCAACGAAGCAATTAAGATATGTATACACAATGCACTAAATTTTTGAAAATAACAATTTTGTACAAAAAATCATTGTAGAGATAGCTCAAATAGGCTATAACCTATTCGTCATTATATCGCTTAAATGAATATGGAATCAAAAGCTATAGCATTAGCTAGCTTTTGAATAAAAGAGTATCAAAATCAGTTCACCCAGTTGCTACAAAGTAACACAGGCATAAAAATACAAAAAAAACAAATCAATCAAATTGAGAATTTTCTCAAGTCAGCTAATAAAAGTAATAGCCAGGAATCAAACCCAAGCCCTTTTGTTCAGAAATCCATCATTCAAACCACTCGACAATCACTATTAAGCAGTGATAATTTACGATAATATCATTAGATTAAATCCTATAATAAAACCACTGCATTCAAGTTATCTCCTAAATGTCCTTTATACGAATGATTTAGAGATACTTAAAAATAATAAAAGTCGGTTTGGCACTGCTCTCTCAAGCGGTTTGATTTATAGGTCATAGAGGGCGCCCTCGGCCGGCGTTATTCACCCGGATCAGGTGACATTGAGAAATAGGGAGTGGACCTTCACTAGCATCTATGTAGGTAGTTCTATGGGTAGATTAATATGAGCTATTCATGGAAAATAACTTTCTTACCTGGTATGTTTTTATCCGGGCACCAAAAGTTTTGGGCGTTGAATCGTCGAAATCGTGATAATAACAAGTGGTTTGAAAGTTGGACTTGTAAACAGGTTGTAGGACTGGGTTGGAATGCTTTACGTATTTAAAAAAAATATGTGCGTATTAGAAATTAAGTATCACTTGTCTTGATGCAGGAAACATCGAGTGGGAACCTGCGCACTTAAGGGTGCCTAAAAAGGTCAACTGCAGTGGCACGGATTTTTTTTACATAAAGTTTTTTTACCGTTAGGTACAGCGAGTGACATTTACATGCATAAAACGCACATAACTCCGAAACGATTCTAACCCAGACCTTCTGTGTATGAGGCCGAAATATTAACCACTAGGCTATCGACGCTTGTAAAAGTTTGTACGAGCATAAAATTCTCGAACTTCAGCCACTGTAGCTATGAAACGTTGACAAACAAACAGGTGTAACTCTAGTCAAAGTTTTGAAGTGGTTAATTATAACTTACCTGGAACCTCTCGTCGTTGGTGTACGTGAATTTGCCGGAGCTGAGGATGTGCCAGTCGCGCTTCCTGATCCAGGACACTTGCTGGAATAAAAATATATGAATAAGTACGGACTATTTAAAAAAAACAAGTTTATTTTGTTTCGTGAAGCTCAAGTTAACCTGTGCATTGTTTGTAAGATCACTCCTGACAGTAGAACTACTGATAAAACTCATTAAAATTAAACAAAAAGAAAGAGTAATAAGAGGGCTAAGCAATTGCGGTTGCGGTCAGTAGTTAGATGGTTGACCGATAGTGGCACGTAAAGCCTTTGGTCCCAGTTGTTATCCATAGATATCAGTCGATCAGCTATAGGCACTTGAAGAACACAGTTATCTTGAGATCATAGCCAAATACTTAAATTTTATTAATACGTATAGAAGTACAGACATATAGAACTCACCCCTCGTTCACTGAGATGCCCGACCAGGCAGTGCAGGTAGGCGGTGCCGCCCAGCTGGGCGGTGATGTTGCTGACGGAGTTGTTGGCCGTCACGTCCGCCAGCGGCGTGGCGCCGGCCCGCCAGCCGCGAGCCCTGGAGGTGCCGTGGTGACCTGGTACCAGACAAGTTGTCACAATGTACTCCCTGGTACAATTTTATAACGGACTAGCTTCCGTCCGCAGGCTTCGCCCGCGTGGAGTTCATTTAAACTTCACCCCCCTATTTCACCCTTTCGGAGTGGAATTTCCAAAAATCCTCTTTTAGTGCTCCCCTACACTCCCCAAGGAACATAGTACATGCCAAATTTCAGCTTCTTCCGTTCAGTAGTTTCGGCTGTGCGTTGTCTGTCAGTCACCAGTAACGCAAGAGTTTTATGTAACGGATAAGCTGTAAGGGCGCTTTTCAATTTATATGTTTCGTGTTGTACGGCTGCCGTGCCGAAGCAGTACGTTTGTCGTATGGCGCAAAGACGGTCGTTTGTTTTCATACAATATGAACGGTGTGGCAGCATTCCGGTCGTCGAGCCTTCACAGTAGCGACCCCGCACTGTACCGCTTCGGCACTGCAGCCGTCGGACACGAAACTTATAAAATTAAAGCGCCCTTAAAGTAAATTTGACTGATCACACAAACTTTCAACCCATATTTGACCCACTCACGGGAGGAATATTACAAAATCCGTTCTAAGTGTTGTCTAGCAACTAAGTACTATCTCTCTGCAAAAATTCATCTTCATAAGTTTAACGGTTTTCAAGATTTCGTGATGAGTGAGTGATCTTTCGCTTTTATCTCAGATATAGAAGGAGTTAAGATGATCCTTCCAGGTTTTCCTTCCAGAAATAAATAAACAATAACGCTACACACGAATAGCCCCACACTATTATTGCCTGTGATGGGGTAACATGGACCCAAAACGAGGATAAACACTCAGACAAAGAACGGAAATTTAAATTCTCCATTAATACAAGCTATACACGTTTTGTTGTACCGCAATGTATTTGCGTGTACAGATAAATTTGACATTATATTTGCCTTTGTTATCGCCAGTATTTGAATGTATAAATAAAAATACGTACATGTAGTTGCACACTTTAAACAGGAACGTTCAAAATTTTAATGAGCCCTCTGGAGGACAAAAGTGCTAAAAATGGTATTTTGGGGAATTAGGCAGGGTGTCCAACCGCCTGTGAGCAGCGAGTAGCTTTGGGCTATTTTTTCGTCCAATAAAGGGACTTAAATGTGACATTCTATGTAAACAAAAAAGATGCATATGCGTGCGAGTACTTACCGGCGATGTGAACAGTCAGCGAATACTTACATATTATGCATCCCTTTTGTTTACACGGAATGTCATATTTAAGTCCCTTTCTTGGGCAAGAAAATAGCCGAGCTTTACTCGACGACTCGCTGGCGCGGGCGGTGGGACACCTGCCTTAGTTAAATACATACTAGCCGACCACGATAATTAGGCGCATGTCAGTTAAGACGTCATTGGAAATAGGGATGGGAATACGTAGTACATTCTGCAGTAGCACAAAAGTACCATGGTGAATGTTTAATGGAGGTACAATTTTTTTTATGGAATTAAGATAGCAAACGAGCATGCAGCACCACCTTCCGCTGCCGCCCATAACAACTGTGACCGACCCAGAACTAGACTCAATGAGTCTCGTTCTAATTCGGTCACACATGCGTTGCTACCCCTGAGGACTGAGATGGTCGCCTCTAAAAAGTGTAACCGGCACCACACCTTCCTATCCGGAACACAATTGTTCTTAAAACAATTATTACACGGTAGGAATGGTACAAAGTACCGTGGCGGGCGGTGGTACTTCCCCGGGTGAGCTCTAGGCCCTACCACCTGTACTTGGTCAGTTACTGTACCTGCGCAAACATCTCGGAAAACGAAGTTCACATCAGCCTAGTCTAAATGACCTTAATGTACAATTGTACACGACTGCGCCTCACTAGGGGACGCGCGGGGCTAGAGCGGGGTGGGGGGCCCGCGTGACTGCTATCTGACATGCGCCTAATTATTGTGGTCAGGTAGTATTTAAGATCAATCACACGCTATTCAATTGACTCTATCATGTCATTCGTTTATTTCATGACAACATTTTTATGATCGATATTAGATGGGAACTTACGTGCTACGTGCATATAATTATCATGCAGTGAACATTCTGTATGGAAATGGATGAATCGATGAATTTAACGAGTATATTGGTACTAATAGAAAATGCTTTCGGTATATTTCTAAGCAAACTTTATTAGAACTTTTAAATTTGACGAGGAATGAACGTAGATTTGGAAAATTAATTACGTGCCTTACCCCAAATAACTATCAAAGGTTATTGATTTCCCCATAAATATGGTATACGTGTTCGCTGGCTGGTAAAATTCGTGTATTTTGGACTTGAAATTGAATTCTCTCACCAATCGACCTATCGTCGAGAGCAATGTTTTTTTACCGGTTCGTTAACGGTCTAGTTCGGTGCAAACGGGATCAAATAAAATTTAATCCCCCCGCCGCCCGCGCGAGCGAGTAGACGTGTTTCTGTAGACCTCTTGTTAATTAATCGAATTCTCCGTGAAAATGGATAAGTCTGCGACAAGTGACTTTTTAAAAGTGGTTCAAGGGATAGTCTTACCTTTGGAACTGAAAATTAACTCACTCATCGAAATGGTTACGAATTTAGGCAGTAAAATCGATCTAGTCCAAACGAAGATGGATAAAATGCAAGAAACTCAAATTGTGGGTAGTGCGGGATTCACGCATAGCAGCACAGCTGACGTTACTAAGCCCACCGCACGCAAGAGCGAGAAGCCCCCAACGTCATCATCGTCACAGCAAGAGCAACCGAGAAAAGTAATAATGACACGCGGCGCTAAGGCACGAGCGGCAACGACGAGTGGCGACAATGTTGCTATAGGCCGACCTCATCGTGCTGAGCAAATTGCAGCCTTAGAGACGCAAGGTCAACAGCTGACAACTGCGCCGGCACCGGTCTGTCCGCGCTCTTCGTTGCATACGCATGTTACGACACCATTGACTAGTCAGCATGATGAAGAAGCAAACTGCACTAAAGCGACGGAGCAATGGACAATGGTCACGAAACGTAAACAGCGACGTCCCGTTATACTAGGTACTGGAGATATCGACTGTGATCTAGCGGCAGTAGAAAAAATACGTACTGTTCATGTATGGTCTTTGCGATCTGATACGACACCAGAGAAATTGCAGGCATATATGCTAAAGAAAAGACCATCGGATATTCCTTACAAGATTGAAAAATTAGAACTTAAACACACGTTATACGCTTCGTTTGTAGCATCTGTTCCTGAGAATGCATTTAAGTTCTTTATGAGCGCTGAGAATTGGCCTCCGAACACGCAAATAAATGAGTGGTTTCGGAAAAAACCAACATATAAGACAAGGGTATGAAATAAATAACACCAGAGAGCAGACCGTTTTGCGTAATAACACTATCTTCATTTATTACCAGAATGTCCGCGGCCTGCGAACTAAATTACAAAACATATCCTCTGAGATAACTGCGTTACAATCTGATGTGTTACTGTTAACTGAAACTTGGCTTAATGCGAGTATTCGAGACGCCGAGGTAGTGCCTCCTCAATTTAATATCCTTCGTGGAGATAGACCTGGATCAAGACGAGGGGGAGGAGTAGCAATAATTACGTCACCTAAGTACGAGTTGCAGACTTTGAACGTTGAAAACTGTACTATATGTGATATTGTTTGTGCCGGATTACGTTTACGGAATAATTTAATAGTGACGATTATGTGTATTTATATACCGCCAAATACGGGTGAAGAAGAATATCATTATGTATTTCATGTAATAGAGACACTAAGTGTAAAGTATCAAAAGTTATTAATTTGCGGTGATTTTAATTTAAATTCCACAAATAATTGTGTAAATACGAGTTTTGAGAGTCTTCTGGTGTCCTGCGGGCTGCGGCAGGTAAATACAATTGTCAATGCTAACGGCAACATGTTAGATTTGGTGTTAGTAAGTGGGGCGTTGAGCAGGGTCGTGGTGGAGAGAGCTTGTGATGTCATTACTACTCCCGACAAATACCATCCTCCACTTGACATCCAACTTGTGCGTGATTTTAGCCATTCATGCAATAGTGAGACATCGGTCACTTCTAGTACTGATTGGGATTTTTACAAAGCAGACTTTCCCACTTTATACACAGAATTTGTGGAGATAGATTGGACATTGTTGTTCGAAATTGACGATGCAAATCTAGCTGTAGCCAAATTTTACGAACTAATCAATAAAAGAATAGATAACTGCGTACCAATTAAACAGCGTGTGGCGGTACAACCTCGGTACTTTTACCCTGTGTGGTACTCACCTTATACAAGACGCAACATAAAATTAAAACATATGTACCATCGATTATATAAGAAAACTAAATCTCGTAAATATAGGTGTCGCTTCTCTAGATGCAGGGCGCTTGTCAAGTTAAACATCAAAGCCGATTTTTGTGCTTACAAAATACGTATGGAGGGCGATATATTGCGCGATCCAAAGTCTTTCTGGAGGTACATAGGTTCCAAGCGAGCTAAAACACAAGGAGTGAAACAGGTAGTGGCCAACGGTTCACCCGTGCCTGATAAGCAATGTGCTCAATTATTTGCGGATTACTTTCAGTCTGTTTATAGCAGTACACCGCCTAATCTCAACCCTGAACAGGCCAGCTTGGTCGCAGGACGCGGTGGAGATGCGATGGTAGGGGTCAACTGTTTATGTAACGAAGACTTGGCCCAGGCGTTGGAAAAAATGAAACCAAAGCGCTCCGCTGGACCAGACGGCATCCCGCCCTACATCATTAGGGATTGCCGCTCAGTGTTTGCAGAACCCTTACTGTACTTGTTTAATTTGTGTCTGGCTACTAGTACATACCCAGACGTATGGAAATTGTCTCGTGTTGTCCCGGTTCCAAAGAATAGTTTGGGTTCGGAAGTGAGTAATTATAGGCCCATAGCGGTACTATCCGTGTTTGGTAAGTTGTTTGAATCAATATTATATCGGTTATTGAGAAAACAACTCGACTTCCGCCTTGCCGACTCCCAGCACGGGTTTAGAGTGGGTCGGTCTACCACCACCAACTTATTGTCCTTTTGGTCATATACCACTAGGATTGTGGATGGGGGTGGCCAGGTGGACACTGCCTACTTCGATTTTAGAAAGGCATTTGATCTGGTAGACAATGACGTACTTCTCCAGAAGTTTGCTGCTGCCGGATTCACTCCTAAGTTACTAAATTTTTTCTCCTGCTACCTCCGGAACCGGAGGCAGTACGTGCAGTACAAAGGATACATCTCAAGGCCTTATTTTACGTACTCGGGTGTCAGTCAGGGATCAAATCTGGGGCCGTTGGAATTCTTAATATTTATTAATGACTTGCCGGACGTGGTCAGTGCCGCTAGGTGTTTGTTGTTCGCTGATGATCTAAAGCTATTCTTTGAAATCAAAAAACGTTCAGATTGCCAACTTCTGCAAAATGACATTAATAATGTCTTGCAGTGGAGTACCCAGAACAAGTTGATGCTTAATGAGGACAAGTGCTCTGTATTAACTTTTGCTCTTAAACAGAACCCAATCCAATTCAATTATAATCTGGGCAACTTCACACTGACTCGTCTCTCCTCCGTCAAAGACCTCGGTGTTCTGGTGAGTAGCGATATAACTTACCGAGACCATATAACTGCAGTGTGCTCAAAAGCTTACAGGGCATTGGGTTTTGTTTTGAGGCAGGTAAAACAGATTAATAGCGTAGCGGCTATGAAAATGTTGTATAACAGCTTTGTTAGAAGCATTCTGGAGAGTAATGCAGTTATTTGGAGCCCACATGAGGATAAATACAAGCTCATGTTGGAGAAACTTCAAAATAAGTTCTTGAGACAATTATATTTCCGACAATACGGTTATTATGTAGGATATCCTAGCATCTACCCTAGTAATTTCTTATTAGGTATGCTAGGATATAACTCTTTGGAATTGCGCCGCAACATCGCTCTGATCGAATACTTTGTCCAACTGCTCAGGGGCAATTTGTATAACCCGTCAGTGCTAGAATTGATTCCACTGCACGCCCCAGATAACTATGTCTGGGCGCGGCGACATAAGTTGTTCTCAGTTCCTAGATGTAGGCTACAACGGGTGACGGAGTCTCCCCTAGTTAAAGCGCTGGTCTTGCTCAACGGCTTAGTAACTTGGGACCGTCAAATTGATGTGTTTTGTACACCTCATGCTGCATTCCGCAGGACAGCAGGAGAGTATCTTGAAACGCTTGGTAAACGAATTGGGTAAACTGTAATGTTTGCTAAGTGTATGTAAAATTTTGTAAATAAATAAATAAATAAATAAATAAATTAAATTAATGCGGTTTCTGACACGCCAAAACAAATGAATAAAGCAATAAGAATATTTCTGTTGGGTTGTATTGTAGTTGTTGTTTTCATGTTTTTTTCTGTACTAATTATAAACAGATGGGCAATGCTTTCAAAAAATTTTTTTGATTAAGTATATTATGAGTTTTTCCACAAAATAGAGGCTCCAATTCTTTGACGTTTTACTACATCACAGTATGGGACGTTGTTTAAGTAGAGAATAAATATAGGTACTTTTTATTCCGATAACCGTCGTTCAGTAATAAAGAACTGATTGATGCCGATAATACATTTTATTTGCATAATTTCAAAAGTATTTGTCGTTTACCGAATACCACGCGGGTGAAACGGTGAGCATCGCTTGTCGAATTTAACTAAACACCAAGCAAATTTTATTTAAATACTATGGTACGGGAGCCGACGATGCTAAATGTGTACTTGCTCGAGCGTCATAGAGACCTATTGGGTTGCAAAGGTTAGATGATAAGGAGAAAAAAATGTTATATAATGTATACCTTTTCATCGGTGGGGGAAGCGGCTATAGATCTTTAAATATGTAAAAAAAAACTGCCGCATGGACATACTCGAGCGCGTCAGATATTGATACCATCAATGGCCTACGTATTTTTAATAATGTATGTATGTTAATCTGACCGTTTGCATGGTGGGGGTGATCGTACGTAAGGGTTGAAAATGAAAAAAAAAAAAATTTAATCGAGCGCGTCAGATTTTCTAAGGGGGTGTTAAGTGCACCAAAAAAAAGCTCTAATTCAATAATCTGACGATTTGGATGTGACCCAAACTCGCAGTCATTATACTATTATGCAAAAAAAAATCGCCATTTTGAAATACTCAAGCGCGTCAGATTAAGATATATATGGTTCATCTTTATGTCCTAGACTTGCTGTCTCTTAATCTGACGATTATCTAGAGGGATTTCCCTAATCTGCCAAAAAAAAAATTAAATCATTGAACTTAATTAATAGAAAAGCTCAGGAAATAGCATGCAAATAAAAAAGTGTATGTTTTTAAGTAGAATACTTGTATTTACATAATATAAGGGCCGTAATATCAATCATAGTTTAAACTATGCTTCAGAGTTTAGTCACGAATTATATTTTCTTAAGATCAACGGTAGATAATCGATCAAGTCCAGTTTAAATTATTTAAACTCTCCCGAAGGTTGGTTAAAAACCTCCTTGTGAGATTAACCTTTCGTTTAATTTGACGTTTCTTCAAGATAGTTTTTGAGTTATTCATAATCATAATAATGTGTATTGAATTTATGGTAGTTGCCTCATAACTTTTGACTGGGTATTCCGATTTTTATAATTTTTTTTTTATTCGGAAGCTGGTGCTTGTCTTGTGATATTGTATAAATTTGAGCAACCTCTAATGGGCAGTTTTTGAGTTATTTTTAATAATGTGTGTTTATGGTCGCTACCTCATAACTTTTTACTGAGAATTTAAATTTTCATCCTTTCATCCTTTTTTTAATCGAAAGCTCGTCGTATGTTTTCGTATAAATTTGAGCGAAATCTGACGGGTACTTTTTGATTTATCTCTACTTATCGATTTTGAACATTAAACTTTAATGACGAATTTTTGTTATTTCGGCTCTTATAAATCGTCAGATTATATATTTTTCGTTATCCTTGAATCATTTCCTTCAAAATAAATAAAAAATTAGCCACGCTCGAGAATGTCAAGATGGCGTTTTTTTTTAACAACTTTGTAGCCCTCCCCTTTCATTGCGTCATTCTCAAATTGTCAGATTAGTGGAATACACACTTTTTAGCATGTAATTAACTCACCGTACCTTAATCTGACGCGCTCGAGAATGTCTGATGATCAATTTTTTTTTACTAATCTGATCCTTTATTCTTGAGGCGCGGCCTCATATATGGGGCTCATATTTGGTGGAGCTACTTAACTGGGTGCCAGATACCTCCTGTACCTTAATCTGACGCGCTCGAGTAAGTACAAAAATCCCCTCTTGGGCTCCCCAGCTACTATGTAAGTACGCAAATATGGTGTCCCAAACTGTTAAATAAACAGACTGTAACCTAAATTTTATTCAGGCGAAAACGTTTCATTTACATAACTGATACTGAAACATATTTGCACATAATCCTCTGTACGATTCGTTAACGTTTTGTAAAAATAAAATTGGTTCAATATTCATAGATGAACTGGAACTATTTACACAACCATTTTTTGGTTAGGTTTCACAGTGTAGTGAATGTAACGCTTACTATGGTTACACCTGCGTCTTAACGCGTTAATTAAGGCGCTAAATTAGACGTTACGCAGATTTGGCCAATGTGTTAACGCGTTAATTTTTATACTGCATTAATAATGGCACTTAAGGCTAAATGGTTATGGCTAAGCGACAACTCGGGTGTCGGTTTTTTGACACATCAAAGTTTTTGCGTCTAATTTATAGTTTACTTACTGTATGTGTAATGTACGTGTTGGCTACATTAGCTTTGTCTTTTTCCTCGGGTCCTGTACGAGCAGGACAAGAACACAATAGGACCTTCAAAAATTCCCGTTAAATAGAAAACAAAAGAACCTGAAGCGAAGCAATGGCGGGTGCTATAGCTGAGTCGCCGAGAATATGGAATTGCCATTCTCCACTAAAAAGAAATTTATTACCTGTACCTACTCATAGTTCAATTTAGCGTGCAAGCAAAAGTTACTTACGATATTTTTAAATCTCGCCGTCAATCTGCAATGTACAATGCCACAAACTTATCTGACCCGGTAAGGGGGGCGCTGCTGTCTTTGTCTGACAACAGTATAACATTTGCATTAGTTCCAATTTTGGCCACCGGGTCAGATAAGTTTGTGGCACTGTACTTTAATCACAGGCGCGGAAAGCTGACATTTGTCTGGGAGGTAAATATAACAAATTCCATACTTATCCAAGCCGAACGCAGTATAGTAAACTAGCTACTTGTATACTGGCTACTAGGAAAACATAAGAACAAATTACTCACGTATATCTCCCGTCGAGGATGTGAAGAGGGGCAGCATGAAGAAGACAGCTGCAGCAAGCGACATGCCTGTGTCGCCAGCTACTCCCCATTTCATCTGGAACAAGATATATTGTCTCACGAATCGCCTGCAGAAATGAAATAAGGAAAACTGTTTATTTTCCCGGAGCAAATTCTTAATAGAGTTTGGACTTAATACCGAATGTTTTGCTTCACAAACTTGTCTCATAAATAAATTACGCTAGAAACTAATATCTGCACACTAGGATCTCCTGTGTCGTAGATGCTATGCTATACAAGACGATAACTGAGCTGAGAGATTTACTGAGATCAGAAAACTATTGGAGATATCTAAATCAACGAAAAAGATGTTTTATATGAACATTCCCTTACGGCATATAGAATTTTTAGTTAACTTTTCAGAAAAACGTCTGCTCGGTCTGCTTGCATATTAAATATTTATAATACTATTATATTTTAGTAAACTAATTTACCTTTCTTAATTATATTTATAGCTGGACTGTCACCCTAGCTAGTATATTCATAAATTCCATGCCTACTGTCCCGTCTTTGAATATTTTCTTATACAAAGACATTTCTCTCGCAAATCCCATCCTTAGCGTTTGACAAAGTCGTATTTAAGTAAACGTGGGGAGCGTCGCGTCGGTGGAAAACAAATGGAATGATATTTTCCTGGAAGTCATTGAAATCTGATTCGATTTCATTTATAACTGATTTCAATCTCGTCCTTTGTCGACGTTCGATCTAAAATCTTTGGTAAGATAAAATAGAAAAATCGTTCGCGTGGGCATGCGATAAACAACGTTAAGATCATCCCAAGGGTATGTTCAAGTAGATCGGTTCAGCGAAGCAGACAAGGTTTGAAGTTTTTCCCGTTCTGACAAATTGAAAGTTTATGATAAGCTTGACCGAATGCTACGCCTAGGATTGACTCAGGACACGGCAACTCCTCAACGATTCAAATATTAAAATGAGTGATTAAAATTGATTTGCATGTATAATCCATTTAGCATTATTAAAAAACATGTTATTAATTTTTAAAACTATTTTATTTCTTTCTATCCAAGACTAAGAAACACCGTCCATTTTTCAAAACTATCAGCCTGAGCAAACACCGACGTCACAGGTGTCTTAAGTATAAGACTTTGTGAAGCTGACGACGCAGCCACAAAGAGGCGTTAATGTAATGCGCCGTGAAAGGTGCCCACGATGACGGTGCGTTTCATCCCTTATTACCTCTAGTAGGGCTACCATGATCATTTGACAAGTCTGGACCGTTTGCTGGATTTTATGACAAAAATCCGGACATGAAATATGGATATGTTAGATAGTCTATTTTGTATCGAGGATTTGTGCAAAAACATTTTGTTCGAATGAACTTTTGAAACATACTTTTGTAATTAAATTTTTGGTATGCAAAAAAAATACTTTTCATTTTAAAGTTCTTTATAGATGTTATGTCTGGACTTATTCAAATGTTGGATAAGTTGGTAACCCTACTCTCGGGTAGATGATACGCTCTTTACGGAATGAGATATCTGAACACAAATTATCCTTTACTTGACGGTGTGAATGTAGATTACTCGGCTTTATCATCTGTTAAACTCTTAACAGTGACTAAATGAAGTATTTCGCATGGTTGACGGGTCCCTAGCCTTTGTATCCTATACTTGAAAACATAGTGAGATGAAATTCTTCAAATTGTCGTATTTTTGTTTGTTTTAAGGTGTATGAAACAAATCACTTTTTACATTTAAATTAAAGACTTCTGATAGATAAATAGAAGAAACTAAAAAGTACCCGTCAGATTTGTCACAAATTTATATGCAATCAGGCGATACGCACTGCTTTTCGAATATAAGAAAGGATTATCAAAATCGGTTCACCAGTACACTTGAGGTAGCACCCAAAATGATAGACGAATTTAGGGCTTATTCCACAAATCCCTTAGAACCTCCTCCTTTTTTGAGATCTGAAAAAATACATGTTGTCTGTCCCAAGTGGTAACAATATTTCACAATTAAAGCACATAACAAATAAAATCTATACTAAGTTCTGTCTTAACTTCAAAATTCCTGTAAGTGAATACAGGGAACTTATACGCGCCATTGTGCAAAAATATTGAACTATCGACTGACGGTGGCGGCCGCCTACCTTCTTTGTAATAAAAATCAAAAATATAAGTTGTGGGTACCGTCATTTTAATATTAAAAATTATCCCTCTCCGGAATAAACCTCCCCTTTTAATGCAGTTTCGGGATAATTCCCGGGATGAAAAATATTTTATGTTCTTTCCTAGGTCAACTCTATATCTGTACCAAATTACAAATATGTATCATTAAAATCAGTGGTTCACGCGTGAAAGCCAAGTAAAGTTACTTTCCCATTTATAATATTAGTACGGAAGTAAGAATTGAGTACGTTAAGAAAATGGATACAGTATTAACAAGAACAACAGAGTTCCACACAGTATTTTTCGGAGTACCCTCCCGAGGGATCCGAAGTAACGTACATTTGCAAACTCGGTGAAATTTTAAAGTCTCGGTAGCCCGATCACACCTCCCGAGCAAAGAGCAGAACTTTCTTTAGGCGGTTACAGAAATATGCTTGACTTTTTTACCAAAGACAAAGTTAAGAAGGAAAGGTACAGTCAATGTTTACAGTTGTACTTCCAGAGTCGCGTTTAATAAACGTCACATTTATAATGCCACCAACTTATCTGTTCAGTAGAAAAAAATGGAACTAAAAAAAGACAACGTCAATTTTGAAATGTAATGTCCGCTGTCAAATCTTTGAAGTGCGAGTGCTCTATGTGTTTTAATTCGATTTTAATTGTAAAAAGTGATTAAAAATGCCTGAGCCTCTTAGAAGTGATGCACGATTAGTTATTTTAAAAGTTTTAGATTGTATGAGGGAAGAAAATCGCCTGCTAACTCCAAAAATAACGTTTAAAAAAATGGCAGAATGCTTCGCAGTTTCAACAGGTTAGTGTTGCTATTGCAAGTTAATTAATAGTCCCGCTTAAATATTTCAGTTATTTTATTTTCCCACTTATGTTTGCATAATCGATTAAAGTGTCACTGAATGTATTTGGTATCTAATTTTTTTTATACTTCATATAATATTATATCTTTGTTACAGGAGTTAGTGAACGTTTTGCTTACAAGCTAATGAGTGAGAAGAAAAAAGCTGAAGAAATTTCTCTGGCGCACCGGCATCATTTTATAATATAAAATACAAATAATTATAGTCAATAACAATGGATTTTTTAATTCTCTTGTTTTTAAAATTTTAATTTTTACATGAAAACGTAAAACTTGACTGTGTTGGCCTAATTCTTTCATTTTTGGATGTTTACGAATTTTTTTTCAATAGACAAATACTCTTGAGAATTATTCATTGCCATTAAAATATTTTAGGGTGATAACTGATTGATTAAAAATTCGCCCTGTTCCGTCCGTGTTCGAATCCCAGGGCACGTACCTCTGAATTTTCTAAGTTATGTGCGTCTTAAGCATTTAAATGTCATTTACTATAAAGGAAAGGAAAACATTGCCAAACCGCACTTGTTCAGCATGGTGAACTATGGTCTTAACCTTCTCATTATGAGAGGAGACCTATGCTTAATAGTGGGCCCTGATGGATTGAGATAATGATAACATCCTATGTTACTGCAGTCATTGCATGGTAGTTTAAGTTAGTAGCCACAGCCCAAGTAGTGTATCTATATTAGTCAGGAAGACTTTGTCATCATTTACCATCGAATTATGTGCAACATACTTTATCTGATAAAAATCATAGGTCTCAAAGTTGTTGAGCTCCCTTGACAGTCGCCATATTTTATTATATGGTAACATTGAAGCTCCACTAGCGACATCCGTTTACTGAACAGATAAGTTGGTGGCACTAAAATACACGTCACAATTATTGTAAAAGTATGCAGAATTTTTTTAAAGGTTAAAAAAGTTTTCTTCTCATTTGCAACCCATAAGGTTGTTCAGAAGCACAGAGTAGAAACATTATGGTATGTATTGGTGACGTTAATCTATGTAAATATAAACTTACAGTACGCCCAACTTATCTCTGAAATGGCGAAAATTGGAACTAACGAAAAGTCATTCATAAGTACGTTGTGGTCATTCATCTGTCAGTTACTAGTGTGCAATGATTGGTCAATTGAATGTCAAATGCGTCCGACAGCGCCTCTTTCGTTTCAGTCTTACAGTCCGCCCAACTTAACTCTGAAATGGCAAAAATTGGAACTAACGAAAAGTCATTCATAAGTACGTTGTGTTCATTCATCTGTCAGTTACTAGTGTGCAATGATTGGTCAAATGAATGTCAAATGCGTCGGACAGCGCCTCTTTCGTTTCAGTCTTAAGTTGGGTTTACTCTAAGTTGGGTTTACTATATGTTGTAAATATTCAAATAAAACTAATTACCTATGTTGTTGCCAGATACAAAATAAAACAATACCTAGAAATATTTTTACATAAATTAGAAACCACAGAACAGGAAAATGTCCTTTCGTCAAAACGTAATTTAAAAAAAAGATATAAATAGTATCAACGTCATAATTTTTTTTGTTCTAAAATATGTGCTAAATCATTGCGAAACGGCGATAGAATAAAAAATACATGCATAAATGTATCAGAGATACCTACGAGGACATGATTTTTTAAATTGATTTTGAATTTAAATTTTAAATACTGGTAATTTTCGATTTGACACAATACATTTCTACCACATCCGCTATAATATTTTTTATCTGTAATATAAATATCTGCAAAGACAAAGAATGAACCTGAGTTGTGGAGCCATAATTAAATCTGCAACATTTTAACGTCGAGATTAAGGATGTTACGTTGTAACAAAGGCTAGTAAGAATACATTACTCGAATAGATGAATGTTAATTTTCCTCTGTGGCCTATTTGGCTTAAAGCGACTATCTCTTGGCCATTTTACTTAAATACTGGCAATTAATACAGCTGGGCAACTTTTCGTTTATTCTACTTCGTTGATTAAAAGGTAATTAGATTAATGCGAGGACTATAAAGACCTTCGAGCACTTTTTTAATTTTCAATAAAACTTGCGAACGATTAGCTAATTGAAACGAAATAAACCGATAAGGAAAAGTTTACAACCAATATTTAGATCTCCATCGTTAGAATGGTGCTATGGTTAACACGCTCAGATCGCCGTTCCTAGGGTCCTGGGTTCGCTTCCCAGTGAAGCGGTAATTTTGATGATAAGTTAAAGTTTCTGTTCTTGATCTGGATTGTATGTGTTCTTGTCTTGTGTATTGTTCGAAGCACCCACGACACAGGGAATTCTAGTATGGGGCATGTTATGTTATATATAGTATGGGGAATGTTTAGCGACTAAAAACAGCTTCTAAGGAGATTTCTTTTTATTAAGTTAGATTATAAAGTGAATCTAGAATAGTCACTTTGTTATCAATTGAAGACAAAGTTTAATGACAAAGTCTTTGAATAGTTCTACGGCAGAGTATACATAATAGCCAGCGGCTCAAGTTATCATGGTTTGGTTAGGTTAGCTTAGCAATGTTGAAGATTTATAACAAGTACTTGGATTGGTCATCAAGCAGTGCAACTTTAGTAATCTCTGTGACTGTAAATAACTGGATAAATACTTCGAGATTTCAAATTTCGATATTACTTTGTTTGTTCCGCGAGATCGGCATTTATGAGATGCAAAAGTCTGTTCTTTTTTTAAACTGTAACGCGCAAAAACTGCTTAATACAAAAATGTAAACAATACATTTATATAAATTGAACAACCTGTATGTATGTATCGTCGAAATCCGCATAAAAATACTACAATACTTATTTTCAAAACAGCGCACAGACAATCAGCAGTGCCAGCATTTAATTAGCCGTCGAAAGATTAAATTGGATAATGAAAAAATACCGTACGAGAGCCAGAAACAATGAGTATTTCGAAGTCAGTAGTCCAGTGGGCCGAGAGCGGCGCGTCATTAGCTCGTGGCCTCCTCGTTAACGCGCGATTAACCCCTTTGATCGGGACCACGGACCACCCTCTAGCCCCCACCTGGACTCTGACGTATTTGTTTTGTTGACAACCATTTCGATATATTATTTGTTAGCGACCCGAGTTTTGTTTCGGTTAACATGGTGTTGGGAACTTAGTGTTTTTGGGTCTGATTGTTTAATTTTGTTGTTTGGATTTTTTTAGAATTATACCTTAAATAGTAATGCACCTGAGGGTAAGGGGCATGTGAAAATTATAATGATGATGTAGATTCCAATTTATTACATCTAGATGGAGCGGAAATGCGAATGTCATTTGAGAAAATATTTCCAGGTGCTTAGCGGGGCGGGAATATTTCCATGCTTTATGTAACCGTGGTCAAATTTTGTGCAAAATGTGTCCGATGAAATTGTAACATATTTTAAAACCCGCACTTTTTGAATCTGTGTTATAAATAATTTGCCGCTCCTATCAGAATTACTTTAGTTACGCACTGAATTAGAAATTTTCTGTCATCGCCATATTACTGTTATTACAGGTGAGGAATATACTTGGATTGTATCTATCTGTGTATATTTAATGTGTAGTTCCATGTATATCGCGTGTGAGCTGAATTAGACGTTGGAACAGCGCGATATGAGGATCGTAGGCCGTGTTGCCAGCGAACCATGCATGAATTCTCGTTCGTTAATTGTTAAATATGTGGACTATATGAGTAACAGAGTGTGAAGTAATTTTGTACGTAGTTTTGAAATTCTAGATAAATGCCAACGTGTATGACGCAGTGACGCACTGGGCTGGTATTCCACGGGGTCGACTCTCAAAATTTAAATGATTTGAGGCGCGTTCCGGTAAGTGACCAAAACGCTCAAAACGATACTTTTTCTATAGAAAATTGTGCGTTTTCAATATTTGGTCGCATAATGGAAAGCTCCTGTGTGGATGTGATATAAAATAAATTAACGCTAACATACTCTTACGCCTCACTAGGTTTTTTTATGTGACGGACCACACAAATAATATGTAATTAAAAGCTATGATTAAATTATCAATTATCTATCACATAAATGTTTCCTACGGCTGGGATTCAAACCCAACACCCCTACTTTGTAGGCAGGGTCAATAGGTACCAACTCCGCTTCGGTGTCGTCATTGGTTAATCTGTATTGACGATTTATGACTTACACACAATACATGGTCCTTATCTCAGTTCTAGATCAGGGTACACCGAGATTGTCTTTATCACCCCTTGGCCGTTCAATTCACGTTTCACGTCTGAAGTCACGTCCCTATAAAATACTCGTTAATTTTAACGCACTACCCTGCGGTCATCATTGTTGGCGCCCCTTGCCATCTGGTGCCTAGAGGGAGCACTTGTCAAACTCTGATCTAGGGTTGATCCTGGCGTCACATCAAATTTTAGTATTGATATATTTATTACCTTACTTTTGCGATTAAAATATGCGATCAACATTCCATGGTATCACAAAGGTAAATAACTTTTACAAAGTAAAAACCAACTCCATCATCGAAGTCAATTAAATATAAATTATTACCAATGTCGTTCATATTCAAATAGTACAATGCTACAAGCAACTTTTGAATAAAAAAATCAAAATGTAGTTGTTGTTTTTAAATAAAACTATAATACAGTTTTTCGTGCATACGGTGTAGTCAGGTTTGTGCATTCGACACATCCTTTATGTCGCACGAATCACGCCAAAGCTTAAATTACTCAAAGGAATGGATGACGTTCGGTCATGCCGGACGCGGTGCTTTGGTGGAAGGTGCAAATTCAAATAGCTTATAACTGGCCCTGTTTGAGAATGAGCTACGGATTGTGACGTATTAGATTGGATAAATACTGGACATAAGTTCGTGGTATTTTTTACCGACTTCAAATTAAGACGAGAAATTCACCTGTATTTTTTATGTTTGTAACCTAGTAGCATTGCAATGGGTTAACGGATTTTTATAATTATTTTTGTATTCCAAAGCTAGGGCTTCATGAAAATTTTGAATTATCTCTACTTATTCATTTTGAAGTAGGTTATTTTTTGTTAATCGATAGATATTATATTGTAGCAATTCAATTTATACACACACCTTTGCTTCACTCCGAGAAACCTGTCCTTCAGTACCCAAAATATAAAATCCTTAGACGAGATTTTTTGAACTAAGAATTTTTGTTTATTTATGAATTGATTGAAATAGCATTTATAACTCATTTATGTGTAATCTACTTCAATACATTCCTGAAAACCATATCCAAATCGGTTGAGTTGTTTCTAAGATTAGCACATACAAATGGTAGGCGGTGCTCCACCTAAATTCTCATAGATGAAATAGGCAAAAATTCTAACAATCATTGATTTGGGATCAACTGGGTAAATAGAGTTCTCTAATAGTAGATTTTCTCATATAACTTCTATGTACGTCAGGGATCAGTTACATTTTTATTAGATCTTTATTAAAAGTATTTTTATACAATAAGATCCACAAGGGCGTGCTGATCGCTACGACTTCTACGCGCCGCTACGCTTTGTGCTACGGTAGGTCCGTTATGTGCTACGGTAGCTACACGAAGTGCTACGGTGCTACGCTCAACGATAAAGTGCGCTCTAGCAAAGTGCTACGCTTGCCAGTAAAACTATACTACAGATGACATTACTATACTCCGTTCCATTTCGATATGGAAATCATTTTAATGGCAACCCGCGAAAAGCCCACTTACGCCTCGGCGATTATGGTTAATTCTTGACTAACAGTGAGAACTTAAAGTGCCTAAAGTAAATATTGCTTACAAGCTAAAATGAACTTTTAGCGCACGTAATAAAATTGTTAATAGCGGAGAGTGGCAATTCCATGTCCTCGGCGGCTCAAGTACAAACTGCTACGTTCGGGTATATTTATAAATTGCCGCAATTTCGTTCCGAAAAAGACAACTTAAAAGCAGTAATATAAATTCTCTTTCTTTCTATTCCATGAGGTTTTTTAAAATTGTAGCCTTAATACAACTTGTGTAGGAAATAAAGGAAATGATTTCAAGGGTGCATGTGGATGAGTAAGTCTGTCTTCGTGTTTGTTCCTTGGAGTTTGTTCCTCCTTGATTATTCTTACGTTTATTATATACTAGCTTTTGCCCGCGGCTTCGCCCGCGTGGAATTCGTTTATATCGCGAACCGGGGAAGTGGGGAAGAAGGTCCTGGGAAAATTCATCGAAATTGGCCAGGCGGTTTAGAATTTTCACACAAACTTTCATCCCCTATTTCAAGCCTTTAGGGGTTGATTTTTGAAAAAAAAGTAGCCTATGTGTGACTCTGGGTCTTCAACTATTTTCATTCCGAATTTCATCCAAATCGGACCGGTGGTTTTGCCGTGAAAACGTCACAGACAGACAGACAGACAGACTTTCGCATTTATAATACATTCCTAGTAGCTGAACCCGCTACTTCGTACGCGCAGGAGTTTATTCCACGTAACTCCAGATCCCGCGGGATTTCCGGGAAGACAGACTTGTTAGTTTTATATTTATTTATATTAATGTTTGTTTAGAAGCTATTTATACCCCATACGCGACCCGCGTAAATTCCGATCCCGCGGGATTTCTGGGATAAAAAATATCCTATACTTATGTTAATCTAAGTTGCCCTCTATGTGTGTGCCCGCTACTTCGTACGCGCAGGAGTTTATTCCGCGTAACTCCAGATCCCGCGGGATTTCCGGGAAGACAGACTTGTTAGTTTTATATTAATGTTTGTCTAGAAGCTATTTATACCCCATACGCGAAGAAGGTTTTCCCGCGTAAATTCCGATCCCGCGGGATTTCTGGGATAAAAAATATCCTATATGTTAATCTAAGTTGCCCTCTATGTGTGTGCCCGCTACTTCGTATGCGCAGTAGTTTATTCCGCGTAACTCCAGATCCCGCGGGATTTCCGGGAAGACAGACTTGTTAGTTTTATATTAATGTTTGTTTAGAAGCTATTTATACCCCATACGCGAAGAAGGTTTTCCCGCGTAAATTCCGATCCCGCGGGATTTCTGGGATAAAAAATATCCTATATGTTAATCTAAGTTGCCCTCTATTTGTGTGCCAAATTTCATGAAAATCGGTTCAGTAGTTTTTGCGTGAAGGAGTAACAAACAAACAAACAAATACACAAACTTTCACATTTATAATATTAGTAGGATTACGTTTAGTACATATTAATACGTTTATTAGTCTCACTTAGCGCGTATAATAATTCAATATTATGACCACCTTCATACGCCATGTTTAGTTACAGAGCGTATGGACAAAATGTTACCGATATTATGTATCATTATCATGATCATTATAAATCTTTACCATGAACTGTGTGATATTTTAATTTATTGCCTTGAACGAAGTTTGTCTTTGATATTTGGACGAAAGTGACACCTCCGATGTCTATGAACCTCGGTGACAGATTTATTATTAGTAGGTTCGTACAAACAAATATGCACATCATGCACAAGCATTTATCAGCTAACACAAAATACTTTGACAAAATGCTTTATGAAATGAACTTGATAACAATTAATCTTCAAAATAATAGTAAAGGTCACGATAGTCCATCAGTGAGAAGGGCGTTTCTCCGCCCCCTAAACTCACTAATTACTTTGTTGAACTTCTAGCCATTTGTTCGGAAGTAAATCTTCGCAGCTGCAAAGGTTGTCTGTCTATTGCTTCACTGAATATCGGGCTTGACTCGTATATTTTTGTTTACGATGCTTTTAGCGAGGGCAACTAGAAATTATTGCAACGAAGTTTCTCTTTTCGCACTGTATGGATTGAAGCTAGAAGATGAAAAGTGTAAAATTTTTGCGTGACATAAATGGGAATATATGCCATTGGCTAACTTTGAAATCAACCTTTTATAATTAGGTGATTTGTAGCGACAATTTACAATCAGATTCGTTGCTATATTTTATTGGCAACAATACTATGAACAATTTTTTTATCATGCTGTATATCGTTATAAAAAATATTCTAAGTAAAGAATAAGGCACGTCTCACACAACGCTATTTGCAAGCGACTCGGAGCTTGTCAATGTATGAAACAACGCGTCTACGATGCGTCTCCTGTCAGTGAGAAGTGTCAGATACAGTGAATTTTGGATTGCGTTGCAGTCGCGTAGCTAAAAAATAGCGTAGTGTGAGAAGTGCCTAATACCTAAAATATGAAGGTAACGTGCAGAATTTTCAATAGAATAAAAACTAATACCCTATCAAATGAAGGTGAACTATTTCAATAATGTAAATATACATTTTCAGTCCATTACTTTAGTTAAAGCTACTAAAGAAATACGAATTTCAGAAACTAAATTGTTCGCTGAAAATTCCACAAGAGTTTGAACGATTTGACCGTGAAATTAGATTACTGAAAGGTTGCTTTGAACCATCAAGAGTATAAAAAGAGAATTATTTTGTAATAAAGATACTATTAAGGCGAACGAATATCGATTCCAATATAAAGCCGGCAGGTTACGGTATTTCAAATAGTGACAGAGGCCATCTGCCTGATGTTAAAAGACCAGCCAACTAGAGTGGTACAAGCATCTTTTGGCGCGTGGATGACATGTGGGAGACAGAGACAGCGCCTTACAGGTTAGGCAAACTATAAGGCGCCGTCTCTGTCACCCACGCGTCATCCACGCGCCAAAATATTCTTGTAGGACTGTAGCTATCACTGTCTTTTTTAAGTCTAGAGTTTTTAAGATGTTAGATGTGCGATGAACTTCCAAAATTGTCCACAATTTGGTTATTACTCTATTTGGCAATAAAAAAGACACTGTTATCTCGCATCTACATATTTACTGTAATTATAATCCTTTGCTCGTTGTCATCCAAACAAGGGATGAGTAAACGCACTCATCTCAACGATGACATATTTACGTGCGCCTTAAGTATGGTAAGGGCATATCTGTTCATATCATACGATGTTAATCATCTAGGCAGTTTTCTTTTTAACCGACTTCAAAAAAGGAGGTTCTCAGTTTGACCTGTATGTACCTATGTACATATGTATGTATGAATGTATGTATATTTGTGCGCAATTATCTCGCGTTTGGTTGAACCGATTTTGATGCGGTTTTCGGGATAGTATTTATCAGACTTAGGAGAAGGTTTTAGGCATATTTTTTGGTTGAACCGATTTTGATACGGTTTTCAGCATCGTGTTTATCAGACTTAGGAGAAGGATTTAGGTATATTAACCGCGTTTAACTGAACCGATTTTTACTTTTCGGCGTTAAAGTCGGTTCTATTTTGTTAAAAGTTATTTCTTTCCTAGTCAGCAACATATCGGGGTTACCATAGGTGTTACTGTTGGTGTCGCCGATGTCGATGCCGATTCTGATGGTGATGATGCCGATGGTGACCACAATCAGGCGGCTCGTTCGCTCGTATGTCGGTTATTTTATATAAAATACTTCTTACGGAGGCATAGGTAGGTAATTTGTCACAACAGTCTAAATTGGTGAAGGGGTAAGTGAACAGTCAATCTATGTAAAGACAGGCCTCTGTCACTCGATGTGCTTGCGCGCGATGATTACCTAAAGTGGTGCAAGGATCTTTTGACGTGTGGGTGACAGAGATAGTTACTTCGGAACAGATATTGCAATCCGCCCCGTCGTCGGGGCGGCCACGAAAGCGTCTTTTGGCGCGTGAGTGAAAGTACAGGTAAGGCAAACTGTAAGGCGCTTGTCTCTGTCACTCACGCGCCAAAAGACGCTTTCGTGGCCGCCCCGACGACGGGGCGGATTGCAATATCTGTTCCGAAGTAACTATATTCTAATCTGTTGTAAAGATTAGATCAGCCACTGCTCAACGACGAGGACCGAAAGGTAAACCTTCAAAGCGCGAAACTGGTTACGCCGGAATTATTTTGGCGTTTTAGTCCAAGGCGACTGCTTTTACTGGTGATTCACAATGGTGATTACCCTTCCTTCCAGTTCCTTCCGTTGAAGCTAGTTGGATGCTGTTGAGAAGTAGGTAGAAGACAAATTAAAAATTAAATTTATACTGGGTGAAAACGAGGACGTTGTGAGCCAAGGTTACCTTAACATAGATGAACTACTAGCTTTACTAGCTCTGCAACCAATTTCGCTAAAGTGAGAGGATATGAATCTGTATGAAATAAAAAAAAATATATTTTTTTGGTTTTTAGCATTAAACTGACGCGTCTTTTCGCTGTTTATTCCCCTATACCATCCTACTAATATTATAAATGCGAAAGTTTGTAAGGATGTATGTGAGTGTGTGTGTGTGTGTGTGTTTGTTGCTCTTTCACGCAAAAACTACTGAACGGATTTTCATGAAACTTTGCAGTAATATAGCTTGGACATTGGAATAACATAATTTGTTAAAATTTATAGAGATTTTTGAAGGGACTGGTTTCCCGAAGCGAAGCGAGGGCGGATTTACTAGTAAATCATATTAATTAAAGTACACTAGCGAAACTTTGCTACAAAACAAAAATTACGTGTATGACTCAGTAATATCTACGTATTTGAATTTGAATGTTGAATTTTCATGTAAACATATTGTGTGAATGCGTACAAAGCAGACATATTTGCAAATAAAAAGCCATTTAACCGCTATATTTTGCGATGTCAACAAAATTAAATGTGTTCGTTCATTCTGTGTTCGAAGCCCGTATGAAAGCAATGCATGTTTTAAAAAAGCTGATAGAGCATGAAAAAATATAACGTTAATAAATCGTTTTTTTTATCAAAAAAATATGGTCCAAATCTGTTTCATTCTTTTTTTAAATAAAATTCTAAAAACATTTCATTTTTGGGTATTTTTACAATTTATAATACATATACTTATGAACATTGAGATACTATGTACTTGTACTAAAGTACTAGAGAAGACACCGCAAAGTCATCTTATGTTTCGGTCAACTGCGGCGAGCGCGCCGCACCTCTCTCAGTAGGTACGCTTGCCAGCTCGCATGCGCGTATGACGTCTTGGACTGTCAGTGAATTTCAAGCAACAATCATAAAAATCGCCATGGTGTGTTTACGACGTTGCGATAATAATACGAGGAACTCGAAAAAATGCACAGGATCTACTTTACCTCACTAAGTACTTACTAACTTTTCATCACTAAGTAACCACAATTTTAAAAATAAATACGAAAAAATTACTTATCGCCCGCCATGTTCCTTCTTTATCATAGACTAACAACACTAACAAAACAACACATCCAGTAATGAAAGTAGGCACAATTTGTTAACATGACGTTAAACACAATAGGCATGATCACTGTAATTGCAAAACACTAAAATTATAGATATAAATACATAATGAAACTTTATTAAATGGTTACAAAACAAGCATTTATTTAACTAATTTTAGCGAGATTAATTAATATTTTTATTTTATAAAACTAACTGAATAAATAAACTATTTTCTGAATTAAAATCTTGATTTCATTCTGAAATATTATATTTGTTACATTTACAATTCATTTCCGAATAATATAGGTATTACATCAGGTTATGAAAATCTGTCATCATGTATTGTCTTACTAAAGACTATAAATTTCGTCCGCAGTTCTATATGCCTAGCATCGTTTCTTAGTGTTCTGAATTTATTTTGTTTAAGTACATTTTTATTTATTTTAGATTTCCAAGTCCTACCCATGAACATAGGGAATAATAAATTATAAATAAAATATATTAAAATGATAGATTAGACATTATGTTTTTTTTCAGCGCTGCAGCAACGGATATCTTTAAACTGAGAAAAGGAACACGACTTTTGTTTGGCATAGCTTCTTTAGTTAACATCATAGAGATAGGAATATACTTAATGGTTAACATAGTACCTCAATGCTTATGAACGTATTTTTTGCTGGGTAAGTACTACAACTGTATTGCACAGGTAATAACTGCATCAATTTTGAAATAATTGATACAGCCAAATTTAATAGGATAGAGCATATTTTTACAGCAGCATGGAAGAATGGATTCGTACGTAGGATCTACTATATAACCTTTTTTGAGCTTAGTTTTTCTATTTTTATTTCCATGATATAATGATTTACCGTTATTCATAGTAAAGATATCTATAGTTGCCTTAGATCTCTCTTCTAAAATATGCCGAACATTTTATTGGAATAAATGGAACTCTTAAAGTTGCGCTCGACCCGCAAGAATACCAGAGCGATTGTTGACTTAATTGTCAACATACTTTCTTAAACTAACTATTAGTTGGCGAAGAAAACTTAAAGAGTCCTTAATAACGTCTTCTGTAACGTTCACGGCGAATCGTCTTGTTTTCAAAGAAACAGAAAAAACGAAACTTTTAAATTTTCTCTATCTAACGACATTTAATAGGAAACTCACTTCGAACTTACACGAAACTTTGTATGCTTTAAATATTATTAAATGAACATGATAATTGCAACAGGTGCTTTCGTATTTTTGTATTTTGAATACCGATATGAATTAATGTTTGAAAATTACAAACATGAAGATAAAAAGACCTAAATAGTGTTTAATAAAATTAAACAATTTTAAAGGTGGCGTTCTTTTGACGGCGAAGACTGTAAAATTATAATGTAGTCATATTGAAGCGATCATAGTCCAGCGGCTTGCGTCTTTCCTAGGTGATACTGGGTTGGCCGCTAACCCCTCCACCAATCCGCACTGGAGCAGCCTGGTGGAGGCCCTCTAGGCCTCCTCAGTAATGAGGAGAGAGCCGTGCTCAGTAAAGGGTTATTAGTGGGTTGCAGCCAGCCAGTCATAATATTTAAATCACACACATAGGCATTCCTTGTGTTATTATAAATTTCGAGGAATCTTTGTATAGTATACGTATAAGTTTAAATGCAGCTGAATTCCTCAATCTGAATGATTATTACGCGAGAACGCTTTCATTGGGAGTGCAATGGGATTCAAATGTCTTTTTTGGTTTTTGTTTTCCACTTGAAAGCTCCAACCTTGTTAAAGCTTTTAGGGATCTGCTGATAAATGGTTCGGCACAGACGGATTGGTACCTACTTACTTTTTTTTAAAGTTCGAATACTGGTTAAATTGAAGAGAAAAATACTTTTTTAAAGTACACAGGTCTTTAACGCTTTTGGGAAAATACATCAGATTGTCTGTAGGTTGCGTGTCTCGATATTTGTTTATATATGTAAATAGTTTTGACGGAAATGTACTTATGTGAGTTTTAAAACCCGATCAATTAATGTAAGCCAGAATCGCAATGGATTAGGGTTCCATACCACCGAGTGACATTACTTCTACATAATTATAATATAATTATGTACAATAACACAACTAACTTTTACAATAAAATAATCGACTTTTATCGAGCGATAATTAGAGATAACTCAAAAAATACTCGTCAGATGTCGCTCAAATTCATATGAAACTAGACGTGAACCGTACCGTACCGAAGGTAGACCGTAGGAATCTCGGCCAAAGATAAGCCTATAATATGACATACTGGAACATCAACATCAGAATCCGTCCTGTCTTCACTAACGGCTAACATAGCCGTGGGGATTCAGTTTCGGGGCCGGTGGCCCCCTGACTGAGGTGTCTGCCGCGGTCCATAACAACGGACCGGTCGTTGGGTTGGGACCCTTTATGGGTTCTCGAAGATTGTCCAGATGTGGAGTATGGGTGTCTAGTCCGGGGAGTCATGATGATTTTCACGCCGCCCGGGCGATCAGGCCCTACCAGGTGAGACCCGCTGGTGGGAAGCCCAGCAGGAGCCGATCTGCGACCGGACGGCGGCTTGCGGTCTTGTCCGAGGTGGTTCATGTCGGGCTGCTCCCGCGCAGTAGGTCGCGCGGGAGTGCCCAACGGTCCGGGGGGCGGGCGTGGAGCGGCGCCAGGTTCCGCAGGTGCATACCGCGCCGCGTCCGCGCGCGCAAACATCCGTTGCGCTAGGTCCTCCACGTGGGCGTCCAGGCTCTCAACTCTGAGGTCCCGCTGGATGGTGGCGTTCCTCACGCACCACGGCGCCCCTGCCAGCTGGCGCAGCGTCTTCGATTGAACCACGCGTAGATGCCTGCGTTGTGGTTCACTCGGGAGCGCGTACCAGGCTGGGGCCGCGTACGTGAGTCTGGGCCGGATGTAGGTCTTCCAGATGGTGGTTTGACCCTCAACGGGAGACTCGAGGAGAGCGCTGGACGTAGCGCTACAGCTGCTGCCTTGGCGTGATTTACGACGTTGGTCACGTGGGGCTTCATAGTCAGGGAACAGTCCAGGGTTACCCCAAGGTACTTGGCCTGTCTTGTCCAGGCAATGTCTTGGTTGAGGAGCTTTAGAATGGGGTCGCGCATCGTGGTTCCTCCGAATTGGATGGCCTGCGTCTTCCCTACGTTGATCGCCATCCTCCACTCGTGTAGCCACTTGGGGTGGGCGTCGAGGCATCTTTGCATTTTAAAGGCAGCGTGACCTGACTTAACTCCTAACTATCCCCATACACATAAACCATACCATATAATAGCCATGTTGAGACGTGAAAGAGTCACAAACAAACAAACAAACAAACACACTTTCACATTTATAATATTAGTAAGGATTGCTTACTTATTTTTTAATTTTATAATCTAATTTAATTTTTTGCTATTTATTTGAGAAAAGGGTGCAAGGCGTACAGAACCACAAGTTATAACGAATGTAGCTAACTTAAGTAATTTCCATTCGTGCTGTTGACCTGGTTCCAACAGCTTTCTTTGAAAGGTTAATTGAATATTGATCTGACCTTAACCCGACTCAAAGTAGTTGAATAAAAAATCCTTCAGCATATTCAAATCCGGTCCCAAATGCTAGTATTCCCAGAACTTTGTGACAGTTAAATTACTTTGCTTTTAGTGTGCATTTGCGAATTTTTCGTTTCTTTTTAATGCTCTCCTAGTGCTATTACAACACTAAAAAATCTTTTTTCAAGTTTTACTTCTGTTAGTTCTGCTTTCTATTCAGTTTGTGCAATTAAATGTAGAATACAAAGTTCATTTTACTGTATGAATACAATGCGCTGGACGATTCTTTATTTTGTAATTAAGTGACATTTTAATAAAGACGGTTTTGGCACGTTTTTTACCAATGTTTGGACCGTTATGACCTTTTTGAAAATTAGTACGAAATTGGCAGAGATTGGGTGCGAGTCCCTTCTCAAAACGGAACGTTACGAATATACCAATGAATAGGTATGTTCAGATTGATAGATTTAACACATTGCAAATACTACGGATAATGCATATGAAAAGTATATTTTCTATTTGTGTCTTCATGTTAGAAAAAAGAAACAAATTCAAGCTTTTTATCATAATTTCCACTAAACCCTAGTAGTCACCCACCTACCTACTAACTGCGCCCGAAGTTGTTTAAAGCCGGCCATTCAAGATAAACTACAACAAAATCCTCTTCATTTTACACACAAATATTATATTGACACACTAGATGTCTTCTCGTGGCTTAAAAAGCGTGTAATTTTTTTTCAGTTGATCCTTTTTTTCATCCCTTTAGAGGGAGAATTTTCAAAAGTCCTGCCGTAATGCTACCCTACACGCCACAAAGAAAATGCATGCAAAATTGCTGATCAGACTGTCAGTCAGTCACTCATTAACGGAAGAGTTTTATATACATGAGTTTTATACACATAAATGAGGACAACAAGAGGTCTTATCACTTAATTAGCGATCTGTTCCAGACAACCTATTCATCTTCATTAAATTTAAATACAAAATTAAATTTGGAATCATGGCGGAGTGCACAACAAGCCTAGCTATATTTCTTTGTCAACGATTAATGAGTGGGATACAAGATTCATATTCATTAAACATTGAATAAAGCTGGTGTTCCTTGGCGCATTACATTCACATCGATAATACATTACAATTAGAGAGTAATGGCCTTCATTTACTCATGAGGCCTTTTACGTGAACTCAGTTCTTTCGTCCTTTCCAGCTCCTTCAATATTAAAACAATGGGCCATACGTTAAGAAAACGTCGTAATCCGTTACATCGACCTACAGAAAGAGGATAAGTTAGAATCGTCGTAAGTACGTTGTAAATTCGAGGTCTTGTGTAGAGATAATAAATGTATTAGCTAGTGGATTAGGGTCATACAATCCGGAACAATGACCCACAAAGCTTCCCAAAACGATTTTCTAAGCTCACACTGAGTTTTATTCTTGTTCGGATAGAAAGAAGATACGGTTTACTTAATTTCCATATAGCTATGACAGTGGGTAGTTGGAAAAGTTTACGGAAAAAATACATTATAAATATAATATTATGAGTTTTCTGGCATAATTGTGTAGGTAATCCAAATTATTACACAATTAGTTCATGGGTTAAAGTTACTAATATACCGGCTTCGCTTCGGGGAACCAGTCCCTTCAAAGATCTCTATAAATTTTAACAAATTATGTTACTCCGATGTCTATTTATATTACTGCAAAGTTTTATGATCCGTTCAGTAGTTTTTGCGTGAAAGAGTAACAAACCCACACGCACACTCACATCCTTAAAAACTTTTGAATTTATAATATTAGTAGAATTTTATAGGTACTTTATTTTGCGCAGTCAGAATAGAGCACAGTGGAAACAATTACGAACACAATAGGTGGTCTTAGGGTCAAGGACACTGATATAAAAAATACGTTGGTAGTGGTGCCAATTACATGTTATTTACTACAGTGTCAATACCACGAGCTGAGCGCGCAAATTCGTTCGTGCAAAGAAATTTTTATTTTGCAAATTCCGATCCCGCAGGAGTTGCGGGATTAAGAGTAGCGTATATGTTGCTCCATATCCTCCTCTACCCATGGTCCAGTGAAGCTAATCGGTTCAGCCATTCCAGAGATGAGCCCGGACAAAAGAAGACAGACAAACTGACAATTTTTTTAAATCGTTTCTTTGTGTTTTTGTATCGTGCAAATAATTATATTTAGTATGCACATGAAAATACGCAGTTACTTTAAAATCACAGACAACCCATTCCATTTTGTTTAAATATAAACAAAATAGATGTATAGATTTAAAGAGCTAACAACTCAAAACTTAGCCAGAACTTAAATTTTACTACAAGGCTGCTTAATCCTAATACACCTATAAATATTAATGCCTAACTTAATACCTTGAGGCAGAAATGTATCTAAATATTTTAGTTCACTTTAGTATAATTACTATTTATAATAGAGCGAGATGTTACGGGACACTTAGATATAACTTTAGCTATAAAATGAAAATCATAACAATGTAATTGTTAACATTGTTATGATTTGACAATGATGATTTATTGAAAATCATATAAATGATAATATTAATGACGTACTTCCGTTACATCCTCCACATATATGAGTCGGTTAGATACAGCATACGATTATTAAGTCTCTTTGATCAACTCGGTTCCAAAATTTTCCGGCACTGCTTACAAGCAATTTGAAAAAGAAAAAGGCAGCCTTTTATCTCCCTGATGGTGTACCAGCGGGACGCCGTCTGTAGTTTATGGGCTTGTTTTTAGCCATAAACCGTTTTTTATTCCTTTTCCCATTAACTACGATGAACACTTTCTATCAAACGGTTTTTCGTAGCGTTTAAACCGGTTAAATGGCCGCAGTTTATACGTTTGGGCTTGTAATAAAGGTATGGCTAAGTACCATCAAAGGTTTTTAATTTTTTTATGCAAATAGCTTACAAATGAGTAGACGAATTATTTCTATGGCATTTTTTTAAAGAAATAAAGTAGAAAACGATAAGAAGTAGGTACCACCATTCTCTTCCATGTCATTGAAACTAAAGCAATATGCTGAAAATTGCTCGTCAGATGTAACTCAAAATTATATGTGATCACACGACAAGCACTAGCCTTCGAACAAAAACCCCATTCAAATACTCAATAAAAATACAGTCACTAAAAAAGTTGTGGGGTAACTAAACACAATACATAATAAACACAGTCTACTTGTCCACCTCCTTCCTTCTTTTTTGACGCTAGTTAAAAAGAAAAAATCTGATATATGTCTACTACCTGACCACAATAATTAGGCGCATGTCAGATAGCAGTCACGCGGGCCCCCCACCCCGCTCTAGCCCCGCGCGTCCCCTAGTGAGGCGCAGTCGTGTACAATTGTACATTAAGGTCATTTAGACTAGGCTGATGTGAACTTCGTTTTCCGAGATGTTTGCGCAGGTACAGTAACTGACCAAGTACAGGTGGTAGGGCCTAGAGCTCACCCGGGGAAGTACCACCGCCCGCCATGGTACTTTGTACCATTCCTACCGTGTAATAATTGTTTTAAGAACAATTGTGTTCCGGATAGGAAGGTGTGGTGCCGGTTACACTTTTTAGAGGCGACCATCTCAGTCCTCAGGGGTAGCAACGCATGTGTGACCGAATTAGAACGAGACTCATTGAGTCTAGTTCTGGGTCGGTCACAGTTGTTATGGGCGGCAGCGGAAGGTGGTGCTGCATGCTCGTTTGCTATCTTAATTCCATAAAAAAAATTGTACCTCCATTAAACATTCACCATGGTACTTTTGGCACTACTGCAGAATGTACTACGTATTCCCATCCCTATTTCCAATGACGTCTTAACTGACATGCGCCTAATTATCGTGGTCGGCTAGTACTATAATCTGGCCGCGCTGACTTTGCGTTCCTGAAGTCTGTCATTCGACTGGGCGATGTAACTTTGAACTGGCGTACAATTAATTGTCAATTTTTTAATATCTTTTAATTGCCTTATTAACGAGTGATAACATTAAAATCAAACATTAAATCGAATAATTATGCCAACTTACAATAGTTGTATTAATCTTGGGCTAAAATTATTACAATTACTTAAATAACAAATATAAAAACAATACCTTTTAAAAGAAAACCACGTCAAACGGCGCTCTTTCAAGGTTATATCCATGTCATGTCAACTTTTTGTTTTTGTAGTGATGTGACATAATAACAAGGCAATTGTAATCTAATATTTTTGTAATGTTAACACAATGTTGGTAAAATATAAAATAAAACGTTATAATTTTGTAATATATTATATGTACTAAGTATCCAATAAAGCTAATAATATTATTATAATAAAGGTACGCCCAAACATAGCTTCGGAAAATTTGTGTTATAATATCACTCAGGTGAGTCAAATGAAAATAAAATAAATAAATAAAATATTTTAATTTTTTTCTCTTGATTACATTCAGAAATTATGATTAAATTCAATTAATTGATTCCTTAAAATTTTATTTACATAACGAATATTATTATTGAATATATTGAAACATAATTCCTATAAAAATAACAACATATAAATTGAATAAATATTATGCATAATGAATGCATGTTGTTATTGTTATTTGTTACAACGCATAATGTCATTTATTGTACATCACTAGTCATGACGAATTGACAGACTTCAGGAACGCATAGTCAGCGCGTTTCTACTATAATTAAAATTTTAATCATAACATTAAAGTGGTTAGAATTGTCGTAAACGGATTAGCGAATCAGTAATTGGTATAATCTATGCATCCGTTCTGGTCGGGTCTAGTTTCCAATAAAGCTCTTAATCCCTAAAGCTTTCGTGTAAAGCTTTCGTATTTTTATTCCATAACTTATTTTTCAGAAATATTTTCAAACTGTATACGCGAAATCGCAAACAAAGTTCGCTTGAATTCTAAAACAAATCTCTCAATTATTAAAGTTAGTGACCGGAACAAAACCGTGTGTATTGACTTTTGGGGGTTTTTCTATAGGTAACTAAAAATTCATTTCGGTATTGACAAAAGTTTGAATAATACTCGTAAAAAAGTGTTTTATTTCCAATCAGTGGTTTGTAGTAGTTAGATCACACTGTTTTCTAAGATATCTTAATCAACATTAAAAAATGTAAATGCAGATCTACGTAACAACATTACTTCTCATCTTGTTCTGTGTCCATTAAATAAAAAATTGGAACGCAAAATTTCGCCATGTCGATGTCGTAACGATATCGCACAGATTAAATCGCACTAACACAATTTTGATAATTTATTACGTTCTTAAGCAAGATCCTTAACATAGTAAATTGTATTCAGCAATTATCACCAAGAAACCATAACGCTAAGAGAATGATAAAACTGGAATTAGATTATCTCCCCCGAGTAGTCCGATGTCACGGGACCGCAGGGGGAGGGAGGAGGGTCCATTGAAGCTATTATTTGATTCCGTTTCGCTGACAACTCCATCTCGATTTTTCAGCAAGCTCTTCCAGTTTCGGAAATAAAGGAAAATGGTGTTACACGCCACCGAGGAGAATTAATAAGCGAAGGAGGAAGGAGGACAAGAAATGCCGTTTTTTGTGTTTACTGGATTCTATGTTTATTACCATTACATAGATACTTTTCCTGGGGAATACTGATCCCATTCCCATTCCAGTGGGCCAGTAAGGGTGCCTTTCCACCAGAGGTGAGTTGTGTAGGTGTTGCTAAAGATGCGTTTGACATTGGGTAATCACATTCATTGGCCAACCCAGCGACACCTCCAGCCCAGACCTGACGACCCGGCAGCTAAAATGGACATAAAGTTTTTCACGTTTTTTTTTGTTTTTATTGAATGAGTAAGTATCAAATTAATTATTAGTAGCGGTGATAGCCTAGTGGTTAAGAACTCCACCTCCTATTCGGAGGGTCCGGGTTCGAATCCAGGGCACGCACTTCTGACTTCTCGGAATTATGTGCGTTTTAAGCATTTAAAATGTCACTTGCTACAAACGGTGAAGGAAAACATCGTGAGGAACCGTACATGCCGGAGAGTTCGCAAAAACTCAAAGGTGTGTGAAGTCCGCCAATCCACACTTGGCCAGCGTGGTGGACTATGGCTTTAACCATCTCATTCAGAGAAGAGACCCGTGCTCAATAGTGGGCCATGATGGGTTGAGATGATGATGATGATGAAATTCCTTAAGAAGAGAATTCCTTAGCCCGTCTTTTAAAACAAAAGGAGAATCTGAAAACCCTGAAATATAAATATAAATATTGTATGTTGCAGGATACCGTCCGCTGGGTCAGCTAGTTCGGTTATAAAATGCTGTTCGCTTCAAAGGTCTTGACCCTTTTCGCCACGATGATTGAACTCTATAGGGAAGATTAAGCATGCTACGATGGTTCATGCCCAAGAATAGATGCTCCTTACAATGCGAACTCCGCACTTTCAATAAACGGTAAATAAATAAAACACGCGTTCCTTTGTTAAACTCCATCCGTTATTTATTTAGGACTACCGAAACATGCTTTTTACGGCTTTTAATATAATTGGACGCAGATTAAACCTTTTATTTCTCAAAGGGTTAGAATATTCAGCTTCGTGAATCTATTCGTTAATAGCGCTCGTTGAATGAAATTTAATGAGTTTCGGATAAGGCGATAAATGAGTTGAAATGAGCAGATGCCTTATAGTAGTAAAAGGTCTTAATTATCTTCCGCTGATTTTTTTACTTATTATTGTGTTCCTGTAAGGAAGGTATTGATCAGGTTACACATTTTTAGAGGGGATTATTTTAGTTTTCAAGGGTAGCACACAGTAACTGAGTTAGATCAAGATTTACTGACAATTACTAACCTTCTATTACTAGCAACAACTAATCGATAACAGTCCGTCATGCGACTATGACTTTATTAAAGTTAGATACTAATGTCAATAAGCACAGGTGACTAGTTACCATCAGGTAGCTTGTGTGTGTTTTCAAAGCTGCCATTTGGAGGGTCCTAAGTTCCTATCCACTGGTACTTATGTAGTTCAATTCCAGTGGAAGCAAAATGTTGATAATTTATGTAATATCTACAACAGAGCGAATCTTCGAGTGAGGATAAGAGTAAGTAGGTCTTACATACCGGTTGAGTTATTACATTTTACTGTTGTTATATCGTAAGTCTTCGGGGCTAACTAACTGTTACATTAAAATTATTAATTTAACTGAAAATTAACTCAATTATACCCCAGTATTCTTGGTAAATTAAGTTTATATCACCGCAAAATCAATGAGGCTTCATTGGTTTTAAGTAGTAGTAATCTTCAGAGCTTAGTACGTAAGACTGGATTTAAGACCAAAAGTAATTCCGTGTTTACACCATAATCCGTGCGGCTTCTAGTAGGGATTGGCCTTTAGCGCGAGGCCGCACCACGGTTTTTTCCCGCGGCAGTAACCGCGTAACTGCGCAATTCGCATACTTTATCAGAAACCGCAAGTGCGGTTGTATTGCTTTCCTTGAGTTACAAAATTTACGCGGTAAGAAACCGCGACGGTTTAGCCGTAGTGCGGCCTCGGCCTTAGAGCGGTAGATCAATTTTATAATAAAAATACTGAGCATCTGTGCTTTTACACAAAGGCAAAGTGCAGTTACGGCTATTATAGTATGACCTTGTTACCAGCTTAAATCGTCAAGGCAAGGTATCAACTAAATAATGAAATTTTGAAAAATAAAGAATTCATAGTATTTTTATAAATGATTCTAGATAAGTAAATTCGGTACCTCACATGGGGAATTATTACATTTTTTTATCTGTGGTTATGGAGGCTTTAATGACACCTAGTTTGTGAACTTTTGTAACTATTCATAAGATTAACAAAAAGAGTACTTGATATTTTGGGCTCCAATTTTTTAATTTTGTTGTTATAATGGCTATAGATACTATCTAATATCTTTAAACGAGCAATTCTTGTATATTTATTTATTTATTTATATATAATCACGATCTCGGAAACGGCTGCAAAGATTTTCATGAAAGTTACAGATTAGGGGGTTTTCGGCTCAAGGAATCGATTTATCAAGGTCCCAGGTTCGAGAAAAGCTCGGTTCCCGAGATAAAGAGATTTTAAAAACATCATACTGACGTCATCTATGAAACATTAGGATAACTTCTATGAGGTACTGTTTGTAACGTGTTGAACTGACGCCATCTATGAAACATTAGGATAACTTCTATGAGATATGGTTTGTTTGTTTCAGTAGTATGAAACTAGATGGCGCTCGAATATATTTTTGATATTCATTCTTACGTTGAAGCGCTATTTTTGCGTTATACCTACCTATTTTCTGTTTGAATAAAATTAAAAATCAGTGCGATTATCTCGCTTGACCTCGCAGGACGCGTAGTGATAGTTTAACGTGCGTTTGTGATATTTACGAGAATATTTGTAAATAAATGTTAGTTTTGTTATTATCGATTTAATAATATATTTTAATAAAGTTTTAAATAAATAATGGTCAGATCGATGAAATTACTATTGTTGTAAATAGAATCAATAAAATTTTAAGTACGCCTAACAACTTGCTCATTAAACTAAAAGTATATTTATTTATGTTGTTTAATTATCATAAACATTCAATACATTTTATCGCAAATAAAAATTTCAGTCGGGGACTGCCTAAGCCTGCGAAAAGTACGAAGGAAAGTTCAATGAATTTATCTAATTAAGTATGTACCTATTTAAAATGCAATTAATTCGCTCACACAGTTAACTTCTATGAGGTACTGTTTGTAACGTGTTGAAATTTCAGTAGTATGAAACTAGATGGCGCTGTACAACTTTGTGAAACACGCTGTTGAGATCCTTTGGCCGTAACATAAGTAAAATGAATTTTGTGCTCAGTGAACAGTTGTATGATTTGACTCCTGAATAGATGGCGGAATTCCTCGTATTTCTTGCGATTCATACTAAATATAATTTTCAACCGAGCAAAGCTCGGTCAACCAGGTACTATATTTATAAGCTAGATACACATACTCAGACAAACATGCTCTAACAGTCTCTTCAAGAAAGCCATAAAAATCATTCTGCATTAAGCTCGATAACATTAGTGAGTCCTTTGATATAACACCAGTCCTCGTGACAGCGATCAGTAACCCAATGGCCGGTCTGTTTTTTCGTCCTTCAGACCGTAAAAAATAACAAAAATATAAACATCTGTCCATAACCTAATAACTTTCTTTTGAAATATTACATATAATAGCTCCGGCCCATTAATATTAAAAGCCTAAAAGCTGGGGCACACGATGTTTTGATTGAATTTGAGTGTGCTTTTAATATAGACATTATGTGGGTGGTAAAACTCACACGAAATTTCTTGGAGGTATCATTACTTTATATTTAGACGCGTGTTTTTTTGTTTATCGTCAAAATGAGCGTGGATGCAATATACTGTAGGTAGGGCATACGAAAATATACAAGGATGCCTTTTTGGGGGCCGCAATCGAGACAGCGTAGGTTAGGAGTATACTATGGAATTTTTATGTAAAAACGCGCTAAGGTGTTTCTTTTGCTCTTTCTCTTCAAAAAAATAATGAACTTTTCATTGTTGTGGCGGAAGACAAAAAAACGTGAAATAACAGTTTTAAATTGTTTTTCCTATAATTCAACCCAGTTTTTTACATGGAATGAAGTCTCATTCTAATTCGGTCACAGATGATTAGCCATCAACGCATCGGTAATCTTCCAAGTACGCATATTATGTGTTCTCGTTCGAATCTTTAATTTCCTGACATAAATTTGTCGTTCCAACTCTTTCAATCTTTGATCCTTTCCACATTTCCTTTGAAACTCGCACATAAATCCAACAAACGAAGATCTTCGCAATGTCCCAATACGAGCGTCGATCGCTTTGTTTCACATTAATCTTCGATAAGGGACCGAGACATAGCTGCACAGTATTTAAGGGGATGCGCGTCCTGAATGATAAAAGCCCCAAACTCGATGGATACGGAGTAAACAGGCTTGCAGATCACGTGCGAGGCCCTTTGATAACGGGACACGACTCTATTTTCAAAACGTCCCCAATCAATCGGACAGAGAACGTCCCAATTGCTTACGATTCAAGGTTGTTGTGTTATTCAGGATTTTTATTTATATACTCAGAATTTAATGGTGTTTTTCTATGTTCAGTGTACTGAAGGTTTTAATTGGCCCAATAATTTGATATATTTTTTTATGTTATGCTTCGTCTTAAGTAAACCCGTTTTAATTTGAAAGAGCGTACTTCCGACGTGATCTTGTAAGTCATTTAATAAAGTACAACTGTAATAGTATTTTTTCTCATATATCTTTCATGTTAAGGAAGCGATCAGTTAAAAACAAATTTTATGTATAGATGATCGTAGCAATGTATTGTCTTCCACACCTGTAACCTACCAACTCAATATAACTTTAGCGTGAAGTCGATACTGCAGTCCATACTACGTATGAACAGCTTCAAATACGATTAAAGTTCTATGCAAAGTTAAGCGTCAAGGGCTGCTTTGAGAACTTGCAGTTCTCCACTACGGACTTCGATAATCGAAATTTAATTCATAGAGGCAGCGCACCGTCGCGTCGAGAGGTGGCTAAAACAGGAACTAACTTCACTCGTGAATTAAGTATCATAGACTAACCTGCCCCCGTATTATAAACTCTTAATTCCAGACAGTTCACGTTCACAACGTCTGTCACCCACACGTTGTGAACGTAAACTGTCTGGAATTAAGAGTTCACAATACGGCCCCTGTTCCCTAATAAGAATGAGATTAAATTTTACAGTAGTTTCAAATGTATTATAAAGGTTAAATAAACAAAGACTTGAACCCCGTGTCTTAGCCAAAGTTACAGTCGAAATTAGGTATGATCAAAATCAAAGCATGAAAATGAATCAAAGTTAAATAATAAATAAAAAAGCGTGTTGTTCACTTTGTATGTTGTGCCCTAGAGGACGTCATATTGAATTTAGTTTGGCGTACACAAGAAATATGAATTTCACATGTTGGTTTCCAGAGAAATCGGATTAGAACAGTGAAAGCTGAATATAACGCCGAACTTCTAAAACGGAAAAAAAATCATTTAACAGTCAGTCAAACGGCAAGTTTTAATTGAAAACTAAAACGAATCGAATAGTTAATCCATAAGTTTGTCGAAACTTCGGCCGCATAGAGCAGTTTCCGAGTTAACTTGCGACTTATTTTTAGAACGAAACTTGAAAGATCGTAAGATTTTTTGAGTATTTGAGTGTTTCAAAGAATACAGGTGTCCTAAGCATTTTCTATCGATTTTACGTAGGTAACTGAGAACTATGTTAACTAGCAATTTTTTTTGGCTTTATATTAAACTACCTCGTCCCTACTCTTTCGCCTTCCCATAATGATTATGAAATTTTATTTACGTCCGTGGCAATCATCTACCACCAGGCCTGAGGAGTGACCGAGCTCCAACTGTTCACTGTCGGAACTTATATAGTATATGCGAGTGGTGTACGAAACTCCATTATCGTAATTCAGGCTTGTTACGACGCAACCGTTTGTGTGCAACGTTGCTACACTTCTTTCTACCACAGAGAAGGAGAACCAAAAGTATTCTGATATTGATAAATTATCTTTATGCCGTTAGTGGTAGTGGTGTACATAAGTGTAGGGATTGCAATCCGGTATCATTTTCAATCCGGCCGGATCCGGTCGGATTTTCGTCAATCCGGCCGGATTGTTTAGGGTCTAGTTTTTAGTGATTTTTAGTTTTGTAACCTCGAAGGTTGATGTAAAATATACCTTTACATTACGAATACCTTCTACGAAACCCTATATAACAAATCAACTATCAAAAAGAAGTGTAAATACCTAACATTAACGAACTTTGTCAACTCAAAACATTTATATAACATTCCTACCAATACCCTTTATCCCATAGTATGTGATTTAGTCGCGACAGGTTTCTACAGGTTTTTTCCGTAAAACAATCAAAGTCGATTGATAGAAAGTAATGTAAACAGTGCTGCTCAACACTACTGTTAAAGACTCTAGTTGCAATGGCCCAGAAACGTAAAATATATGTTCCTTATCAATCGCAGAAAAGCGAAACATCATTAACTATGTTGACAAAAATCCTACGACGAAAAAAGTAGACATAGCTAATAAGTTCGGGAAAAATATGTTAACTACCTAGTTGTTTTTAAATAGAAAATACATAGAGTAACAGATACTTACATCTTAAAGCACTTAAGTAATAAGAACACGTTAATAATTTAAACAGACTTAACATAACTGTCTTTTAAAATTGTACCTATAAAGCTCTAAAAAAAAAAAAAAAAACTGCGAAGTGGGGTGATAGCCCCAGCCTCGCGCGGAAGGATAGAAATATAGTGTTGATTGTACTGATGTACTTCCCACTAATCGGCTTCTGATTTCTGATGGCACTACAATTCTGGCAATTTGGCAATGTCGCGCGCGCGCGCTTTGTTACATGCAGTACAGTTATCTCGCTTTTTTTGCTTTACCGGATTCGGTTCCGGATCCGGCACCGACTCACCGGATCCGGTAGGTCCAAAAACACGCCGGATCCGCCGGATTACCGGATCCGGTAATCCGGATTGCAATCCCTACATAAGTGCCATTAATTTACCAGATGTCTCATCTATTTCTTTGTCTGCTATTTGCTTTGCAATATACCATGCGCTGAAAATTGATATTCCATCCAAACCAATGAGGGTAACCGCGTGTGGATTCGCCGCTAGAGGCCGCTAGTGTAGAGGGTGGTCTGCCTGTCACTTCTCTCTTGTCTATTCACTGAATAGTATTCAGACAAGTGTCACTTGTCAATGTTTATGTATGGGCGGGCTTTGACAGCATGACCACCGTCTGCAGTGGCGCCAACTGGTGAGCACAAAAACGGTTACCCTCATTGGGTTCGTACTATCCTCTACGTAGTTTTCCGGATTTTTTCCATGATCATGTACCTACCCTGTACAATTTACAACCTAACATTGCTGCTCAGATATTCCGCATTATTGTAACAAAATGTTTTTCATAAAAATCTCAAAAAACTGTATGATTGAGAGCATATTACATTTGTGACTCCTGATTCGGTATTTTTTAAATAATAAAGTCCCTGTGCTGTAAAATAATAAAATAAGGAAGTCGAAAAAAATTAATGTATTGTCACGAATATAAAACAGTACTGTTGTTAATTTGACAAACGATAGTGCTGGAGAAATATGAAACACTGTTTCAACAGTAATATTCGTGTTTTGACTAACACCAAAATTAACGGGGCCCTATTTATATTTTAAATCAACTTCAACAAAGGAGGAGGTTATCAATACGACTGTTTGATGTTTTGTATGGATGTAACTTCAAGTTTCAATTAACTGAACCGGGTGAACTTCTGATAATTCTTTCTATATTCGAAAGATGGTGTTTTCAGCATGGTCGTGTTTCAACTTGAGCGACTTGTCATAAAAATACTGTTTATTTTTACTTCTGTTCTTGATGCTTTCACGCACCTTTAAAATTTATCTTCCAGTTGATATTACAATATTTTAGTCAATCAAAAAATCAACATTGTAGCAATTTACACTTTGTAATTATAAAATCTCCATTCAATAGTATGAATCTTGATCCTGATCTTCCAATAGTATGAACTAGTCGAAAGTCACAATCGAAACAGAATACAAATAAAGGACGTATTCCAATTACACACGCAATATGTCAGTACTTTATTACTGGTATTGTCATCCAAAGACATGTCGTATGGAACACGCATCGTAAAATATAGAAATAATGTTGGATGTCATAGGCATAAGCGGATATCGTATCGCCAAAACAGAAATGCCATCGGCAATATTAAATCGAATGTCATTCACAATAGCCGATAGATCGAATACTTTTGTATTAAAATTACTTTTATATATTCACTAGTTGCTTTGTTTCCTGATCGAATATGTTGGTTTTAACGGGTTATTGCGGAAGGCATATCATTATTTAAAGCTATGAAATCAAACCGAAATATGCTGAATTCATAGAAAATTGGCTTTTCAGTTCATCTTTCTTGGTTTGTATGTCTTGTCTTTTTTTCTACGAACCAGGGAGTCATAGTGTGGAGCTATAGCTATAGCTAAAAAGTTTATTAACACGTAAATTTATCCAGACTAGATTGTTACAACGATATGAAAAAAATCATACCAGCGTAGCTCACGTCAGTGATTAAAGGACAGAGCACCTTTGTCGCCACAGATTGGCTTTTAAAATAGTTTTTACCGGCTCCTCTAATAACATGCACAGCTAGAGCTGAAAGCGTTTTTTACCAAACTTTACATAAGGGTACGTTATTTTTTTATTAATTTGTCCATCTATGTTATGATATTATTATAATAAAAAATGCGGGAGTATCGTACAAAACTCAGATGGGACCAAGTTATATTGTTGTACTTTATTCTGACTTTACACTTACACTTTGCACTATGACTTACTCTGACACTTGAATATCTGACATGCCTCACCTCATAATTCATTTTTGAATGTGAAGTTAGCGTCATTTGCCATGTAAAAAGGAGGTACTTAAGCAACGGAAAACCGTGGCATAAGTGCGGGTTTAGGTCACGCTGTGCTATAAATATATTTTAAGTTGCAAATGGAAGAGACGTCATAGATTTGATGGTGCTTTCTAAAATTGGCAACATAAAAGTCGATAGAAGTTCAAGAGCAGATTTTCAAAGCACGTGCGAATATCCTTTGGAACGAGACATGACTACATTCTTGAGAGGTTCGTCCCTTCGACTCGATGCTTTACAAATTGCTTTATTTTTGCCTAAAAGGCCGCTACTGTTCGTAATTATGTTACAGATTTTTTCACCTAAATGTATCTTATATAATTTTCGAAGCAAAGCCAACTTTTCAATGGAATCCATATGAAATAGAATTTACTTTTATTTTCAAAGTTTTTGGTAAAAAACAACACCAATAAAACAGAAATGATAATGACTTATTTAAAGCATGTAAAGGATTGCAAAAGATGCTTTTACTTCTTAGTAAAGGTCTGAAAAACAAGGATCGATGACGACCTATAAAAAAGCCATGCCAAAAAATTTTACATGTTATGCCAGAAAAATTTACGATCAGCACTTTTGCGGTCAGTGCCTCAGACGAAATATAATTTTTGTCCTATCAAAAACATTTATGCGAAAAACCAACGCCAAGTAATAATATCTTGCAGTAAAAAGTTTTGATATATTGAAGCAAGTGTGAACTGTTTATTTAGATTTTTCAGTTTACAATCCAAACAAATACCTATTATAAATGGGAAAGTAACTCTATCTGTTTGCATTTCACACTGAATGGTTTAGGTAAAATACAACGATTGTGCGACTCAGTTGAATTAGTGGGAATCACCCAAATTTTGAAGGGTTTTGGTTTGACATTGTGATCAGTGTGTGTATTTTTTATCCCAAAAATTATCCTGTAATGGGATGAAATTGGGGGTAAAGGGATATAAAAGTCCTCGTAATCTAAGATATAATTTAGTAGTCCAAGACGTGGAGTCTCTCACGCGGATAATGTGGCGGTTAATAATAGTTATCCACAATTATGTTTAGTACAAAAATAAAGGTAGCTTTTTCTGCCCGTTTCTCGGTTATTTACCAAAATAAACCAATTTAGTCCTCTTGTAGGCAAAGGTCTCTGGCAAGTAAAATAGTACCTAACATTACTTGTACAAATTCGTTTCGCATTTCGTATCCCTCACTTCACTTAGGCCCCCAGAATAGAATTCTTCACCGCTTGCGGAATTAACTTAGTCCCTAAAAGGAAATTCCTTTTTATCTATCTTGTATAAAGTACCTACTTCTACGACAATATTTGATATATGTTTGAAGTTTTCATAACATACATATATCATACCTTATAATATGGTATCCGTTATAACAACAAATACTTAATAGAATAGTAAAAAAAAAATTATCCAAAGGGGATCCCCATAACCCCGTTCCCATAAGAAGTAACCAAAGACGTAGGGATCATAGAATTATGACTCGTAAAGTTACTCTTTGTAGTCATTCTTTGTAGAGCCAGGCCTTCTAGAAGCCTTGTTCAAGTTTAGGGTAGAGTTGAGGATTTACACATTATGGTATTTGATGACTTTTTAAAATTTAAGAGTTTATTACTTTTTGGAGAATGATTCTCTTTTTTACCAAACTATGAAACGCAAAGAAGGAAAGTGTTAACAATGTTGTATGTAAATTATTGTTTCTTTGTAGCGATCTAAACCACACACTAGGACCAATTTTCATTGTTCTTAAATTAATTCGTTTGTAAATCATGCTAGTATTAGAACTCAATTACGACGACCAGAATATCTTTCTAATAGACCTTAATTGTACCTTAATTGATACAATAGGGTCTCTCTCTCTCTCTCTGGTCGTCTCTTCATGACTGAAGATCGTGGCTATGGCGGGAATCGAGTCTTGAACGAACAAATTGTCTCCATCGGCTCCGATCTGTTGCGATGCTGGCGACGGTATGGAAATTAGCTGTTTTTGGGTCTCCGAGTTGGTCCGACCATCTAGTTGGTGAGCGGCCTCTAGGTCTTTTCCCTTCCGTGTTCCCAACGATGATTAATTTCTCGAGACTATCGTCTCCGCGTCTCATGATATGACCAAAGTAGGTTAGCACACGTTGGTAACACGTGGTGGATAGCCTCTCTTTTATTTTAAGTTGTGAAAGGATTGATACATTTGTGCGTCTCGCAGTCCAGGGGATCCTCAGCATCCGCCTCCAGCACCACATTTCGAATGCATCAATCCTTTGTCTCTCTCTTGCTTTGATGGTCCAGGTCTCCACTCCATACATAAATATCGGGAAGATCAAAGCCCTCACGAGGCGCGATTTAGTTGTATTGGTTATGCCTCTGTTTTTCCATATGCCATTTAGGCGGCTCATGGAGTCTTTTGCCATGGCAATGCGCCTCTTAATTTCTGGAACGCAGCTACCGTCGTTGCATATTTGGGAACCCAGGTAGACGTAGCTCTGGACAACGTCTATGCCTATGCTATCAGTGTTGGTGAGTTTATGAGCGCGATCAACTACCATCAATTTGGTTTTGCTCCTGTTAATAGCTAGGCCCATCCTTAGACTTTCTGTCTCCAGTTTGTGTAGCAGGGTTTTCATCTCTTCTACTGATTGTGTGATGAGGACAGTGTCATCGGCGTACCTGAGGTTACTTATGCGCTTGCCTCCTAGCGGAAAACCTCCCTCCCAGTTCTCGATTGTCCTGCGAATGATGTACTCGCCATATATGTTGAACAACATAGGAGATAGTATGCACCCTTGTCGGACTCCTTTTCTGGTAACGAACACATCAGAACAGTCGGTGTCGATTCTTACATAGGAGCGGTTGTTTACGTACAGATTACGTATAAGTCGAATAATATGCTCGGGCACCCCCATCTCTCCAAGAACCATCCACAGATTTTCCCATCTTACGCAGTCGAATGCCTTGTTGTAGTCGATAAAACATAGCACTGCGGGATTGTTAAATTCCCGGCTCTTCTCTATGATCTGGCGAATGTTCAGGATCTGCTCTCTGGTTCCTTTCCCTTTTACAAAGCCTGCCTGCTCTTCGGGAATTTGTCGATCAAGATAACTATGAAGCCGGTGATTTATTACGTTGAGAAGAATTTTGCTTGCGTGGGAGATTAGTGCTATGGTTCTATAGTTGCTACAGTCAGTAGTAGAGCCTTTTTTATGCAGCGGTATGAAGACCGACTCAGTCCATTCTTCCGGCCACTGTCCAGAACTCCAGACTGCGTTACAAATGTCCGTTAGGATTTTTATGCATTCTTCGCCACTGATTTTAATTAGCTCCGCGGGCACCCCATCATTGCCAGGAGACTTGCCTGTCTTTAGTGATTTTATAGCCCGCTCTACTTCTGACGGGAGAATACCTGGTTCTTTATTTTGTATGTCCCATGGTAATGAACTCAGTTCTGGGGAACCATCATCATACAACGAGTCGCAGTATTGTCTCCAGCGGCTAAGAACTTTGGCCCTCTCTGTGAGTAGGACTCCTTCTTCGTTTTTAACGGCACATGTTTTGAAAGAACGTGTTCGAGATAGTTCTTTAACTTTCTTAAAAAGCTCTTTAGTTTCGTGTCTTACGGAGTGGCGTTCTAATTCCTCGCAGAGTTTATTAATTTGATCTGTTCTATCTCTGCGGCATCCTCTTTGTATTTTGGCACTTAGTTCTGAATAGCGCTGCCGGTCTTCCTCCGATGACAAACCTTTTTCTTTTAGTGCACGTCTTTCCAAGATTGAGTCTTCTGTGTCCTGTGATATGTAGTTCTTCATCAGAGTATTGTGCAGTAGATTTTCTTTAGCCGCTTTAACTATGATTTCTTTAAGGTCGTTCCAAGAGCTTACAGAATTTTCGGGGTCGCTTCGGTAATCTTTGATTTTGGCCTTGAAAGTTTCTCTGAATCTTTCGCAGTCGGTTTTCCGGAGATCTGGTATCCTCTTTGGCTTTTTCAGCTTTTTGAACCGTATTTTCAGTACAGAAGCAAGAAGCTGGTGATCGCTCCCACAATCTGCCCCTGGAAATGTAGTGGTGTTTAGAATTGAAGATCGCCATCGGGATTGTATCAATATATAATCAATTTGGTTCCTGCATCGGTCGCCTGGGGAGATCCAAGTGTATAATCTGCGGATATGATGTTTGAACCAGGTGTTTGTAATGGTCATATCTTCTTCATTGCAGAATTGTAAAAGGCGTTCACCTCTTTCGTTGCGTTCTCCCACTCCGTATTTACCTACAACGCGTCTAAGATGGTCGTCATCAACTGTGTTTCCAACTTTCGCATTGAAATCCCCGAGCACTACTGTCAGTTCTCTTTTTGGTATTTCTTTGAGAGTCTGCGCCAGCTCGTTGTAGAACTGTTCAATGTCCTCATCCGTTGATTGAGATGTGGGGGCATATACTTGAATTAAGTTTATGCGGCAGGGGGCTGCATTGAGCTTGAGAGTAATTATTCTGTCGTTTACCGGCTTATACCCCACGACAGAATTATCCAGCTTTTTTGGTACTATGAAGGCCACCCCTCTCCCACTCTCGTTTTCCGGCCCTGAGAAATATACAGTATTACCCGATTCCGTAACAAAATGACCAGTTTCCTTCCACTTGGTTTCACTGAGGCCTAAGAGGTGGATGTTCTTCCTTTCCATCTCCTTCTCAACTATCCGTAACTTGCCAGGTTGGTTAAGCCCGCGAACGTTCCACGTTCCAATTCGGTGGGGAACTCTCGCCGGATATTTATGAGGATTTTGTGTGCCAGTCGCATAGTTTCCATGTGGTGCCTGGTCAACTACTCCCACATGGCCGGTAGCATATTTCACACCACCTTGCCCGGTAAGGTGGCGCCGGGCGTTAGCCGGATCGCTCGACAAAATATTCCTTGAAACACGATCCTCCATAACTCTCTTGGGAATAATATTCTGCAGTGGGTTCCCATTACCTTCTGCATTAACATTTTAGGAGATATTTAAGCCCCAAGGCCGTTTTTGCCTCTTCAACCAGTTGCCTAGTCGGGAAATGGATATACCGCCATTGATTCGGTCGCCAGAGCCCCGTCCGTTATCTAGCAGGAGGTACCACGGAGACCGATATGATCTCCGCCGCCATGTCGGCGCGTGCAGGTGAGGTTGACATTTGGGCTGGAAAAGTTGTTAGTTCCACTATCCCCTTACCCCCCAATAGGGTCAAAAGGCGATAAACATGAAGCAATACTTCGAAAGCTCGTACCTATAGGCACAAATTTATCGAAGCGAGGTGAGCAGGTGGTTAACTAATCACTAAATATAACGTTAGGTATTTCGCTATTAGATTCGAAATGATGAAATCATTACACAAATGAAGGTTATCAACATACATAGCTCTGAGTTAGCCGGCTGAAGCGGCAATGGGCTTTCACGCTTCCCAGGATAAATAACCTATGGGATAGAAAAAGGAAAGTCTCCGACCAAGCCTCGGTGTAAAAGGAGTACAGGTCACCTCTCATTGATTTAATTCTTTGCCTGAAGAAGAAAACCATTAAATTTATTAGGCTTCTTGACCTGGTCGCAATGGCGCCAATAAGAGGAGGCCTATGTCCGGCAGTGGACTTCGAAAAGCTGGTAGAGTAAAAGCTTCGAAGGGCTGTTTTTTATAAATAACAAAGACATAACATTTTTATAATAGTCATTTAAAGTAACATGTAATCATCTCAACCCATCATGGCCCACTATTGATCACAAGCCTATTCTGAGATTGAGATTAAGGCCATAGTCCATCACACACCTTGAGTTTAGAAACTCTCCGGCATGCAGGATTCCTCACGATGTTTTTCTTCACCGTCATAGTGAGTAACATTGAAATGCTTAAAATGCGCATAACACCGAAAAGTCAGAGTGTCCATGGTTTCGAAGCCGGACCTTTCAAGTATGAGGCAGAATTCATAATCAGTAGTCTTTTTACGCTTAAAGTACGAACAAAAAGGTTAGCTTTATCAGCTATTGTATACCGAAAACCAAACAAGGTATTCGCATACGTCCTATTTTCGTATTTCTTGTGCTGACATGAAAGAAGTATAAATCAAACGATCCATACCTACTATTGTGAAATTCGAAAGCGTCTCCAACTCACAACTCACACCTACACATCCTATTGAGAACTATACACCCTTGTTAAAATAAATTTATAGCTATTGTGAATGCTTCGTAAGCTAAATTCGACCTTATATGTCGGATAAAAAGTTGCGTTTCGAATGTTTGGATATTTTATTCTCGAACATGTCACTGTTATATTCTAGAATATTCATTTGTACGATGTTTAAAACTAATACTGAGAGTTTTAAACAAATACTGCACGGGATTAGGGAAACGCACATTGTGAATGAGTAATAATTTAATGAAAATGTGACAGCTTATGTAAGAACAGCTGAAGTTTTGCTTGCTTTTAGGTTTCACAGGATAAAAAAAACGTGAGAGAATAGTGCTATGTTCTGTTTCGCTGAACGTGCTGGTTTTTTCAAGAAAAGTACTGTTATTCACAAGCAAAATTTGACAGGTTTAATTTGACCGTATATAGACGTGTGATGAATAAATCTCATGTTGGATTTGTTCACCAGATGTCTATATCGTTCTTTCTACCTGAAGGTTGGCAGGTTGTCATGTGTCATCTGACAAGTTTCTCCCTACCACCGTGGTCTTGTCTTGACTATATTCCATGTAACAGGCACTTATTGTTAGTTGTATTTTGTGTTGTATCCATATTTGTATATTTAGTATTAACAAATCGTGAGTGGGTTTTTAATATTTCATTATGGTTAAATAGGCACATAGTTAGAATCATCACATAAGTCTATGTTATCTTCCAGAATGTGTGGACCATTTATTTCGAGTGTCAATTAATATTGACCCCAATGCGGTCTTCTGCCCCGCTCGTCCACACAAATTGCCTCTCAGCAACCAAGCCATTACAACCGCAAATTGCGGTCTTACTGCAATCGTAGCATGGCTTTTCAAGTCTTGCTCTTTAATGATAGGTCATATATCTTGAACTATCAATGACATCTATTATTATCGATACATATATCTGTAACTTTGATATAGATTTGTCAAAGATCTAAAACTTACTGGTGTGGGTACATAGAAAATACTTGAAAAAAAATTGGCCGCCTTTATGTCAATAGAACTAAAAACAATTTTTAGAGTTTTGTCTGTCATTCGGTTGATTTTCAGTGTTATTCTGTGGCTTTATTCGCATTAATTTAAGTGCGTAGCTATTCATAAATAACAGTTACCCCCTTAGTAAGTGAACTTTGAAGTGCTCATAACCCGTAGGGTGCGGTCATTAGTAGGGTGAGCACTGGAAAAAAGTTTCTTCAGCGCTGTCGCGCTTCGGAGGGCACGTAAACACTTCGTTTAGTTCTGGTTGTAATCTATAGCTGGCAATCACAAGGCCATGTCGGACGCCTTTGGACGGCAAGAACACTTTCGATACTTGATAGGCCATTGTGTGTAGCAAAAAATAATTCCTAGGAGTTTCTTGCCGCTTCTTCTTGCAAGACCACTCACTGTCGGGATTTGTTGAAGCGATGGTGTAGTTTGGCTATCGTTCAGTGTTTGTAAAAATAATTTCATTTTAATTTTCACTAACTTCTTCGCCCATCCACACTAGAGCAGCATGATAGCTTCCTCAACCATGACAGGACCTTTCGGTAGTGGGTCACTAAGGGGTTAAAGTTCATCGAGTATCAGAAAAACCTCAACACCGGAATTGTCGTATTCATAACTCATTCCGGTAATAATCCGGTGTGTGTGCATAGTGCTGACTTGAACGGCTATGCCTATAGCGCAGTTAACCGGTAATTTGCGGTTACGACCGTAATGTGGTTGCTGAAAGGCAATTTGGTGGACAAATTACGTAGGCCATGATTAAATCTGCCTTTTTAGGGGTTTGTTGTTTAATTTTTAAGGTACGTATTACGATTACTTAACGTAATTGATAGGCGAGTTTAATAAGCAGTTCGGATGTACTCTGATACCTATTATGTATCTATGAGTTTTGAGGTTTTAGTAAATTTGTTGCGGGTCTTACCTGGTATTAATTGGTTTGATTAATTAATTGGGTTTATTCGTTGGATTTAGATAATTAACGAGCTGAGCACACTTGTTCGTACGCGTGAGAGATTTTCCTGCGTAAATCCCGATCCCGCAAAAATTCAGGGATAAAAAGTAGCCTTTATGTTGCTCTAAAGCTTCCTCTATCGGTCAGTGGATTTATCAAGAAAAAAAACGGTGCAGCCGTTCCAGAGATTTGTCCGGACAAAAAGAAAGACAGAATTCGACATATTTTTATGGATTTAGCCCTATAAATGTTCAATATGTGAATCGATTTTGATAACTATTTTAATATTCAAAAGCTAGTGTATAACACGTGGTTCGGTGCTTGAAAAATTTGAGAGACATCTGACGAGTAGTTTTTGAGTTATTCGTCATAATACGACGTCGACTACGTTGAGGATTTTGAAGTTTTTGGTATTAAGGTTAGGAATGTTAAATTAAAATTAGCAGATGAGCCACCTGATGGTAAGTGGTCATCGTCCATGGACACAAGCAATACCAGGGGAGTCGCCAGTGCAACGTCGCGCTGCCTTACTACCTACCTATTAGGAGAATTGGTTCTATTTTTGTCTCTCAAACATTCCTGCAATAATTATCGGTCTCTTTTGTACTACTGCACTTTTACATCTACGAAAAAGCATTCGCATGAAGAAAATACACGAGAGATACATTCTGATGACGAGTCGCGTATAGAGTACAGAAATCAGCGATCCATATCATTGCTTTCATGACAAGGCATGAATTTTCTATCGGAAACTTCTCAGATTCATTTATTCAGGCAAAGTTTTTATTACAATTTTTCTTTGAAAATATCATCTTTATTGTTTGAACATCTACATAACTACATATGTACATTACCTATATTTAAGAAAAACTATTTTTATGAATATTTTTTTTAAATATTGCGTAACAATGATTTTTATTAGTAATCCCTGTGGCTTCACTTAGGTAAGTACATAAAATCAATATTTAAGGCTTAATAGAATAATAGCTACAATAGCTTTCTTTATGAGTGTGGCTATCATATAGGTACAAAAACTTTTTTCAGATAGGTACTACGTCGCGTCTAAAGCGCGTCTAAACTAACAAAAAATATATTAGTATAGATCATAACCTGACATATTTCCCAACACAGTAATGTAAATATAGTTCACAATAGTCGATAAGCGGCGCATTACAGCTATAGTACCAAATTGCAAGCTAAATGTTGCCGAGCTAAGCTAAGCTCTACCATTCAACGAACCGCCGTGCTGACTGCATGAATACTCGAGTATTACGACTTCGCAACCGTTTATTTCTGCTTCGAGAGTACTTGATTGATGGCAGCGTAATGAGGTAGATTATGACCGCGTTACAGGTTTGTGACAATACAATATTAGCTATGGTAAATAAGATTCGATTTTTTTAATAGCAAACGAACAAATGCATTCCATAGATTTAGCATACTCTGACGTAATCATCTCAACCCATTATGGCCCACTACTGAGCACGGGTCTCTTCTCAGAATGAGAAGGTTAAGGCCATAGTCCACCACGCTGCGCGCTGGCCAAGTGCGGATTGGCGGGCTTCACACACCTTTGAGTTTTTGCGAACTCACCGGCATGCAGGTATCCTCACGATGTTTTCCTTCACTGTTTGTAACAAGTGACATTTAAATGCTTAAAAGGCACATTACTCCGAAAAGTCAGAGGTGCGTGCCCTGGGATTCGAACCCGGAGCCTCCGAATGGGAGGCCGAATTCTTAACCACTAGGCTATCACCGCTACCCGATTTGGGTAGTACCACCACCGCCCGCCAAGGTACTCAGTACCATTTCTACCGTCATAATAATTGTTTTTAAGAGCAATTGTGTTCTGGATAGGAAGGTGTGGAGCCGGTTTCACTTTTTTAGAGGCGACCATCTCAGACCTCAGGGGTAGCAACGCATTTGTGACCGAATTGGAACAAGACTCATACTAATCATTACTAACTGGACAATTACTAATATTAACTAACAGGACTAACTATCACTAACAGTCCCTATCCTCACACTTATTAACAAACTAACCAACTAATATTCTAAGGGTCAACTCACACCGAGACGAGACGCGACGCGACGCTGCGCGCAGTCTTTCAAAGAGCGGCTCAAAATAGAACTTTATTTTCTACACGAAAAGATACACATTTCATTGTGACAATTCAGAATACGTTGCTTCATGCAGCGCTGCGTCTCGTGACGCCTCGCGGCGTAGCGCGGTGCATCGCTACGCAGCCGTGCATCGTCGGTACGCGCGGCGTGCAAGATTGCCTACTTTTACGATGCATCTCGCGCCATTGAGATGCGTCTCGCGGCGACGCGCGGCGCAGCGCGAAATCACTGGCATCTTCCAGTATCGTTGCGTCGCGTCGCGTCTCGGTCTGAGCTGACCCTAACACCATCTACTAACTAGACTAACCACCCTAGTCCCTAAATTGGGTCTTGTTCTAAGTCGGTCACAATTGCCATGGGCGGCAGCGGAAGGGTGGTGCTGCATGCTCGTTTGCTACCTTAATTCCATAAAAAAAATGATGTATCTTACGCTGCCGCCTATAATTCCTGTGACCGACACTTGGCATAATTATCACGAATAGACTGGTTAATTAGTTAGCAAACGGTGTTAGAGCCTTAGTTGGTAGGTTCAATATGTAGGAACGTACTATATAAGGAGTTCTACTGAATCGTATAAATAATAGGTTTTTTATAACGAGTTACCTGATGATAAATGGTTATACCATAACGTTCTTTTTACAAAAATTCTATTTACAAAAACTAACCGACTTCAATGTTGACATAACTCAAAACTCACTCGGCAGAAGTCGCTCCAAATTATAAGGGACCACACGAAAAGCACTACGATTCGAACAAAAAAGAATTAAAATCGGAACACCCAGTTAAAAGTTAGCATAAATCAAATTCACATTATTGAGAATAACTCAAAACATGACGATCAGATGTCGCTCAAATTAAAATGCGACCACATGCTTGCATGATTGCATTAGCTTTCGAATTATCAAAATCGGTTCACCCAGTACGAAGTTATGAGGTAACACACATAAGGCAAAAAAAAAACATACAGATGAATTGATGCTAAGCAAGGCTACAACCCATTAATGACCCACTCCTCATTATTCAGGAGGCCTAGAGCATACTCCACCACGCTGCTCCAATACGGATTGGTGGAGGGGTTAGTGGCCAACCCAGTGTCGACAGTTTTTAAACCGCCCAAAGGCCTCCGACTGCTGTCTATCGATAACAACCGGGACCGACGGCTTTACGTGCCCTCCGAAGCACGGAAGCGCTCAAGAAATTTTGCCACTAGCGGTCATTTATCCAACTACCGACCGCGCCCGCTGTTGCATAACTTTGTCGATCTCTTAGGATCGATGCAGGCCGGCGGGCTATGAGCGCTTCAAATTGAAGACCACCTCCTTTTGTCCGTTAAAAATACTCAACGATGCTTGCCGACCAAAAAAGAAGTAACACATTATCTACATTTGGACCGTCGCCGTCGCGTACCAGCTAGCAGCAATAAAAAAATCCTCATTACAACCCCAATAACAAAACTCCTGTAACCTATCGAAACAAGAATACCCCAGATATTTCTGATGATTCATTTCGGGTAATTGTGCACACAACCACTACCTAAAGTCAAATAAAAATGTACACACCAATCAACTATTCATGTTCATTCGTTAGCTCGCTTTTGAATAACAAACTTTATGCTCAGGACTCAAGCGTCATTCTCGCCTGCCATTAACATTTTTGCTGCGAACATTGAAACGGGCTGGTATCCTATAAGGCTTTGTAGGATTTAAATATTTTAATCAAATACATGTTTGTGTATAGTATATACCATACGGTTACACCTGCGTCTTAACGCATTAATTAACGTGCTTATGTGGTGACTTAAGAATAAAATTAGACTTGTCAAAATTCTCAATTACTTACTGCAATTTTCATTTATTAGGAATTTAACGTTAAAAAAATTGTTATAGTGAAAATACGTTAAAAAAAGCTAAAAAATGGGAAAATGGTATTTTGGTTGAAGAACATACCTAACATAACATACCGAATCGATAGTTTGAGAGTTGATACATTTTCCACGAGACAGGAATTTCTTAGTCTAGATTACTATGTATTTATATCAAATGTAGACGTCTAACTGGGTAAGGGAGTTTGTTTGATTTGTGCTAAGCCTGTTATTACTGTGGTACTTGAGATTACCTATGTAGGCCTTAATTATTCTTTTAACGACATAGAGACCCGCTCGGCATTCGAAATTCAACTATATTTTTCTCTCTATCAAAGAATAAATAATTTCGCATTGACCCTTTATCACATCTTGCAAGTGTGACTTCTGTATACTATATTTTTAAGCCTTCAATTTTTTTTTTGTTCGAATGATTAGTTGCTGTTGGCCCTAGTGGCCTTCACAGCTTCACGCGGAAGGTTTGGGCGGGACTGGAGAGTCCACGCCGAGAAGACATGCTAATCGCACTGCGAAGTGGGGTGATAGCCCCAGTGTGACAAGCACAATGTTATATATAGTAGTACAAGGATCTTTTGGCGCGTGGCTGACGTGAGGGTGACAGAGACAGCGCCTTACATTTTGCCTTCCCTTTATGGCGCTGTCTTTGTCACCTACACGTCATCCACTCGCCAAAAGATCGTTGTAGTACTTTACTTGACTCGCTGAAAATATGAAATATCCACTCCCCGCTAAAAACAAATTTATAACGTGTGGTCACACTTCAATTTAGCTTGCAAGCAAAAGTAAGCCAACAGCAGACCTATTGGGTCAGCTCGAACATAATAATAGAATTTATAATGTAACCTTTGTATAGCTACATATAAGAACTAGCAGAAATACTCCTACCTGAAACTTTGCGAATGGTTTTCGTAGAAATGTTCATAAAGTTATACTTTTATACTGAAAATAAACCTCTACCTATAGTATAAAAGACGTGATTTCAGTATAAATTATTGGACACATTATTAATACTGTTTCAATAAGTTAACTACTCCAGACATCGTATAATATAATTTTATATTTTTTGTAGCTAATAAAAGTCCTACAACCTAATTTGTAACAAAATTTGTCAGAGACAATTTGATAAATTTTTCCTAAAACATTTCACTCCTAATGTAAATGTAGATTACAAAGTGACGCTTCGAAAGATAGGAGATAGGCAATTTGAAATTATAATCATTGGTTTTCAGGACGCTGACTGGTATAGAATACGAATATTTTACGTAAAGTGGCATCCCACGTACTAGAACGTCTAAATGTTGAGACACAAAAACGACTGAGGTTATTGTACCCAATTCTTGACATTTAACAAATTCATTGTTTCAATCCAAATTCTAGGCTTTATGGAAGTTTACTCTGATTTATTAATATTAAATATAAATATGTATAATGAGCTAAAGTGAATTAATATAATTTTTTTTGACGACATAGGTAGTAGGTATTTGACAACCCATGTAGCGCGTGAGATTCAATGCTGTATCAGCGTTTGAAGGGTTTATTAGAGTTATATTCCCAGTGAGGCGAAAAGTTAAATAATCAGTTTTTAGGGTTCCGTACCCAAAGGGTAAAACGGGACCCTATTACTGAGACTTCGCTGTCCGTCCGTCCGTCTGTCACCAGGCTGTATCTCATGAACCGTAATAGTTACACAGTTGAAATTTTCACAGATGATGTATTTCTGTTGCCGCTACAACAACAAATACTAAAAAACAGAATAAAATAAATATTTAAGTCGAAATATGGCTTCGACGCTATAGCGATAATCTTCCGCTCCAAGAGATGGCGTTGCTTGTGGCTAATATGTATTCCGATGCATTTAGTTACCTGCCGGTCCAAGAAATGGCGTTGCTTGTGGCTAATATGTAGTTCATGCTTTTAGTTACCTGTCGGTCCAAGAGATGGCGTTGCTTGTGGCTAATATGTGGCTTCTAATGTAAATGTAAATATTTAAGTGAGGCTTTCATACAAAAGGCCAGATTTTTTTGGCGTTTTATACATAATGGTACGTTACCCTTCGTGCGCGAGTCCAACTCGCACTTGGCCGGTTTTAAATTCTATTCTCGGTTTGGGTGTACGATTGGAGACAAATCTCCATGGTACCCAAGACACAGGTAAACCTAGTACAGAGCTATGAGTGTGTACCTGTTTTTATTTATCGTACTGATTATTATTCATTTCTAAATATAATATTGCTTGGCCGCAATATTAACTGTATTTTTCACATATTCGCATTGTTATATTGAAGGGAAGATGAATGCGATGTAACGCCTCGAGATATTGTAGATAGTGCCGTTTACCTTGGCGAAGCCACTTCCGTGGTACTGTATAACTTACCCATTTAAATGATTTTAACTATTTTTATTTGAATGAGCTAGTCGAGTGCTGACGAGAGTCCTGGTGTCACCGTAATAGATGGTCATCGTCTTGGTCCAAGAGCTCGCACCAAGTATGGGTAGGTATTTGAGGCAAGCTAAAAAATTGTCACATAGCTCTCCTATCATACCCCAACACAGTATTGTAGACCTGGCTGGTCAGTAGCGGGGCTTTAGCCAACCACGAATTTTTTTTCATAAAAATGTATTAGAGGCAAATACGAGTAAATTGAGACATGAGGCAAATAATATTAAGTCAATGTAATAGGTAGCAATGAATCTTCTAGACGGGGTCAATGGACTATGAGTGAATCAAAACATGTATTGATTGAGCTGAGTTGTAAATTCTCAGATGATCCATTAAAGTTTGATAGCCAGAAGGGGAATTTGAAAAGTTCGCTTGCACCTCCGATATTGATTTGTAGGTATTATAGATTTAGGCTTAGCTTTAGACTATGAATTGTGTATGTAATACGTATATATCTGTCTGATTGACCCCTTTCTGTATGTCCTTACATATCGGTACTTGGCTATACTGCGGCTACGAAATCAAAATTCTGAAAATCAAATTATTTTCAATTGTGTTATCTTTTTTATTTCAGGTTTTTACCGTTTCAGTAGTGAAATAGTAGGTATATACTTCAATCAATTTTGCGGAAAATAGGGACAAGAGGCTTCCAAGGAGATAAAAATAATCTATTCCCACTCACGCACTTACTTAAGAACGTTGTTTATTACAGGTAAATATCAAACTCAATATTTTATGAGACTTATATTTAATGTTATCAAGCTTTTATGAATATATTTCAAAAGCTTTCAACGGACCTACACACCCACCTGTATGTTATGTAGGAGTTCCATTATGAAAGATGTAATAAACATCTTTAACTAGCTGCTCCAGCAGGCGTTGTTCAGCAACATATTATTACTTATTCTTACCGCCTTACTAATGAAAATGTGTAGTAAATGCTCATCACGTATAATATTTTTGCTATGGCGGAATTCGATAGCTCTAATAATTTAGATGATCCCTTAGGATCCCTAGGCCTTTCTGAATCTTAATGTTTTACGTAATTTTAGTAATTATTCTTCGTCACATAGGTACTTCAATTTTTGCCATGGGGCCATAAAATATACCTACATACGTATTCCAAAAAATTTTGTTCTTAAGCTACCTAGGTACTCGTGTAAATCCAACAAATCAATAAACCAAATATGGCTAGTCGTTGGAGAGGTTTGCGCTCAGCAACGCTATAAGCGATTAATATTTATTAAATAGGCAAGAAAATTTTGTCCTCGATTCGCTTCGGAACGTCTGTCCTCTCACGTAGTCCCCACACTCGAAAACTCCCTAAACTGATAACTTGACGATCCGGATGGCGCAATGGTTAACACGCCGGATCGCTGTTCCGAGGGTCCTGGGTTCGAATCCCAGCGAGGCGGAAATTTGAATGATGAGTTTGAATTTCCGTTCTCGGTCTGGGTGTACCTACATAAATATGTCCTTGTCTTGTGTGTTGTCCATGGCACCCACGACACAGGTAATCCTAGTGTGGGGCTATGAGTGTGAAGCGTTATTATTATTATTATATAACGTTTTCACTTAGCCACTAGTAAAATTGAAATTTTAGAATTATGGAATGACATTTTTTTTAGGAAAGGGAATTTATTACTTTCACGCTCATTTTAGGAAATCAAGTTTTCATTCAGTCTTTACTTTGTCTTTCTGTTTGTGTTTTGTTAATAGTGTGTGAATGTGTGAGTAGGTATGCATAGGCGGGCGCGTGTGTCTGTGTGCGTGAGTGCGTGTACACAACAGTACACAAAGAGACGAATATTCTAAAAATCATTGTTTTGTCTATGTATATCATCAAGTCATAATAACTTCTATGTACAGACAGCGACCACTTACAGATTTATTGTATGTATGTTATCAGATTACCTACAGCAATCACACGACTTTGATATAAAAAGCGCGAGTTAAGCAAGTTTCGACGTGCACGATAAAACGCGTAATTCCATTTCCAAAACCGTCTCAGGGCCGTTTTATAACAAGACAGGCGTACCTGTAAAATATCCAATAAAGTCTTCTAAACCCTATTATACGCTTATTTTAAATTTACACGCCCTCGCCCCATATGATTGCGAGGCAAAGATTACTCCGAGGGAAAGATAGGGGCCCTTAATATTTTATGAAGAAATATTGGGCGATGTACGCTGAGTGGCGCAAGGGGGTAAGATTACTTTATAATATGATTTTGTTAACATACAACGTTAAGGATGCGTGGTAGTGCCTCCAGGATTTATCTTACTAATTGAGAGCTAATCATACATGTAACAGTGTACAGACTATATAGGTTTGGCATTAGAGTTACACTGATTAGGTGAAGTTGAACTACTTTGTGGATATACGTAAAAAAATTCGTAACGTAAACGCTGATGTTTCCCTGTACAGTAGTGTATAGACAAACTTGTCATAAACCCTTAAAGCTGGCATTTGTGTGGCCATGTAATGAGGTTAAAAGCGTGTGAATTCGCCGCTAGAGGCGCTAGTGGAGAGTGAGGTCTATCTGTCACTTCTCATTTGTCTCAATGTCACTTGTCACTTGTCTGAATGTCACTTGTCACTGAATATGTAAAGTGCGCCCAACTTATCTCTGAAATGGCAAGAATTGGAACTAACGCCACCATGTTAAAAAGTCATTCATAAGTACGTTGTGGTCATTCATCTGTCAGTTACTAGTGTGCAATGATTGGTCAAATGCGTCCGACAGCGCCTCTCTTCATTTCAATCTTAAGTTGAGTTTACTATATGGGCGGGCTTTGACAGCAGGACCTCACTCGCCAGTGCCGCCAACTGGTGAGCACAAAAACGGCGACCCTCATTATAACAAGTTCCAGATTGAATGCGAACAGAGTAAGTAAGTATACCTATGTTTTGTCGTTATTACCAAAAGTAGATAGTTAAAACGCGGCCTCCTATGCCTTGTCCCTACAACACTAACGCATCAACAGTTTTATATCCCGAAACGGTGTCTACGGATTGACTTCAATGAATGGGTATAGAGAAGAAAATATATTATTATACCGACGAACGTGATTATTACTTCGATGTGACAGGATAATATATTAGGTATATGATATGACATAGAAGTCCACATGATATGGAAATGTTGTAAACATGTTACATAGAAATACATATTGGAAGGCCAACTGCGGGCGTAGTAGGTAGGTGAATTGTGGCTAAATTTCTTGAGCGCTTTTGTGCTTCAAATGGCACGCGTATACTTTCCCGATTGTTACTTTTAAAAAGCAGTATATTTTTATGGAATTAAGATAGAAACGAGCATACAGCACCACCCTCCCGCTGCCGCCCACGACAACTGTGACCGACCTAGAAAAAGGCTCAATTTAGGGACTAGGATGGGTTGTCTAGTTAACTGATGAGTCCTCCGAATATCATGCTATACCTACTACTTGAAAGTAGATATAGCATGATAAAACTACTTTAAAATAGGTTACTTTACTAAAGCTTCAATACTGTATTCCAATTTGTAAAAATTGCCAATAAAATATGAAGAACAGAAACTACGAGTATACGATAGAACAAAAACATATTCTAAAACATTAAATAAATATCCATCTGAGCGAAGTCTGGAAGGGCTGCTAAAAAGTTACATAATTATATTTATATAGATCCAAATCATTGTACGTCGATACAAAGATATCGACTCACGGCATCCCATTAAAAACATGAGCGACTGAGCGACTACAAATACAAACACACATAAAACATTTCAGACAAACAACTGATGCTGGTGTTAATATCGTAAATAACAGCAATTTTTCACAACGAAATACGATTCCTTTGATTCTCGCGTTGCCACCGAAAGAAAAGGCTATTTTCTTTGCGTTATAGCTCGGCGCGATCGGAAAGCAAACTTCCGCTGGGTAAGAAATTTATGATAACATAAAAACACAAGCAAAATACATGAAAAGGAAGGAACGGTTTGGGTGGTTGTGCCACCGAAAACATGTTAGCGATTAGCGATTTAAATATTAAAGTTGATTGTAATTATTGATGCCTAAAATAAAGAATTATTATGAAACGTATTCACAGACTTAGTAGGTAAGTTTTCTGAATTATTTAAAAGAAATTTAGGCCCAATGTGAATGCTCTCGGGGCGTTTTATATATGCCGGCGATCGACAATCCTTCGATAGCGTGATTCAAGCTTCGGTGACGTCACCGTGTGACGTATGTGTGGTGTCGCCACACCAGTTATAGTAACTAAGTTTATTCCATTCAATTTATTGTCACCTACCTACTTGTTCTTATCATCACCATGGGTTGACTGGCAGAGAACTAACCGATCTAAAAATCCTAGTACCGAACCTGTATTGCTATGCATGCTATGCTATGCTGCTGTAATGTAATGTAATGTAATTTTTCGGGGGATACCCTCACAGCCTCGGTAGCGCAGTAGGCAGCGCGTAAGTCTCATAATCTTAAGGTCGTGAGTTCGATCCTCACCCGGGGCATAGTTTTGTGTAGTTTTTTTTAACAAGGTAGATCGTAGTTTTTTACTCGGCATAATCCTATTATCCTATCCTACTTCTTTGTTAAAATTTATAGAGTATTTTGAAGGGACTGTTTCCCCGAAGCGAAGCGAGGGCGGGTTTACTAGTAATACACTATTTCTTAGTAGGTAAGTATTCTGCATTATTTAAAAGAAATTTAATTATTTAAAATAAAGTAATCAATGAATTAGGTACCTATTTATAAAGGCAAAGAAAACTTAAGTGGCAATATGGGTATTCGATAGTGAGTGGCCGAGTAAGTTCTTAAGTTAAGGCTGTATTGGGCCGGCCTCTATCTACGAGTATAACGGAATGTGGTCAGTATTCTTACTGTATACTAGTATCTTAGTCAGTAGTCGTTGGTTGGCTATAAAAATAACATAAAAGACTACCGTAATAGCTATTATGCCTTAATAATGAAAAGAAAAAATAGAATTAGGTATTCATTGCACTTTTTATGGTGTTTTTAATGAATTGCATATAGCTTCAGCTTTAATGGGTAAAGGACATAATCGTTTTGTTTTGCATACTGATGTAATGGTAACTAATTGACCCAGTTAAGAAACATTTTATTAAAATAGCCGCCAAACGATTAAATTGGTCAACTAGTCGTAAGTGATCACCCTCATTTTTTTTTATGGAATTAAGATAGCAAACGAGCATGCAGTACCACCCTTCCCCTGCCGCCCATAACAACTGTGACCGACCTAGAACTAGACACAAAGGGACTAGGATGGTTAGTCCAGTTAGTAGATGGTGTTAGAATATTAGTTGGTTAGTTTGTTAATAAGTGCGAGGACAGGGTATGTTAGTGATAATTAGTCCTGTTAGTTAATGTTAGTAATAGTCCAGTTAGTTATTGTTAGTATGAGTCTTGTTCCAATTCGGTCACAGATGCGTTGCTACCCCTGAGGTCTGAGATGGTCGCCTCTAAAAAAGTGAAACCGGCTCCACAAACCTTCCTATCCGGAACACAATTGCTCTTAAGAACAATTATTATGACGGTAGGAATGGTACTGAGTACCTTGGCGGGCGGTGGTACTACCCCGGGATCATAAGGACGGATAACCAGAAAAGTTAGAAAATATGGAAATGTGGGTTTGAAGTCCGATTTGATTCTAAATTTTTATTGAACATTAAATATATAGTGATATAACTTTTAACATAAGGTCTTTTATGTTACTTCGAAATTTACAAGTACATAACATAACTCAAAAACTACTCGTGAAATGTAGACCAAAGAACAACACGACAAGCAGCAGCTTTCGATTAAATAGGTAAATATTCAATAAAATCTGGAACACTCCGTTAAAAGTTACGAAGTACCGACCATAAATTAAATACGCATTATTAAAGATAACTTAAAAACTTCTCTGTAAAAATATGGGACCAGATGACTAGCACCAGCTTTCAAATGTTTGATTACAAGGAATTGTTATCATTTCGGGTAACATGAAAAACTTCTTACCTATACTTGGGTTCACCTCTAACTCATTCGTCAATCCACACTGGACTACGCTTTAGGTCTCCCGAATAATGACGAGAGACCTGTGCTGACTAGTTTGTTTATAATATAATACATAATATGTAGGTTGAAGCCAACCAACAAAAAAATAGTTTAAGACGAAAGGAACATAACGTTACCAACCAAAGGACGAAGCAATCAATTTGTGAAATGAAAAATAACATTCAGTTAACAGATAGCTGTTGAACGTAAAATAAATTGCCAAAATGTGATACGCCAAGCGGCCCGCGTACATAGCTTCATCATATCTTTAATTAAATCTCCGCCATGAATTAAAAAACAACAATAGATCATACGATCGATTTAAAATGTGACGTAATAAACATTATTTCTCGCTGAGCAACATTTTGTCACAGGGTACGAAATTTTATCCGAAATTATATTGAAGACATAATGCGATATTAAAAATTCTATATTAAGAATTGTCTCTCACAATATGATAGAAAACAATGACCAACAATGAGAAAGTTTCTGGTTGCGATAACGATATTTTCAATTTTACACTCTGTAATGAAATTACGGCCATAACGAAACAGATGAAGTATATTTTAGTCAATATGATATTGGCATTAACCCCAGTGATATACCCCGCCTAATGTGCTGACCATAAAAGTAAATCATTATTAAAATGTTAGTCTACCCTCATTTGTTTAAACCGGCCATTTGTTCAAATGACCGCATTTATAGGTTACGTTTTTATCGGCAGATGGCCGTGCAAGATGAATCGGTCTCAATGACGACCAAAAGTAGGTTGGACGCCGAATATTCTATGAAGCGGAAGAATCGGGGAAAACTACCGCTTTTCTCAATAAAAGTATATTATGCTTGTTCTTATCGAAGTTACCAACTAAATCCTATGTAACTTTTAACTGTGTGGTTGTTGAATGAAAATTTAGTTAGATCTATAAAAAAAATTAAAATTGGTGCTACGTAGGTATAATGTACATATGTTGTATCTACCATACTACAAGTTTAGTGTCATGACGTCAGTGGTTTGTTACGGGTTAAGTACTTCACAAAGCTTATGAGCAATTAATTGTTAATTTTATTGCCTTAATATTTTTATTTCACTTATTATTGTTATTGATATTATTTACTTTTTGTGAAGCTTATTACTTTTGAGGTGTGAGGAGCTTCATTAATTTTTAGGGTTCCGTACCCAAAGGGTAAAACGGGACCCTATTACTGAGACTTCGCTGTCCGTCCGTCCGTCTGTCACCAGGCTGTATCTCATGAACCGTAATAGTTACACAGTTGAAATTTTCACAGATGGTGTATTTCTGTTGCCGCTACAACAACAAATACTAAAACTCTGAATAAATTAAATATTTAAGTCGAAATATGGCTTCGACGCTTCAGCGATAAATTAGTTACCTTTCGGTCCAAGAGATGGGCGTTGCTTGTGGCTACAAAAAACTAAAGTAAATATTTAAGTGAGGCTTTCATACAACAGACCAGATTTTTTGGCGTTTTTATACATAATGGTACGGAACCCTTCGTGCGCGAGTCCAACTCGCACTTGGCCGATTTTTTAATCCAAGCAGACCTCCATTGCTCGTGTTGCACCTTGCTAAAGAACTGAAGATGTAACGGTACTTTGTCCACTTTTCAGAGATCAGGTTCTCAGAGAGAGATTACTGATCTCCATGGAAGACGGTATCTGCTTACCATCAGATGGCTTGTCCGCTCATTTGTAGACTATAACTCTGTAAGTCATCAACTTTCTTCTCTCTACCACTTATATGCAGACGATTTTCAAATCTACCAGCAAGCATCGTTAAGCGAATTACCTCTTGCGATTGCATCCATTAATGCCGATCTCAGTCATATAAACAACTGGAGTAAAAGCTTTGGACTAAATTTAAATCCAAGTAAATCCCAGGCTATTATCATAGGAAGCTCGCGTATGATTTCCAAAATTACATGGTCCCATCTGCCCGTTGTTTCGCTTGACAGTGTGATTATCCCTTACTCTACTAAGGTTAAGAACCTGGGAATTTACATGGACCAACATCTCTCCTGGGCGCCGCAGCTCGCTGAAGTTAGCAGGAAACTGTTTGCTGCAGTAAGCTCTCTCAGGAGGCTTAAAAATGTCCTACCCATTCCAACTAAAATTTCGCTTTCTCAGTCACTGCTTCTACCTATCCTTGACTATGCCGATGTGTGCTATCTCGATATCACTGAAGAGCAACTTAACAAACTTGAGCGCCTACAAAATCTATGTATACGGTTTATTTTTGGACTTCGAAAATATGACCACATATCTGAATTTCGCACTAAACTCAAGTGGCTCCCAATCCGCTTTCGCCGTAATGCTCACATTCTCACTCTTCTTTACAATATCTTATTTGATCCAAAATATCCTCCGTACCTTAAACAAAACTTTAAATTTCTCTACTCAACTCACGACAGATCACTCCGTTCCTCCAATAACCTCATCCTTTGCACTCCTTCTCACTCGACATCCTTCTTTCAAAATTCCTTCACAGTCACTGCTGTCCACCTATGGAACTCCCTACCTCAACCAATCCGTCTTGCTGGCACTTTAAACTCCTTTAAAAAATTACTGAAAGATCACTATCTACAACTTTGTCACTAGAACTGTTCCAACTTCCCTCAACCCTCCTTGCTTTTCGCTATCGTTTAGTTACCCCATACAGCCATTCATAATAATATTATACAATTATATATTTTTGCATTGTTATTATTATTATTAACTGTGAATTCAATGTCTCCTTCATTAGTCATAAATCTTTTAGCTTGGTACACCCTGCCCCCTTTCGCTATATTTACCGTCTTTTTCTTCTTACCCTAAGGTTGTCTGGAAGAAATCGCTTTTTAGCGATAAGACCGCCTTTTGTATCACATTTTGTACAACTGTCTTATTCTGTAATGTTATGTTGCTTTGGTGTACAATAAAGCGTATATTATTATTATTATTATTACTATAATAAATACATGTATGTTTATGGAATTGGAGCAGCAATTATCTATATCTTCTATCTATTCTATACATAATTATAATAAAACTGTAACTGATCGTATGTTTGTGTACGCTTAGCTCGGAAAAGATTGAACGGGTTTTTATGGGACTTCCACTGAAAGATAGAGGAGGTTGTGGCGCAACATATAGGCTGCTTTTTATCCTGGAGTTCCCCCGGGATCGCGATTCACGCGGGAAAAACTCCTATGTACGAACGAAGTCGCGGGCGACAGCTAGTTACAAATATGACTAACACAGAACAAGACTCAAGTCAGTATTAAGATAAGACCAGTTCAAAGAGTATTAGAATGTTATTTGGTTAGTTCGTTTAAATAAAAAAAAACTATCTGATATTTTGTGTAGAGATTCCTCATTACGTACCGGAAGTTTTATGTCGCCGCCGTTTTTGATGTCTAACTTATAAGATGGCGAATGATTGATGATGTTAATACGCGTAATTTTGACGACGACACGTCATTCTTGCATTACGAGTTGACGTGAGAAGTTCCTTGGAAATTTTTGGCGGTAATAATCTTCCGCTTTTAATATACTAATTAATATCTTTTAAATACTCGTACTTTGTCATTATTGACACGCTACATTTTGAAAGAATAATTAAGATCATTAAAATTATTACATTGAATATAATTGTTTTACACGTTTGTTTAACTCTTGTTAAACTTAGGTTAAGTGTAGAGATTAACTTTACAACGATATTTTTGTTTTGTCAACAGCAAGCTGGCTCCGCAAATAGTGAATTCTATATCATGTAGGTAGATTTGTTTCGGGAACGCGTCGAGGTCTATTTAAAAAATAAAATACAATTTAATGAAGACAAGACCTATTTAATTGGCAGTTAACAATCGACTGAGGTCTTACAATAATATCTTAATATAGCTTATACTACCTAAGTACAAGAATGCAACGTCAGGTGTCTTCTTCCTAGAACAGAGATTGCCTATTATACACTAAAGACGGACTGGGGGGCCGATGTTGGTGGTACATATTATGTAACTAGGTAAGTTAAAATTACAAATTAATGTTACATAACTTCTTCTGTACATGCACGTAAACAAGCCTTTTTTATAAATTCAAAATTGGAACGAAGTTCCATTCATTCTGTTCAAAGCATTCCATTTTTGAATGACAAAAATTAGAAAAAAAACATCAAACGAATATGTTGCCTTCTCATACTTTGCGACGGTCCGAAGCCAAATAACGTATTCATCATGTTTCAAAATACCTTTTGCGGTATTCTTTTGAGAACAAAAAACATTACAATGACGTCAAACAAGGGACGGAGGGACTGGTCGCTCGAAAACAGGAACCGGATGGGATTTGTTCTATCGCGGTCAAGTTAAGAGTAATCCGGCTTATACTCGTGTATGGACGGGTATGTAATAGTTATAATCTTTTTTGTGATAATCTATACTTATAATAAATCTGTAGAGAGGTCAATTCTGTACATTAAATATATTTCCAAAATAACTATCAGGGGGTGATTAGGGATCGATACTGATGCCAAAAATGCAATCAGTAAAATTTTTGTCTGTCTGTCTGTCTGTCTGTCGGATGTATAACCGTTATAGAAACAAAAACTACTCGACGGATTTTAACGAAACTTGGTACAATTATTTTTCATACTCCCGCGCTGGTTATAGTATACTTTTCATCACGCTACAATCAATAGGAGCAGAGCAGTGAAGGGAAATGTTGGGGAAACGGGAGAAGTTACTCCATTTTTTAAGCTTCCGTCGCGTGTGCAACCTTAATGGTTAAAGCTACACAGAAATCATGTATGACGGAAATGTTCTCCTTAAAACTATATAAAAAATCCTTCAGATATTCCACGACAGCATATGTCTATCTTTTATGGTTGACTCACAATAACACGTGTAACTCACGATAGCTTAGCAGTTCGAAGCTTTCTGATTAAGTATACCTATATTTTATCTACTCTTACGTTTATGACACTTAAGTGGGTGAAATAAAGGGGTGAAGTTTAAACGAAATTCACGCGGGCGAAGCCGCTGGCAAAAGCTAGTATATTATACAAAGATTACACAAGTAGAAATTAATTTATCTGATTTTTAGGGTTCCGTACCCAAAGGGTAAAACGGGACCCTATTACTGAGACTTCGCTGTCCGTCCGTCCGTCCGTCCGTCCGTCCGTCCGTCTGTCACCAGGCTGTATCTCATGAACCGCAATAGTTACACAGCTGAAATTTTCACAGATGATGTATTTCTGTTGCCGCTACAACAACAAATACTAAAAAACAGAATAAAATAAATATTTAAGTTAATAAATAATATTTTCGACGCCTCAGCGATATTAGTTACCTTACGGTCGAAGAGATGGCGTTGCTTGTGGCTAATATGTAGTCCATGCTTTTAGTTACCAGTCGGTCCAAGAGATGGCGTTGCTTGTGGCTAATATGTGGTTACAAAAACTCAAGTAAATATTTAAGTGAGGTTTTCATACAAAAGGCCAGATTTTTTTGGCGTTTTATACATAATGGTACGGAACCCTTCGTGCGCGAGTCCAACTCGTACTTGGCCGGTTTATTTGTTAAGTATTGACATTGAAGTTTTTTGAAAATCTTTAAATCTTTATACTTATTAAAACTAACACTAATAAAAATGAAATTTTGTCGGTCCTTGTTTATGCTGCCTTTTCACGCTGGCTGAATAGATTTTCATGAATTTTTGCATGAACATAATACTTATGACACCAAAGAAAGGCCATGAAAAGGATTGAAGTTCCATCCACATGTATTGCCACTAACTTGCAAAATGTGGAATGAGCTTCCTTCTGAGGTATTTTTGGAGCGCTATGACATGGAGTTCTTCGAAAAAGTTGTAAAAAGAACTTCAGGGCCAGCGTTGCACTGGTGATTACCCTGGTGTTACTCGTGTCTATAGGCGATGATGACCACGAATATGGTCGATGGTGTCGATACCATCGGGTTGTTCGTCTGCTTTTACGTCTGCATTACAGACTGCTACTTCTGATTACCTACTTAAAAAAAAAACTAAAAAACATTAGGTCCACAGCTAAAATAAATATACCGAAGCATTTTAAATGAACACAGCATTTCTTTAATTGTAACTCATTCATTTTACAAATTCAGATCATTATCAGGGGACGTTTCAACGTTTTCCAGCAAAAGTCCGCATAAGCTCTTAATGATCCAATTTGTAGCGCATTTCGCAGCGAATGTCTTCGGAGGATCTCAGTTTATATTGGTTAAGTACTTTTAACGTAACGAATGATGTTACAACATTATAAATTAAACTAAATGTATTAACAATTTATCAAGTTGATTTCAACACAACAATGGGCCACTACTACACATGGGTTTTTCTGCATCATTGAAAAGGTTTGGACTCTATTATATTCCACCACACTACTCCAGTGCGAATTGGTCGAGGAGTTAGTTGCTAACGCAAGTGTCAGAAGTTGTCATGCCGTCTGAAGGCCTTAGAAATGACTCAACGACTGATATCTATCGAAGTATCAAACAACCAGGACCGACGGTTTAACGTGCTCTATGAAGTCCGCAGCGTTCGAGAAAATTTTGCTACTAGAGGTTAGTCATTCAACCACTGATCGCGCCCGCAGTAGCTTCAATTTGTCGATGACTTAATTAAATCAAATCTCAAGTGGCTAAATCTCTTAATGCCCCCCTACTGAGCAGGGTTCTCTCTTATTGAGGAGGACTAGAGCATACTTCACCACGCTGCTCTAGTTTGTATTGGTGGAGGGGTTAGTGGCCAACCCAGTATCGTAAGTTTTCAAGCCACCCTAAGGCCTTCCGATATGGCTCAACGACTGCTAACTATTGATAACGACGACTTTACGTGGCCCCCGAAGCACGGAAGCGCTCAAGAAAATTTTGCGGTCACCGATCCAAATACTGACCGCGCCCGTAGTTGCTTAACTTTGCCCATCACATCCGCCGGGCTATGAGCGCTTCAAATCTCAAGTATTAGAAAATTTCAGTGAAATGCTACGTGAAGTGAAATGATTTCACTTCGCTTGAACCTTTTTGTTATAGGAATAGCTGAAAATTGAACAGACAATGACCCATGGGTATTAAGAGGTCACTATAATTATATATTATGTTCCACGAAAGGCATCAAATGCAAATCCTAGCCTTTTGAGTCTTATTCTACACCTATTGATCATAGTTGTCATGAGCGGCAGTGAAAGGGTGGTACTGCATGCTCGTTTGCTATCTTCATTCCATGGATTTTGGCTTAGGAAACACATAAGGAAAGTTGAAACTTACCAAAACTTGTAATATTGTTGCTGATGCTTTGTCGGCCAAGAAAGAACACAGAAGTATTTTCTCATATTTCTATTGGCGCCGTAACTTCATTATGTATGGTTAAAATCGACGACCCGTATGACGTAACGGTCACCTTGCCGGAACGTCATTTGAAGGGTCGGCGGGTTCGATTCCCAACGAGGTGGAAATTTGAATAATGAGTTTGGATTTCTGTACCCGCTTTGACCATCGATTACTGTGCTTAGACGTGTGATGTGGTATTGCTATGAATACTATGCACATGCCATATTTCCATGACGTGACGTTTGAAATGTGGGCGTTTATAATGTCAAAGTGAAACTCTTTGACCGAATTATGTTCGAATTTAAAGCACCTAGCGGGCCTCTGTCGTCAGTCAGTCAGTCGTCAGTCTGGACGTCAGTCGCCGAGAAATATGAAATTGCCACTCCCTACTAAAAACAAATTTATTACGTGTGCCCCCAATTCAATTTAGCTTGTAGGACAAATTTACTTAAGGCATTTTAAATTTTTGCATTTAATATACAATAAACCTTATCCGCGGCGGATGCAATTAAAACGAATTCAATATCGAACGTAAATGGAGTATGGTTTATTTCATTACTTTAAATACTTTTCATCCCACATTCAACATCGAGGGATTCAAAGTACGTCACGAAAAGATCGGCGCACTTATTTCAAAAAGTGCGCGGAAAAGATCTTTTCGCGCGGAAAAGATTTAAATAAAGAGGACGAAAAACTCATTCCCGCCCGCTAAAAGTTTCTTATAGAAAACACCAACTTTGGGCGCACTTAAAGGAGAACCAAGTCGTCTTTTTCGAATAGGTGGGATGAAAAATAGATACACTAAAATAGGTAGGCGTACTCTATATTACTAATAGACGACGCTAAACTTTACTATACTAGTGCTTGTAACACGGAAAGAGCAAAAATACCTTTTTAAAAATCCTACTAATATTATAAATGCGAAAGTTTGTAAGGATGTATGTGTGTGTGTGTGTGTTGGTTTGTTACTCTTTCACACAAAAACTACTGAACGGATTTTCATGAAACTTTGCAGTAATACATCTGAGACATCGGAATAACATAATTTGTTAAAATTTATAGAGATTTTTGAAGGGACTGGTTTCCCGAAGCGAAGCGAGGGCGGATTTACTAGTCTTAAATAAATATTACTCTTTTTTATAAGTCCGTACCTACTCTTTATATTTTACCAATGAGATAAACTCTGTTTGTTTTAATAAAAGTTTGCAACCCTAGGATGAGAGCAAGTCAAAACGCTTCCGCGTAAAATCCTTACCGATCTCTGGCCATACCGTAAGGATTACGTCAAACGCAGCGGCTGACTCGCCGCATCTGGAACGTTTTCGACATTGTTTACTTTTTTCCGCTTTTCCGACATAATCCGCGCAATACCTGCTTTTAGCTCTTTCAGGATATGAAATAATACCTGTGTGCAATGCAGAACGTTTTAAGATGTAAAATTCTTTCGTACTCTCCAAAATATTAGAGCTCTTTTGAAATGGATTTTGAAATTGAATTCTCAAGACTTCTACGCGTAAAAGAGACTAAATATTGACTGAATGAAAAATACTTAATGTATTGCAATTTTTATTACTGCTTTAATTTGGTCCTACTATTTGATAAATAAAATTACTTTTAAGTCCAGTTATGAAACTGAGTATTTAATTTAACATCTAATTGTAAATTTTCAATAAAAATGCTTATTAAATACGAGTAGGTACCTTTTGGTTTTATCAACATTACTTATAGTGTTCTGAGGAATTTTAAATAAGGATTTGCTTTTGGCAATAACTTTGATTAGTGTTAATGTACGCTTCTTTACATTTCTTCTTTACATTCATATACTGTTTTCAATAAGAATTATCATAAATTCTATGGCTGTATTCTTTAGGACGATCACAAACGAAGCGCCCGTTCCGCGTTGAATATTTTTTCCGCTTTTCAAACTTAATCTGACTAATACCAGGTTTGTAGCTTCCTGGTATAAAATAATTTTCACCGAGGCGCTCTGAAAATTAATTTTAATGAGCGTGAAGTTGAACGTCAACAAAATTCTGAATATCACTCGTTTCTGGTTACGTAAGCGCACTGAACGAGCCAGCTGTCGCTTTCTTATAAATTTGCCTAATTAAAACGGTATTCCGAGATGTATTTAATGAATTGTGGTAAACATACACCAATATGGACTATAATACTGGTTGAAAATGTATGTAAATTGTAGGGTTGGAATTGTCGACGTAAGTAATTAACGATGAATAGAAATTGATGTAGATGTTTAATAGGTGTTCTCGATACAGACAATATGGTTCAATAATATTTGGAACATAATTGTTGTAACTATCGTGTATACCTAAATGTTATGAACAACAAACAATTTGTACACTTATCCTTCGCAATTATACATGAGTTGCGGAGAATACGGAACACTCCCCGTTAAAATATTACCTGTGCAATATTGTGCATATAGTTCATTTTGCCTTATAAGCAACATTTACTTACGGCATTTTGAATTATCATCGTCAATTTGTAGTGCACTTTAATCGCAGCAGCGGAAAGTTGGTATTTGTGTGAGTTACAATGATGGCATGGGAAACAACGTATCACTAACACTCAAGACAAACATTTATTTGTCCCATAAAAATCTGCTCCGGCCGAGAATCTAACCCAGGACCTATTGCTTCGTAGACAGGGTAAATACCAAATGGGCTTCGAAGTTGGAATAAAACTCTTCGTAAAATATAAAGAGACAAAATAGTAAGTGGGCCAATTCTTATCTTATTTGGCAGCCAAGTTGAAGATGGTGAACGTAGACTGTATTTTCTTGAACTGATGAAAAATATGGTACTTATTAGCACTTAATGTTAAAAGCTTTTTAGCATTATAAATTACAAATTTATTAATATCTCTTACCATCAGGTGACCTGTCTGCTAATTTGGCTGCGTAGACCCAATGATCCTATCCTTCCTACTAATATTATAAATGCGAAAGTTTGTAAGGATGTATGTGAGTGAGTGAGTGTGTGTGTGGGTTTGTTACTCTTTCACGCAAAAACTACTGAACGGATTTTCATGAAACTTTGCAGTAATATAGCTTTTTGAAGGGACTGGTTTCCCGAAGCGAAGCGAGGGCGGATTTACTAGTATTAGAATAAAAGTTTGTCATCGTTGGTGCAGGCCATAAAGAAATATTAATACAGTAGATCCATATTTCTATTTACCAGACAAAAGGAAGTGGATTGTTTACCTAAAAGTTACTGTATTCATATGTCAAAATTCCTTTAAATAAATGAAAATGTATTATTGTGGATGTCTTTGAACCTTGAATCAGTGGTAAGACTAAATACCCACTAGATATCTCTTGATGGAGCCATCAAAGGAGTTGTGTTTTGGCTGATGTCATAAAAGCCAGTATTTTAATTTATAACAAACCTGTAGGCAATATTCAGAGAAGAATTTGTTATGTAGAGAAGGTTACCTGTAATTAAAGAACAAAACAAATTATTCAGTGAAAAACAATATAGTGACAAACATTGCTTCGAAGTGGCTCAAAATTATTGTTCACGAGTGAGTAACCTTGATAGCCTCTTTCTTTTTCCTTCTTTTTGGCGGATAGTACAGCAGTGACTTCTTGCTAATAAAAAAAAATATTATGTTAATTTTTATTGATTAAAAGTAGTTTTTAAGCGAACATTCGATAAATCACTTGATATTTAGTCACCTTTGCCTTGCACATTACCTAACACTGTGAGAAATCGCTGGACCCGTATTTATACAAAACAAACTACTTTTGACATAGTAGTTAACAGCCCACATCAAAGCGCAAACAACTCAAACAGAACTGCAGTTTTCTATAAACTCGGTCACACTACTGGGTCTCGGAGGGATAACTTTTATTGATACGAATATAGTGCGTATCGTTTTCAGATTGCAATAGAAGAGGATATCTGAATAGTAAAAAAGTTATTAATAGTTAGAAAAAACTAATAATCGATTAGTAAAAATCGATTAGTAGAAATAACTAGAAAATAACCAGTTGGATATCGCTCAAACGTATATGGGACCAGCCGTAAAGATTTTGAATTAAAAAAGAATTATCAAAATCAACAATATATTGGATGATTCAATTTATAGATAACATTATTAATGTTTTAAGTAGGGCATTCTTATAAATAAGTTACCTACACAGGTATCTTGTTGGTGTGACATAATATACAACGTGGTTACCACCATACAACAATAAATTTAATTTTATTGTACCTTATGATTACCTAAGCCCCCAAAAAAATTTTGAATCAAATACCCCTCCTATACTTTAGCCACAGCAATTGTTTTTTCAATATTCAAAATTTCAACACGCTGTATCTATTTATTATTGTAAGGGTGCTTTTCCACCAGAGATGTGCTATGTTACGTTGCTAAGAATGCGTTTGAGATCTACCAATCACATACATTAGCCCGCCTAGCAACCGCCTGAGGGCTGAATCTGATTGGTGGATGGCAAACACATCCTTAGCAACGTAGCATAGCACATCTCTGGTGGAAAGGCACCCTAATAGCAGAAGATTGTTGCCGCTCTTGTCAAAAGTGAGTGACCGATGTTTAGATAGGCTGTTCTATTTCTTCCTGTATTTTTTTAGTTTATTTGAAAAAAACATTTTTGTAAATAAGATGTTAGGAGTTTTTTACTACCTAAATGCAATATATTCCTTGCATGAAGCAGGGCTCGTGGTTTCATTTATTGTTGAATGGTGGTATACGCCTTGTATAAATAATAGTTCCTTTGTCGCCAATAGAATGGACAACATAAAATGGTACTGGACTGACCACAATATATTATATTAAGAAGGATCTATAACTACTGGGAAGAAAGGTCCTCGAGTGGAGACCCCGTCTAGGTAAGAATAGCATAGGTTCCCAATGAGGTGGACTAACGACTTGAAGAAGATAGCTAACAAACGAAAAAGCTGGAAATTTCAAGGAGGCCACTGGAGGCCTATGTCCAACAGTGGACTTAAAAGGCTGATGGATGGATGGACACCGTAACCCGAGAATATTTTTTTACATAAGCATTTGCCTCTGCCGAGAACCGAAGTTGGGACCCTTTTTGCTAGTGTTCCATTCCATTTCAACCCAAAAATAATAATCAAAGGTATAAATTTAATCAACTGAGAAATTTTCAAAGCTCTGTTTAAAAGCTGTACATTAAAAATTAATTGATGCCTGTAAATGTTGTACCTACATGTGTGGTTTTGAGGGAATCGAGGCCGAACTACTGCATAAGCATACACAAAAAAGGAAATATGGATCAAACAGAAAAACTCCTCCATTTCAAAGTTGGTTAAAAACGTTCCAAGTTTGAATATTTGAATGGCCCTGGCTGGTTCCAACTGCCATTAACGATAAATGAATCTACAACATTTTGTTGTTTGTACATTTCGTGTTTATATTCGAAACGTGTGCATGTAGTTTCGTAATAACAACTAAGTTACATACTAATATACTGATGTCGGTAATGATAACGGCATTCCAGGATTGAGCTATACAAACGTCGGACTATATACCTACCCGCATTCCATGACGTCAGGTGTATTGGGGGTATTTGTGTATTTATGGCGTATTAAGCACTATAGAAACTCACTCGATTGGAACTCGTATAAACATCCCTGACATGGCTTGACCTTATCAGATATTGCGAATCTATTGTGACATATTTTACAGGGAGAAGAAAAATATCTAGGTAAAGAGACCTTTTAGGAAACTTATTTTTTAGTGTTGAGGAATTATGTTATCCCACCAAAAACATTTTCATGTAAAGTGTTGCCAAGACGACTGCGTACGGTTTACCTTGTGAAAAAGATATCAGATCTCATGTAGAGCCAAGCTTCTGAATCTACAGCTCTAACTCTACAAACCCTAACTTCACTAACTCTATATCTCAGTAAAAATGTATGGCTTGGCTGTTTCGCTACCGTCACGAAAGCGTAACGAATGCCTTCGAATTCTTCTCACTGCTAAGCGAATATTTAGTTTATAAAGTCGAAACAGCCAAGCCATACATTTTTACTGAGATGTAGAGTTAGTGAAGTTAGGGTTTGTAGAGTTAGAGCTGTAGATTCAGAAGCTTAGCTCTACATGAGATCTGTGCCTTTATTATGAGTTGTTGTAGTAAACGTAAAGGACGTTACTATTGCAGTTAACGTTTAGAATTTGTATGAGAATTGTAGTTCAGTATCGTAACCGCTAGAGGCGCTGTACGGATTCTCATACAAATTCTAAACGATAGACGCTAGCGTGTATAGTAAACTATAGTATTAAAAACTCATAATAGAGGCACTGATATCTTTTTCACAAGGTAAACCGTACGCAGTCGTCTTGGCAACACTTTACATGAAAATGTTTTTGGTGGGATAACATAATTCCTCAACACCGTCCAATTTTCGTATCTTTCCGTGAATTTCGCATAATTTCCTTATTTAAAACTAAATTCAAAAAAACTACTTATTTTTAATTAAAAAGTAATTTTTGAAAATACAAATTACACAGTTTTGTGGTACAAAACATAAAAAAATCAAATGAAGTAAAAACCTCCTCTTGTTTGTCTTCGGAAAAAAAACTATTTCCGACTTCTAAATAAAAATCGAGAAATTGGCGAGTTACCAATGGTACCTACTTACTCTATTCCTAGTAAGAACTGTTATTATCCTGATAATACCGTACTAAAGACAAACTATATGGCTTAATCAAAGACGATGACTAAATAAGATAATAAAAACAAATCTCTCTATCATATTATTTCTTATTACACTGAGATAAATATGTTTGTTATGAACCAATATGAACAAACGAAATGTTACGAAACGGACTTCAATTACAACGAAATGTTTGAGTTACTGGTTTTATTTATAGAGACGAGGTTTCAGATAAAATTCGGTTTATTTAGTAATCGCGGGCTTATCGGTCCCTGGTCGATTAACTTAAAATGAGGAAAGTTTTGAAAGGGGACACCCTATATCATTTATTGAGAGTATGCCAACCTTCCTTGCTTGAGGTGCATTATACTGAATAACGGACGAGGCTATAGCGACAAAGATATTCGGTACACAACGGTGGTTTTGTGGATGATTTTTATGTGTACACCTTTTTCCGATTCTAAAGGTTGTTTTTGCCACGAACTTGCAAGCTGTGGAATGAGCTTCCTTCTGAAGTATTCGCAGAGCGCTTTGGCTTGAAGTTCTTCAAGGAAGGTGTAAAAAGAGTTCTCCTTCATTGCTGGCGTAGCAGTGCTACTTGCGTCAATAGGCGACGATGATTACTTACTACCTTACTACATGTAACTGGGTCAAAATATCGGTGTACAAAATACATAGCGTGAGTACCCGTATCATAATTAAATCTCCTCTGGATAATTACCAGTGTTTTATAGAGCCTTTTAAGTATGAACCGCAACGCATCGGTAACTCTTTATCTATTACTGATATTTTTCAGATGATTCGTTTGCCCGCAGATAATTTCTTGCTATTTCTTATTTATATAGAAATTTAGTTGTTACAGTCTCAAAACTTACAGTAAAAGTAGGCACTATCAGCAGAAAAGCCTGACTTGGACTGTAGAATAAATTGAGATCCTTGCACCCACTCTCTAACTACACCTGAGCAAATCCAACGGTCATCTATAAAATCTCACATACAACACGAGAGGAACAAACTCGCAGATAAATCTAAAATCACTTGGCTATAACGCGTTGAGCCAGTGCAAATCCCAAATAGGTAAACTAAATTGATGACCCATCGGTAAACGGATAGGGGATCTATCTCGAGCGCTATCAAGTTAAATTGGGATCGCCGGGGTTAGTTTTTTATTTATCTCTCATTACTTACGGACATTCGCACTGAACTATCATTGGAGTTTCTGTTTCAACGGCTCCAAATTTGCAGAGTAAGGGTTAAATTAATTTTAAAATAACTAAGTTTCACGCTGGTATTTGTTGGTATTTGTTGAGGGTTTTAAAAGCGAAGTTTGTTGACTTTGATCGTCACTGAGACAGAAATAGACAACTAGCTATTCAAATTGTAGCGATGTTATTAAATATCGTTAAAGATTTAACTAAATGTGATGTATTTGTTTAGATTACAGTATTTGTGAGGGTTGTTTATGAGCGAAGTTGGCAGAACTTGGAGTTAAAATGGAAAATGTCGAATCCCTACTAATATGATAAATGTGAAAGTAAAACTGACCGTAAGGCTTTCATGCCAAATACTATAATTACTATAAATTTTGTATTTCGACTATTAAGGCACTTGATCGTTTTCACCCCTGACAAGGTGGATTAATGACCTGATGAAGAGAGCTGGAAACCGCTCGATTCAGAAGGCTCAGGACCGGTCGGATCTGGTCGGTCTGGTGTTAAATAGGGGAGGCCTATGTTCAGCAGTGGAATTCGATAGGTTGATAGATAGATAGACCGTTTTCACGCTTAGTCCGTTGAACTGATATTGATGGGTATGTAGTGGATATGTTTCGAGACCCTAGAACCGACATAGTTTTATCCCGGTAATACAATCCCTTTAGGTAATAGGTATTCAACCAATCACAGCCGCATAGTTAAATAGCTCTCTCAGCTCTCTCAGTTTTATTGTGACATTATTGGAGCCACAGACAACAAAAGGCCTGAAGATCATCAAGCCTGTGTAGGTAACACATAATAATATATTTTTACCGCCGCGCGCCGACGCGGCGCCGTAGACAATTTAAAAGTCAAGCCCCAAATACTTACATACTTTTTCTATTTTAACCAAGAATTGACTTCTAGATAAATCCATTAGACTTAAGTTTCTGACTTTATTTTCCCTCGTTTAAAGTTTCACAATATAAAGAAACAAATAAGTGAAATCTGGGCAACAACTGTTAAACTTATTTGGAGATAAAAATTAGAGAGGACAAAAAGTATACTCACAGTTTTTATAAAAGTACAAAAGATTTAGATTAGGTCTTATTTCACGTACCTAAGCTAGACACTTTTTTCCATGTAATTGCACAAGTTTAAAGATATTACATTCTTAACAATTTCACTGAACTGAAAAATACCCGTGAGATAAGATTATAAAATCAAATTTCCAAGGCGTTTGCAGCTTTTCTCTCATAGGTCTAAAATATTTATTAAAGAAATAAATTTGAATTCAGTAGATATTTATGTTACGAGCTTTCCATGAAAATATTTTAATGTTGTAATAATATTATTTTGACGCTGGAATCACTTAAATGATAATAAACCTAATAAAATCTACTACTTGGAAATTTATGAGATAACCGATGGAGATAATAAATTATCATAGGTATACTAAAATAATTTATGTACCTACCTACTGAATTTAAATAGCTCAAGGGTTTGTTTATTTGTTTGAACGCGCTAATCCCAGGAAGTACTGGTTCGACTTGAAAAAATATTTTTTTGTTGAATAGTCGATTTATTGAGAAAGGCTTTGGGCTTTCCAACATCACCATATGACCAATAGTAGCGGATCAACAAGTTTCCTGAAGCGTAACGAGGACTAGTTAATTTTAATTGGTTTAAGCGTTCATAGCACGGCGGCATGTGTTGATCCTAAGTTATCGACCGTAACAGCGGGCGCGGTCAGTTATTGGATGGGTGACCGCTAGTAACAATTTTTTTAGCCATTTTATACTTCGGTTACCTAATTAATCCGTTGGATTGAGTAATTATCGTTGAGCCATTTTGGCATTCAAAAAGCATTAAAACACCTGACAGGTGGGTCAGCCACTAACATATCCACATTCCATATTGGTATTAATGGGTTAAAACAAAATAAGTTGATAAACATGTTTGATAAGTTACAACAAACGAAACAAAAATCACTAAGCGACACATCGTAAAACAGAATAGCATACGAAAATGTACTAAACGCCCAAGAGGTCTTGTTTATCGCTCTGACCTCATTTATAAACACGAACTACACCTTACGTTTGTTTTCTTTTATAACATTTAAATTATATTCAACTGGTATAATTATATCTATGTTTGCAGTGAAAGCCAAGGTTAAGATTCCGGAACAGTGAGGTTTGGGTTCGAATTGGATGGATTACATGGAGAGAATAGAAATGGAGATGAACGGAACGAAATGACCAGTTTTGGGTAAGGTAGGTACATATACATATATTGTAGTTTGTGTATTCAATCAAGCGTGAATAATTTTTTTTAGTTAGTCAGTTTTATCACTGAGCATCGGGTGGGTTCGTAGTCAAGGGCTAACTTATACAAGATAAAAAAAATCTTTGTTTCAAAATAAAGGAAAGCAAGGGTACTGTAGGTACCTGCTTGATGTGAATCGTCCTCAAAAAGCAATGACACTCAGTCTCAGCGACCTTACTCCACTCAGTGATGTGTTAACCGATAGCAGAACCGATAATAACATTACAAACCACAAAACACACTTTTCCGAGAAATGTGTTGCCTTTTCCTCGTAGCATATTTACCTGACTTCAAAGAAGGAGGTTCTCCATTCAACTGCTTTTTATATGTTACCTCTTAAGTTTTTGTTGGATGGACCGATTTTGATCAAACGATATTGCTCGTTGTCTAGTCCTACATAAATTGAAGCGAAGCATCTGGCGGGCCTTCTTAGGTGATCCTTAATATTGTGTATTAATTTAATTTATAATTCGTTTACTTATAACTTTTTACTGAGTGTTCCCATTTTTTTATATTCGAAAACTGGTCCTTGTATTGTGGTTCCATATTTGAGCGACATCTGGCAAGTTTTAAGTTATCTGGACTTATCAAAGTTGGAGTTAATTTTTTTTGTACAAAGTTAACATTTTAACATTTTTGTTTATATGGGTTCATTTTATGTTGAAAGTACTTTTTTAATTTTTGTCTAACTGTAACTACACTACCCATCAGATAGCCTGAATCGTCCACACTTTTATTGGCTATTTACATAAAAAATCTCGTTTTAAAGGAAATAAAACGAATTAAAAATAATTTATTTCACCATTATTCTTAAGTACTACCGCAATAAGAAGTTCGCAAGGATCTTAGAGGCTAGCATTAACAAATGGCTTCACCATTAACAAATTTGCATAACAATGCCTTCAGACAGTTTTAATATTCATATTTATAAATGAATTCTACCCGCTGGTGCGTAAAAACAAGAAGGGTGAAACAAAAACAAGTTTGGGCACGTTTTGGACATTCCCTTCCAAAATATTCGAAGCCCTGACTGTATTATCGCTGACAGACAAGGCTCATTTTAGGATGAATAGATTTACACTTCACAATACGCTTTCATCGGTGCTGTTATTAAACCTTCAAGCAATTATGGCTTTTGTTAAAATGAGAATTAATCTGCGGCGGTTTTACGTTCATCAATTTTGGTTATTGCGGCCTAAAATAGCTGTTGGGCTAGACAAAAGTGATATAATTATGTACTTATATTGTTTTTACCCTGTTGTTGATTGTTGACGTGTTGACGCGATAGGTATTAAAATTAGGTTCAGGGTAAACTATAATAATAAATAATAATAATAACGCTTCACACTCGTAGCCCCACACTAGGATTCCCTGAGTCGTGGGTGCCATGGACAACACACAAGACAAGGACATATACACCCAGACCGAGAACGGAAATTCAAACTCATCATCCAAATTTCCGCCTCGCTGGGAATTGAACCCAGGACCCTCGGAAGAGCGATCCGGCGTGTTAACCATTGCGCCATCCGGGTCGTCAAACTTAAACTTAGGAGTAACTAGCCACCGTTTAGTGATAAGCCACTAGAAATGTCTGTATCGTAAGCGAAGTGTAGGAGGACACACTTCGTGTGCCGACTTGTTCGGCAATGTTCATGCTCGTAGTGCCCTCGTCGGACGCGTGGATTACGATACGCTTATGATACGTCACCGTGTGCGTAGGGGGTTACGCTAACTATGAGAAGTTACTAGTCAGTTACAGTTTCTTTAAATATTGCATGTTCCTGCCGTAGGTGACGTTGGACAACAAAAAAGGACAAGGACCAGACCGATAACAATTCATATTTCTGCCTCCCTGGAAATCGAACCCGGAACCTTTCGAACAGCAGCCCAGCATGTAAGTTCTACTAAGCGACACGTGACGTCGGGTTGCTGCAAATATTCAAATAAGATTAACGTGTAAATAGAATGCGGTAGATGAAATTAGAAAGAGGTATTTTTTGTGGAGTGCTCCAGTAAAATATGAATGAAAACCAAATTCAATTTATAACAAAGAACAAAAATACACGCTATACTGCGTTGGAAAATATGTAAATGCCACTCCCGCTACAAACAAATTTATAGCCTGTACTCACAGTTTAAATTAGCTTGTAAGCAAAATTTGGATAGCTACAACCCATTCATATTGAGCACGAGTCTCTCGTCGTTATTGAGGAGGCCTAGAGCATACTCTACCACGCTGCTCCAGTGCGGATTGGTGGAGGGTGTAGTGGCCAACCCAGTGTCGAAAGTTTTCAAGCCGCCCGCAGGCCTCCGACACGGCTTAACGAATGCTATCTATCGATAACAACCGGGACGGACGGCTTTACGTGCCCTCCGAAGCACGGAAGCGCTCAAGATATTATGCCACTAGCGGTCACCCATCCAACTACCGACGGCGCCCGCTGTTGCTACTGTTGTTGTTGTAACTTTATCGATCACTTAGGATCGACGCAGGCTGCCGGGCTATGAGCGGTTCAAACTGTAAGCAAAATTTACTTATGACAGTTTACGTTTTCGCCGTCAATCAGAAATATACTTTAATTACAGGGGCGAAAAGCTGGCATTGGTGTGAATGCAAACGCACCGTAAAACATGTAGGTATATAGTGCAATATACCGCAAAGGCTGCACTCAGTTTGTAACTCAATCAATTTGGGTGAATAGGATTGTAATTTCAGTGGTTATTGCATAATTTCGGTGGCATTGGGAATTTCAAATTCAAATAGATGTGTCTCATTACCTATATATTTTTTTAAAATCTCAACTATATGACTAAATATAACTACACGTTTAGCTAATAATATATATTTGGACTAAAAAAATATATAAGAAACAGGATAAAATTTGGTACAATAACTAGGCAATATGCATGTTTTTAGGGTTCCGTACCCAAAGGGTAAAACGGGACCCTATTACTGAGACTTCGCTCTCCGTCCGTCCGTCCGTCTGTCACCAGGCTGTATCTCATGAACCGTAATAGTTACACAGTTGAAATTTTCACAGATGATGTATTTCTATTGCTGCTACAACAACAAATACTAAAAAACAGAATAAAATAAATATTTAAGTGGCCCCCCATACAATCGACGCGTCTGCGAGTTTAGTTACCTTTCGGTCCAAGAGATGGCGTTGTGGGTAATATGTGGCTACAATAGAACAATTAAATATTTAAGTGAGGCTTTCATACATCAGACCCTATTTTTTTGGCGTTTTCATAGGTAATGGTACGGAACCCTTCGTGCGCGAGGCCGACTCGCACTTGGCCGGTTTTTTTTAAATCACCCAATTTCTGTAATCGATGTTCGTAACTAAAAATAAACTGCTGGGAACGGGTCTCCTCAACGGGTCAGTTATAATCGATGTGGAGTATAGTTTTAGTATCTAATGGTCACAAAAATTTCATAACTGATCTTTACTAACATTAAATATACGTCAAATGTCTTTAATGTAACAAAAAGCCAATGTGGTATTTTGGTTTACGCATCCTTGACTTAACATTTAATAAATATCAGCACCAGCGGGAATCAAACCCAAGATTCCTCGCTTCACAGCATGGTTACTAACAACTAGGCTAGAAAATCTAAGAAATACTTTAACTTGATAACTTGTATTAATACTTGCCTTACGCTCTATTCATCTTAATAAAACTAAAATAGGAAATGTCTTTAGTTTTATTAAACGGAGAGACATTCTGATAAAACTAAACGGAGAAGTTGAATGGCAGTCCAATTAACGCCAAAGGAACTATGCGCATAACTACATAACGAATAGGGTTGTGAAACAAAGGCTATGATGCTACACATATTGCTTTCTTACTTATTGGCATTCAGAGAAAGATTTACTATAACTTTTTGCGAACAATTACAATTGGCACTAGATTCAGCTAAGCTAATGTTAGCCTCTTATTTACAATTAATTACTAACTAGACTATTACTAACAACTACTAATAGGACTAACTATCACAAACAATCTCTGCCTGATACCTACGCGTATCAACTAATATTTTAATACCTTCTGCTAACTGGAATAACCCTCCTAATCCATAGTCGACGACTCGATAGCTGTGTCAAGGGTCCCGGGTTCGATTCCCAGCGAGGCGGATATTTGTATGATGAGTTTCTGTTCTCGGTCTGAATTTATGTCCTGTCTTGTGTGTTGTCACACACACACATGGCACACACGACACAGGGAATCCTAGTATTAAGCTACGAGTGTTTAGCGATTTTTTATATTGTCAAGTGTTATTCTAGCATTTCTAGCTCGAATTTAACCTTAATCCCGTTAAGAAATATGCCAGAGCGCTCCGGGAATTCCCCGCAGGAACATTATGAAGTTACACTTTTATCATTGCGAACATAACATTTTAAATGCAATGATTTTTACTCGCTCCTTCCTTGTAACAAGTTAAAAAATCGGTACTTATAACGTTTACGAACCATAGTGCACGGGCAACAAATTTTATTATAAAGAAACTGAAGAATAGTGTGCATTACAGGAGTGACGATCTAAGGATGAAAGAACTTGGCGTCTAATTCGATATTTCTTTTTTCGGATTCTTTTATTATTTCAGTTCTCAGCTTGCTTTCTTGTTACGAATTTGAATTTCTCTCACATTTATGTTTTTGAAGAGACAAAGGGAAAAAATAATTGGTCTCTCTCGATAACACGTTTTATATTACAATTTTGAAAAAAATAATATTCGAAGCTTAAAAATGTACTTACAGCTTCAATCCAGATAAAGTTTTAATACATGTCACATACACATTTTAAAACATGTTGTGACCTGCGAATCAAGCGTAGACAAACAAGATAACCTAGATTAAAATTGAGGGCAGCTAGAGGTAAACAAGAAAGGTATAAACAAAAACATAAAACATTGTTATGTCAAGGACAGCGTGAATCTGCATTTTTTTTAATGAAGGCAAGGTGTCGCGCATGTAAATTAAAAATTTCCTGTTTCGCTTATAAAAACATACTTTGGTAGAAATCCACACGGGAAAATATATTTTGTGCAAAATTCTTAAAATGCAACTTAATATAAAAGTAGATGTTACATAACTATGATGTCCTTTACTGAGACAATCTAGAAGAAGCGCATAAATAATAGGGCTAGTCAGCCGACGAAGACCGGATTTTTGTTTGATTTGGAGAAAGTGAGGGAATTCGTTTACTTTGGGTCCATGATTACTGACGAAGGACTCCAATTCTACCAAATGAGACTATTACGAACTCTTGTGTACTCTCCTATATCCTGGCAATCCGAAAGATCCCAAATAAAATTAACGCCTTTAAAATGTGGTGCTGAAGGAGAATAAGGAGTTAGGACTTGGACATCAAAAAGGACCAACTCATCAATTCTCAGCCAGCTTAAAATGAAAACCAGACTTTCCACTACCTGCTATCAGAGAATAATCTCCTTTTTGCCTATATTGCACGAAGACAGTCATTCAAGTTGAGAATCTTGTTGTTGTTGGTAAATTAAATGGAACAAAATCTAAAGGCACCTACGTAATGGTAACATCTGACACTGTAAAGGGGATTATAGGCATTCCGGTTGCCGATACTCTAAGACAGACGGAGGACAGGGTGGTTTGGAAGTAGGTCGTCAGCTCCACGATTAACGCTTAGGCCGTTCTCACACAACGCTGTTTGCAAGCGCCTAGGATGTTGTCCAGGTAACGAAGCGACGCCGACGCGTCTACGATGCGTGTCCTGTCAGTGAACAAAGTCATTAGCGGCGAGTTGTGGATTGCGTCGGAGTCGCATAGGTAATACGTAGAGTAGTGAGAGACAAGGGCACGATCTTCAACCATGAAGAAGTTGATCACGAAGAAGTATAAAATGTTTTTCTATAATTTCTTCGCGTATGTTCGAGGCATAATAGAGGTTTCTCGAAGCAAAGCAGAGTCGATTAATTGTAAATAGTATCATAACTTCGTAACCCTAATGAAATAATAAATAACAATATATACAAAACATCAATTACTAACTGAGTAATGTAAGACCTTCAACATAATATCGTGTACGCAATCGGATCAAATTACCCAAATTCAGTTGAGAACAGAACCCACAGGGCTCGTATTTGTAGGGTCCTAAACTAACAGCTGACTCGCGCCCGCGGTCTAAATCCCTTTGCGGGCAATCACAAGGTCCGAGGGCTAAAGTCAATAACGGACTTACGGTTCTAAAGGAATATTGTATTAGCGTCAGTTTCGCTAAAACACTAAGTGTCAGAGCCTGAAACACTGGCATTAGGGCTTTATAATTACATCTCCGTGGGCGCTTTTCAACATAAGGTAATGATAGCGGTTTTGGTGAGAGCATTTCAGTGCCACTTGATTTAACCCTTATCTATTAACATGATTTGTTACATTTGATTATATAAAATTATAATCCTAATCATAATTATATTCCGCCTATTTATTTGTCTACCATCCTCTTTCTTGAGTTATCAAACAACTTATAGATACAGTTCCCACTAGTTTGAGAATATTGGGTTAATAAAATCCTTCATAAATAGTGTTTCTGGAATATCTTTCATATTCCATCGATTTGTTAAATATTGTTTCATGTATGATTTTAGGCTATCAGAAATTATTAATACCAATTCAAATTACATTACTTACTGAGTTATAAATGATTCCATAAATTGGTTATTAAATGCAAATGGATTCCGAGAAGTTTCGTAAATGCGATGTTGTTTTAGGATTACGCTGTAATAAACATGCTATTTTGGGTAAGTCGTCTTTAATGTGAATCAAGAATATTTTGCTTTTAATTATTTATTTAATTCTTATAATTTTTTGTTGGAAATACTTATCTTACTTCTAAGACATCGATAATATAAGATAGATATTGCTCATATTAAGTTGATCTAATATATAATGTAAATCTTGGTCTCACTAATGCAACAAGGATATCGTTTTTTTTTTAATTAATTTCAACTCATAACTGTCCCACTGCTAGGCATGTGTCTTTTGAAATGTGAGGGGTATAGATAGACCTTACTAAATAATTGTTTTAAATAAAAAATTATAAAGCAAACATAAAAAAAGTTTTTTAAAAACCTATTTAAAGATTCCTTACTTGACATAATAATATATTTCGAAATTATTTCTTTTATTTTGCACAAAATCGCGGCCACTATGTTGCCTCAACGACACCTCGGAATTCCGTCCATCCGTTTGTGCTGTGGGGTGCACCAAAGAAATGGATATACATACATACAAATAAACATACATTACGACGAAGCATTCTGACGCAGTAGGGTTAATATGACAAAATACCTGCACCATTTACATTCTATCACAATACCTACAGTTCGAACGAACATGATGCATACAGCTATAAGCAATATAAGTGATAGTACTCGCCGATGTCGATGTGACCTAGATAATGAAGACGTTCCCGCAGGAGCGAGCTGTCGGAACATGTCGGACCCAATCGAGAAATACGGATTTCCACTTATATTTCTTCGTAATAAGAAAAAAGACCCATATATACGTGTAATGTGTGAAAGTGGACTTTGTTTGGATTAGACCGGACACAATTCTATTTATATGTGACATTGTAAGTACACTTGAATTAAGTTCTTACTATTCTTACTAGTTTAGTCTAAGCGTTCATTATTACACGATTTACTAGTAGTAGAACATGTAATAAGAAGCTTTTTAGTTCGATTTAACACAGCATAACAATAAAATCACCTGCAATTTTATTATGTTCGTCAACTCAAGAGAAACAAGTGAGCACAAAGAAAGGATTTTTGAAAATGAACCCCTCCGTTCTTCCCCAGGCGTGATATAAATGAATTCCACACGGGCGAAGCCATAGGCGGAAATCTGGTAATTATATATCATACAAATAACGAGGTAGGTAAAAACATCCTGCCAACTTAGCAGCAAAATCTGGCTAAAGCAATATTATATTCACGTAGCAAGGAGTCTAGCTTCAAAGTTATGCGTTTAAAAGGATTAAATCCACCGGGACCAAGTCACAAGCAAAATTTATACGTTATACACTAACAAACCCAATGCGGAATTATCTTGCGAATTGTCAAATTGCTCGTAATTAACACTGCAGTGTTACACCTCGTAAGAAACGAATGTATAAGTAACAGTATTTTATTCGGTAATTAGAGTTCAGGGAATTGTTATAGGTACGTACAGTTTTCATATAGGCTCATGAAATATCTAAAAGTCACTGACGTATCACGAAATCTCGGAAAACGCTTAAGGTCTAAAGATGAAATTTCGCAGGGAAGTAGTTTAGGTAGTTAAGAGGCATCCGCTAAGCACGAAGATTTTTTGATATTCCATCCCGAAGAGGGTCAAAAAGCAGTTCAAAATTTGTATGAAAATCGGTCAAAAGTACTTTCTCGCTGGCCAAGCCGCGGGCAACACCTAGTACACCTATAAAGCAGGCTAGTACTACTATTTAAATTTTGTAGGTAATAATTGTTTGAACAGCAATTAGGTTAAATTACTGGACTATTACTAACAACTAGGTACTCATTATGATTAAACAATTCCTGCCCTAGTCTTCATATCTATAACGACGTAACGTTCTAATACCGTTTGCTATCTAATCTTTATATTGCTGATTTGAATCTTATTCTGTGTCGGTTACAATTTCCATAGGTGGCAGCGGGAAAATTGTTGTGCATTCTCGTTTGCTACCTTAATCCCATAAAAAATAATAAACTCTAAAAAAGAAATTAAACACTAAATAAAGAAATGTACAAGTCATATAACAACAAATAAGATGGTTCACCCCAAATAGTTCAAATAAGGTATGAAATTTCAAATGCATTGCGCCGAATAAAGTAGGCCCAATGAATATTTATAATAGGGATTCTATTTACAAATAAAATATCTGTATCAATGGTACATCAACCTTCAAGGAGGGTAGACTCTTTAAGAAACTTCCAGAAACTCTGTTACTTTGTTTGTTTTGTTATTTAGGCAAAACTCGATTCCGATATGTTTGATTTTCTCCGCGGTACGCCAAATCGACCAACCACTCCCTATTGGCGGTATATCACATTTTGCTAACAACTTTATGAACAACTTTGACAAACTTCGCGACATTTCATCTTTTTGAACAACTTTTCGAGATTACTGAGGGCGCATTCGAAAAGAACGCTGGTTACCGGCGCCGATCTGTCAGTAGGTTTGGGTCGTTTGAGTAAAAAATATCGATATATCAAAATATCGAAATTTTTTCAGATTTAATATTTATTTATTTAAAGCTCTGCTGTCTGCTCATGGATCGCATCATGTACCTATTTGACCAATCCGATTTCTTAAATTTAGAAAAAGAGTAGGTATGCAGTAGGCTATATGGGTTTAGTTTCTTTGCTTCAAACACAAACAAAAATTACAGTCTATGACCTACTTGTCTATGACAATGACAATGCTTGTTGGTTTGGTTGGTAAAGTGCCACAAACTAATCTGACCCGGTAAGAGGGGCGCTACTGTCTTGGTCTTTGTCTGACAACAGTATAACATTTGCATTAGTTGCAATTTCGGCAACCGGACCAGGTAAGTTTGTGGCACTGTATACTATGTTGATTTTTTCTTGGCTACATGTACATAAACCTGTTTTTTAATAATAAAACTGATGTCATAACAGCCAGATGTGTATTTAGGTACTTTAAAATTTCGAATATTTTGGCAATTTTTATAAATAATTGCATATTGGAAAAAAATATCGATATATCGAAATATCATATACATTTAATTTAATTTCAGATACATTTGGAAAATATCGATACGATAAATGTCGATATGTTTTTCCCATTTGCCCATCCCTGTCCCTATCTGCCAGCACGTATCGGTATAGTCTAAGATCCGAATCTAAATCGACATTCATCGGGTTGAAAAGAGAATCAAAATTATTTTATAATAAATTTCGAATATTAGAAAATATATCTATTAAAAATGGGTAGACAACAAAAATCCTGGACAGAATATAAGTATTAGTTTATACCACTCTTTAGTATTAAACAAATATTTCTTAGTATTTAAAATGATTTTTTTGTGTTTAATAAATCTGATATTCATTTATTACATATTAATAAATATTTTTAAATACTAAGAATTATTTATTAAGCACTAAAAAGTGGTCTCTAATAAATTATTTTTTAAATATTAACAAATATTTTTAACTATCAAAAAAAGTTTCTATCAGTGTGTTTGATTCTCTTATCAACCCGATGAATGTCGATTTAGATTCGGATCTTAGACTATACCGATAAGCGCTGACAGATCAGCGCCGGTAACCAGCGTTCTTTAACGTTCCGTAACGCTGGTTACCGGCGCCGATCTGCCAGTAGGTTTGGGTCGTTTGGGTAAAAAATATCGATATATCAAAATATCGATATTTTTTCAGATTTAATATTTATTTATTTAAAGCTCTGCTGTCTGCTCATGGATCGCATCATGTACCTATTTGACCAATCCGATTTCTTAAATTTAGAAAAAGAGTAGGTATGCAGTAGTCTATATGGGTTTAGTTTCTTTGCTTCAAACACAAACAAAAATTACAGTCCTACCTACTTGTCTATGACAATAACACTGCTTGTTGGTTTGGTTGGTAAAGTGCCACAAACTAATCTGACCCGGTAAGAGGGGCGCTACTGTCTTGGTCTTTGTCTGACAACAGTATAACATTTGCATTAGTTGCAATTTTGGCAACCGGACCAGGTAAGTTTGTGGCACTGTATACTATGTTGATTTTTTCTTGGCTACATGTACATAAACCTGTTTTTTAATAATAAAACTGATGTCATAACAGCCAGAGGTGTATTTTAAAATTTCGAATATTTTGGCAATTTTTATAAATAATTGCATATTGGAAAAAAATATCAATATATCGAAATATCATATACATTTAATTTAATTTCAGATACATTTGGAAAATATCGATACGATAAATGTCGATATGTTTTTCCCATTTGCCCATCCCTGTCCCTATCTGCCAGCACGTATCGGTATAGTCTAAGATCCGAATCTAAATCGACATTCATCGGGTTGATAAGAGAATCAAAATTATTTTATAATAAATTTCGAATATTAGAAAATATATTAAAAATGGGTAGACAAAAAAAATCCTGGACAGAATATAAGTATTAGTTTATTACCACTCTTTAGTATTAAACAAATATTTCTTAGTATTTAAAATGATTTTTTTGTATTTAATAAATCTGATAATTATTCATTTATTACATATTAATAAATATTTTTAAATACTAAGAAATATTTATTAAGCACTAAAAAGTGGTCTCTAATAAATTATTTGTTAAATATTAACAAATATTTTTAACTATCAAAAAAAGTTTCTATCAGTGTGTTTGATTCTCTTATCAACCCGATGAATGTCGATTTAGATTCGGATCTTAGACTATACCGATAAGCGCTGGCAGATCAGCGCCGGTAACCAGCGTTCTTTTCGAATGCGCCCTAAGACATCTTTTTTGTGTTATTTTTTATCTATTATAATAAAAATATCATAAAAGATATAAGTACATTTATACAGAGTGCTATAATCTTTTTAAATAAGTAGGTATACGTAACAGTTCCAAATTGAAAAAATATTTTAAAATCAGTTAAAAATCATTATAGTGAGACAAACTGCAGACAACAGTCAGCAATGGTAAGCCAACTTACAGAACCCTGAAAAAGATAACAAAACTTCAATCAAATAAACGACCATTTAACAAAGAACAATACGAAAAGTAAAAAACAAAGAGGCAAAAGTACGAGATAACAACATCTTTTGTGCTTCTACGTATTATAGTCATATTTTATACATTCCGTATTCAATTTATCTCTGACCCGGGCTTTATGGAAGCGAAGTTTGTTGGCTAAACTAGCTCAACTTTCGACTAGGCACTGAGACATGAAAACTTCGTAAATATGAGTTTTGTTTGCCTCGTCCCTTTTATTATACAGTTAGAAATGTACACATAAAAAAGAATTCAGAGTTTTAGAAAAAAAATATGGGAACTTTACAGGGTTACTCTTTTTTAAATATACAGTAATTGATATGAGGGTATGTGATGAGCAACGTTCATGAACATTTTAATTATATAAATAATATCATCTATATGGTACGGGAGCCGACTGTTTTTGTCATCGCGTTTGCTTCGTAAAATATCGACGTACAAAATACATATTGTGAGTACAAAATGTGTATTTTTATGATACGGGTACTCACAATCCGCTTGATGTGTAAGCTTAAAATCATTTAAGATCATTACTAATAACCATACCATATACCATACTATATACCATAACTAACTAGAATATTGCTAACATATCCTAACTGACTTGTTCTACCTATTATGTTAATGCAATAAATATTGTTAAGCGCGGCAGTGGAAGGGTGATGCTGCATTCTCGTCTGTGTTCAATCCACAAAACCGTATCTAAATCGATTCGACGACGCTAGCAGATCGGTAACAAAATTTATACCAATAATTACGTACATTACACTAATAAATTCTAGAAATGACTTTGACATAATTTGTCTAGTTCTGGCGCGGTTCCAAATTTGACACGGAACTCGTTTGTAGCATGTAGAAATTGTGGGAATGTTTTGCTGCAGTTTTTGCGTAGGGCGCAATGCACACAGGCAACTTGGTAGCGAAATCACCTAGATGTGCCCACTAAATAGCATACAAAGTACTTACTTATATCAATATTGATCGAGGTAATGTAACATTTTTTAACAAGCAACTATCTGAGCCTTCAAGGGTAGCTACGCATCTGTGACCAAATAAAAACGAGACGAGTTCTTAGTCGATGCACATGCTAACAATTACTAACTGGACTATTACTAAGAAAAACTAACACACTTAATTATTTTAATTATTTACTATGGTAATATTTTAGTACGTAAGGAATCGATAAACGAGTAGACAAGGTACTCGATCGGAAATGGTAATATAGGTATATCCATCGTTATAAAGGCATCACTCATGGTAAAAAGGCAGGTGAAAGCAAAAAGAGGAAGGGAAAATGAGAAGTAAAAGTTTCTATGAATATAAAATTTATGTTTCCGCGAACATATGCGATATAAAATCTGTAACTGTAGTCCAATTAATTGGTTAGCCCAACTAATCCGCATTGCAGTATAGATAGGTCTTTAAAGAATCAACGTATCGAGATATGTTACAAACCTTTTGCAGGTAATATTCAGAGACGAATAGATTATGAAGAGAAGGTTACCTGAAATCAAAGAACAAAATAAATTATTCAGTGAAAAACAATAAAGTGTAGAACTTGTTTAGAATTGATTTAAAATAAATAATGACCAATGAATTAGTCAGTTATTTCTTTTTTTTTTCTTGTTAAGGCAGGTTTTCGACCGTTGCGTCGGCGAGTAGCGAGCACCTACGAGCTATTTTTTCGCTCAAGAAAGGGACTTAAATATTACATTCCGTGTAAACAAAAGAGATGCATAATTATGCGAGTGGGTTCTTGCCGGTGGTGTGAACAGTTGGCGAGTATTCGCTGGCATATGCGTCTCTTACCGTACTCATAACGTAAGCTATTTACTAATCTGCCGTAAGTAGTAAGTGCAATCTGTAACTGAGAGTAGTTAAAGAAGTTCCATGTTTTCTTTCCACTTCTTCTTCCAAGAAATGATGATGTTAAAGAGACAGCATAATTTCACTTTCGAAAACGGTTTCTAAAAAAATTTGCTACGAATGAACTTCATTAAATTCATTTCCTGCGAGTACCTAGGTACTATTTTTTATGTAAGAAATAGATTTCCCGAGCGCGAATAATTCAGTAACATAACATCATAGAATATGAATAATTAGTTAACTATCTCTACAGCATAAATTGACATAATTTTCAGTCTGGCAGGTAGCCAGTCACAGTGACATACAACAGTAGAACACACGCAGCTATGTACGTGGAAAATTACTGAGACCACTAATTGTAGTTTAATGGGGGAACTCGGAGGTATAAATACAAGCTAAGCTAAAGGGGTATTTAAGCCTAATCCTTTACAGGAACTAAACATTTCTAAAGATATTTATTATCTTCTTATTTCACATTGTAATAGCACATTATTTTAAATTATTCAAAACTAGTTTATGCTTCTCCATAAAAATGTAAGGTGTAAAAGAAGATAAAAAAATGGTGTTTGTATCGTTATAATTTTACGTGTTTTCATGATAGTTTACACAAAACTTTAAACAACCTTAATTCAAAACATAAGTTGAAATGCAATGGGTATCTTTAGATTAGGAGAAAAGAACCACGTAACTGCAATAAAGCTATTTACTGACAAGTTCTAAAAGCTTACTACTTTATTGCACCTTACACCGCTTACTATTTTATTGCACCTTTCTTTTTCTAATGAGTTTCAACAACGTTATTTCAAAACATAAAGTTGAATTACAATATCGTAAGTATAAGAAAGCAGAACCTCGTAACTGTAGCAGAGTCGTTTATTGACATGTTCTTAAAGCAGTCGCCACTGACTGCTTTAATGCACATTTCTTTTTCTACAAACTCTTTAACTCGGCGGGAGGCGCACCCCATAATGCAACACGAAGTGTCGCTACCGGGTAAAAAATACCCTTGGATTTATTGTAAAAATGGGGGTTTATTATGGGTATTTCAATGAAACAAATTTTTATGTTATAATTAAATATATTTGTTACGAAAAAATGTGTAAAAAAGTATTAATCTATGAATGTAATCTTTAATTTTTTTTAATGAAATCACATCATAAAATTAAATGTTTTTTACACATGATTTATAAAATAACCAAAATTAGGCTCTAAACATAACAAAAATTAAAAAAAACGAGATCAATATCAAATTAACATAATATATTCTTACTTATAACAATAATTTTAACATTTATTAATTTGGCATTTTTTTGAAAAAAAATCATTCAAAGTGACCTCTCACCCTCCTTATATGATTTATGTCTAATCTCTGAAATGGCTGAACCGATTTTGACCGGACTTTCTCTAGCAGATAGCCGATGTAACAAGGAGTAACTTAGGCTACTTGTATTTTAGAAAAAAATAGTTTAAGAAAAAAAATGCTTCTTCCTCTGAATTGCTTTCATGCTCACTAAAATCTTCATTGTCTTCAATTTCAGAGATATCTTCTTCCTCATTACATTCTAAAAGCAGGCACTCTTCTATTTGTTCGTCACTAAGAGGAAAATAAGGCATCTTGATAGTCTAAAACAACAAAAAAACAAATGTAGACTAATAAAAATAATAAGACACAAATAGTCGCTACTGGGTAAAAAATACCCGTACGCACCTTATACATCTGTTGTGGCTGAACACCGCGAGTACACTGGCCGTTTATTCAAAATGAGGGACTGTCGCACGTTTCTCGAAAGGTACCTAAAGCGGCGCGGCACAAAATTAAGCAGAAAAATAAATATTTATGAATTTATGCACTATGTGGTAAATTTTACCCGGTAGCGCCTCCTGCCGAGTTAAACAACTTTATTTCAAAACATAAAGTTGAAATACAATATCGTTAGAGATAAGAAACGAGAACCGCATAACTGCAATAGAGCCGCGTTCTGACAAATTCTAAAGGGCCTCCATTTCCAATCGAGTGACGTAACTGCATCAGACGTGAAAAGTAAAATGGACAGCGAAATGGCGGGGAATTCGTCCGACGGAAAGGCTATACAATCGAGGACAGGCGTGAAATGGAGAATAGTGATCAGCTACAATGAAGTTTTCAGTTTGACAATATAATACATAGGTGTTCAAAACTCAATGCAATATTAGGGGATATTGTTTGTGATGGAAAAGTTATGTGAAGATTTTGTAAATTTTAAAAGTTTGTCTATAACCCTTGTATTGTATAACTATCAATAATAAATACTACGCAACTTATACTACTTTTCTCTATACTGCGGGACCCATGAATAAAACATTCAGAACGAGAACAAAAATAAACTGATCATTCAAATGTCCCAAATTTAATCCAGGATCCAATGCACAGCAATATCGTATGGTAACTGTAGCGCATATGCGAAACATTTAATCAGACTCAACGATATAACTAAATTCTTTTATAATTCACTTGAAAGATATATTACATCGTCTTGTTGAAATTACATTTTAACACATCGGTACTTTAAAATGAGATTTTCGTATGACTAAAATCCAAAGAGGTTTTTTAAAAACACTTGATTCCAAAAGGAGACCCGCCACTTTACTATGGGAATTGGTACCAAATTGTACAATAACAAAACTTTGTCAGATTTTTATCTAATTTATAAGTTCTAAGATGATATTTATTTCATTTCGCTAGCACACGGGGTTTATAAGATATACTAGTTTAAAGATTTTTTGACCTGGCAACACCGCAGGTCAAGCCACCAGGTCAAGAAACTGACAGAAGAGAGCTTACGTTGTTTTCATTTTAGTTCGATATTGAAATGTAGAAATCGACACTTGATATTTTTTTTATAAGTTTTCTAATAGGTGGTGTCCGGCTATGACATGTTGATCAGCCGTGGATTGAAACAGAGAATTATTCTATAAAACAATATATTATGACAGGTACTAAGCGTGTACCGACATGTTTGTATTGTTATGTACTTTCGACATAAAACACTGCTTCTATACTGTAAAACTTCAGTTTTATCCATACTATAAGGGCTACAATAAAGACGTCCGATTTTTCTCTCCGATAGTCGGTTCCGATAGTCTGATCAGACAATCGGAAGGCACTCGTGCCATACATTTTGTACATACACAATACACGTTCGATTCGATAGTTGACCGATTCTGTTGTCTGAATTTGTCTGATCTGACCATCGAAACCTACTACCCTACTATCCTACTATACTACCCTAAGATCACACATTTATTATTGCCTTATCTGTAGGACACGTTCAGTCCGGTTCCTCTCTCGCTCATACATTATTAGAGGTAACGGCGTTGTAGAATCTATACTTTTACATCTGTATAACAAACGCGATTAAATAAAATCGAAAAAATATCCACATGTCAAAATATCGATATTTTTTCGATATAATTATATCAAACTCTGATATTGATATTTTTAAAATATCGATATATCCATTTTTTTGCATATAGTCCTACAACGATCTTTTGGCACATGACTGCCGTGAGTGAGGGTGACAGAGACAGCGCCTCACAGTTTACCTCATAGAGATAGGAATATATGGTTTACCTTCCCTATAAGGCGCTGTCTCTGTCACCCTCACATCAGTCATGTGCCAAAAACTCATTTCATGTCGGGCACGTTCCTTTTCACGCAAACTATTACAGCGAAGATTTAAGGAAAGTAAATTGTAAAATAAAATAAAAAATACTTTCCGATGTGCTACAACTCTTATTTACGTATCATAATAAAGCAAATAAGATGACTAATAAACTCATATAAAATTTATTACTGTACATTCTGGTACCACTTTGGCGGATCTCCTTTACTTTTAAATGTCAGTAAAATTTTACTTTTAAAAGTCAGTAAGATCGATGTTTCTGGCGTATTATGTTATATGATATTGCTAGAAATAAAGGTAAAGCAAATTATTCGATAATCACCAAAAGCATTTTCTAAACTTCTATATTCTGCAAACGATTAATTGATGGATGAATTTTATGATTGATCGGACTAACTCGTACATATTTATATCCTGATACGTATATGTGAGGTGACCAAAAATGCTTCGTGGAGAAAATGTGTTGGTTAGGTTAGATATCTATACATTTTAACTACGCAACAATATATTCCATAAAAATTATATAGTTTGGATATTTTAACTGTATCCATAAAGCTTTGAATGTCTCGGAGGGCACGTAAAGTCATCCCTGTTATTATAGCAAAATAACATGTGGATAAACTTCGGGTGGCGTCAAAACTCGCAACACGTCGGTTGGCCACTAACTTCCCAACTATTTCGCTGGAGCAGCGTGGTGCAGTATGCTCTAGGCCCCCTCACCTATGGGGATATACGTGCAATGGAGGTCCATTACTGAGTTAAAACTAACCATAATATAGATAACTATTTTTTCTTCGTAAAGATAGGAACTGTAAAATTATAAGAAATACATTTTCGGCCCTTTTCAGCAAAATGAAGTACCAGCGATTTAGTTCCGCACCACCTGGCAAAGCCGGCTCTCGGCGAAGGCGTGAATTGCGCTGGCCCGGTTTCTGCCATAGCATTGCACTCTTTAATGCACTAGTATTAAGAAACGGAAAAGCAAATAAATGATTTTAAAATATTGTTACGTTTGTAAGCTTTGAAAAAATCTGTGGACTGTAAAATGTTTTTGTATATTTTCACGGAAATATTGTGATGTTTCTTGTAATTTAAAGCTCAGAATAAACTCGTGAGCAGTATTATAATTATTAGCATAATACTATTTCAATTACGTGTACGCTAAAAGCCAACTGCCTTTAGTGTACAAATACCATCCATTTTCATAAATTTTCTTGTCTGTATGTTTATCGTAATCTTTAAACCTATAAACACTTCTGCGAATGCAAATGACATGTCATTGGAGAGCAGAAGAGCCGACAATTCATATGCGATTTAGGATTGACGTGACATTATTATGAGACGTGTGTCACATGAATGATGACACAGTTCACGACAAAGGTAGGATAAAGTTAACACGTTGAGTGCGAAACGAGGCTTAAAACACCTCGTCCGTGTCTCGACGTTATAGCGGTAAGAAAAAACTTAAACTTCTCGTTCGTGCGGGAGGCATAACTTCCATCTGGTTCAGTGTAGGAAAAAGATAACTATATATCTGAGATGTGCTATTAATTCCTAGTTCTATGGTATATCAACCTTAATACCGGGTTTCTTAGACCTCGTGCCGCACTGAACTAATAAAATTCTAACGCTGTGCGGAACGAGGTTGCAAACGCCTCGTACCTCCGCGCACCTCGTACCGCACCCTACGCTAGCTTCATGCGGTTAGTGTTGTGCAACGCATTCGAAGCTTTTACAGAGAACGACTTGGATGTGGATACAGGTAATCTTCAAACATCCTAACTACTTGTTATATCGTTAATAGAAACGTGAATGTGACTTGTTGAGTAACTTTCTTCAAATAGGTTGTTAATCATGATAAATTATGGTATGTTTGTTTATTGAGTTAACTAGCGGACCCGGCAAACGGTGTTTTGCTCATCAAAATTTAATGCTTTTGCCCAATTGTACTCGACTCTTCAGTACTCTAACCAACTTTACCCAACTCTTCTCTATTCTAATCTAACCAACTTTACTCAAGTCTACCCACCATTTCCTTACTCTTAAATTAATCTACTAAGCTCGACCCTACTTTTCAGAACCCACTGCAAACAAAATAGGTACATCATCTCGAAAAGGGATCAAAGAAGAGGAGATGTGTAGGATGTTACGAAAAACTCCGCACCTAACAAGTCGTGAGGCAGACAAAAAAGTAAAGAAAATTGTCACAGAATGCACTGGTTGCAAAAAATATTATTGTTTGAACTGTTTCAATGAGAAACACCCATAAATTTTAAAAATAATATACCAATATATAAAATCGATATTTATTTTCCCATCACTAAATAATATGAAAAACTGCCATTTTTCAGTGCGGTACGAGGTACATCAGATCCCACGTTTTATTTTACCTATAGAATCTAAACTAACTTATGTAACCACGGGCGGCGGCAGATTTAGGTTCATCAATTCATTGTTAATAATAATCGCGACAAAAACCGTACAATTTGTTTTATTTGGCGCCAAAAAAAGGATTTTTGTCTCCTACGGGCGGTGGGGTTTAATATGCCTCGTGCCGCCACAATGTCTGGTTTAGGACGAGGTTTAAAACGCCTCGTAACGCAGTAATGGAAAGTACAGAAAAATCTGTGCCGCAGGGAACGTGTTAAAACAGGATACGAAGAGACGGCATAACTTTTTACAAAAAAAAATAACCGACTTCATAATTCATAATTCTTTATTCGCTTTAAATGTGGTACAGAGGGTTGTTATTAATTTTAATATAGTTCACACATTTAGCTTTAACAAGCATGCAAATTAATATTAGATACATTAAATTACATTTAAACATAATTATTTTAATTTTTAAATTTCCATTTATCACTTATAATTCCTATGTCAAAATTATATTTTAATTACAAGTCATGAGTCATAATATATTGTTAATAACAGTCACATTTATAAATTTAATTAATGTCAATTAAATCACATATCATAAAATCATGTTAATGTCAAGTTATATTTAATGTCAAGTAATAATAATAACAAAATTAAAATTCAGTGAAATTAATTCGAAATCAGAATAGGTAAAATAAAAATAAAATACTAATCAGACGTCGTCTATGTCAAAAACTACTGAATAAATTTTGATGAAAATACTGTTTCCTAACTTGAAGTAACTATACCCAACCTAAATAAAAAGAATCATCTTAATATGATTTTTATTTTTAGAGAAATTCGTGACAAACATACAAACAAACAAACATAAAATACACTTATCAAATTAAGCAAACGCGCCTAAATGGATGATCCATTTAGGCCTCCAATCGTACTCAAATATTATTCAATTCCAAAAGTATTACATACAAACATATCGAATTGTAAACCTCCTTCTTTGAAGTCAGTTAAAAACAGAAGAGTCACAATCAGTCGGGATGAATTCCGTAATCATTTAATATCCTCAAAAAGACTTCACACGTCAATTCAAAGAGAAGATTGGCTGTTGAAACAAAAGAACGTACTATCAATACCGTTCAGCAAGTCCTATGAACGAGAACGGGATAGCAAAGCAAAAGTGCATTGCGAAGAATGGAAAGCTATGGCACTCGATTTCAAAGGGAACGTGACAAGCCGACGGTTGCGTAATCTGTGGAGTATGCAGTTATTAGTATTCTTACTGGGAAGAGTGTAGTGAAAAAAGGAATACGTTCTTTTATACCGTGCTTGTATCCCTTATTATAGGTGTGGATACCTTTAACAAATAGAAAAAACTTCAAAATCGTCATGCAATAAAATTTGAAATTTAAAGTTAGTAGAAGTCAACTAAAAAAATTCGCGTCAGAAAAAATACAAACGAATTAAGGAATTCCTCTTTTTTGAAGTCAGCTAAAAGGTTATGATTTCTGTCCCTATCGTGTAAGTTCATGTCAATTTAATAAATTGACTACCATGCCGTACTTCCAAAGGATCCTGGTTTGAAGTGGACTGAGGTGTGGAGTTGTGAGTTTATAGCGTTATTCTTATTAGTTATTCCATAAGAACTTCTCATAGCAGTAGAACTTTCCAAAGGTGCTTTATCTCTTATTAAGGGGAGAAGAAAGGCGAAATAAACTCATCAGCACATCTTTTAACTAAGGTCATAAGGGTTCCTCTCCATCCAATCTAGTCTCTACGGAGACAGGTGGGTGACAACTACTTATTAATACATAAATAGGCTGACTAACATCACCCTTTTAACGTCACCCAGTCTGACATAACCCTAACATCAGGCATGTGTATGTACCCTTTTTTATTGCTGGGAAATGCATTTACGCATTCCGCTTTTGAACGGATATGCAGGACTCGTCAGCTGATGCCAAAATCCAGGACAATCCAGGTGTCCTAGAAGAGCTGAAGCTGTGCGCGCCGGGCAACAGCGTTGAGCGGCGACGACGGCCCCAACTGCTGGCATTGCCGTGCGCTCGCACCAATCTGCTGCAGCGCGCGCCGTTCACTAGAGCGCTGCACACGCTCAACTCGGTAGCTGAAAGTCTGGACTTGTTTACTTGCTCACTGAATGAGTTTGCGAGGGTCGCTAGTAATGTCATTACAAATGGAATTAATGGACAATTAATGATGTGATACTATTACTTAGGTTTGTAGATTTATCAGGGTTTATTATTTATTAGGTTTTAGGTTTATAGATCTTATTTTCTTATTTTTATTTGAGAAAAAAAATGAATAGATTGTTATTTATTGTAATTTTAATGTAAGATATGCTATTATAAGTACACTAACGTATTGGGATGCTACCTGTAATGTTAGTAGTAAGCTATGGAACAAATAAATAAATAAATAAATAAATAAATAAATAAATAAATAAATAAATAAATAAATAAATAAATAAATAAATAAATAAATAAATAAATAAATAAATAAATAAATAAATAAATAAATAAATAAATAAATAAATAAATAAATAAATAAATAAATAAATAAATAAATAAATAAATAAATAAATAAATAAATAAATAAATAAATAAATAAATAAATAAATAAATAAATAAATAAATAAATAAATAAATAAAATAAATAAAAATACCTGCTAAAACCCAGCATTTCCCTCATCGTCATATTGGAGCGTTGTGGGATCGCTTTCGCATTCTACCGCGGCGCCCCAGTTGGTACATAATGTAACGTCGCTATAATGTCGTTGTTTATTTTGGAGTCAATGATGGATCTTTCTTAATTACAAGAAGGGACGCGTGCCCTTATGAGCCCCAAGTGGATTCAACCTGTAGTATACACCGAAACAAGTGTATTTTTAATGCTATCGTATTTTCCTTGTTCATTGGAAAACCTATTTATTATGGTGGGTTATTCCACGCTAATTGGATTAAATTTATTAAAAAATTCTGCGATTTTAATTATAATACAAATGGAAATTAATGTTCGCGTTATGGGAATTAACCTTCAACGTTTTCACATTCTATTACGATATTAACGTAGAACCCCGTATTAAGTCGTAAGTGGAATATATTACCGGCTCATATTGACCATGCTTTCGGTTTAAATATGCTAATCTGATATTTTATAGTAAATATTGGACTGAATTAGTGTCACTTGGTTGTAAGTGCTCATCTTCCATGTATGGCTTCGGCCTATTAATAGTTCTCTACTGAGTACGGGTCTCTTCTTGTAATTAGGAAGCCGATAGCGTAATTCGCCTCACTGACAGTTACAGTGAAACAAATATAAGTATACAAAATATCGTGAGTAACCCGCATTATAGAAAAAATGAGTGTAATATGCGATGATAAAAGTTTAAAATCAGTTACAGTGAAGATTAGTGGCTATTCAAAGTACCCGTTTTTATGCCTCCCGAATACGTCATGGCTTACTGACTGCTACCTAACGATAAAAACCAGGACCAACGGATTTACGTATCCTTAGCAGTATGAAAATGCACAAAAAATTATGTTACTCGTAGTCACCAATACAACTAGGTATAGGCTAGGCTGCGCCCGCTGTTGCTTTACTAGTCGTTTACTTGTGTGCGTTAAATAGCGCTAAACCAGCAAATTCATACAATATAACTAACTCTTCACAAAAAACCGACTTCAACGTCGAAACTCAAGACTACTCCTCAGATGTTCTTAAACTTAAATGGGACTATAGGACCAACACCAATTTTCGAAAGAATTACCAAATCAATCAAATCCATCAGTAACACACATAAAATACCTACACCCGAATTGAGAGCCTCTTCCTTTTTTGAAATCTGTTAAAATAGTAACTGAGTTACCTATTTAGGTGTATGAAAAATATTAAGAAATTTTATTTATTGAGATGTGTATTATAAACGATTAGATAACCACTTATTTTTCAAATTTAGCTCTGTAAATCGTTCCATTTAGGTACTTCTACTTATATAAAAAGTCCTAAAAAGACTTTCGATAGTAGTATTCTTAAGGCACAGATTCCCCGAAGCGGGGCTAAGTCGGTTCCTACTTAACAACAAGATACAAATTAAGTTGATCTAATTTTATTTCAAAGTTATCGAGAGAGTTGAATGGCAACCTCTCGGCAAAGTTGAAGTCGAAAATGTCAAAGTAGTTCATTTGTTTGGGAGCTGTATCGGAAACTTTTTCGAGTTTTACCTTGTCGTCGAAGTGGGAAACTTTATAGCGAAGTATTCGGACGTATTGGACGAACGACAGTTTCTATCTAGAAATGTGCACTAAGACATGACATGACTTGGTGCTCTATATGTAGAGTCAGTAAAATTAGAGACTCGCCCTCTGCCCGAAATTTGACCTAAAATCATTCAGGAAAAGGAAAGTTTCACCTTGACACTAGGACCGTACACAATTTGAACGTCATGTGGCATAAAAGGTATAAATTTGTATAGGGTAATTTTTGTGTGTGTGTCTCAGTATGTATGTATGTATGTATGTGTGTCAGTACAAATAATTATCATTCACATCCACAACTGAGAAATAATGTTTATGTTTTACATCTCGACCAGGAATCGAACCGGAGACCATTCACTGTGTAGGCAGTTTCAATACCAACTAGGCTATGACGGCCTCAAGGCCAAAGGCCTTTTCTATTAAGAACATAAAATCTTCGTGTAACTCATCAAATAACAATGAAATCCCGAAGCTTATAATGACTTTGGTGACTTATCATGACTTGAAAATAACCAACCCAAAACAATATTTGTACCCTTTGCGAATTACCAAAAATTTTAAATTTTCTTTGCGATACAAATGTTTATTTTGCAACAGAAGAAAATTTAGGCTACGACCACAAATCTGAAGTGTAACGCGTAACTAAAAGTAGAACATAACAATTCTCGCTTCCACTTTGAACCGGCCTCACTGGAGCGGAAACGGCGCATTGTTATTTAATTTGGTTGGAAAAACGTTGAATTATAACAACAATTTAGTTTTTTAGTATCTAAAAAGTTATGGCGAGCCAGTAACTTTAGTTATCAATATAATTGAAGCTTAAAACTACTTCTATCATTGTATATAAATACTAGTAAATCCGCCCTCGCTTCGCTTCGGGAAACCAGTCCCTTCAAAAATCTCTATAAATTGTAACAAATTATGTTATTCCGATGTCTAAGCTATATTACTGCAAAGTTTCATGAAAATCCGTTCAGTAGTTTTTGCGTGAAAGAGCAACAAACACACACACACACACACTCACATACATCCTTACAAACTTTCGCATTTATAATATTAGTAGGATAAACTATTTTGACTACTAACTATACCGAAATATTAAGTGCTCTTCCCCTTTTGATTCCCTCAGTATTCTCGAACGTGGAGACTTAATTGTAAAGACCATGTCTGTTGTGAAATGTTGGTGTCGGAAACCTAGAAATAATAAAGGCCACACACTTTCTTTTCAACTGTTCGACTATTTTGGCATCAGTGTTTAAAAGTGATGATGATCACTTATTATAGGGTTCGTCTACTCTTTGTTCTGCTATTCACAGAAAAAGGAGAGATACAATGTTGGTTTTACTTGTGAAATTCCATTAGAAAAATCATAGCAGGTATTAACCCTCCATGGAAAAAACATTTTCGCGCGGCTCATTAATTCGCTTTTTTAATAGAATTAACCTCGTTTCCATCGTCATTAAAACTTCGTCAGGAATAATCATTTGACACTTTGACGGGTTTGTTATGGCGTCCAATAAAAGCGTTTTCAATGTCTTTCGGGATGAATCCATAATATTTTTCGGTGTGACCAAAATATTATTTTTTGCAGACACTTTATTAATTTCTTCGGAGAGAAATTGCAAGCTCACGTAATGAAGTAAAAATAAAGATTGAATGGAAAAACCCATTAGCAGTAATGAAAGGGCTCTGTTTGAAACAAAAGGCGTACATTACCACGATGTTCCAGCGTATTGAGGGTGGGGTCAGTGACCGATTTTTGAATTGCACGTCAGAGGACGCACCTCAAAATATTTTAATACTTATTTTGAGTAATTACATAACAACTGCTCGTGGGTAGGAAGCTTACAAGTTGCACAGTGTAGGTCACGCAATGTAATGGTATTTTCTCCTACTTGTATGTTAATGCTCGAGTCTGCATTTTCTGATGTTATATTTGGGTCTAAGCTATATCATTACTGGCATGTTTCTCGATGAGGCCGTAATTCCGTCCCGGTAGACTAAGGTTAGGTTAGGTTAGGGTTTAGGCGATAGTTTCGGCTGGTAACTTGAGAGTCAATATTCTTCTTTTCTCTTCCTACTTTATGGGCCAGTACTGCCTGTATCGACAACGGCGATCATTAGCTATCGTATGGCTATTATGATCATTTGTTAGTAGAACTAGAATTTACATAAAAAATAATAATTAAAAAGATATTGTCCTGATTCCTATCAAATGGTAAACAAAAAACGGTATATCTGCAATGTTTAAGTATAAAACGAAGTTACGGACACAAGCTAGTATGACAATAAACCCATACGTGGGCAATAAAATATACTGCCTATTAAGTTTCCAAGTTCCGAGTATATCCTTGCTTATAGCCCGAATAATTTACAGGACATTCAGGTGACGTAAGTCTGCTAAAGTGTACAAGTTCTGGGTTTAACGCTTTCAGGTATAATAAAGACGGTTTTATGGAACATATTTGTTAAGTAAACGTGTGTCTATATTGGAACTTCGGTTTGGCCATTCGAGGGAAACGAATGGATATGGGTTGATGAGAATCTGCAAAAGTTGATATATTTTTACGACAATTTTAACTAACGCTGTGGACTTGTGGTTATCGATACAAATAATAATTAACCAAAACTTGGTTAAGTAATTTGAGCGTTGAACTCCCGAACAGGGGGGAGGGGGGTTTAATGGAATCGCCGAGAATATGGAATTGCCACCCCCCGCAGAAAGAAATTTATTACGTGTGGTCACAGTTAACTTTGCCGTCAATCGACAATAAACCATAAACACATGAGCGGAAGGCTGGAATTTGAGTTGGTTGCCATTTAACCGAATTCGATATCGAACGCGAACGAAGTATGGGTTCCAATCAACATGCACCGCAGATTTTCAAAAATGATATGACTGTGTATTATTAATCAATTTTATCATTTGCTTCGGTGAAAGAAAATATCGCGATGAAATCTACACACCTGCGTGAAATATACCAATCGACTAGTATACTCTGTTTGAAATTCGTTATAACTGCATGGCACACAAATGCCAGCGTTTCGCCAATTTGATGCGATAAAGGTACATACATTTAAGATTGACGGCGCGGCGCGGCGTTGTCTAAAAATATCCTCTGTAAATTTTTCTGACAAGCTGAATTGAACTGTGAGCACATGTAATAAGTTTGATTTTGGCGGAGAGTGGCAATTCCATATGCTCGACGACTCAACTATACACTTAGCCAAAGTCAAAGGAGACCAGAGTCCAGCTGTGGAATAGTCACGGGTTGCATGCAAGATATATAGCCTTATGAAATCGTCAAATTAGCTCAGATTTTTACTAACTACTTTTTCATTTTTCCTCATGAATATTTATTGCAAATTATGACCATAATATAAAGTACTGTTAGACTGACCTTCGCCTACATATTCGTAATTGTATGAATGAAAAACTTTTACCTTCAGCAAAATTGTTGGTTCAACTTTGTTGTTACAGTGCCCCTAGTTAGTTAATGCTTCGTTGATTACGGAACAAGAACACACCAATTAGGTAAAGCCAAACTTTGGGAACATTCTTTTCAAAATACACAGAGAAAGAACTTCACTGCGGATAATTAAAGAAAAACATCGTGAGGACACAAAGAATGTAATTGATACTTTTCTGCACGTGGAAAATATAATGAGAAAAAATATTATTGGAGGCCGTTGTTAACACAAAGGAACACAAAATCATAATTTTGTGTGCGCCTATTAATGTACATTTAATTTGAAAAAACAATAATCTGTGATTGATAGATAGTTCAAAATACGCAATACGTATTTTTTATAGCCTAAGCAACAAGCAAACAGGTCTCCCGATGGTAAGTGATCACCGTCGCCCATGAGCATTGGCAACATTAAGGGTGTCACCAACGCATTGACGGCCACAGAATCGATGAATTCGCTTCTTAAACGACCCTATGTAAAAATTTAAATGAATTGTGAACATTTGTGTTTTTATAACCATTCAATAAACTAAACAATGTACACAAAACCGCATTAGAATAGCCAGTTAGGTCTGCAAACGTTCTTTAATTAGATTTTGTTCTGAAGTTAATTGGAATTGTGTGGAAGAAAATGGAATTCAATTTCTGTTGTTCATAAGAAAATAAGCTTTAATTTAACAAAAGTTTTCTTAATAAGTGTCATCGTTTGTTCCGCTGCGTATTGTTCATTTTATTTGTAACTGCACTTACGTAAAACTTTCTGGGTTGCTTAAATTAACTGCGTGACTCAGTTATCGCTAGATCTATTAATGAAAGATATGCTTTTAACGCACGCTATGGGAAAGTCGAAAAAGTATAATTAAGAGATCTGAAGGTTTTAAACGTAGTTTAGTTCAATAGTGAATTGTGTTTTACGAGAATCAAAACACTCGGATATTAAAATAACACTCTGCCAATTCACTTGTCTGACATTTTTAAAAGAGGTTATTAAAATTACTTGAATGTATGCATGAATGTATGTGATATTGTTGAATATTTGAGTATGGGGATCTGTTAAAAGCTTCTGAGCATGAGTGCTACATTTTGTATTGTTTTTGTATGTTTGTCCAATATTTTGGAAAGTCATGTCATATCGAAATGGTAACTTTTGATTTAAATCAGGTTTATTTCAACTTCGGGAACATGAGCATCCACGATATTCTAGAGAAGACGTGTTTGTTCCTTTTCAATTGACAGGCATACTTAAGTTAATTAAATTCAAAGTAGGTTAAATTCATGCGTGTATTTTTGTTGTGACCCTAATCTATGTAAATAAGAAAAATATAGGTAGAACAACTGAAAACAGCGAGTAGGTATATAGGTACTCATTTGCATTAAAAATGTGTAGTGCGATGAAATATTTTAGTTTAAATCATATTTTGTTTTCTGGTAACGTTTGCATAATACTAATACATAATGCTGACTTCGATCAATTCTGAAGAAGACAATAGCATACCTAGAATAATTTCTCTGTAACTGAAACTACCCGTACATTAAGGAACAAAAAGTCGACTGAATTAACATTTTATTAAAAAGATTTTTAAGAGAAATTATTCATGAATATAATTTCGACGATCGTCAAGGTTTCACAAGATTTTTGCTCACGTAAACTAAACGCGCGGGCGTCCTATTTATATTTATTAAACACCAACGAAAGAACTCTTTTTTTTCTATAACTTTTAACAGAAAAAATCAACTTCAACAACATGTAGTAAAATGATAACACCATTATCATAGTCGAAGTCAATTCAAACGCGTTATTAGAGATAACTCGAATACAATTCGCCACTTGTTACTCTTAATGTGAGAAGAACCAGCATTAGAACATGAAAATACTCGTCAATAATAAAATCGGTTCACCGAGTAAAAAGTTATGTGTCATAACAAACAGTCGAATTGAGAACCTATTTTTTTTAAATCGATTAAAAAGAAGATAAAAAAAATGTTAATGGAACTTAAAATCAACTAATACCTAAAATCTGAGCCGTACCTACTTTTGAAAAGTGTAATGAAGATAAACATTTATCATCAATATACCTTTTAACTACATAATTTAACGAATACCAAATTTTTTATAGCGCCGTGACAGTCCATGCAATTAGATCAAAATATAAATATAAATAATGAAAATAATGGGTATACCCCACAGTTACAATGTAATAATATTGCTAAAACATTTCGAAATGGCTGTGCAGACATGTCTTGCATAAATAATGTTTACATTATAACTGATTGCGGTGTGCCAATGAACTCTTGTGACTTTGAGCTTCGTCCCATCAACGCATGGTTCTGAAGGACGCGCGAAATAAGAAAGAATACTTATGAGATAATTCAGGGTTATACAGGGTCAGAGAGAGGACAAGAGAACAGTTGGGACTAGAAAGGGAAACAGAGAAGAAGTTATACATGCTGTTGATCTTAAACTGTAGTATGCAAGATCAAACTCATAACCTATTTATAATTTTAATACTTGTAAGTTCCGCAACTTCATATGCGTGGAGTATTCCCCGTGTAAATCCCGATCCCGGTTGCTCTATAGCCTCTTCTAGTTCTATCTTTCCATGAAAGTCCCACAAAAATCGGGGCATCCGATCTGACAGAACAACAGAGCAAACAGACAGACAGACGGGCAGATAGACAAATGTTTTAAAATCATTTGTTTGTGGTTTAGTATTGTGTAAATATTTGTATGTACTTACTTGAACTTGTTTGCCATATTGTCATTCTAACATATCTAATATATAGTATATACGTATAATACTCGTAAAAATGGTTTTTATCTGTATTTGTGTGTCCATCCATCCAACTTATGAACAAATTTGATGCAGTTTTTACAGTCGAATCGCTGAAGTTCCAACTTAAAGAATGGTGTAAGTTTCACCTTGGTACCCCGGTGCAGGACAACGTCTGCCGGCTTAGCTAGTAAACAATAAAATCTGTTTGCAATTACTTACCAACCTAACTAAGCCCTGTGATCCTAAATTCTAACTTCGTAGCGAGTACTCTAATAATAATCTAATAATACTCGGTGGTAAAGTTTGAATCTCCATAGCTTAAAACCTAATTTCGTACTTGGTATTAATATTCATTTGCAACATCCAAACCACTTAATTTACAGTAATATTAATTTCCTAATGAAAAACTACAAGAACGAACAAAGATTTATGAAATAACTTTTTACAGAAAAAAACGTCAGATGTTGCTCAAATTTATATGGAATTGTATCAAATTACAGTTTTAAAAAACAAAGTAGGTACCCGAATTGACCGAAATGACAAAACGTTCAAAGATAATAAATGTACAGGGGATTAAACCTTTTCCTTTTTTAAATCAGCTAATAAGAGCAGTTGTTATATTCAAACGCCGTCAAACAGTGAAAGTTTTTCGAAAAAAAATATTCATTCTGTTCAAAGTTTCATTTTTAATTCGCCCGATTTCTTCGCCTTGCGTTTGAACTTTCTGTCGTCTTTAATCAATCTTTTTAATTTTTCTAAGGAAATTGAATTGTGCGGCGATTGATTGTTTGAAAGTGAGTGATATAAAAGGTATTTTACAGTCTCCATGCAATTGAATATGGACTTTATTGGTCTAGTTGATTTTATTTCTTTGGTATAATCGTGGATCTTGGTTAAAGACCATTAAGTATTTTCCAGAAAAATCTAAATTAGTTTAAGCCTTAAATAAGTCCATCTGCAAATTTTCGAAACAAATATCTTTATACAAAATAATAATTATAAACTTTAAAACATATTTTTGAATATAAGTACTAACGCATTGATTTCTTAAAGAGATTAAAATATCAGTATGTAATTTTAGTCAGTATTTTTTAATTTAATATGAGCAGTTTCCGCATGGTACTGGTCATTGGTCACTTCTGTTATAGAAGATGTAAAAACTCGTACATACTCATTGATATGCAGCGGAGTTAAAGTAAATGGAATAGAGTCCAGGGCTGTCATTAATCATCAGGGAACACCAAGAGCACAGGCCTTAGTCTCAAACATAGAGTAGTTCTGATATATTATGACCTGTAATCTATTTATACATATTATAATAAAAATGTAACTGATTGTTGTCTGTATATATTATAATGGAAGGGTTTATTATATACACAGGAGAACACAAAACAATGTTTTTTTTTCACTTTTGCCGGTATGTTTGTATGTTTGTGCACGCTTATCTTAGAAACAGCTGAACGGACTACTTTTTATCGGATCGCGATCGGAATTTACGCGAAAAAAACTTCTATGCACAAACAAAGTCGCGGACAACAGTTACGACAGAATCTCCTCTTTTGAAATTGGTTAAAAATGGCTGGTTGGAATACGGCCTCCGGTATAAGGCTAAATGTTTTTTTTAATGAATTAAGATAGCAAACGAACATGCAGCACCACACTTCCGCTGCCGCCCGTAACAACTGTGACCGACCTAGAACTTCGCCATTTGTTACTCAAATTTATATGATGTGTGAAAGAAAAAAGAAGAAATTGAATTAACAGGCGCTAAATGTAGCTACATTAAATTATGTAGCCTTTACCGCGTCATAATTAATTAGTATTTGCTAACTAATTACGTTTTATATTACTAGTTAGATGCATCATTGATTCTGAAACCACACTTTATTGCGAATCCGGGATTCAATTTCACGCATAATCGGAAATTGAATCGTTAAAGGTTTCATTACATTAGATTAACTTGGCTTCCTAGAGAGGAAGTAGGAGTAGGTAGAGACTCCTACTCCATTCAATACATGGGAAAATATTCAAATCAGAGCTTTTATTACATGGTGTTTCGGTCTAGAGACGAATAGCAGAACTCAACGGATGGGAGTAATTAGACAGCGTTTTAAGTTATTTTACTTTGTATGACTTATGATAGTTGCAGGTAGCCCTTAGATGGAAAGTAAGCAAATTAAAGAAAAAAATATTTACTTAAAATATCTACATTGCTGCAAATGACTCACAGACGCGGGCAAATTATTCTAGTCATTCATGGTGCACGTGGTAAAATATCAAGGAATGAATCAAGGCACATCGTTCTTGTAATATCCAGCTTATAGTTGTCTATTCACATTCAAGTAATGAGTTAAATACGAAGATAGTGATAAGTAAGATAATAGTAAGCGTATAGTAAGCGACACACTCTTTGTTTGAAATAACCAAACAATACTCAAATTCCAAGTAGCATTCACACGCGGAACATAAAAATAAAGTTTAAATACGCGCCCAACAAAAATATAATGCTACGGCACTAACCATTAAAGATAAGCATAAACGCCGTAACCCGACCAAGTTACGTCCCATTACCGGCGAGGAACTACAGGCGAGTATATTTTTGCTCAACTATTTTAACATTGTGACTAAAACACGCTTACAGACACACAATTATTTTAAAGTCAAAATAAAGTAAACTTTGATAGACTCATACATTCGCACAATTCACTTTATGCTAGGTCGCACGTAGGTACTCGTATATGTCGCAGCCCTACAGGCAATTGGTTGAATTAGCCATTCAATTGGACGCCTAGGCATTTCATTGGACAACATAATGCAGTATATTATATAATCAGTATATCGTTTTTCTTAGCTTTAGCAATAGATTATGTAACTTTAGTTAGACTTTACTTTCAGGTTAACTCCGTAGATATTATGTAACTTTAGACAATATGTAACTTACGCATCTTAATCGTTATCAGCTTGTAGTGTGACATATCTATATAGTAACAGTGGGTAAGCCGCGAGAGATAAATTCGTTCATTGCAGCAAAAGGTTGTTCTGTCGAGAATTGTTCCGCTTTACTGGGAATTACTCTTAAGGGGGAAATGGGTAGCTACGCAATGCCGTTTTACGAAACATTTGATATTTATTTATAAGTAAGTCCGGGGACTTATTATTTTGTGTAACTTAAACTGTAGATAGAGTGGAACAAAGTTTGTAGAAGAACAGCGAAGATTGTACTTTCTTATTCTTTGACTCCGAATATGTACCAAGTGCCTCGTTGGTGTATTAAACATTTTTTTGTCTAAAGCCGACAAATGAGCAGGCCAGTTGCCTGACGGTGAGTGGTCGCCATCTAATTATGAGGTAATAAAGTACAAAATTTCTCTACATAAAACAATGCCTCTCTGTTATAAATACTGAGTCCTTCAAACTACCCTTGTTTAAAAGTATAATAAGGGGGCAATTTTTGCGTACCAAAGGGAGACTGAGGTGCGAGGTAATGCAATATTGTCTGGTATGTTCGTCGCCTTTGACACGGAAAAATTATTATTATTACCTATTATGATTTTTCTTAATTTGCAGCAACATAAGAATAAAATTTATTATTTGTTTTACTGCAAAAGTAAGTACCTAACATAAAAGATGTATAAAAGTATTTCTGTTTAAAAAATTATGCTGAGAATCTTTGGGTCATCGAATTAATTAATAAAATTGTACCAAAACTACCGAAATCATGTTATTTAAATACGAAGGGTTAAAGTCGAAATTCCGCTTGCGTTAAATATTCATCGGATAGGGTAAGAGTGCCATGTCATTGAATTTTATACAAAATCTCCCAAAAGGAAATTAGTAATTTTGTAAGATGTCAGCGGAAAGTAAACGATCATTGAGGCTTGAGGTCGACGTCACGCCTACGCGCCAGCAATACTAAGCCACTTGGTCCGTATTACGCGATAAACGACTCTATAATTAACAAAGTGTTTGCTAAATATAATAAATATAATCGTAACCCATAACTGTGCCACTGCCGGGTACAGGTCTTTTCTCTGATGAGAAGCTAAAGGCCGTAATCTACCACGCGGCCCAAGTGCGGATTGGCGGGCTTCACACACCTATGAGTTTTGCGGTCTCTCCGGCATGCAAGTTTCCTCACGATGTTCCTTCCTTCAACGTTATAGCACGTGACGTTTAATCTTTTAATTGAGAAGGCCTAGAACATACTCCACCACGCTGCTCCAGTTCGGATTTTGTGGAGAGTAGATTACAAAAAATATCCCTATGACCGTATATTCAGTATCTTTCATGTTACCAACAACTGAATTTCTAAATAGAGAACTTTTTCCTCAGATTTCTATTAGTATTCAAAGTATTCAAAGTTCACATCAATCCCAGGCTATTTTAAAAGTTTCAGAATGGTTTATAACCGTATACCTACTGCTTTATTTAAATACAATTAATAATTTGGAAGATCATTTTACAGATAAACAAATTAGTAGCAACTCTAAATATGCCGTTCTCCAACTTTTATTTGCAACTAATTAGTTATATTGAAACTACAAAGCCTAAAATAATATCTTTAATGAAAGTTGTCCTTAAAATCAACTAAAGTTTTAAAGAGGGTTTTAATTGTAGACTAAAATTATTTAGTGAATATATGTAAGAATTTTATTGTGGACTTTTAATTAGTGAACAGTAAACTGACGAGCGAACACAATATACGAAATATCATAATTCTGTATACACTATATTACTATTGTTAAGCTTTATATTGTATATTTATGCTTCTGTTTTTTGACATTCTTCTCACAAGCGACATGACGATGCGACAACCGATGGAATAACGTTGCTATGATTGTTTGTTGTTACGTATTAAGTTTCACGTCCTTTACATGAACTCAACTCCGATTCGACTCTAATTAAACTTATAGGAAAGCACTGAAATAATATATACCTTCGGACAACAACTAAGAAGTATATATATTTTAAAATTCGCGCGCAAAACGTTGGTGTACGACATTTTGTCGCATATCAGACATTTTGTCGCACGAGTATCACAGTGTGTGACGTTATAGGATGATAAGAAAGTCCGATAATGGAGTCCGGGGAGAACTTTTATGACCACAGCGGCGACGGGTTAGCTTAATAAACGCGTTAAACTTAATATACGAATAATCTAATCGGGTTTGCCAGTAAAAATAAGTAGCAGTTTGTTCTTAGCACGTGGTTAAATTTCATTGAAACACAGACATTGTATGCATTTATTAGTCGCTAGAACGGGTTTAACTAGTGCATTATTTTAAGAACTTAATAATAATAATAATAAATAGGTACTATGAATATTAATAATCTAATCGGGTTTACCAGTAAAAATAAGTACCGGTTTGTTCTGAGCAGGTGGTTAAATTTTATTGAAACATAGATATTATGTGCATTTATTACTCCTAGATCAGAAACGACAAACACGTATCTTTAACTTAAAATGTTTGTTGCAGCTGGGAATAGGACTTAGGAACCCCATACCGGGGTAAATTTTAATTAAGATGCAAGGTCGGTACATAATTTTGAATTGAAATTATGTATCTGGAATTGGGATGAATATTAAATGGAAGAAATATAAGGTACATAAAATACTATCAGTCGCGGTCAGTATGTGGTTAAGTGACCGACTGTGAGAAAAACTTTTGACCGTTTCTGTGCTTCAGCCACAACACAAGTGCTCGCTATACTTCGTCGTCATTGCTAGAGCATGTTTGCAGACGTGGTCTCTCAACGGCCTTTCTTCCCCAATGGTTACCCGTACTTCATACCAGATACGGGTTAAATGTACCTCATCATGATTACAGATTACAATTTCAACTTGTACCTTTTGCCCAAATTTTCAGCCGGGTAAATCATCGTATTTCATCGTATGCCTACTTATATATTAATGCGATAACGTAGAAAAAATAACAAACATAACCCTCAAGCACACAACTGAAAGTTACCATAACAGTAGCGTGTTAAAATCACAATTTTACTACATAAATATGTAGTCACAGCTCATTCTTTCACGCAGTATGACAAGAAAGTCCGATAATAGTCTCGGGGGACGCTTTTTATGACCGCAGCGGCGACGGGTTAGCTTCAGGCGTTTATACACAAATAATCTAATCTGGGTAGCCAGTAAAAATAAGTAGCAGTTTTTTTTCTGTGATTTAATCACTTTGCAGGCGTACGAAATAGTTGTGAGATTTACAAATAGTTGTGTTTTGTTTGTGACCTGATGAATGCTCTCTATTGTTCTTGCAAATTGTTGTTTTAAATTAAACCATTTACGTTACAAATAATCATTTTCGTCTTTATATTACGTGTAAAAAATATGTGTAGGCAAACGTTGTGGGGAAAAATTTATTTAACCTCATTTATTATATTCAAATAACCAGTAGAAAAGCAGTTGAGCCACGCCGTGATGACTATCGTCCTTGGACATCATCACCAAAACCATCACCGATGTGTTGACGGCCAAGAAAGAATGAAGAGGGGACCAAGAAGAAACTATACTGGCTCTCACACCCTTAGTCAGAATATGACAAGTTGTTTGGTGTCTCAACTAAGACGGTGGCAGATAGCCAGCCAGGAAGATTCATTAAGGTAATGGTAAAAAGGTAATGGAAAAAAGGTAATGGTAAGTACAGGATACAGTGACCTCTGAAAAGAGAGTTCGGGAGCTATAAATTCGTTGGTTGCTAAGCAGCATCCGCCGACAATTAATCGTGATCTCGCCCGACAAAAACTCGCCCGATCGGGCGACTTGGCACCTTTCGAATTTACCTGATATTTCTGTCGTCAACTCGACCGACCATAAAAATGTGAGGTAACTTTGTACAGTCAACTACAAAAATCCTTTTTAAAAACATTTAATGTTTTATAATTAAGTGTGCCAGATTTTATATACCTTCGTCCGCGTGGTTTTCATGAAAAAGGGTATAAAGTTTTGGCTTTACATATTAATACATATACTGTTGAACACATATCTTCAACTTTGTGGTTGAAACTCACGAAGCGACTTTTATCGGCAACTGGGCGTCAGACGGCGATGCGAGTAGAATTTAAGAATAGACGACTATGTAAATGTGTGGAATTTTGAATTTCACGACGCGACTTGCGCCAAACGAATGTTTGTTTTAAAGCTTTGAAATAAAGTTTATTTTAGAAACTTATTTGTAATCGTGAAAAATCCCGTCCATATTTATCTACCTTTCTGTAAGCATAAGTGTATTTCTTTTTATCTTGTGAGTTTACCGTTAGACAACTATACCTCCTGATGTTAAGTGGCAACGTAGCACTTATACTAGTTGAGTCGCTGAGAATATGGAATTGCGACTCTCCGCCAAAATCAAACTTATTATCTGTGTTCACAGTTCAAGTTAGCTTGTCAGAATTTACTAAGGACATTTTTAGATAACGCCGTCAATCTTAAATGTACCTTAATCGCAATGACGGAACGCTGAATTTGTGTGGCGTGCAATTATTACGAATTCCAGATCGAATTCAACGGAGTATAGATAGTGAAGCGCGCTAGCTAAAAAATAAAACCTACTCACGTACAGACACCCACATTAAAATCGAACGGGCCTACCAACGCAGGCCACTTATTCCAATGGGAACGTGTGAATAAGATTTTGTTGGAAACGTTTTTGTCGCTTTTTAACCGACTTCAAAAAGTTTCGCAATTCGACTATATTTTTTTCTTATGTGGGTGACCTCATGCCTTTGCACTGGGTGACCCGATTTCATGTCTGGGTCTGGTCCTATTTATAAATTTGAGTGACATCTATTTTTTTTTATACCCAGCTAATGTCCAGTCTTTTCAAATAATAAGATGGTATTCCTACTTCGCGCGTATTGTAGTGGTTGCGGCCATCTTGTTAACTACAGAGCATTATTGTACTACTGAACCGCAGAGCTAACATGTACATTAATTAAATAGCTTCATTTGCCACTGTAAGGTCTAATTGCCCGGTTCAAAAAACGTTATAAGTATAACTCCTCAACGATAGAAAAATATAGTTGTTCTTTTCATGCTCATTAAAATTCTAATGTGACAGAGACGACTCGACGCTTCGTTAGTAACAGCTTTCATTAAACCATATTTTATCAGTTAGAGAGATTAACTCGTATACCATTAACGAAATGAGACCTCTTACTCTTTCACTTTTAATTTAATCATCTACTTTATTCTAGTAAGTAATTTTCATTGCTACGGTGAAATAAAATAAAGATAAAATAAAAAAGCGAAATGATTACCTATCCAGTGAATCAACATCGGTAAGTTGATAAGTTAACAAGATTATTGCTTTTTACAAAAAAATACTTTTTACAATTCAACATTTGTACACAGGTGTAAAGTTCTCGACACTACGAATCAATCAAGTCCAAACACTAGATAACTGCAGTAAATCCTTGAAGAGTTCCCTCGACTGTCTTTCAGCTTCATCAGATCGACTCCAGACCTTCATGTAGTTGTAGCGCTTTAATGTACTTATGAAAAAAATTACAAACACACTAGTCATCCCAACAATTTTCGAAAGTTGCCCTCGATTTCTCTGAGATGCCATCACCAGATCCTGGTGTCCTTATCACAGTACCCCACTGCGTATATCTACTTTTCGACAAAAAAGAATTATCAAAATCAGCCCGGCAAAAAAACATATATACGCTCGAATTGAGAACCTCCTTCTTTTTTGAAGGCGGATTAAAATGTGGGATTCCTTTCTAAAAATTTTAATGGTCAAAAAATGTCATTTCCAGCAAAAAAGGATCCAAGTGTAAAAAAATCGATTTACTCATTCATCGCTTCCATGTTCAAAAAATACAACATTTTCCCTTTTTTGAACTGCGAAACGGCTGTCCGTTGTAAGTAAAGCTTATTTTCGGGTGTTTTCGGTGTGTGACGAGGCAACACGCATTGTACTGATAGATAGCCAGGCGGAGTACGTTGAAATGTTCATACAATTCTAAACCGATCTCCCGACGCCCGGGGTAATTTTCGACTGAAAAATGGACATGTGTAAAATAAAATGAAACTAACACGAGCCGGAATAGAGTAGGTATGTTTGAATTATCAATGGACACAGCTCGAATCGGCGATGTTTTTTCACCAAAATGAATTTTTAACCATTTTTCAAACGAACTAGGTCTGTTTTCATTGTTTTTTGATGTGAAACTTCTAAGACATTGGAAATAGTTGCGTTAAACATTTAACGCTTGGTAACGTTATGGATATTTTCATTTAAGTACTGTTATTCGATCCTAAATCATTAAAAAATTACTTAGAAGAGGATTCATCTTCCAATTGAAATTTATTAATTTGGCAAAGTCAAAGTGATAGAATAGATTAAAGAATAGAAGTAAGACCTGCAGTAATTGAAATTGACGTAAACCCGTCTTCATCATCGAAAAAAAAAATTTTAGCTACCATCATTGCTTACATTTAAAAAACAAGCAGGTACGAATTTAGCGTTTACTAGCTCATTCTGTTATCGCACCTTGTCCAAAGCGCATAAAATATGTTATTAGTTAACATAACCATAACCATAACCAAGGAATTCCACAAATTCAGTAGGATTACGTTTGTTACACCAAATTTAGCAGCATACATGGCAAGACAAACAAGAAAACGGAATTCTCAACATTCACCTAACAAATATTCGGTGTTATATACTACATAGTACATAGGTGAACGTGAATAAATGATACCGAAGCTACCTGTGGAGTTATTCATGACCCTACACCGAGGCACAATCGCTGTACACCCGTTTCAAAGCCCGAAAACCCTCTCTATTATAAATTAAATTAATGTGATTTACATTAAATTACACTATGTTATATTTTCCTTTGCTCTCTAATTTCATTTTGGAATTGCTCAAAATATGTTTACAAAACTGAGGAAATAGTGGGAAAAGGAGTGTTCTGTAAAGCTAGTTTCTACAAGTTAGTAAGTGATATAATTGCTTTTTACAAAAAAAAATTAAATATCAAATTCTCGTCAATACCAATTAAGTCCAAACACAAGGTAACCGCTGAAATAGTTGAGGAGTTCCCTCAACTGTCTTTCGGTTTCATCATCTGATCGACTCTAGACCTTCATTAAATTGAAGTGCTTTAAAACACTTAATGAAAACATTAACAAACGAAATTATTTCCTCCACTCTGGGAATCATCATCAGATCTTGATGTCCTTATAATGGGACTATACTTCAAATACCTACTTTCCAACAAAAAAAAGAATTAGCAAAAACGACGAAAAAATCGCTGAACAAACATAAATAAAACATCTACGGTCGGATTGAACCCCTTTTTCTTTTTTGAAGTCGGTTAAAAATGAAATTTGTTCAAACTAACCAACAAAAACTTTATACTATACGCAACACTAGCTGAAATCAATTGACGTTCGCCAGCAGGTTCAAATAATTCAGACCAGCCCACGGGCTATATTCTTGTCAAACCTCATACTATAATAAATATATTATATGACATTTATGTAGATAAAAGGAAAAGCAGTATATTTTGAAGATAACCCCATTTCGGTACTCTGAAACAGGTCTTCTTAAATTATGCATACTTTATGCAAATAACTCATATTGAGTCCACAAGCGCATGTTTTGATGTTAAGACACAAGTCTTACCTCAAGCGAGAAACTGATATTAGAGTAAAAATAAAAATCTAGTCGTACTAGTTTGACAAACGAAATGTGTAAAATTAGTTTTTCTTTTAATCAATCAATATATTTAAAATTCTTACATTACTGAGTGATTACTGAGTGAACCAAACTAATAGTAATTTAATAAAACCCCTATTTAACTTTATATTGATAGGGCTTAAATAAACGCGGCTTAAATAAACGCGGCTTAAAGTTACGCGGCTTATGGTTTAAATTTTGTCACTGTCATGTGATTCTCTAAAGACAAAGGTTAGAAAACGACAAAAACATTTTCATCACCCCTATTCGAAAAAGACGACTTGGTTCGGACATAAGGGGTTCCAAAGTTGCTGTTTTCTATTCAGCGGGCCGGAATGAATTTTCATACAACTTTTCCTGCCGGCTAGATCTTTTCCGTCCTATTTTGAATTTAGAACATTTTAGTATTTTGCGCTAAAGAAATCGAACACAAATATGGTTTGAATAAAGAATGTCTGGTTCGACGCGAGGGCCCCGCCAGCTGAATAATAAAAAAAGAAATCAAATTAAGATCGCTCGAACTATTTCCCGCGTTTTCGTGTATTTTTACGTATTGTTAGAAATTTTGTTTTGTTTTGAAAAAATGAGTTCTTCCAACGATAGTGAAAGTATCCTCCTGATAGTATAAAAACTGAAGCGAGTAATGTGATGAATAGTTTATTACCTGCGAAATCCCGGGAAAAATATTTGAAAGCCCATGATAATTTTTTGGAATGGAGAAATGCAAGAGGCGCCAAGAATTTTTCAGAAACTGTGTTTTTGGCGTACTTCCAGAACTTAGCCAAAACTAAAAAACCTTCCACCCTTTGGAGTATCTACTCAATGCTTAAATCAACAGTCAGTTCTAATAACGATATAAAACTGGACACATATTCGAAATTAATAGCATATCCGAAGAAGATGTCTGATGGATTTAAACCTAAAAAATCCAAAGTGTTCACAGTCAAAAATGTGGAGACTTTTCTTAATGAGGCACCCGACGAAATCTTTCTTGCCGTAAAAGTAAGTAACTATGTATATGGTGGAGTGGACTATTATAGTAAAATATAGCCATAGTGTTTTAAATAGCTGAATAATAAAAAAAGAAATCAAATTAAGATTTCGTTTTCAAATTATAATTAAGTTTTCGTGCATTTTTACGTATTATTTTCTATTATATATATATATTTTTCTCATAGTGGGTGATGAAAAGTAGAGTGTATCACTCGGGTGCAAGTATATTTTTGGCTCGGGCGACGTACTTTGAATCCCTCGCTACGTTCGGGATTCTACTAAAGAATCCCTCGCTACGCTCGGGATTCTACTCTAGAATCCCTCACTTCGCTCTGGATTCAAAAAACGCCCTCGCCGAAAAAATATTACTTTGCACCCTTGTCATACAATCTACTATTAAACTCTGAGTAACTTTAAGCCGCGTTTATTAATAAGGCCCACAATGTTTATGGTATCTTTACAGTTCTTTGTGAAACAGGTACCTGTAATAAAATTTTACCGCAGAGAGCTGGAGTAGACCTTCAGCGTTACCCTTTTTTTTTTTTTTTTTTTTTTTTTTTTACGAGGGGGAAATCTTCAAAAGATACCCGGAGGTTATGTAGGATTTGTACCTACTAAAACCCCCTCGATGGCCTCCTGGCGCAAACGGTGAGGCTCCGGGATCTCCAATGGAACACACCGGAGCCACTCCAGCGCAACGCCCATAGGGCCCACCCCGTGCTTCATGTGGTACGGCCACTTAGGCCACCCCGAGTTTGTCTCATTCTTCGAGTTCGAGCGGGATCGGCCCTCTGTCGGTCCCGCTCGGCGGTCTCCTTCTTAACCATTACGGTTTCGCAGAAGGAGACCATACTCTTCCATGACTCTTTGTCCGCCAGCATAGCTGCTACTATAGCTGGCGGAGAAAGGTCTCTCCCGATTCGTTCGACCAGGACGCGCCGCTCGGACTCCCATGCGGGGCACTCTTCGAGCGTGTGCTGTGCGTCGTCCCGGTCCCCACCGCAATGATGGCATCGTGTTGTTGCCTCGCGTCCGATCCGCCACAGATACTCACCGAAACAGCCATGTCCGGTGAGCATCTGTGTCAGTCGGTAGGTGACGTTTCCGAACTTCCTCCCCAGCCAAGCTTCGAGGCTTGGCAGGATTGCACCGACGATGCGTTGGCGTGCACCTCTTCCCTCTTCCAGGCGACTACGCCATTGAAGAAGCGCTTGTCGATGCGCCTGCCGCCTGAGCAGTTTGAGCTCCCCATCTGTCGCTCCCCCGTCCCTCTGACGAATGGAGCGAATATTGGTATAAACCGTCGCATCCATGTCCGCCATTACGTCTAGAGGTGGGAAACGCGCTAGAAGAGTAGCCGCCTCGTAGGAAATCGTACGATATCCTCTTGCCACCCGGATTGCCATCCGGCGCTGGACGCCATAAAGCTTTGCTCTATTGCGTCGGACGCCGGAAAGTCTGTGTGACCAAACCGGGGCCCCATAGAGAGCCATGGATCGCACGACTCCTGCGTAGAGGCGGCGAACTCCTTCCTGGGGGCCCCCAAGATTGGGCAGCAATCGGTGCATTGCGCCTGCTACCTTGTCTATACGGGGAACCAACTGCTCGAAGTGTTCCTCGAAGCTCCAGCGGCCGTCTAGGATGAGCCCCAGATATTTAACATATCGGCCCACCTGGATATTAACGTCACCCACGCGAATCAATGAACTGGGTGGTTCAACCCGCCGAGGAAGCCTATGGAACCATAGTGCCTCCGTTTTGGATGGCGCTACTTTAAGGCCCAGTTCACTGATTTTAGCAACAACACGTGACACCCCAAGCTCGGCGAGACTTGCTGTCCTCTCAAAACTCTCCCCCTCAGCAAGCACCATTGTATCATCCGCATAACAAATGATGTTGATGCCGATGGGAAGGTTGGCACGCAGTACAGCATTGTATGCGAGATTCCACAGAAGAGGTCCCAACACAGAACCCTGTGGGACCCCGCAGCCAATGTGCCTCTGGTGCAGAAAGCCATCTCGACCCGTATAATGTATTATTCGGTCCCGTAGATACGCCTCGATGATGTTGCGTAGGTAGGGAGGCACATCATGATAGATGAGTGCCTCCCTAATTGCAGTCCATGACAGGGAGTTGAAGGCGTTGGTGATGTCTAAGCTCACTGCCAACATTACCCTGCCGTTTTGAGTAGCCTGGTCTGAGAGTGTACGGACTTGGAGTATGGCGTCCACCGTCGACCGTCCCTTCCGAAAACCGAATTGGCTATCGGACAAATCGGGACCCACCTGAGCAAGATGATCGCTGAGACGAGCGGCAATTACTCGTTCGAACAATTTCCCTACCTCATCCAGTAGGCATATGGGTCGATATGCAGAGGGAGAGTTTGCACTCCTGCCAGCCTTCTTAAGAAGGACTAGCCTCGCTATCTTCCACTCCGATGGAAACACGCTCAGACGTAGGCAGTTGCTGAACAATCGCCGTAGCCTAACCCCCAAAACTGCCAGAGCGAATACCCATACACGCCCTGGGACACCATCAGGTCCGGGCGCGGTGTTGCGTAATGCAAGGCGTTTAACAGCGTGGTCCAGCTCTTCCTCGGACACTTCCAACTCATTAGACCAAGCGGAGTTTTCTGACGGCGTTGACGAGAGTGAGATATTATCCCTTGCTTGAGGGAAGAGGGTATCTACCACTCCACTGACAAATTCTGGGTCCAGAGTTTCCGTTAGTGGAGGAACCCACGGTCTAAGTTTGCCTAGCACCATCTTATATGGGCGCCCCCATGGGTCCCTATCCAGTCCCTCAATTAGCTCATTCCAGCACCGGGCTTTTGCCACTGTTATGGCGGACTGAAGAGCTTTTGTTGCATCGCGGTAGGCGGAGTAGGCCCTGGCAGTCTCTTCGGCAGTGGTTCGCCGTCTTCTCCGAGCTCTCGTATACAGGCGCCTAGCTCTCAGACATGCAAGTCGCAATTTTGCAATGTCTCCAGACCACCAGTAAACAGCCCTCCTACACTTGCCTTGCCCGGTTCTGGGCATCGAGACGTCACAAAGCACTATCATCGTGTCCCGGAACCATGCAGCCTCTTCTTCTGGGTCGAGAAAGGTGATGCCCTCTGGCCATGCTGCAATATTTGCAGCTGCGCTTAACAAATCGCGGTCGAGACGTTTGAGGGACCAACGTCGCGAACATAGCAGATCTCGGCGGTTAGTGTTTCTGGGATATCGCAGTACTACAGTGAATAATATGTGGCGATGATCCGACAATGTTACAATTTCTTCTGCAACTCTCCAACCCGACACTAAATGAGATGCACTGAGAGATGCCCAGGTCAGATCAACGATCGACTCTCCCTGCCATCTCACGCACGTGCTCGTGGATCCTTTATTAAGTAGATGGAGGTCCAGTTCTGTCGCCCATTTTATGATCGTATGTCCCCTTCGATTGTCCCGGGTGTCGCCCCAGGCCTTGGAGCGAGCATTAAAGTCACCCATTATAATAGTTGGACGGGGTTGGCATTTGCGAAAACAAATAGCGACCTCGTCCAGGAAAGACTCATAGGTACCGTGGTCACAATTAGGAGAGATATAGCAGCCCACTATTGCCAAGGGGCCCCACTCTACAGCCACATATCCTTGTCCCTTTTCAAGTAGAGAGCAAGGGGGATTGTCCTTCATGCTATTCCAGAAAATAGCGACGGAGTGCCCATCGTCCCTAAACCAACGAGGGTCGTCTGGGATGTTGTAGGGCTCCGCCATTACTGCCAGGGCAACTGACCATTCTGCAAGGGACTGCAGAAGCAGGGCTTGCGCCCCGCGGCAATGGTTCAAGTTGCCCTGGAGTACCCAAAATCCTGGCTATTTTGGGTCTCCATTTCCTCTTCATGCGTCTGATGGGCGGCAGCCCTTCTCGTTTCATTCGGAGGCTGCGCTCCGACTTGTGTTCTTCTCTTCTTGGGAGGGGTGCACTTAGCACTTCCCAATCGATGGTCAGCCGGGAGGCCTAAATCTGCGCAAACAGAGCATTTGGAGTATTTTTAAATTCGGAAACGTGATTACACTTACCTACACTCTCGGGAAGAAATTATGCAAAGTAATTAACGAATTTCGTTATAATTTAGCCTAAAAGAGACAGGAGAGCTAAGCAAAGAAAAAAATTCGTACTCATGTATTAGAAAAGGGTGAATTTATCAGTGTAGTAGGGTAGCCAGATAGGCTTATCTTTTCAACATAATTAATTAGTCCGAACAAAGGTTATAAATTTTTCTAGAACTCGATAATTTTCTATTTTATATTTAAGCGATATTTAAAAATGTAATTTAGGTTTTTTAAATGCCTTCAATTTTGTAAAAATATAACAATATACATATTTATTTTGATTATAATTAAATCTTTGATCAAGTTATACGTTTTTGAGGGGCTATCACCTCAGCTCATTCAAGAGTCACAGCGCATCTATGACCAAATTAGAACGAGACACCTAAAACTTCCCACACAACGCTATTTATAAGCGACTGCAACGCAACCCAAAACTCGCTGTATGATACAGAGATACAGCCTGTATCTGACACAGTTCACTGACAGAAGACGCATCGTAGACGTAGATGCAACAATGACTAACTGGAATATGGCTAACAACAACTAACAGTCCCTATCCAAATCCTAATACTTATGAACGAACTAATTAATGTTGTAACATGGACTAACCACCCTATTTATAATTTGAGTTTGTTACTAAGTTTGTCATATTTTGTGGAGCTGCAGCGGTAGTTGCATGCTCGTTTCTTACTTTAATTCGACAAGAAAGAAAAATACTCCTGTCCCCCTACTAATAATTTAAATGTGAAAGTTATCTGTGCTGTATGTCTGTGAGGCTTTCACTCCTTAACTACTAGGCCGATTTAAATAAAATTCGGTATAAATATTGAGTTGATCTTGATCTACTATTTTCCGAATATCAACCTCTTAACGGGTAGAAAAAGTGAGAGGAAGGAATATTTCCGTTAACCCCCCTAAACTTTGCCTTTGTTTTTGATAAGGTAAACTTTGTTAGAAAATCAACAGTAGTTATAAGAAAAACAAGTAGGGAGGGATTCCGAAAACGGAACAATAAAATCACCGAATAAATAATAGTTGATAAAGTCTACTTACTGGGTACACAATAATAGAAAACACAAATATTTTTCTTTATTATATTACAGTAATATATAAAATATTACAGTAAGTATAAAATATACTAGCTTTTGTTGTGACTTACAAATAATTGGACAAACAAAGTATTTTGTTATTAAAATGTCAAGACTATAAATGACAATATTGATTGCCATATTTCTTACACTACATGATCCGGATACAATCTATGACTGGCCCACTATTGAGAACGAGTCTCTTCTCTTTCAGGAGGAAGCTGAGAGCATGCTCCACCATGCTGCTTCAGTAAGAATTGGTGGAGTAGTTGGTAGCCAACCCAAGCATGGGACGTTTTCAGGCTACCTGAAAAGACCTCTGATATGGCTTTACAACTGCTATCTATACCATAACGATCGGGACCGACAGCTTTACGTAGTCCCCGAAACTCGGAGAAACACAAGATTTTTTTTGCCACTAGCGATCACCCATTCAACTATACCGACCATACCCGCAGTTGCTTTGTGGGTCTTTGTTGATCCCTTGGTATTGAAGCAAGCTACGTATTTGTGACTTATATGGAGTGGGGTCAGTATTTTAGGCCGTGTAAATATGGCCATGACGTGCCTATGTCAAAGGATGTACGTGTATATATCACACGATGTATTATCGTCGGTGTATTATCGACGTTACATTGAGGAGAATTTAATTTTCATTATACTATGTTACAGGAGACGAATGTAAACTAAGTATGTAAGCGTTTTAGCTAAATTCGAAACAGGTTAAGTGTAAAATGAAACGTTCCTACCCGCATTGTAACCAAAATTTCTAGAGAATCGTAAGTGTGTTGACCGGAAACCTTAAGCCACTTAACTTGCAACTAACTGAGCAGTTTACTATTGCGGTGGATTTAGGTGCACAAACACTAGAAGCTTAACTTATAATATATGTACTTATAAGTTGCAAGGTTCCAGTTAATTTCTCCATTCTTAGTAAAGCCGTGTTTTAAAGTTAAAACTGAAAATGTTACTTTGTTAAAGTTATAGTTTGTGAAACCTTGTTTTTATAGTTACGCTGGTAGACTCCGCTGCTATTCCGCTGTCATAGTGTGATGATCTAAATGCCTTACTCGATAAATCGACAATCAAGCATAATATGATTTGTTTAAATCGAACCAGTAATTCCTGAGAGTAGCCCGTTCAAACAAACAAATCCTCCTGCTTTATTTAATAGTAATAGCCTGTTAGCCCCTTCCTCTTCTCGTGTCTATCTGTCTGTCATTTCTTGTTAGTTTTAAATCCACTACTAACATTTAAAATGAACATCTCTGCAACATATTGTTTAATATACAGCGTTTCGAGTTCAGTCTGACCTACTTTAACGGGTGATGAAGAAGAAATAGTTTACAAAGTCGCTGGCGCTAAGCCGCACAGTAGCGATGTTTCACAATAACCTAATGTCTTCGAGCGCAATAAACCAGTTGCAGTTTTTGTAAGTCGCCGTATTTTTGGCTTGAGACTTCCGTTATTTAAATATTTACCTTCACCGCAGGCCTAGCTTGCTTGCCAAGACAAGATAAATATTATCAGAGATAAGTTTTGTCGTACGTTGCACCAGTGTAGATAGATCCCAATTTATTATATCTGACGAGAGTGAAGTCAAGCAATTACTATGTAGGTGTGGTTATGGTACACACCTTAAATGAAGAGGTTACGATAAACCTGAATCACGCTATTGGAATATTCTACACCCCCTGCATAAGTGCATGTACAAGTTCCGAACTTAAGCAGTCGGAGCTCGGTCGCTCTCCACAAATTATGGCGTGGGGTGGGGTCCTTTAACCTCCTCTAATTAGATAATTATGTAGGTATGGTAATCTCTCTCTCGTAAAACTTTATAATATACTTTTAATAATTTTACAAAAAGGTATTGGCATGAAATAAAATTAAATGAATGTACACGTACCCAAAAGCAAAAAGTTAACCCTCTAACGTCGCAGACGAAAATAGCACCACACAGCTCTTTCCAACAATCTGAATCCCGCGGGATATTATTGTCCTAACAGAGTTTCTGTCAAATTCACCGTGCAACAGTGTTACAGTTCAAAGAATAACTTTAGATGCGTTACATTTGTGTATTCTCGGCGCTGACGTCATAGCGTTGTCTTAAATTATTTATGCGGCATTTATGTTTAGTTCACTGTATAACGTATAACGAAGTTGAATTGGCGTGTTTAAACTAAAAACTATATTTCGTAGCACGGGAAATAAAATGGTTTAGCAAGCGTTTAAAACTGTATGTTTCGGATTGTGATGTTTTGAGTTTGTAGTGATTCTAAACGCGCTCCCTCATATGCACGCGAACCTTTGTACAGTTCACGAACTGACACATCTTAAAATTGACAGCTTGAAATACCACGAAATTGTCAAGAACTTCGCATAATCGTTTGCGAAGGTCCGTCCTACACTTGTGGCCTTATTCGCGTTATGTGTGAGCGACCTAAAGGTGGATGGAATTTTACATTCGCGCGATTACGCGAATAATTATGCGGAGATTTTGATACATTCATGGTTTTTACAAGTTTTCGTAGCTGTGTTTTTAGTCGCACATCAAAGCGTGAACCTCGAACCTTCGCGTAGTCTCCCAAAAATTCGTGTAAACATTCCTTCATCGTACAAACGTTCACGGGCAAGTGAGTGACTATGGTTATAGTATCTATGTTTCATAGACACACTGATGTATAAAAATATAAAAATAACGCTGATTTGAATAATGTTTTCACTGATATGTAGCATGATTGATTTATTTCACGCATGATTTAATTTAGATACAGGTAAAATAAAAACCAAATCTATTAAATCGATGGAAAATCCCATGCCCATCCAAACCGTTCCAGTATGGGAAATAGCATAGACACAAGTATGGAAGGGTTCACAAAACCCTATCTACCTATTCTTTTACATAATTATATTATTGTATAATAATCTTACAACCGATCATAATCATAGACCTACATACCGACATACATAAATGTTAATACTCCATTTAATCCAATGCGGATTAATCCGAGATATCCTAGTTTCCGCCCTGATAAACGAAAACAAACTTAACGCTCCAGTTAATACGGTATAATTTCCTCTATTTGTCCAACAATTACAGACAGACGAGGCAATTTGGGGCATGTTTTATTGATATCTTGTGATTGGAAGGGAATTGTTATGGATTTGATCAGTAATTTGTAAGAGAAACAATAGAATACGGATTACTACAAGTATACATACCTACTATATTAATCTCAATCCAATTGATAGTTTTTCTATGTGATTGAATATGGCGATTGGCTGTTTACTGCGCCATCATGAGAGATTGAAGACAAACCAAAATATTTCTGGTGTTTTTACTGTTGATAAATGGGGAAGAGGTCGAATGTTCATTCATACTCGTAGTTAACAAACTGTTAGACAAGCTACCTTTTTTCACGGAGACTTCACCCTTCAGATATTATGTGGATTTTTTATACCCTCTTGACACACACAGTTTAACACAGTGATATTTTAGTAAAAACAGTCATAATACTAATGGCTTTCTAATTCTAGGACTTCAAAAATCTCATTTTTCATAAAACTTGATTTTTGAAGATGAGTTCGAATCTTATCAATTATTTTATGTTTAAATTTTCAATTTCAACGAAAAAAAATAGCCTTTATTAAATTCTACTAACACTGCAACAAGGTTGATTTGGAGTTAAGAAGTATTAAATTCGTTATCATTTGCTGTTCCGCAAGAGGGTGCCAAAAGAAGAAAAAAGAGATAATAGAAAGGTTGGAAGCCCTCGGTCTCCAAGGCATTTGACTACTACTTGTTACTACTTGCTAGCGTATTTCGTCCAAGCTGTTTGCAAGAAGCAAAAGCAAATTCTGCATAACGCTTTACAGCTTAACTTTGAAGCTAAAGCTCTTTGCGGGATTCTGAAACACCAATTTCAGGAGAATATTCTCCTGTACACTTTAAGGCAGCTTGGCTATAATTTAAAATGTTTAGGTTATCTTTTGTGGAAGAATAAAGAATAAAAATTGCCTCGTAAATTATTTTAATGCCTTGAACTTACCGTTGATTCAAACGTATAAATGGTCTCCGAAATTGTACCTACTGGTTTTCGTGATAAAGGAAAAACTGGTCATTTCTCACCATAATAACCAGGATTTCCAGACATAGGCTTAATTTCCGGGACAATGTGCTAAGGTAACGAAGTTCCGCGATAGTAATGAATATTTATTAAACGTAAATAAATAGGTAGGTATGTATGTATTTTCAATTTTATTAACTTTTTGTTAAGAAGTCAACATAAGCCCTTCAAGGATTTTTTACCTCCAGGGTTATTTGGGGAGTATAGAAGAGTAACCCCTTTCCCCGATTCTAGATATAAACGAATACCACGCGGGCGAAGCCGCGGGCGGAAGCCAGTTCATAATAAATATATAAAAGCTAAGCTACAACCCACAAATGGCCCACTACTGAGCACGAGTCTCCTCATTACTGAGGAGGCCTAGAGCATACTCCACCACGCTGCTCCAATGCTTTACGTGCCCTCCGAAGCACTGAAGCGCTCAAGAAATTTTTGCCAGTAGCGGTCACCCATCCGACTACCGACCGTGCCCGCTGATGCTTTACTTTGTCGATCGCTATCGACGCAAGCCGCCGCGCCGGGCTATGAGCGCTTAATAAATACCTAAGTACTTATATAATTAGTGTAAAACGATAACATTTCTAAGAAATGTGAAGATTGTACTCATTATTATGGACAATGCCGCCGTTTTTGCCTTAAAGTAAAACATAAAGAAAGTAATTACATATTACAAAGCCAATTTAGTTCCCACAAGCAATGATTACACGGTACTCAGCCAGCAAGCATCGCGTAAAAAATTTATTTACGAAAGAACTCGTACTTTACAATATTTTATTTGCTAAAGAAAATTTTGTGCAAAAAAGTGTAAATACGAAGTAATTGCTCGTCCCATTTTCAAAGTAAATTGGTAGACAAAAATTACAATTACGTCGAATGTACTGTTGTAATCTTATTCTGAGGCGGTCCCTTTACTTTTTACGTTCGTCGTGTGTATGGGATGCTATGTAGATAACATATTTTGTATGAATCTTATGTTCTTGTAATTCGGCATTATGTTTATTGGCCTAATTTAACCTTTATGGGTAATAACAACAGTGTTTGCTCAAAATCAGGATAAATTGAGAAATGCCATAATTTTCCTTCATTTTATCGCATTTAAAAAAATCTTTTTTCAGAACGACCTTTTATGGGCACTGCATGTAAATGAATATGACTTGATCGTTTCTCCCACATTAAATAATGTGAATCAAAATAAAAGTAAAAACCCTATCCATTTACTTAGTAGGTACATAGGTACTGAAACACCCTTTAATCCCTTACTAAAACCCGTTAATCCCTTACTAAAACTTACTATGTCGTGAACATCATGGACAATACATAAAGACAAGAACACCTACAGCCAAACGAAAACATAAATTTTACTTAAATTTAAATTTTAACTTTTATTTTTTACATCTTGCTAGGATTCAAACTCAGGCCCCTTCGTCCCAGTCTGGCATGGTAACCATTGCAATAGATGCGTCGTCAAAATCTCCCATAGTTTGTACACCTTTCTCTGTTTCTTAAATTAAGGTACGTCTCATATACTACATAAACACACACAAACGTAATGAGCCTTTCCTATTATTTTTTCTAAAGCAGTTTTTTACCTTGCTGTGTACAAACGTTTGAGGTAATTATTTTAGGAAATTATTTGTAATTAATCTATTAGATTATTTCATGTTAATCATGGGAATTCGATTCCATCTAAGTCAAGATCGTATTAAACAAAATCGGTTTGAATAATCATGCAATTGAATAATTGAATACTCATTGCATAAGAAAAAGGATAAGATTTAAAAACATTCAATTTTCGAGTATAATTTTAATATTAAGTGCGAGGCCGCATTACGGTTTTTTTCACGCGGTTGTAAACCGCGGAACCGCGTAACCGCGCAAAGCGCACACACTACGAATAAAAACCGCGACCATAGAGATAAAAAGTATATAGACATGCTCCATTCCTAAACTTCATACGAACTTTGCCAAAACATGTAGCCATTTGACCTTACCAAAAAATTGCTTGTTATGTTACAGTTCTTGATAGTTATTGAAATTAACAATGAATGACAGTCATGGGGAATCAGATGAAAATTTTCATATCCATAATTATCATAGGCACACTTTCTTTGCATAATCTTTTATTTAGAAAACTATAAATTTTATGCATTAACTTATTTTTGTAAATTAATCAGCTATAAGTATTTGGATGCTTTAGCGACCATAATAGTAAGAGTTGTTTAATAAATACAAAACAGTGACAACTACAAACAATGATTCAACATCATAGAAGACAGGTTATGTACGTAGGTACTCTATGGTTTCTGTCTTCTCGCTGACGCGACGTCAGAAGATTGACCCTAAAGTGCTCGCGCTATGAACATTTTGCCGTCCACGGCTGTGTGTATATATTAAACATGTATAGGAAAGGATGTCCATCAAAAAAACAGAAGGACCAAAAAAGGTTGCAATAGACATAAAGTTACTATGCAACGAACATTGTATGTTTATGTGGCAGGCAGGACTATTATGCTCAAGTACATAATATTATATCGTAGATATTGAAAATGTTTCATTTTGTTATTAAGTTATATAATTTAATTTTTAACGTAGTTTAAGGTAAACATTATGCTGAAAGTAAAAAAAGTGAAAGTAAAATAACTTATATTATATCCCACTAAGTACAATATCAGAAAGTACTAATGTAACTAATTACTTTCTGATAGTTTACGTTATAGTTCCTTCTTTTTGTAAAGTTATTTAATTATAATTAGCAAAAAAATTATGTTTGCACATGGGCGACAAAATGCTCCCCACGCCATCATTCACGTTTCATGGAAAGGCGCGACTATTCTGGGGTTAATATTGTCATTGTCATTGTCATGTCTGTTTTCTGTAAGCCAAAGATATAAAAATAATAAATATGACTACCATATCTTAGGCGCACGAGAAAGGGACATAGTTGGAATGCATAAACCACATACATGAAGTCGTAGTATTTTGTAGGCAGCAGCGAATGGTGCGCGTTACTTACATTTCAATTGTTTTTAGTAATTACGTCCTCAAAAATATAGAATATGGATTTCTGTGCCTTCAAAAAGTGTTTTAATAAATGAATAAACGCAAATAAGTCCAAAGGAATCACATTTCCTAAGTAAATAAGTGAGTCATCAATTATTTTCACTATTTTTAAAACAGTACTTCTGTTAAAATGGTTAATGTGACAGAATTACGGTACGCAAAAGCGAGATACCAATATGTATTTTTTTTCTTTTTCTAATATAACAACCAAATTCAACTGCGCGCCAAGTTTATGCACATAGGAATAACGCGCAAATATTTATCGGGAGTGCAGGGCCTATTTAGTATTTTTAAATCCTTGACAGAAACCGCTCGCGGTTTCCGCGTCAATTTTGTGTGCTCCAATATAGGGTAGAAGACCCAGTAGTCAGTCTTTAGAGGATTTCTTAATTTGGATCGCGTGTACTATTTTGGTAACCAATGTATTAATAAATCAGTTAACAGTTATCAATAATTCTCAACGTTTTAAGTGAAAATAAGAAAAATATTTAAACCAAAAAAAAGTAATTTTTCTCCAGTCATCAACCTGCAACATCCAGAACTCGGCCGCCTTATACCCACTGCTCAGCTTCTTACACGACAATCAGTCTCAAAGTGTAAACCAACCAAGACAATATAATACTAACGATTAATTAAAAATCATCATCAACATCCATTCGCCTTTCTGCGTCTACTGCTGGACATAGGCTTCCCATAAGTTGCGCCATTCTGACAGTTTTTTAGGTCGTCATACCCTTCCTACGAGACCACTGTACTGTAGGTCCTTTGTCCAAGACATTATTATTCGACATAAAAGGCAGAAAAGGCCGACTACTGGTACAAGTACCTAGGCAAACCGCGAACAAATCTGTAAAAAATCACGGTTTTAAAATCAGTCGCGGGAGGAAACCGCATATGCGGCCGCTTGCTTATGTTCCCTTGAGTTACAAAATTAGCGGTTAACTGTCAAACCGCAAAACCGCCCGAACCGCATACACTATCAGTCGCGGGAGAGCACCGCAAGTGCGGCCGCTTGTATGGCTTTCCTTGAATCACAGAATTACGCGGTTAGAAACCGCGGCGGTTTAGCCGTAATGCGGCCTTGGCCTAAGAGTTATTTAATTTGACAGCAGTTATTTTGTTTAAATAGGAATTGCACGGAGAGTACAGCCAGAATCAAAATTTCATAGCGTTTTTGTCAAACTATTGTTCTGTTCAGAAGTAGCTCAGAATACGCCGAGGCACAAGTGTTCTTCATGAAGCAAACACTGGGAAATACGAACTTTTTTAGTGTTATTATACTCTTCCGCGTTTTCGACGTTTTTATTGCTGAATTTATATAGTGTTTAGATTTTTATATTTCGGAATAGTGTAACAGCTCATGGTTGTAGTCGTGTCTGTTTGTCTTTTTGTCTGTCTGTCATTTGTTTAAGGAATTCGGACCTATTTGACAAAAATCTATGCCTCCACTGTCTCTTTACACCTAGCAATTTTCAGAAATTTAATGTCACATTAATATCTACACATTATTTGGTTTACAATTCATTAATAAAATAAATACCTAACAAAATAACCTATAGGTAATCGAAAATAAATACATACTTCTGCATACAGTTTTACGGTACAGAACTATTGAATAGAAATTTTAACAGTCTTGAAAATAAACTTCATAGGTAGGAATTTGCGGAACTTTGGAATATTCAAAAGAATTTGTTATTTTTTATTTAGGTAGGGAGTAGCAGTAGCGATAATTCAAAAACTAACCATCAGGTGTCGCTCAAATTTATTTATTGCAATAAAAAATATTATAAAAATCAGAACACCCAGTCAAAATTTATGAGGTAAAACACATATAAAATAATACAGTCGAACCGAATATTCATCCTTTGTTTGAAGTCGGTTGAAAAGAGAAATAAGTTTCTCTCTCTACCCTACACTTCCCAAATAACATAATTATGTACGTACATGCCTTTCAGCTTGCGTTCAATTGTTTCGACCGTGCGTTGTCTGTCAGTCCCTCAGTAACGGGAAAGTGTTATACATAGATATAGCAACGCGATACCTATCCAAAGTAATATGAACGCGCGTCTTACACGAGATTCTTACCAAGCATATCACCACAATCAACGATTACAGTAAACAATACACCACGTCACACGCGTCATACTAAGACTGGCCAATCAGAAGACGTATTCTCAACTATGCTGTCAAAGTTTCAAGAAAATCTAACTATAGTCCTACAAGAATCTTTTGGTGCGTGGATGACGTGTGGGTGACAGAGGCAGTGCCTTACAGTTTGCCTTACCAGTAAGGCGCTGTCTCAGTCACCCTCACGTCAGCCACACGCCAAAAGATCCTTATAGGATGATACATATAAAAACGGCCCGAAGTTAACATTAGGACCGCGGTCCCCAGGCAGTTACATCGCCTGACAGGAGATTTCCCCTTTTCCCCATACATAAGAGATTTATACTTAGTTGTCCTTGACTTGAATTTCCTAGGCCTAACACATATACGAGTACATCGTTCAATATGACAAGAAACTTAACACCAACCTTTCATGGTAAATATTTGCTTACTCAGCATACTCGTATGGATAAATATTTCCCATTTACCAACGTTTATGACTTACCGAAAGCTCTTTCGACGTAAACGGTGAAATATATGAATTTATCACATTACACTGTAGTATTACGTAGGAACAGTTATTTGGAGGAGCTGTTTAATGTGTTTTTAATAGAATCAGTGACATGGCATTGTGAGTCATTTACGGATATACATGTACCTATATACACAGGTACCTATCATACCATTTGAAAATGTCATGGAATTCGTTAACTTTAGCACTAATAACCTACGACCACAACCATATTTATGAATAAATTACCCCACATACCCACCAAGAAAGGGAACAGAATTTAAAAAATCATTTTTTCTACCTGAGAAATGAACCTTTATACGGTTCTACTTGTGAACCAGTGTGCCGTAAAGGTCGTCATGTCATGTCATCAAATGTGAGTCTAAATAAAGAAGTGATGGTATGGTAGTATACGCATTCGTCCACTTATCCTTTACTTCCATGCGGAATAATTCTTTCTGTCGTTTTTGCAGGAAAAAACATATTTTAATTAAAGGACTTCAAATAAACTATTAGGTTTTATATTCGCCGCCTATATTCTTTGAGTATATCCAGCGATGTATACCTACTACTATTATTTCAAAAAGTGTCCTGATGACGAAAACCTAGAAAACCTAAAATTTTGTGGGTAAGTATCTGTATTTCATATTTATATGTATACTTTTTTTCATATTTCTTATCAACATTTAAGTGGTTTTGTTAATTAAAATTATGCGATGCTTTATTTTATCCTTGTAACTAGCATAAAGATACAATTCCATAATAATACCATCCGTTACCCTAATCAGATATTGTTTCATGGCAGAATGTACAGAGGCAATAGATCAAAACGTGACAATTTACGTTACACAGTTACGTTTTGTAAATGTACCGTCGACTGGAGAAAGTATTCTGTTTCAAACCATCAATCACTCCGCTACACGAGACCGCAATATACCCGACGCGACTGTACCTATACCGTTTCTGGAAACTTGTGCCTGTGTATTGCAGGTATATTCGGTAACAAAAGTGATAAGTGTTAGTTAACGTTTAATATACCTACATATTATGAAACAGTTAAAATTCAGTATTGCAACCACTGTCTTCTATAGTATTTCAAATTATATTGCTTAAGTTTAAGACTTTTTTTCATCACTGTCATCATCAGCATCAGCGCAACCCATAACTTTCCTATTGCTGGGCACGGGTGAAGGGACCCTTCACGTTTTGATACGATGACCACAGGCAACTTTTCTACTGTTGTGTCCAACAGTAGAAAAATTACGATTGGCTGACTTATGAAAATATTATGTAGATTGTAGATCACTCAGGTATGCATATTTTCTCACGTTGTTTTCTTCAAAGTGATAATTAAATTCTTAACAATTTTTGAAAATTTGAAGTGGATATAGTATTTGAACCCAAGACGGGTTCGTATATCCAGTGTTCCAACTACTCTATCACTACAAATATCCAATAAGTATCCATAGTCACTACTAAAACAAAAATCCTTCGTAAAAGGAAATACAGAAAACTTCATATTTCACAGAAACATCTACCTATTTCAAACTCGTTTATAATAGCGTGCCTTATGAAAGCAATAAATTGAAGGCAGACAGGCAAAACGTAACTTTTTCACGTTGCGTTGTGAAATCAAATGATTATGTTTTTTTAATTTCATTTATAGTTTTACAGCAACTTTACCCGAAGAAGGAATGGTATTGGGCAAGGTTCATGGAGCCCAACATTTTATACTAAAGATATCTACATTTTTGTTTAGTTTATCAAAATCAATCCTGATTTTTATTCTTTGTTCATATACGGTCAATCAAAGGTGTGTAAAATTCACCAGTTTGCTCTCGGTCAGCGAGGTGAACGATGGCCTGGAACCCTTGGCTTGGGGTGACCTAAGCCCAGCACTGAGACAATTATATGTAAGCAATGATATATCAATAATTTCTTAACTAATTTTTATACTCAAAGACGTTAAAGGAGTGAAACGAAAGCAATAAATTATGATCTTGATGAAGCGATGGCATCCACTAGTGAAAAGTAAAATTGAAGTAGGTGTGACAAAAATATGTTCATCGATGAAAAAGCACGAGCGGATATTGTCAACAGGATAAAATTTGTCGGACCTTGTACAGCGAGTCCATTAAGTACTCTTATATGTTTGATCGATCTGACAACTATATGTACAGTTTAGATCAATCAGACATTCGATATAACTGATGGTTTTTATGAATGATCACGTCATAAAACGTGCTGGTATAATGTTATGTATTAAAAATGGTTGATTGAAAACGTCGCGTCGCTTCGAAGTTTGATAGCATTTGGGACTTCGATTTATTTCAAATGTATATTCAACATCGTGAAAATATTTTTAGGTGTTTTTCTGCCCCTTTATGTCAGTCTAAATCTTCAATCTCTTCTTATATTAATTCATGGAATACTTACTTATTTTATCTTTGAGTTGTGCTTTTTTACAGATCGTTGGATTTTGCACTGTCCAGTTTAATCCCGAAGAATCAGGAATTACCTTCTGGATTATGTTAGACACCAAAAGGCTCATTGTGATCCGGCTGGGAGTTTGAGAGCTTATTAATCTTTCTATACCCTTCTGTCCTCTTATCCGATTATATGTGTGTATGTAAGTATGTCCATTTCTTTTGCACTCTCTATAGCTCAAACGGCTAGACGGATTTTGAGATATTATGAGGTGTCGTGTAAATAGTCTGAATTGTGGTATTAGGTACTATAAATTTTCAAATTGACGCCCGGAAATGAAACAAAAGGAGGAAATAGGTTTGTTTATTTTTATTACCTTAGCAATATGGTTTTTCGCAGTTGTTTTGTTTTTGTAAACTAGTTATTGTACACACTTGTTTGGCGGGCATCCATTCGGCCTTAAATGTTAAAATCTATGGGTGATAGCAACCAATTACAATCAGGTGGCACGTCTGCTCGTTATGTGGTCCCAACATTCTTACAAAGTACAAACAAAAGCTGCTAAATACAATACCTACTGGATGCAGTCGGTTAAGAAATAGGTTTGAACTATTAACAATAACAGAGAGCTCCGACCTCTCTGTCCATGGCTTTTGAATCATTCTTTGCTAAAAGCATTTGAGTGTACGTTGAGGGCGTGTCATGTTACCGACGTAGTTTTATTCTTGAAAGCAATTTTCTCTCGCCACTACAACCTTTTCATTGCAATTTCCTTTTAACTGCATTAATTGTTTTTGTACGTTTTCATTTTAGTTTGAACCGAGTTTATTTATTTTAAAAAATATTTTCTTTTTTTCTTTGTTGATTCTTTGCTGTTTCTTGTAAATAGCCGACAAACAAGTAGGTAAGCTGATGGGGAATGGTCAGAGCTTAGATTAAAGAGGTGTACTTTAAATGAAACGTTACGCAGCCAGAGTTTCAAGTGTCAATCTATTACGGTTCAAAGGATAACATGAAATATCAAAAATAAGGTTGATTTTATTTGGGCGCCCTTATTTTTTTGTAATAAGTCGAAGTAACTAATGTAAAATTTCAGTTTAAAGATCATTCTCGTGACTCATGACAAAGGCACAAAATTTAAAAAAAATTACAAACATAACAAAGCCTTTTACAAAGTTTACTTAAAAATATAAATATTGAAAAAATTACCAGCGGATACACATAACCCAAACTTTTTTTATAAATTTTAGCTTTCAAATTAACATTTCTAAATTTCTAAGCAAAAGTTCGCGTGTAACTCAAAGCTATACAGAAGTTATTGATCAAACAATATCAACGTACGCAGCGCACTACTCGTATTGACTTGTTGAATATTTCATTCTTGTAACTGACTTATGCAATGATAACCGCGTGCTTCGAGCTTCTAACGCCGAAATTCGGAACGAGGGAGCTTATCGCGCTAGCATCTTTAATTGGTTAAACAATATGTGTGTATTACAATTTAATCTTTAATCTTTTTAAACTCGCATGCAGTGCCCTTCCAAACCAGAACAAGTTAGTTCAGATAGAAGGGGGTAATATTAACTTTGTCCCATTTTGATATTCTTCCTGCTCTATCATATATCTTAGGATTCGAAGACTCGTATTTTATGAGATTTTAAGTTTTTTTGCACTGCAACATCATTTTTTACACGAAACGTTAACCGCGAGAACACTTTTTTTACTGCCTGAATCTCAAAGCACGGGCTGGGTCAACTGGACCAGGTCATAGAAAATTGTAAAATCAGTCAATCCGTTAAAGTGTATTCAATTCTGACTCAATTAAGTATGTATGTACTAAAATGTGTACATATGATTTGCTTGCTTAGGCCTTGCGTGATCATTTATAAAATCCAAGATACTTGAGTCGTATCGATCAAACAACGAAAATAGTACTATTAGTACTAGTCGCTGAAAAGGAGACTTGGTAACGGGATGGCAAGCAAAAGATTAATGTTACGTAATAAGAACAGAAGGGAAAGAAATAAACATCTAAATATAGAAGGGATGAAGAAAAAAGTAATGAATCAACATAATTATAGCGGTGAAGTACAGTATGGCTGATGGTGATACAATACAGATAAATATGTAAAAGAAAAAAAATACTTATTTGTATTAATTTTGGTTATTAAAGAAAACATACCTAATTATATTTTTACCGAAAGGCATCAAGTCGAAATAAAAACTAACATGTGAATGCCCAGGTAATTTAAAATAGTATTTGATTAATTAGCTTAGCTTAGCTTAGCTTACAACCCACTAATGGCCCACTACTGAGCATGGGTCTCTCCTCACTACTGAGGAGGCCTAGAGCATACTCCACCACGCTGCTCCAATGCGGATTGGTGGAGGGGTTAGTGGCCAACCCAGTGTCGAAAGTTTTCAAGCCGCCCGAAGGCCTCCAACATGGCTTAACGACTGCTATCAATCGATAACAACCGGGACCGACGGCTTTACGTGCCCTCCGAAGCACGGAAGCGCTCAAGAAATTTTTGCCACTAGCGGTCACCCATCCGACTACCGACCGCGCCCGCTGTTGCTTAACTTTGTCGATCGCTTAGGATCGACGCAAGCCGCCGGGCTATGAGTGTACAGTGACAAATCATTGATTTTGTTGGCAAATGTAAGTAAAAGAAAATTTTAATGTTATTGACGTAAAACATAACGTAATATAACATGATAAATAAATGTGACAAATTCCATTACTTCTTTATAAATTTATGCACAGAATGTTGACAATCATTTTTATTTGGACATGATTTTGATAAAATATTTTTATACCGTTGCAGCTTTATTGACTTCATTTCGTTTGTCAAGTCATTCAATAATTTAATTTGTATTAGACAGTCTACTTACAATTATTTTTAAAATTATTTTTCGCTCCTCAATTATTGACAATAAATGTTTACTAATGATTTATGATCATAGAAATATGATCGTAGCGTGATGAACATGTATTTGAATTGTATAGATGAATGAATGAAGAAAATAAATACTACCAAATTAAAAGAATTTGGCATTGACGAACAAATGATAATAAATATTGAATGCGAATGAAATCAGCAAAGGATGAAATAATTAATTTTGTTAACCATCCAATATTCAAGGTTACAAGCCCTGCCCTTTCCCGAGGGATGTATGATTCACGCCGGAACAACCATGTAGTACAAAAGGATTCTATAATACTCCGTGGAACAAACATTTATTTCATGACGTAATAAAAAAAAACTCGGTCATCAGTCGTTTGGGATGTCTTTGTTGTGTCAGTTATAGTAACAGTCAGACTTATTCTTAGTGCACGGAATTCAGTTTTTGTTCGTTTATTAAAATTCATACTATTAATATTTATTAATATTACTTTTCATTACTATTACTATTTAAGCTTATTTTTTACCATATTTATGTTTTGAGTGTACTGGGACGGCCTAAAATACTGAACCCAATTTTCGTCGTGGCGTCGTCAGTAAACCGCTTTTCAACGGTGGGGCAATCAGTAGGTAAACTCGCTTGATACGCCTCGGGTAATATTTTTTTTAACAATACTATTTTTAAATCGTTAATACTACTACCTTTTCACGCAAGATGTTGACTAACTACATGAACTAACTACTATTCTTTTGCTTGAGACTGTCAGCTAAAACCTGTGTTTTGACAATTGGCTAGAAAGTCAGTAAGGCCCTTCTCACACTACTATTTATTAGTACGTCTCTACGTACATTTTGAGTTTTGTTATCACTCTTGATAACCTGCACTTTGGTCGTGTAACTTCGCTTTACGAATAGACTTTGAAGACCCCATAAAGTTCATAGTTAATCTGCGAACAACGGATCCTGGGCTGGATTCCGAGCTGGATCGGATATCTTATATATAAAATTCTCGTGTCACAATGTTAGTTACCTTACTCCTCCGAAACGGCTTTACCGATTTTACCAAATTTTATATGCATATTCAGTAAGTCTGAGAATCGGCTACTAGGTATCTATTTTTCATACCCCTAAGTGATAAGGGTTGTTCACACTTAACTTTTTTTTTAATTTTTGGACAAAATTTTTTATTTTTGTTTTTCTATACTGTGGCATTAAAAATACATACAACCCTAAATTTTTACCCTTTTATCACCAACCCCTATTTTTTAATAGCCATTTTAGTAATTTTTTTCCCATTAAAATCCCATTAAAATCTATTTAATGGGACTTTCGCTGCGGGATACCTAGAGGAAGTTATAAAGTAACATATAGGCTACTTTTTATCCCGGAATTTCCGCTGGATCAGGATTCACGTGGGAAAATCTCTTATGCTCGAAGTAAGTAATGGGCTTAAATTTTTATGAGACTTTCACTGGGAGATAGAGGAAGTTGTGAAGTAACATATAGGCTACTTTTTATCCCGAAATACCCACGGGATCAGGATTCACGCGGGAAAAACTCCTATGCGCGAAATAGTGGGCTTAGATTTTAATGGGACTTCCACTGGGAGATAGAGGAAGTTGTGGAGCAATGTACAGGCTAATTTTTATCCTAGAATTCCCGCAGGATCAGAATTCACGCGGGAAAATCGTATGTGCGGGAACGAGGTCGCGGGTTCAGATGTTTATGGGACTTTCAGTGGGAGATAGAGGAGGTTAAAAACTTTGTGACACATTGAGTTCCACGCGAGCGGAGCCGCGGGCACAGCTAGTGACACATAAATGTTTATTTTGGGGCCTTATCGTCGTGGTTTACAATCTGCGACTCAGGTCATCTTATTGCGGAGGCTATGTGGAGTATTGTGGAGGCATAAAATTATGAGTGTTTATTTACTCGTGTAGTGCAATTACTCTAATTTTCCATTCAGTTCTTATTAAAGTTTTAAACCGTTCTAAATTCTAGTTAGTGATTTCTCAATGTAATTATCTGTTGGAACATTACATTGAACATTTGTGTTGCCTATTAATTTTTTATCGGCGAGCCAACATTTTTCGCTTAGGTATACTATTCGTTGTTTTTCCTTAATGGCATTCCTTATTCCGTGAATTCCTCTCATCGATTAAGGCGTCATTTTATCAGATTCCCATTATCCTTGACAGACGAACCAGCTTTCAGTTAACGTTATTGACAGTTTAAGAAATTGATCTTGATGATACCGTCGTTTTAAAGATAAGGGCATTTGACAGGAATAAGAGTTTTAATAGGCATTATAAACTGCTCAGATTTTTGGACAGCTGCTATTTTTTACGATTTCTAACATTTTTGTTGTGATTTCACAAACCTTTGAAAAAGTTTTAGAAAACTTTTAGACTTGCCCAGATGCAATTAGGTACTGTAAATTGAAAATTTAAAATCTCCCGACGTTTTTTACAGCCCCATCTAGTTAACTGCGAGTGAACTATAATAAAATCATGTTACGATTTCATTAATGTCAATAAGCTTTTCTCCATCGAATGGACTATTATAATTGTTTACTGCACAATATGTCTTACATACAAAATACCTTACATAATTTTGGAAAAGAGCTCTAAGATACTCTTTAAACTGCTAGACCAATTTCTATCAAACGTAGTTAAAAAGCACTGCAAGAAAATTGACTATGGAGTAAGAAACGGCACTCAAACTGGTTCATTCACTCAGGAGCTGCGGTGCCGCAAATAGACACACAGACAGGCAGGTTAAACTTATAACATTTCCTCTTTTAGGTCGGGGGCTAAAATAAGTATTGTCAAGTAAAATCGATGTAATCCAAGGTGGGCTTGTATTACAATAAACATATTTTTCAACATGAGTCACGAGACCTGAACAATTGGATCTGACTCAGCGATTGTCGTGGTCTAACAACAGACCATGACACTGATATTCAGCCCGGCCGGAAGTTCGGCGGCCATTGTCACGCCAAAAAGGCCAGAATAAACAGGTATAAAAATCAGAATATGAAAGATATATTCATTTTGTTGTAGGGAACTATCAAATATAGGTATATTAAATATGGTTGTCGAACCTTCAACAGATAACGATTAAAAGTAAATGTTATGGTTTTTTGGACAAGGAATTAATTTATCGTGTTTTTATTTTTAAGAAGTCTGAAGAGATGAGGAAAAAGCAAACAAGCCACCTGGTGGTAAGTGATTTATCGTTGCATATAGATCTTTATTTATTTACCTATCTTAAAAAATATCAAATCGGATAAGATTTTTTTCCATTAATTGAAAAACTCAAGCAGCAAGACTTCCAATTTAAATGGATGAAACTAAACGAATTCTATTAATGGTTCTACCGAAAGGATAAACCCAACCCCTAGGCTCTTGATGAAAAGGAAAATTGTTCTAAACTTGAACAAACTTCCTTCAAAGCGAACTTATTCGAGGAGCTTGAATTAGTTATAACAGATGCCTAATTTCAGAGTATCTTGCGCATCTAAAACGTTGACGGATGTACGCCGGGTAGGAACTGGTTGCATTGTTGCCGAGGAGCGATAAAATGTATCTTGTGAATAAAAATGTATTGAAATTGGCTCTAAAAACGACGGTTGATTTTAGTAGGAAATTTTAGGTGTGTAGATTTGTAAAATTCCCAGTCATTCCCGCAGATGGATCGGTAATGTAATGAAATGAAATGAACTATACTGCATCGTCCAATCGCTTATTTATCATACAAGAATATAGTCATAATTTGCAACGCTTGTAAGGGGCTTGTAAGTTTCCAACACCACCTGGCGTTCGTCCACAGTTCGGTTTTCACGTAATTTTCTGCCGCGTACGTGTAAACTGTGGAACGAACTTCATCCCTCAGTATTCCCACAGTGCTATGACATGGGGTCCTTCAAGAAGCGGGTCTATCGCTTCCTTCGAGGCCGGCAACGCGTTGGTGGCTCCCCTGGTGTTGCCAACGTCCATGGGTGACGGTCTTCACTTACCATCAGGTAACCCGTCTGCTCGTTTGCCTGCTTAGGCTATAAAAAAGTGGCACCAATGATGTTGTATAGTGAATAAGATCTTATTTCACAAAATAAAATTAAATGCAACAAATTGATTTGTTTTAATTATAAACGACTGATTGCTTATTAATTCAGCTTCTCATAATTATGTCTTTCATAAAGGTGCGGCCACAGAAAGGTTAAATGTTCGTTACTCCGAATTAACTCAATAAATTTCTGAGTTGAGCCTCGTAATAGAAAATCAAACGAAATGTCTGCAACTGACTTTGAATCATATTATCAAACAAAGTTATTGAACCTGCAGATCGATCCCACAGAGAGTATCAACTACTACAAGAGAGTATCAAAGACTACAAGAAGTTTAAGTGAATCACTTTAATAGACAATTCAATTAAATGGTCAATTCTATAGAACTTAAAAAGTTTTGTTCTTAAAATACATAAAAATGTTTCATCCATCACTCCATGTCTATTCAGCTAGACATATTACTCTGAATCTAATGGATAAAAACTCTGCCGTCATTATCCAACCAAGTGAAAAAGCGTCCCTTGACCTTACATGGTCAGCAATATTCAAATCTTTTCAATGGTTTTGTCGGTTCTCTCTGATATCATTTTTATCCAGCGAATTCTGGGGCCTGGTGGCAACTAATATCTGCTAGTAGACTATAATATGCGATAATATAATATGATATAATATGCTGAGTGCTTTCGCATAATCAAATACCATGTCTTAAATGTATGTAACATGGCTTTCAGTTTTATGATCAATTGTAAGCTAAGTAGCCGAATAAAATATCGTCCGATTGAGTTCAAACCTACCCTCCCTGTTTCTGTTCACAAAGAAATTGATGATAATTTTGTCCTTGGATAGATTCTTTCTTGTATCACTACATAGTATAAAACAAATTCGCTATTTTTGTCTGTCTGTTTGTCTGTTTGTCTGTATGCTTAAATCTTAAAAATTACGCAACGGATTTTGATGCGGTTTTTTGTAATAGATAGAGTGATTCAAGAGGAAGGTTTTTATGTATAATACATGCATATATTCCCACGAGAACGGAATCCACGCGGGTGAAACCGCGGGCGGGCCGCTAGTTACTTATATACCTACCTACCTACCTACGGGAGTAGTACGTGGTACGGCAGTACCTACGGCAGTGTACCTACCTACGGCACCCACGAGTCACTAACAGGGTAGAACACCTTAGTCTTAGTGGAGACATGGGATGTCTCTGTGTGTTCTACCGACTTTACAACGGTGAGTGCTTCGAGGAATTGGTTGATTTGGTGCCAACGTCACCCTTCCATCATCGTACAAGATTGAAGTTTCATCCACATCGCTTGAATTCGTGGCAAACGACTGCGGTCCGATTTTCACGATCGTTTTTGCTGTGAACTTGCAAGCTGTGGAATATCCTTTTGAGGTTTTCTCGGTACGCTTTGGGTTCTTCAAGAAAGGTGTAAACACAACTCTACTTCAGGGCCAGCGTTAAACTGGTGCCTCCCTTGGCATTGCTGGTGGCTACCGCGCTGGTGTTTAAGCGCTAACTGATGCATAGAATATTCCTAATATTCTAAAAGCGGTTAATCAACTCTGTGATTTTATCAATAGCCGAATATTTAATTAAGTTTGTTGACTATTGCAGTAATGTGTGTAAGTATTGGTAAAACAGAAACATACTCAATTTGCTGTCGTAGTATTTTTATGTATCAAAATATCTTCTGAGTTAAATTATTGTGTCCTAACACAGCGTAAGTATTCAGCTTTAGGATACGATAATAGGTCATAAAGATTAATAGTCAATGCTGAAAATTCTATAGCGACAATCTAATCTTCTGCTCCAATATCCTCCAAATTGGATTAAAGATAATATTGTAATTTGTATTAAATTCACGTTGTGTCACATTTCATTATGATGTAACGTAATTTATTTTAATTAAAAAGTAATGGGCAATATAATTTCACAAGTTTGACCTTACTAGGCTATCTATCTATTCGTCTATCTGATATCCGACTATCCGTCTGTCCGTCTAGTTTTGACGCCAAAAAGTCTGAACCGATTTTAATGTTACTTGAAATGTGTTATTTGTTAGAGTTTTGACGTTTTGCCACATTCGAAAATTATTAAGCCTGATTTCTTAAACTGACCTAAGGTGTTTTGTGAACCAACCGATTAAAATAAACAAAATTACCACAATACATTAGCGGATACGGTATCCACATAAGCTAAGCTATTTTGAGATTGTCCTGATGATAATTGATGGCCATCGTCAATGTGCATGACCAACGTGTTGCACTCATGAACTCATTCTTATTTTACTCTCAATAACCTCAATTATTTTAATAGAGCCGCATAATCTCAAATATGCTAATTAGTTAATTAAAATTTCCGTGCGGTGTCAAGCACAAAGGCAGATTTATTTATTGATGAGTTGACCTTATAAAATTCATAATCATGGTCGTGCGATCTTCGATCGTTAGAGCCTGAACCTTCAGACTCTGTTTTTATATTAAATTTGTCAGATTTATTCCTGAAATGTCTGATTATAAGGGACGTTTACCTTTTTCTGCAAGAAAACTTATCAGGTTAACGACCTCTTTCTTGAGCTGATAGTTTTAAATTAAAACTCGACCGCTAGTATAGGACTCTTACTTAGAGTAGTTTCAGGACTTATGCAAGCAGTGTTTTTCTATAAAGCCTGTCTTTTATTCGTCGTAGAAAATCATAACTGTCTCACTGCTGGGCACGAGTTCCTTCTCACAATGTGAGGAGTACAGGTCAAGTTCACGACGCTGTCATGCTGAATTTGGCCTTGATCATGGCCGTGGTAAATTGACAGACTTCAAGTAATTGGTAATTTTAATTACGCACATTATTTTCTACAACTAAAGGCGTGCGTGAGTGTACGCGTAGGATTTGATCTATCCATGGAAATTCCGCGATATAAAGTAGCCTTTATGTTGCCCTGTAACATATTCTATCTTACCGCGAATTTCCCGTAGAAATCGGTGTAGGTATTAACCCGGAATAAAGACAGACAACTGTTTTAAGTTTGTGTTTAAATATCGTTCAAATAATTTAAAGCACTCAAGGTAATAAGTTTATTTGAAATCAAAGAGAGAAACTCCAACACGTGTAGATACAATATTATATTATATTATATTAATAACAAGCTTGGACCCTTTCACTTTTTTACATTTATACCTACCGTTCTTTATTCACACCATACTGTTGACGCGATGATCCTACAAAAAGGGGTTGCTTTCGAAGCAAAAAGCCGTTTCGGTAATTCCATATCTAAATATGTCCATATCAGTCGTTCTGTGTTCCTGAACCTACTATGAACAATATGGGTGCAAACATCGTTTGTCGTGTCATGTCCAGATCATCAAAAACAGCTCACAAACAATTCGATGAACCACTTGACTTGATTGTACCTTTTTTTTTTTTTTTTTTTTTGTTAACGAGGGGGAAACCTTCAAAAGGTACCCTGTGCCGTGGGAGCGACACAGGGTTATGTGGGGTTCTTACTCACTAAAACCCCCCCGGTGGCCGTCTTCGACGCTATGTGGAGGACTCCGGGATCTCCAACGGAACGCAACCGGAGCCCTCCGAGCGCAGTGCCTTTCGGCTCCTCCAGCGCGAGTAGAAATCCGCGCGGCACCTTTTGTTTATGATGGTATGCGGCCTACCTCATACCATCATCCTTCCCGGGGCTGCTGATTGGCGGTTCGAGCTCCCACTCTTACCGCCTGCAGCCCCGAAAGCCCCCTTTTAGTCGCCTCTTACGATCAGGCAGGGGATACCGTAGCTCCAATTCTGTTCCCGAGCTACAGGGACGAGTGCGGTAGGGCTACCTACGCGCACCGCGACGCCTCCCTCTTCGAGCAGGATCGGCGCGTTCCCTGGCCCGTTCGGCGTCTTCCTTCGCCGACATAACGTCGAAGCAGAAGGTGATCATACCGTCCCAGGCAGATCTACGCCGAACCATGCTCCCCACGATGGCCTCTAACCGGAGGTCCGGTCCCACTTTCTCGACGAGAATCCGACGCTGCGACTCCCAGGCCGGGCAGTATTGCAGCGTATGTTCAGCGGAATCCTCGTCGTCCCCACAATGATGGCACTCGGCCGTCTCTTGTCTTCCAATCCTATTCAGATACTTACCGAAACAACCATGTCCGGTAAGTATCTGAGTAAGATGAAACGTCATCCGACCGTCACACCTAAGCCATTCCTCAAAGTGGGGCAAGATGGCCTCCACGACCCGTTGGCGAAGGCTCCTCGGTTCTTGGAGCCGATTGTGCCAGCACCTCAGTGCGTGCCTTCTGGCGCTTCTCCGAAGCATCTCGACCGTCTCTTCGAGGTTTTCCGTCCTCTGACGGAGGATGCGGGTCTCATGATAGACCCTTGCATCCAAATCCGCCAAAATGTCCAGGGGCGGAAACCGTCCCAGGACTGTCGCCGCCTCATACGATATGGTACGGTAACCACGAGCGACTCTGATCGCGATCATACGTTGCACGGAATTTAACTTCCGCGCACGTCGCCGGCTGGCAGACAGTTTGTCCGACCATACCGGTGCACCGTAGAGCGCGATCGAGCGTACTACACCCGCGTAGAGGCGGCGGACTTCTTCTCGTGGTCCCCCGAGATTTGGCAGTAGTTTATGCAGCGCACCCGCTACCCTAAGAATCCGGGGGACTAGACGGTTGAGGTGTTCATCGAAGCACCAGCGGCTGTCAAGTGTTAGGCCTAGATACTTTATGTACCGGCCTATCCTGACATCCGTTTCTCCGACACGTACTGTGGTCTCAACTGGCACAGCCCCTTGTCTATGCCTGTGGAACCAAATCGCCTCGGTCTTGTGGGACGCTACCTCCAGGCCAATGCTGCGGATCTTCGATACGACGCATGCCACTCCAAGCTCTGCTAGCCGGACCGTTCTCTCCCAAGACTCCCCTTCGGTCAGAACGAGGGTGTCGTCGGCATAGCAGACGATGCTCACGCCGGGTGGGAGCACCATTTTCAGCACAGCGTCGTACGCGATGTTCCACAGCAAAGGCCCCAGGACCGAACCTTGCGGCACTCCGCACGCGACACTCCTCCCACATACGGTGCCAAGACGACCTGGAAAGTGGATACTCCTCTCCGACAGGTACGACTTGAGCACGTTTTGCAGGTACGCTGGCACCCGATGGACGGCGAGTCCTCTTATGATAGCACTCCAGGGTAGAGTAGAGGTAGTAGGGTAGAGTGTTGAACGATGTCGTTATTACAAAATTTTCAAGAGAAAGAAATGTAAATAGCTGACAAAAGAGTTAATGTGCCAGTTCATTGCAAATATCCATAATATATCATTTCGTCATAATACCTTAACATCTTTGAAACGACATTATAAACTCAAAATTTCAAGAACGATTTCATCAAGTACTTACTGAAGGTACGTATGTCGTTCTTAAACTGAAAAGATACGTTACCTAACGGTTACTTCCTCTGATATGAGCTCAAGGCTGGATAAGTTACCAATGAAACTTTGTAGTTTGTTCTCGGAGATACTGTAGAGCATCTCTGCTACGGAGCTCCGAAACCATATCCGAGTCTATCGCATATCCGGAACGAAATCTATCCGTAACCGTAACCGAATCCGTTACAAGTTCCGGTTAATTTAGGATAGAAGTGGAGCCTACATGAGACATGTTATAGGTTTTTGTTTCCACCCAGCCAAGACGATACTAGGCGTGCACGAGTCTTGCATATTTCGGAAATTCAATTACTTGGTAATAAAAGGAATTAGAAATTAACGGATAGTCCGAAATAATGACATAATCGAGTTACCTGAAACCGATATATACAATTATAATTATTCAGATCCGAAAGTTCATATCCAAATCATCCCTGCTGTAGAGTCATGACTTGTGTTATTTTCTCTGGCCGAGTGCCCAGTCACTTACTTTGTTGGTAAACTCGGATTCTAATTTTACTTTTGTATCATGAATATTTAAAGCATACGTATGGCGAGCGGTGCTTAGTGTTGCCAGGTCTCGATGTGACGTCCCGAATTTCATGGGTATGTATGTTGACATGTCTCGATTTATCGTTGATTGGGATGTCGATTGTCTACATTTTTGACAAATCTTCTTAGGAAGTCTTAGAATATTTCTCGTTGAATTAAGTGATGATAAAAAATAAACTTTATACTAAAGTTTTTCATTGAATGACAAATAAACGTTAGTAGGTACACCCAAAGTCCGCCCTCGGATTATCTAAAAAAATGTTGCGGGTGACTACGACAATACAAATAACGCATCGCTAACACCGATGGCCTGAGAATTAAAACTAAAAAAATATCTATCTCGGTAAGGAATCGAATCCAGGACCGATCAATTGGCAAGACTAATAGCCAGTAGGTTACAAAATTACAAGCTCGTATTTTAAGTCCGCGTATCCAACTTCGTACCCGTCGCTTTACAGGCAAGTGGGGTCGTATCTTAACCTGCAGTTCCGAAATTTGTCTCCGTGGACCTGGTAACACTAGCGGTCCACGTGTCGATGATTTTGCGTGACAAGCGACGTTGCCAAACCGTCGCGCGTGCCTAATGCGACCGACGTATCGGGAATATTCGGGAATGGCCTTTCACTCTTCTTGCTTACAAATCCGTAGCTTATACACGCCAGACCTTGTACTCGCTCAATCAGAATACTTAAACAAATTGGTATTTGTATAGAAGCTTTATATTTGTAAAGTGCTACTAAGTCAACATTGATTAAAATCTTCTCATTATTTTCAATGCAACAATAATGAACGGAGTGTCATTAATAATTAATTGGAAGCTCTTTAGATCGTTAGTGGAATTGTAGCGCGCTAAAATAACGATCTTATTTGAATACGTTTTATAGTGAAATTAAAAGTTACTTTTTATTTTAACAGAATATTTAACATCTACAGTAAAATAAGATTAAATTTGTTCTGATACTTCATTTTATGACGTGAAAAAATAACCGTAGTAATATTTTAGGTGACAAAACCGGAAATACTTCGAATGTTTTTATTTAAAAGTTCTCATTATTAAACGTGACAGGTAGGTACAGCTAGCAAAAAAGCTGTGCGTACTGTTTTAATCAAGCAAACAAGCAACGCTCCCTTAAGGGACCCACGTTTTCTTTCCAACTCTCACAATTATATTACGAGAATGTGATTTCCTTTTTGTTACAATAATAGAGATACTTATTCAACTGTCAGCCGCCAGCCTTGTGATGTATTGGAACTTTGTCGCAAAGTAATGTAAGCTTTTTCGATTACTTTGCTGATTTATGTGCAGCATAATTTATGTCATTGTAATTAAGTCGGTTGTGCAATATGCCTTGTTTGTGACTAGATCTGACGTTTTTATTGGACAATTGCCATCACAGTGAATTTTAGCCGACTTTAAGGATATTGAAAAAGCAGGAGATTCTCATGACAACATGGTCAAACTACTTATTTCCTTTGGTATGTACATCTGACGTCATCAAATATATCTTACGTAACGCAGTGTGATTTAACTAGTACAACTTCAAAAGCATTTTTGGAGCTCTTTACCGCTCCCCTCCAGGCTTTGAGCGCCCACAAGGGGGCATTGTCGCCCAATTTGAGAAACAATGATGTAATATATTATTAAAACTCTTTCAAACATGGGACGTAGAAATACGGACCCATTCCACCTACTCACACTTTCCTTCATGTTCTCGGTCCAACGAACTATTCGCCGTTTGGGACCTATAAACTTTTTCATCAGTAACATTCGTAATAACCACAAAATTATAATATGTTATATTAGTTCCCTACACATATGGGGTATCTTTATATCATTATGGTATTGACAATGAGCCAATCTTCCCTGCATGTGAAAGGCGCTAAACAAGTGACCAATGTCTGACTGTCGCCATGACAGGACCTTCCTGTTTGTGGTATTTAGGATCTATACCAGTTTAAACCCGATCGTACTCACGAAAGGGGGTTGCGAAGCTGCCTCGTCTGCTTCCATCGTCTCCTCCAATCTACTACATCTGCATTATGCGTTAGCATTCGATATGGAATCTTTCTTTGGAATTTCATCCAAAACAAATGCCAGCTTTTCGCCGCCGTGATTAAGGTATCTACATTGTAGATTGATGCCGAGAATTTAAAATGCCTTAGTTTTGTGTGACGACCTTCAAATTGATCTGTGAGTATAGTAGTATAGTGGTGTCTTCTGATCGCAATACTTCATCTGTTGTTCAACAGGATCTCATCGGCTCTAGCAGTCTTTCCTGGTGCCAATTCTTTGAAGATTGTTCAGCAGGATCCACCTAAAAATAAGATTTGTCTTATCTCAAGAATGTTAGGCACCGAAGTTTCAGCATAAGGAGTGTGAAATTAGTTTGGGGTTTCCTGTATACCTATCAACAGTCCTAGTTGTATCGTTTATTGTCAAAGTTTGTTGTGTAAAGTTTACCTACAAAGTTGTAATATTACACGTTACTCAGAAGACAGCAGTTCTGTAGTTTAGCTGTGGTTTAGTAGCTAGGAGTTCTGAATAATGTCTATACGTAGATAATCTATATACGTAATGCAAAAACTTTGTACGCCATTTTACGAAAGTCGAGTATGAACGACGCGTGTGAAATTTTATTGTAACGGTAGATGCACATACACGCAACTTCATAGATACAGACTCCAAGATTACAAGATCCCAGAGATCACACCCAAACATGCATAAGATTGAGCAGTAAAATAATTACGTTAAAGTTGGCTTAAGTGTGGATGAATTATGTAATTTTATTTGTTTTCTACATCTGTAAATGTAAAGAAATATATAAAATAAAATAGAATTAATAAATTACACACCATAATACAAATTACTCTATGCTCGCTACTATGCTACTGTTACGATGTCACATAACAATTGAAATATGTACGTTTAGGCCGTTCACATACAACGACACAACAGTATTTGCAAGCGTCTAGAGTCTTGTCCATGCGTCGCTCCTGAGTCGACGCCCCATATACTCGGACGTATTACAACTCGTCTACGATGCGTAACAGTCAGTGAACAGTGTCAGTGTAGGCGAACTGTGGATTGCGTCGGAGTAGCGTAGCTAATAAATAGCGTAGTGTGAAAAGGGCCTTACTGTGGAAATGTGAAGTAATCGTTAGATAGAATGATATAAGCTCGAATTTTCAGCATAGAGCGGGTCTTTTGCAACAATAAAATTGTTATTGTTCAACTTTTGCACATGAAAAAAATGAGAGAAAAACTATTAGTATCCCAAATAAAAATAATGCAGAAGTACTAGTGTGTACAGAAGTACTAGCTCTCTGTGTGAAAGTGGAACAGCCTGAAAGCGCATAGTACACCCAAAAATTTTCAGGAAAAAGCAACTAATTACAATCGTTGAACTTTACTATAATTACGTATAAACGTTATAACATTAGAACGTATAAAATTAAAAAAAATTTCAATCAGGAATTACGAAATTCCACTTTTTAATTTCAATTTGCCCGTACGCCATTACCAAAATTGCTCTGGGGATACCTATAATGTTTCATGTTGAGAAAGGGTCTCGTTTGTTTTCACTGAATCTAACTAAGACTATTGTCTTATTCCAACTGAAAAGCTACAATTGATTGATGTTACCTAGGGCTAAATTCAGCTTATTTATAATTACTTCGTATCTTAATAGTTGGACACATCTGGTGTACTAAAGGTACTCCAACTTTAAGTTTATCTATTGTACATTTAAAAATATCTAAATTATTAGGTGGCTTCAACACTTGAATAGCCTACATCTAAGCCCGGGATTCTCTTCATTACTGTGGAGGCCTATACTTGAGTTGAAATTGCCACGCCCCGCTAAAAATGCATTTATTACCTGCGCTCACAGTTCCATTTAGTTTGTAAGCATTTACATAAGGAATTTTAAATACTTTCCGTCAATCTACAGTGAATTTCAATCAGAGGAGCGGAAAGTTGGCATTTACGTACGAATACCATATCGATGCGGAGTATAGAGCATACTCCGTGCTGCTTCAGAGCGAATGCAAGCGTTAATTGCCAACCCAATAACCGAAGTTTATATGCTAACAACGTCTGCTGTTTGACAATTATAACCAAAATAGACGGCTTTACGTGCACTCGAAGCTGGAAACTGTCAAGAAAATACCCCATCGACCAAGCGACGACGACTGCTGTTGTTTAATTGAACCATAATGCTTAAGCGTTGACCATTATGAAGTACACCCAGTAACTAGGTATGTACTTTTAAATAATTCTTAAATGTTCTGATTTTGTGACCCGAGTGGCAGTTAGAAAAATAATTTAGGTACATTTTTAATATCGCGAACAATAAGAATCAAGCTAAGCTAAAAATATAATCTGCAGTAAGCATGAATACCATTCACAAGTTAGAAATGGTTTTATATTTTACATTGAAAAACGCGACCTATTTTTACACGTTTTTATTAGGTCGATTTCTTTGTAATTGTGTAGTGTGATGTAACAAATTGTATTAATAATGGTTATTGCTTCGTCATTCAATTTTGCCTGAAACTTTATTTCCAATCTCCAATTTTTAGTTTTGGTGTAAGAAGATCATATAATTTGAAAACTCGTATCAATTTTTAACAAACAGAAACTCTATGAACATAATTGGATAGCAAAATTCTATAGATGAATGCATCATCAAACTATTATGCATAAAATATCTGTAAATTAAAAAATGAAATAAAAAGAATAGAAAAAAGAGAGATACTATCTCGTAAAAGAATGTTAAGTACCAATTAGCATATGCGTCTATGTTCAGCACTATTACTCAGCTACTAATTATTATTATAGCTAGATGAATAGAGGGATAACTGCTTATCTCCGGAGCTCACTGCAACTAATCCCCCACGGATTGACAATCAAAACTACAACCGTAGTTCGAAATCTATTATTTCCAATTGATCACGTAGCTCGACTGACGTCAAATTCATTTCGTGATCTAAATCCTAAGTAAAGTGAACTAATCCGTCGATAATTTTGTTAACGCTTAGGTACCTAATGCCGAGTTGTGATTCATCTAAACTCCATTATCAGATTCAAGAACAGTTTTCACTTTGAACTTAGTAGTGGCTGTTCCGGTCAAGAAGTGTACTCGAAACCGCTGAAGTTAATTCCCTGAGGACTGACACTACTTCACATTGATTTATCCCCATTGTTCAGACGCCTAACGACTTAAGTCTGCCGTAAATCTCAGAGTGAATTGCAGCCTTTTACGCTTGAATTAACATCGCTTTTTCCTTGCAGGGCTGGCAGGGAATTCGAAACAAAACTGGATGCCTGTGGGTAACAGTTGATGTTTGTGATAGTTTTAACTGTTGTTTGGGATAGGGGTGTTTGAACACTTGCAGTACGTTCAATTCTTCTGCAAATACAGTTTTGACATTCGTTTTATCCTTAGCAGCATATTTAGGATTAGCAATTTTGGATTCTTTTATGTGCCCATACATTCTGTAATCTTTATTGTACACTTGTTTTATTAACCGACTTTAATAAAGAAGGAGGTTCTCAATTCGACCGTATATATGCTTTTTTATGTTGATTTTTTCGTTGTTTATGGGCCAATTTTGATAATTCTTTTTTTGTTGTAAAGTAGATATGCGCAGTAGGGTCCCCTGATAAGGACACCAGAATCTGATGATGGTATCTCAGAGAAATCGGGGAGAACTTTCGAAAATTGTATGGATGACTAGTATGTTTCTTCATGTTATCATAAGTACCTACATTAAAGCACAACCATTTCATGAATGGTCTGGAGTCGATCTGATGAAACCGAAAGACAGTCGAGGGAACTCCTCAACGATTTACTGCAGTTATCTAGTGTTTGGGCTTGATTAATTTGTAGTGACGGGAACTTTACACTTTCATGTTGAATTGAGCGCCATCTGGCGAGTAGTTTTTGAGTTATCTATGCTTATCAAGGTTGAAGTCGGTTATTTTTTTTGTAAAAAGCAATTATATATTTAAACCAATTAATATAAATGAAATACTTTACCCCGAGTGTACTACAACAATGAAAATCTGCTTTAAAATCGGGTGAGAATATTAGTCCGTGTAAATCTAGACTCCACCGACAACTTTATGGCACCAAACATGGTCCTTGACCAGACGACCCTTCACCAGAGAGCAGAAAAAGCAAGTGTCGCAAATATAGCTGGCACCGTCATGAGACGTAGGTAGCTACTAAGTATTCTAGCATGAGAAGCCATTTTTGCTGAATACCTTCTTCCAAACGACGTGCTAAGCTGAAATTCAGAATAGATAAGGCACATATTCGCAGAGTCATTCTTTCGCTACATCGTATCAAAAACCCCTGACAAAAAATAAGGGTGTTTTAAGTTTAGGCTGTCTGTCTGCATGTCTGTTTATAGTACTGTAACTCCTGAATGTATAAACCGATTTGAGTGCGATTATTTAAATCGAAAGCCATTTGCTTGCCACTTCTTACCTTACCACGAATTTACTTGCAGTGGCTTTAAGCTATGTTTAGTAGAAATCGGTCTAGCGGTTTGAAGAGTATCAGCCTTTTTCCAAAATGGTGTGAGGCAGTATTGACATAGGTAAGTTAAATTATTGGCATAAAATTATTCGTGGCTATGTATTATGAAAAATTTTTCGGGATTTTGATGATCGTCAGTCTGCTCATTAGAGGATATATACAATGTGTTTTTTTTACACTTGATCAAACGAAGTGTGCGGATACTAGACAAAAAATTACCGACAAAAACATTTTTTTTTTTATTTTTTTTATACACTTTCTCGAAAATAAGAGCAATTTAATTTTTTTTATTAAAAATGTTTCTTTTTGAATTTCTTTGTCTGGGAACGGTGTATTTTCGTCAAAGTAGTCTCTTTTGAAAGCTAAAAAGTGTACCTACCTAAGAAAATAAAGTGAATAACAATATCGAACATAAGCTTCGAGAAAAAAAATAAACTATTTGAAATAATAGAAATAAAACTTGATTTTTATTGATTTTTGACCTCTAACTTTAAAATGAGGCCGTTAACATAGTCGTTTTTGCTCATTTTATTAAAGTTCATGATCTAATGAACAAATTCTCTAAAGTAATTATTGCTCTATCTATTTTCGTTGTTATGATATTCACCGGCAAACTAGGGTCTCTTTGATCTCCAAATAAATTAAATAAATTAATTTAATTAAAAAATTAATTAACAATAGAAGTCATTCAAATAGTTGTTTTATTTCATAATTTCTAAGTCTAATCGGCATACATATGCACATGAATAAAAGGATTAAACATAAATAATAAATGCCATGATAATGGAGATCAAAGAGACCCTAGTTTGACGGTGAATATCATAACAATGAAAATAGATAGAGCAATAGTTACTTTAGAGAATTTGTTCATTAGATCATGAACTTTAATAAAATGAGCAAAAACGACTATGTTAATGGCCTCATTTTAAAGTTAGAGGTCAAAAATCAATAAAAATCAAGTTTTATTTCTATTATTTCAAATAGTTTATTTTTTTTCTCGAAGCTTATGTTCGATATTGTTATTCACTTTATTTTCTTAGGTAGGTACACTTTTTAGCTTTCAAAAGAGACTACTTTGACGAAAATACACCGTTCCCAGACAAAGAAATTCAAAAAGAAACATTTTTAATAAAAAAAAAATTAAATTGCTCTTATTTTCGAGAAAGTGTATAAAAAAAATAAAAAAAAAATGTTTTTGTCGGTAATTTTTTGTCTAGTATCCGCACACTTCGTTTGATCAAGTGTAAAAAAAACACATTGTATTTAAATTTTAAACAGTTATTACATATTAGTTCGAGTCTCTTCAAGTCTCGGTTCGCAAAGTTACGGGTCTATTATAAGAGTTACAAATAAATGCGACAGACTTAATGGACAGTTTGTGGAATAAATTCAATCATGACTCCACTCATTTAAACGCTATGCGAAGAAAGTCTTCTGAAACTATTAACTATAAAACCGAAACATTCAATGAACCTAACCATTTGGAGCAAATAAAAATCTATACTGATGCAAATAAGAAGATTTTCACTACGAAGAAAGGAGATAAAATTCAGAAAATTATGGTGCAGAAATTTTCACAGACATCGTAATGCAATTGGAAAGAAAGAATTTTAAAGTAGTTTCAGCTCAGGTCTTATTCTGTTTTTATGTTAATGTTTCCGGTGTGCTTTTAATACAAAAAGGTTAAGCATATTTTTAATGTGAACTTAATCAACGACAGAATTTAAGGATAAATCCATCTGCCTCGGAGTATCCACTTCTACAACCAATAAGGAGGTTCCGAAAATTCGACGTAAAACTAACGTCTCTCTCTCTCTCTCTATCTTCTAAATATCAATCTTTTAACTTAAACAAGCGGAAGGCATCATTCACTATTACGACACATAGGTATTGCACATACACGTACCTACTTACGTACAAAGACGAAATTTGGCAGGAGAGTAGTTTAAAGTCCATAAGTGTCCGCTAAGGCCCAGGCCGCACTACGTTTTTTTCCCGCAGCGGTAACCGCGTAACCGCGCGAAACGCATACTATCAGAAACCGCAAGTGCAGCCGCTTGTAAGCTTTCCTTGAGTTATTACGCGGTTAGGAACTGCGACGGTTTAGCCTTAGTGCGGCCTCTGCCTAAGAACCTATTTTATCATAATATTCTACCCCTAAACTGGTAAAATAAGTGCTGAATTTTTTTAAAGATTACTTCACTATAAAATATGGTATGCGATATGGGTAGAAATAATGAACACCCGTTTCAAAGTTCTAGATAAATCAACATCAAAATTCTCTTTCGGAATTTGATACCAGGTCCCAGTGGGAGATCACCTTTTACACCATTACACTGTCGTTCCTTACAATAATTACGATATGACGTAATCCTTAGGGATTTTGAGCGCTTACAATTACAGTATGAAATAATGCCAAGCCTAGGGCTTATATGACTCTATTTGCATGAAAACCTTTTCATGTAATTAAAAGAAAACATTATTTTAAGTTTTACGAAATGAATACTTAAAATGTACGTACCTAGTAAAATAGTTTTTCTATGCGTAAATAATAGTGATAGTCGAGTTGTTGCCAAATATTGAACACATCTTATTTTTTAAAATATGAGAATATTGTAAAATTTTCGTCGGCTTTGAAAGAATTCGTGACATTGAGAGTATAACAGCTACATTAAAGGTGTTCTAGAGAGGTTGTTTGTACCTACATATATCTCCATCTCATCTCTCTCATGTTAGTAAATTTTTCAGTAGCTGGAGACAACATTATCGTTTCAAATGTGACTTTACATTAGTGCTATCACAGACATTAGCAATAAGGCAAAAATATCTCATAATTTTTAACTCACGCCTAAAGTTGCTGTAAAACAAGTATTATTATTAACTACTCATATTTAAAGGATGGTCTTAATTTAATTTTTATTTATACATCGCTAGTAAAATCATAAAATAACACCTCATGAGTTTTACTACAGTCGGGTACAAGCTTCAATAGAGCACAATTACTCATTCTTACGAGAGCTACGTTTGAAACAACTTTAAAAGCTTCTTTAGGAGCTTGAATATTGCAGCAATGAGTGGCAGCAAGTCTGTGTGGACTCACGCATTGTTAAAACGTTAAGAATAAAAAATTAAATCCAGTAGACTTCTTAATTTTTATAGTTTCATATTATTTTTCTTTCCATCCTTTGTCATAGAATAGGTACTGGATTAGCCGTCTATTTAATAAATTCAAATCTAATATTTCCATTCAAAATACCACGATACTTAATTATCACAGATTTGGCAACCAGACCCGACTCAACTTAATTGGGCTGGTGCTCGGTTACGTCCAATGTAATAAGCGATAGTTTATTTATAAACTACATAAAATATTTTAGGAAAGTAAAATTATTATTATGTGGTGTTTGATTTACAGCCGACACCATTTTGTGTTAATTTTACCTGTTTGCCTTTATATTCTTGCTAACAATTTTAATAAGTTTAATGACGCTTGAAATTAGTTGATTACTTAAAAGACGTGCCACTGATAAAACATAATGGTGATTACATAAATCTCTATCTGAAATCTATTCACTTGACGAAATGTAAGGGTTGCTTTAAATAAAAAATAAAGTTGTGAATGAAGATTTAACCGGTTTTCAATGGCTAATCCAATAAACGAAAATATTTCTTATTCATCGAAGTATCAGAAACAATCCCTAAAATAAAACAGTTGTATGAACCTTAGATTTAAAAATGACTAGTCGTTACTAAGCGAGGCGAGTTTGTATTAGTTACTAGTGTATTTCATACCAGAAGTACATTCATCGTAGCACAAATATCTGTAATATTTTACACACACAGCACCAATTCTTTCAGAATTTCTCGACAGAATATACCTAATACAATTTGTCCGTGCCTGATGTCGGATCATTTATAAGTTTGGGCCGGCTTTTCTTATGGAACTTTCCGCTGGACAGTGTCCCTTTTGATCTTGCTTTATAAGATCCGATTTGTCCTTTTATGAAGTTTTTTTTATTATTTTTTAGATATTTATCCGTAGCTTGATCAGTAGACCGTGATACGTATTACTTTCTTCACTTTGTATGATTACGTAATTGTGATATAAAATAGATTATGGAAAAGAAAAAACAGGCATGAATTTTAGGATTCAACTATTGTAACGATCAAGATAAAAAATACTTTTCCATGAAATTACATTGTCTTCGATGACATAACGTGCCACATATTTAGATAAATAACAATTCCATTTAGTTAAGAATTGGTATATTGGCAAAAAACAATTAATTTAGTACATATTTTACAAGAGGCTCTTTTCGCGCCATCCATCGTGCAAGTAAGTGTTATATAATAAAAATACAAAACAAACAAAGGTTATATACGCATTATGCCAAGCGCAACAAAATTAAAAAAACAAAATTATCAGGCGTTTAGGAAACGCAACATCTTCCCCCCCGTTGAAAGCTTCTTTCAACAGTTGCCGAGCTCTTTAGCATTTGGTAGAGGGCAAAGACGAATAAGAGGTCTTCGAACGCAGCCTTTGGAGGTAGCGACGTCAGCCATCCGAGAGATGCAGTCCAGACCCGGGAACAGGCGAGTGACTCGTCCGAGGTGCCAGCAGAGTGGTGGTACATTATCTTCTTGAAGTAACACCAAGTCTCCAATATTCAATTTAGCAGTTTTTTGTCTCCATTTAGTCCTTTGTTGCAACTCCGAAACATATTCTTTTTGCCATCGCTGCCAGAAATTTTGTCGTAATTTCTCTACGCGTGCGTATCTTACGAGTGTTTTGTTTGTAGTTCTCTAAAGATGGGGCTGGTACTGCAGTCAGTGGCCGCCCAATCAGAAAGTGCCATGGAGTGAGGGATAGTAGATCGTTAGGAGAAGATAAGAGACACAAGGGACGACTGATAAGAATAGCCTCCACTTGTGCGAACAAAGTTGAAATTTCTTTAAATATCAAATGACTCAATATTCCCCATCGCGCGCGCCTAATCTGGTAATTAGCGGACTTTACACCGGCTTCGCATATGTCAATGAAATGAGGAGCGTGCGTGGGCGTGAATATGAACCGTACCTAACGTATAACTTTTTGACTCGCAAACTGAGATAGAGGTTCAATATTAGACTGTAAGAATGTGCCTACTTCTTTGGCAGCAGCCACGAATTTACGCCCATTGTCGCGATATAATATTTTTGCTGGTTTCGCCCTTCGAGCTACAGATTGCGTCAATGCCATTATAAATGAATTTTTGGACAAATCGCTTACAGCCTGTAAAATGTTTGCACTTATAACGAAAACAAAAAAATAAACATAAATGGCATTTAATAGTTGACTGCCACGCCCTCTACAGTTTAGAATGTAGAACGGGCCTGCAAAATCTATCCCTACTGGTGAAAAATATGAAAATCTGGCATGATTCTGCGATGGAAATCGCCTATTTTTGGACACAGTGTTTTGGATCAAACTATCTTGAATTCCTAAAAGATAGAATTAAACATTTTGAGTTTATTAGTTTTTGTTTGATGAGTAGGTCATACTCGACTGGAAATGATTCGCGTTGAGCGACAATACACAACAACGTACGTAACCACTCGTTCAACTCTTCAACCGATAAGCAACCTATTCGTTATTATGCATAAGTTATCTTTAATTTATTTAGGTTTTAATTTATTTATTTAATCATTATTAATATTAATATATTTATTAAGCTGATTACAGAATATCTATCTAAGCAAATTTTGTAAATAATGACGTTAATTAGTTAATTGATTGATTGTTTAGTTGTTATTTAATTTAATGTTTTAAACACATTTCGTCTGTTTCGTTTGAAACAAGTTGTCGGTAACATGTTGTCGATTTTATTTTGTTTTTCATTTTGATAGAAAATTAAAGAATGATTAGAATGGATGTGTGAGTGATCATGCGATGATGTGTGAATGTGTGAGTGATCATGTGATGATGTGTGAATGTGCGAGTGATGATGTGTGTTTGTCGAATTTATAGGACCAGAAATTAGCCACCCTAGTTTCGAGTTGCGTAGCTTAGGATTGTTGGGACCGAGAGTCTTTTGTTCACTCCCTAGGACATCCCAGAAAATGTCAGCTCCGATCAGCACATCGATGGGTGCCGGCTCGTAGAAGCTGGGGTCAGCGAGGCGAATGTTTTTAGGTAAATGTAAATTTTGTATGTTGATAGGTGTTTTAGGTACACTACCAGTTAATTCATCTAGCACAAAACAAGATAAAATAACTTTAAATGAACTATGTAATGACTTTAGTTGTACATTACACTTTTCTACAACGTGATTAGAACACTCATTACCAATTCCAATAACATTTAGCTTGTCAATAGGAATTGAATTTAAACCTAACTTTTGTTTTAGTGATTTTGTTATAAATGAGGACTGACTCCCGCAATCCAGCAATGCACGGACTTGCTCGGTCCTCTTAGTAATTGGGTTACTAATCTCAATAATTGCAGTAGAAAGGAGCACTTGTGTGCTACTTTGTTTAGTAAAATTAGTTGTAGTCACAGGTTGAGTAAATTCCACATTACTAGAAATCTCATTTTTAGACGGACTATGCAGTAAAGTATTGTGCCGCTTATTACACGCGCGACATGGACCCCTGGTGCATTCAGCTTCGGGGTGACCTTGTCTAAGACAATTAGGACAAAGTTTATATCTTTTGATCTCCGACCACCTATCTTGTACAGATTTATTTTTGAAAGTAACACAGTCGTAAATTCTGTGATTTTCGTCACAAATTACACATAAAAATTTAGTTGATTTTATTTTATTACTGGTATTAGCAGTGTAAGACTTTATTTGTGGAACTTGATAAGGTTTTTTGTGTTTATTATCATTTTGTGTTAAATGCAAGTTTCGTGGAGTAGGTGAATTATATTTAAAGTAATTATCATTTTTGTTACGATTTAATGACTCTAAAATATCGGCGCGATCAGTTAAGAATTTATAGAATTGCTCTAAGGTTGGACAATCGTTTAATGAATTTCGAAATTCTTCCCATTTCATTAATGTCTGACTATCGAGCTTGGAGGATAACATAAAAATCACTAGTGTATCCCATTTATCTGTGGGCTGCCCTAGATTGGCTAAAGCACGCAAATTTTTAGTTACGTGGTCTACCAGAAAACGCAATGACTTCTCCGATTCGCGAGTAAATACCTGCACATTAAATAATGCATCGAGATGATGATTAGTAAGTAGCCGTGTATTGTCGTATCGCTCACGAATCAAATTCCATGCAATCGGATAGTTTGCCTCCGATATTTCTAAATTTGAAATGACTCTAGCGGCCTCGCCCTCAAGATATGAAACGAGATAGTGAAATTTGTGAATAGGTGAGATTCGCTGATTATTATGAATTAAGCTCTCGTAGGTATCACGAAACTCCAACCAGCGAAAATATACTCCGTCAAATTTTGATATTTGTATTTGTGGCAATTGAAATCCAATATTATAGCTAACATCCTTTTCTTGACAAGGAAGAGGAGCATTGTAAGTACTTAACAATGTTTTAGCTGTAGCAGTAGTGGTAATTAAGTCCCCCTCTACCTTTTCACGCTCTTCCAATTCCCCATCGAGTTCATCAGAATTTAAAACCTCTATTTCATTTTGTAACTCGTCGAAGCTAGCTGCCAATGTCTCAAGTCGATTTATTCGAATCAACAGTTCAGCCAGTTCGACGTTCGTCAAGAAAGATTTTTGGCTTAGGTTATTTAAATAATTCTTATGTTTTGTTATTTGTCCCTTAATTGAAGAACGTTTTCTTACTAGGACATTTAATTTATGAGAATTTTTAGTATCACTGACACTTTCAGACATTATGGATAATTAATTTAATAAATGATTAAAAATAGTGAAATTATAACGTAAGCCAAAATAATAAAATAAAATGTGAAATGAATAAATAGTAAAATCTCACGCTCCTCGCTTCAATAACATTCGCCGCTATGAGAAACCGGCCGCGCGCGCAGCTAACAAGCAGAAGATGCCCGCGAGCGGAGCCGCATAAGCCGCACAGCCGCGCCGCTGTGACGTCACTAAGGGCTTGCTGCGCAGCGCGTGAAACTCTGGAATGTTCGGCGGGAAAAATCAAATGCGAAATTATTGCGTAATATTTTACGATTCAATGTTTACGATGAAGAACTGATATGATACAGATTGTATGAAAATATTATCGAATATGCTAAGCTCACGGTCTAAGTATAGTTAAAATCAATCAATTACATTTATATTATGCAAATAAGTATTTAGATTGATTGAAATTTACGTATTTTATGAACTTTGAAAAATTATTTAGGTGACTTCTTTTGCAAATTAATATACCTAACTAGGCAAAGAACATAATAACTTATTGTCCAGTGGAGGCTATTTTTGCGAAATATGTTAGGACGATAGTAAAGTTTGGAATACCTAAGTACTATAGAAAAATAGTTAGGAAAAATGCGAAGGAAGGGCACTTATATTTTGTTGGGCGGCGATTCACGGCGTAATGCTTTTGTTGCTTCACTGCTCCGATCCTCTGCTCCGTCCAGACACCTTCACTTCTTCTCCATCCACCAGGACGAAATCAAAGATTTTGTGTTCGTTCCCGCGTAGTTGCGTGGTTCCGACTTTGTAGCAATTATTTTGTAGTTCCCCTCATGGGCCACCAATTTATGTCTTCGATGACATAACGTGCCACATATTTAGATAAATAACAATTCCATTTAGTTAAGAATTGGTATATTGGCAAAAAACAATTAATTTAGTACATATTTTACAAGAGGCTCTTTTCGCGCCATCCATCGTGCAAGTAAGTGTTATATAATAAAAATACAAAACAAACAAAGGTTATATAGGTACGCATTATGCCAAGCGCAACAAAATTAAAAAAACAAAATTATCAGGCGTTTAGGAAACGCAACATACATATTATCTTATACAAAATAGGAAAATAGAAAATATTGCAGTTGTTTTTAAAAGTATGGTTTTAATACATACCTTAGTGATACGAGACGAAATATGGGCCGGTTACCTGAAAAATAAAAAATATTGACTTCTTCTTATCACAATATTTAATTATAAAACGGTACATACAATAATTGTAACTGATCGATGTCTATGGAAGATGCTAGAGAAAATCTGTTCATTCGGGTTATTTATTAACGTCGTACATCATTTCTGTAGGTACTTTGTGTGGTTGTTTCCACTAAGCTTTACTTTATCCGTGGTAGTGGGTCAGGAATAAAACATAATGTAAGACTTACTTAATAAAGAAAATAAGTCGCGTGTTACAGTTTCTAGTGACAAAATAATAATAACACGATTTTATTTATAGGTATGTACCTACAGAAAGATGCAATAATATCAATTTAGTCACTGTGCTGTTAACCGTTGAGGAGTTTCTCTCTGAGCATAGTTTTCGGTCTTACTTGTCATAAAATTGTATTGTCATAGGATGGGACTACACGCTAAGCACTAGTTTTTTAATTATAAGTATAAAAAGATTTATGAAAACCGATGTTCCCAGTACAATTTTTGAGGTGTGTGTGTTAGGACACAAATAAAAAAATGCAGTTGAATTGTCTCCCGTTTAAATTAAGTTTTATTAAGCTTTCCCTCGGGTTTTCAATAAACTTTTTAAAACAAAAGTTTTCATTAATTTATTAGAACTTGGTTTAAAAAAGAACACCCAATTCAAAAAATATACGAACCAAATATACTTAATTAGCTCTGCAATAACATATTTTACTCAAACTTGCATCTCTTTATTCAAATACTATTCCTTTGTCGTCATCAAGGCCGTCTTAGTACGAAGTGGGACACCTCCACGCGACGTATTGAAGCTCAAAATGTTTTCTACACCGAGTATTCTCTATTTGGAGCAGTCTTAAGAACTACAGACGAATGTTTTTTAAATTTACTTAGTGTTTACTTTGTCAAGGAAATGTGCTTCGTTTCAATGTATAAGTATGTTTTGTTGCGTTTGTTTCACGTAAAGTTACGGTTACGTAGTTGAAAATTTAACTATTCCACGTAGGTAATATATTTAACTATTCTGTGGTTACGTCAATGCTATATGTAATCGATACCGACAGCTTTGTTACTTAAATACGGTTGAACCCGCCCTTGCGACATAATTAAATTATTGCATAAGTACGTCTGTTTATTTATATATGTTCGTGTAGGCTCTGATATCATAAGCTTCTAAACGAATACCTACCGATTATGTTGTGGTTGTATTCATCGACATACCGCCCCGTTAAAAATATTGCACGTAATTAGTTTTTACTAAACATTTTCATTAAGACGGTAAGAATAAATACCTAATAGTATGTAGCAGAACAACGCCTGCCAGATCTGCTAGTAGGTACCTACTATTATAGGAAACATGTACATAGGTGCGTTAAAAGGGATGGATGCATCTTGTTATATTTTTTACCGTTTAACGAAATCACCATATTTTCTCCTTAACTGAGCAAATAATGGTAGGTATGTTTCAGTTTCTAACTCACAGTAACTAGGTACCATAGACGGGTATGTGGAGATAAGATATTGTTTTGATGAGATGTACAGGAGTTTAAACAGAAAATACCGCAAGATTAGGTGGCTTTACAGCAACCAAAACAAAAATACCTTTTTCTTGCACACCAAAATGTTATACCGATAATGTAATGTAATGTTATTACAGAGACATGAGTACAAAAGTATACCTACTTTACCTTACTTTACAAAATTATACTTCACTTTAGTCTGAAATTAGGTCCCTACTATTATCGTAACAAACCGAACTTTGACAGCAAAAATGATGAACACTGTCAAAAAACCAGACACGTAACAGGAGAAAAAATACGGCCCGAAACTTTTCAGTTGACAGCCAAAATACCTTGGCCGTGACGTCTATAACATTATGATAACACTCAAGGCAGCGGCACAAGGTTAGACCCGTCACAAATAAAATGTCCCTTACCCAAAATATACACAAAGCTGAAATCTTTTGAAAGCTACCAACATTAACGATAAAGATATCACAGCTCAGAATATATTACGGACCACTTACACAGCAAGCTATCAATCACATGCGACTTGACATCTATGTCAGTTGACTCAAAGCCTTCAGGATCATTTACATGAAAAATATCGCGTCTCTGTCTTTTAAGATTAACTTTCTTATCGTTTAGTTCGCAGGCTTGAGTTACGTGAAACGATCAAATGTTTGGAGAATTGCATCGCTCTGAATCCTTTGAAATAAATCAACGGATTCAATTAATTAATCTTAGATTGAACATGGTTAATCGAGATCAAAGGGATTTTGACGAGTTCTGTTCGTAAATTATGTTTGCATATGAATGAATGAAAGTAATTTAAACATTAATTAAAATGTTTAAACCCGTGCGCGCGGAACTCTGAATGGTGTTTTGAACGATTTTTCAACTTTAGTAATAATTACCAACATACGACATGATGAGCCACCTCGGGCAAGCTAGTCTGACGGGCAGAAATTTAGCATGTAGGATCCTTGGGCACCGTAGAGGAGGACTAAAAGATTAAAAAAAAAATCTATTTCTTCAATTGATTCGCTTCAAGCATTGTACCTATATAAGAACCTCAAGTAGCAGAAGGATTTTTGGACATCACCTCCCTCCGTCCTGCTTAAAAGTACAAATGCAAGCGAAGCCGTTGCGGCGTGACGGCGTGAATGTAGTATACTGATCATATTGATTACCTTGTAATAAATGATAACACAACTTTTGCGCGAGGCCTGGCCGTGAAATAAGAGAAACCCCGTCGCATACGACGCCCTGGCCTCCCGACATGGTATTCGGGTCATTAGGCTGCCCCAATTCTGCCAGAATTGCATGAACCCAAGATAGATTGAGCCCATAACACTCCACAACGATCAAAAAACTTCTCAGATATCCAAGGACCATTCAATGATAAATCATTATATTATTTCGGGTATGAGTTGAAAATAGCGATCGTAATAGGTAACATCTACGTTCGCAAATATGTCGAAACCCAGTAATCTGTTATACGAGTATTACATAACATAATCCCCTTATCCGTTGGGTACCTGGTACCTAAATTGGAAGCTTTTTGTTGACTCAACAAAAGGACTAGCACAAAGTAGATAGTAGAAGTAGATCGATATCACGGCCTAGAGCGAATGTTTATTGTAAATATTTCTATGGTGTTGAATTGAGAATTTTGTTAGAATATTGATAATTAAACTTAACTAAGTAAAAAGTATAATATATGTTTTTTAATGTTCTATACTTATAGCTCCACACTAGAATTCCCTGTTGCCATGGACAACACACAAGACCACCCAAACTGAGAACTGGAAAAACTCATCATTTAAATTTCTGCCTCGCTGGGATTTGAACTCAGTGCTTAAGCAGTGATTAACCGTTACGCCATTCGGGCCCTTTTTAGCGTGTTTGATTGTCAATTTCACGACACATTTTTTATGTTAGTATCTGACAAACTAGCGATGCATCCATTGGGGTATGGTTATTATCGACCATCCATATCAGATAACACCACAAAATATAATACCGACACAAGTCAGTCAAGAGAACAAGACGAAGAAAGAAAGAAAGAAAGAACATATAAAACCAGGTAGTTCATCGAAACTTAAGAATGATTCGTGGAATTTAACATTTTTTTAATAATATTGTAATTTATTATTGACTGTTCCTTGGATATCTCACAAGTAGGTTGTAAGTTATTTCTAGTTATCAATTTTGTACCTAGTATTTTTTTTTAATTAGTTATTATAATTTTGCAAAACGCCAAACAAAAGATGGACTTGTGCGGACAAATCTGACCGAATGTATACCCTAAACGTGCAAGATTAAAACATACAAAACGTACGTACTCTTGAATTTATACTATAACTAGTAAATCCGCCCTCGCTTCGCTTCGGGAAACCGGTACCTTCAAAAATCTCTATAAGTTTTAACAAATTATGTTATTCCGATGTCTAAGCTATATTACTGCAAAGTTTCATGAAAATCCGTTCAGTAGTCCTTGCGTGAAAGAACAACAAACACACACACTCACATACATCCTTACAAACTTTCGCATTTATACTATTAGTAGGATTACCCACATTTCAAATACTAGCTCTCTCAGAACCTGTTTATTCACTACCTGCACAACTCTATCTCAGCAGATCAACGCTTCTTCATTTAATAGCTCAGTAAGAGCGAAATGTTATGCACACGCTCTAATTAACGAACGGTCCCGCATTGCATTGCATTGTTTGATTATGAAATTTTACTTATTAGGACGAAACTTACACGAGTTTAATTTAGCAAGATATAGGTATGTATGAGTATTTATTCGTTGCACAGATAAACGAATGTTTGTGTGCGTGGTATTGTGTGTATCATCATCTCAACCCATCATGGCCCACTGTTGAGCACGAATCTCTTCTCAGAAGGTTAAGGCCAGTCCACCATGCAGGCCAAGAGCGGTTTGGCGGACTTCACACACCTTTGTGTTTTGCGAACTCTCCGGCATGCAGGTCTCACGACATTTTCCTTCACCGTTTGTAGCAAGTGACATTTAAATGTATAAAACGCACCTAACTCTGAAAAGTCAGAGGTGCGTGACCTGGTATTCGAACGCGGACCCTTCGAATAGGAGGCCAAGCTCTTAACCACTAGGCTATCACTGCTACACTACTTGCGTGTATGTGTGTTATAACTGTAGAAGAATTCATTTTATTTTGGAGATGAAGCCAAAGAACTTTTGAATGCGAGATTGTACAGAAAATTAGGAGATAATTAATTTTATTACTGGCACCCACTTTCTATTTAATTAAAGCCTGCTTGGCTAGCAATCAAGTGCGATTTCTAATACTAATATATTTTTCTTTTTTCTTGGTCGGCATCACATTGGCATTAGTTATCTCGCATTTTCTTTCACTTCTATTACTCGCTATGTGTTGTTATAAGTATATTTTCTTTAACCAAACTTAAAGCATAAAGCATCATAAAATTAAATGTAACACAAAGTAGTCTTATGGTATTCATGATAATTATGATAATTATAATCATATTATATTTCATTAAATATCTGGAAAATGCAAACCAAATCCTCATTTAAAACGATTGGATCGGTCATTAAAATTAATACACTGGCAAGTAGCATTAATGTGTTTTCAAGTTAAACGCTTTATTTAATTTTTCATACGTGAGTATACTTATGAGAAGTGTTATGTGCACAATCGAGTGCTACTCGTTTTAAAATCGTTTATATTTATTGCACACTTCGCTAGCCTTTTTACTTTTTTCTTTTTTGCCTTTTTCTTCTCTTTACCTTTTCTTCTTTTTACCTTTTGCTTCTGTCATCTTCTTACTGACTCAATAAAGAAATATGGTTTGATGTGCGTAAAAGAAGTTTAAAAGATTCATGCCTATAAGTTGACATTTTCCATGCGATAGGAATTGAAATGTTTCTCTGTAACTTATTCAAGTTTTGACAGCAGTTTGAAAAAAACTTACATTGAACCAAATTTTACTTTCACATCCACGTTAAGTTATAAGCTGCAAACTTATTTTATTTATTTTTTTGATCCGATATTATTATATTGGAGTATTCATATACTTATAATAATATGTTACGGCTAAAACCCGAAATGCGGCTACACCTATGTAGTTTTAGCCGGCTACAACTAGGTGCAGCCGGCCGCGTGTGGTTAGAACTAGGTGTATCCTATTTATCGTCGGCTCGTAGCCCGACGGCCTGCTTCGATTCTAAGTGATCGACAAAGTTAAGCAACATCGGGCGCGATCGGTAGTCGGACGGGTGACCGCTGGTGGCAAAATTTCTTGAGCGCTTCCGTGCTTCGGAGGGCACGTAAAGCCGTCGGTCCTGGTTGTTATCGATAGACAGCAGTCGTTAAGCCGTGTCGGAGGCCTTCGGGCGGCATATCTCCTGTTTACCGTCATATATACTATTAAAAGTATAAGAAAATACCTGACTCCAAACGGCACGTAACTTTTGTCGTCTTTAGTAGCGGTTCCTTTCGGCTTAGCAAAGTAAACAACGAACACGCGACCCAGAAACTTGAATATGAACTTATACAGTGTACTAACATTCGCTACGTTATCAAACAGAACTATTTATTCTGTATACACAAGGCAAACGCTTTACTTAATGTTTTAATCAATTCTTGCCGTGCTCCGTTGAAAAGGGTTTACCACCCCTGAATTTTGATTAGAATGTAAGTCGTTAAATTAACAATTAAATCAGCTGTGGTGGACATGACTTCTTTGCCAATGCCTTTGATTATGGCAATTATCGATATGCCTTAAGTATGTCAAAGGAATTATGACGAAGGTTATTACAAAGTGGATGATTATTTCAAAGATGAAATTGCTTGGTTATGAGTTTGGAATTTAGAACTAAATAGTAAGTGAAGTCATAGTAGTGTGAGTAGAGTAACAACTGCTTAGGAATTTCTTGCCACTTCTTCTTTTAAGAACATATACAATGGGGATTTGTTAAACACATAGCGTAGTTTGACTTTCAAAATATGTTGAAAGAATCACTTTAGAAGAACTTTATATTATTTTTATATTGCTTTAATATTATGAAAATCCACATTAATATTACATAGATGTTCACTTTTAACTAGGTATCAAAAGTGTTTGAGAGGTTAAAATTAAAAAAAAAACAAAAAACTTCCATATAGCGCGATTGCTCAAAAATCCTTCTAGAGAATAAAATACGTGTTTTAGAAGGAATACAAACGTATCTACTTACAATTTTTCTACTTTTCCTCAACATTTAACAGGTAACAACTTGTTATTGACAAAAGACTGGTGTCCCAGAAACGTGAATAACATCGTAACCATTGAATGAACTTCTAACAGTAGTACGAAGCAAGCGATTCACTAAAAGCTTAATATAAACTATGTTTTGTTGCAGAGAAGTGTTTTGAACTCGATGATTAAAGTGGAGGTATTCCTTAGTACAACGTTCACGCTTTTTATTGAATAGAACGCGGAATGAGGGAAAAAATAATTTATTTGTCTAGTAAATCTACATTGTTAAGGCTAGTGGTACAAATACAAAAGAAGTGTAAGCTAGAATCACAATGCTCCAACGTTATATAAAAAAATAAAAAGACGTAAATTTTATTTTGAGTCATGTACTTATGTGATTTCTATACTTACACAAACATACACACACATTATTTTTTTCTATCTGTACCATGAGTTCTAATTTTAGTAATGAAGATATTTTCTATAAAAAAAATCTTAAACGGAAAAATACGCTTCAATATTTTCTTTGTTGATAGAGACGTACAAATACATAAATACCTAAATTACAACTTATATACTAAGATCCCGTGACACTTTTGTCATGCATCAGGCACACCAGGCAAACCATATTGATCGTTGCTTGATTGTACATAAAAAAAAATATTTTAATCAAATACTCGATGCATGTAACAAAAGTGTCACGGGATCTTAGAAAAATGAGACACGTGAGAAACAGTCATCTGAATAAAGCTCTACAAATTATATCAACTCAACTCTGACTTGACTTTAATTCAACTCATTGAAAGCCATTGAAAGTCATTGAAATACGAGATTCTTATCGTATTTATTATTCCTTGCGGTTGAATTTTTAACACTCGCGCCACGAGCGGTTGCGTCGTCGACAAACGGACCGTCACCTCCAGTCGGACACGTAAGGAACACGAAATAATACTGAATTTTTACACCACTGGAATATTTTAATTTAATCAAATCAAATATTTAATTCAAATCGTTTTATGGGGTCCTATGAGTTACTTCGTTAACCCCTCCATTGCGTCATTTATCCGGGTAAAAACCTATCATTATTCAAGTCTAAAAAGTTCAAGGTTAACCCTAGATACGGAAAGATGGAAGACAGAAGCCCGCAGATATCTCCCTATTACTCTTTGTATAGATGAAACCCCAAAAGATTAGTATACACGATATTCGTTGATATTCGATACTCGAATGGAAGATACTCGATACAAACAGAATATAAATCGAAATTGTTCGAATGTTAACACGGCCCAGAGGAGCTATTCTCAAACAACGTTTTCACAATCGGGTTATACGTATGAATTAATTCTAGCTACCGTGAAACAAAAGTAAATTTTATTGCTGTTGTGAGTAGATTAAGATGTTGGCGTGTTTGTTACGTAGATTCAATATGACGTGGCTTTATTTATTTATTTTACCAACCAAAATCGTGGTACAGTGATTTCTTACACTAGTATACGTTAGACAGTAATACAATACATTTAGGTACGTGCTATCTATCAAGATATTGTTACCTATTATAAAATGCAATAATTAAACCAAAGAATGATAATAAATTGTCGTAGTGTATTGTTAATAAGATACTTAAAGTTATAACTTTAATCAATTTCGAAATACACAATAAGAGCGAGAATGGGAGCCTGAATTTAGATCGGCTCGCCGCATCTATTTGTTTCGATTTGGTGGTCATCAATCTTTTAGGGATATTTGCCGATGGAGAGGTTTGATGTCTTGATTAATTTAATTGTATTGGGAATATTACCGGGTCTTAGTTTCGGAAAGCGTAGAACTACTGAACAAAGGAGCGCCATAAAGGAGCGCGCCGGCCTTGGTTTTTATTTTTCTGTCGTTATTTTTTATGACCAGGTGAGTGACTGGATTGTATTTGGCTCATGCATTAGTAACTCCGATTTTGGTCTACAACACGTAACTGAATGAAAAGGATGCTTCCCCACTGTATGTAGAACAAGGTAAAAAGACGTTAACCCTTTTCCGCAAGTGATGGCGAGCGTTTTAGTGTTTAGCGTTTTAGTGTTTCCTCTAGTTGGTGTTTCATGCTTGCCACTCGGCCATCCGAACAATAAAGGCTTCATTTCTGGCGAAACTTTCACGTGAGATCATTTTAACAGTCAAGTCATATGTCATTGTCTCTGCCTCTGACGTGGGCGAAGCCGCGAGCATACATGTAGCATAGCATAAATGTCATACAGACTTTGTGTCTGATCAAAACTTCTCCCATCTGCACAATATCCTCAGCTCCATAGAATGACGAACAGTACAGTTTGAACATGAATCTACGTTATTCAGAATTTGAATTGTAGATTTCAAACAATATTCTGTAAGTTTGCACTACGCTGGAGTTTAGCGTCTAGTTGTCTGAGTAAAAGTAAACCGTTTTTGCTTATTCTTGGACGTAGATTACAATATAAGCAAAAACGATTAGATATTATGCATCAGAAGCGCTCATAACTTTGCGATTTACATCGATCCTATATTTTTGAATGAGTTAAGCAACTGCGTGCGCGTTTAGTACTTGTAGCTATGGGTGACCGCCTAGTAGATAAAAAAAATTGCGACTAGGCAGTTAGGCTATTAGGCGTTAGCTAGGTTAGTGGCATAAGCCCTGTTAATTGGTGTTGGTAAAACTTTGGTACCAATTCGGTTAGAGATGCTACCTAAGATATTAAGGAACATCTAACAGTGTATCAAGATATAGATTTTCTAAGTGAAATATTACTGCTGTTAAACAATAAATAATACATACCTGAGCCATCGAGAATAGAGCCACTCCTTTCTAAAAAACAAATTTATTACCTAAAAAGTAGATAACTATTATGCTTACAGTTTAATTTAGCTTGTTAGCAAAATGTACTTACGGTATTTTAAATTCTAGCTGTTAATCTGCAATGTACTTATGTTAATCACAGTGGCACTTAATCAATTGTGAGGGGTGTAATTAAAACGAGTTTTATATCGAACGAGGTGCACCATAAATGGACACTGTGGGGACACGCCGGGTGAACTCAAGGCTCTTCCTATTAAAAAACTATGTAAAGTCATGTTTTCATATTCAAACGACAGCATGTACACACTACAAAGTGACAATTGAAGCTATATAAACTGGATCCAGAAAGCCCGTCTTGAGCATAGATGTTCATTAACCCGGCTCAAGGTAACCTACTAACCCGGCGCGGCGCCGTGTCGCGGCTAGAGGGGAGCCTTTGGTAACGCTACAGTAATTACTTTTGCGTTCAGAACGGGAACATTGGGTTGTTTGGGGTTATTAGACATGAGCTTGCTTGACCGTGTAAAGTAGGGGAAACTGAGGTGTAATTGGCCACCGTTAACGAATTGGTCTCTTGAAATTTCGATGATATTTAATCCATACTAATATTATAAATGTGAAAGTGTGTTTGTTTGTTTGTGACTCTTTCACGTCGCAACATGGCTATTATATGGTATGGTTTATGTGTATGGGGATAGTTAGGAGGGTGGAGAGTGACGTAGGCTACTTTTTACTAAGAATTTTATAACGATCGGTTCATAAATAATAAAATATCATTTATTATAACGTATGCAAATGCCAGAAAATGCTTCACCTCGGATTTGTGGAGATGTTAGTGACCAATTCAAAATAAAAACGATTTTGATATTTTATTTTGATTTTGAATTCAAGTGTTAGAAGTTTTTATGAGTACAGTGCCGCGACTGTGAACAATCATTTTCACTTTCTCCTCGAAATTCCAGAAATGAAGAATACGTAGATACATAAGTCACTGATATATTCGTATGTTACGTATATGAGGAGATAATTCTGAGTTTAAATTAAAATCGAAAGAAAGCCTTCAAGTGTATTTGAAGAGGTAACGGGAGTGACGTGAGAAGCTTCTAGTATCTCCTCAATCCTGTGTGTTCTTTTTGCTCGATACGTATTATTAACTTTCATAAGCTTTTAAATTGACACCAATTTCAAGTGGATTTTTGAAGGAAATTATAATCCGAATCTACTCAGCAGTGGCTTTTTTATAGCATACGCAAGCAAACGAGTAGACGGGTCACTCGTAAGTAACGGTAACGGTCACGGTAAGTGATCACCACCGGGTATGGACATTGGCAACATTAGGGGCATCAGGGCATCACCAACGCGTTGCCGGCCACGGAACTGAATGACCCACTTATTGAAGGTGTTATAAATACACGTAAAATATAACATTATAACGAGTAAAAAGGTGGTGGAAGTTTTTTTCACATTAGCTTTATTCTATCATCGTAGTAACTGGGTAAAATCAAGTTTTTTTATTACACATTAGTCAAACAAAAGAAGCCATAAAGTAAATCAGATCAAAGTCTTCATCGTATACTTTGTTATTTTTGGAACCTTAGAAAGTTAATTTAGTATGAATACAAGTCATTTATAGCTAAAATAACAAAGCTCTGTAATAACTCGCCTACATCGTTTCTGTTCTATTTAGAATGTTATTCTATAATTATCATACGCAATTTAGGCTGGAAATTAGGTGTAAGCCTCAAATAGAGACATCTATTACTTTAAATTTCATGATTCAGGAATAGTGTGTCTATTATCATTTTCATTACATAATTTCTAATCATATTGTAGTATGACTGTATTGTATACGACTTTAACCCGTTAGTAGACCACTACTTATTCTACTACACTATATTATACTACCGAGAAGGTCTAGAGCATATTCCATTTTGCTGCTTCAAAGCGAAATGAAGGGATTCTCTCCAACCCATGTTTCGGAAGTTTAATTGCATCCCAAAGGTCACTGACATGAACTATCTATGTATCTATCAGCCTTCCAAAGTCCAGCAGTGGACTTCGAAAGGCTAGACATAGGCCTTCCATAATTCGCGCCAATCCAACAGTTTCTGACTCCTTTGAAACCATTGATTTTTGGCTGTCTTCTTCCGTTCATCAGTCCATCTGGTCGAGGGAGTCCTGTGCTTTTTTTACTAATCGACATGGACTACCAATTGCTAATGTGGCTTAAACCACTAACTTAGGCTCAAACTTTCAACCATCCACCTTCTCACCGAAGCCACTGAGGCTTTACTCAATTCAATTACATTTTTTTATGGAATTTCGGCAGAAAATAAGTAAGCAGCACCACCGTTCTGCTGTCATCCATTACCAGAACAAGACTCAATTTAGGGATTACGATGGTAAGTCTAGTTAGTAGATGGTGATGAATGTTAGTTTAGGTTAGTTAGTTTAGTTTTTTAGGTTAGTTTGTTAATAAGTTTGAGGATTTGTACAGGGACTAGTCCTGTTAGTTGTTGTTAGTAAGTCTCGCGCTATTAATTCAGCCACAGATGCGTTGCTACCCTTGAGGACTGAGATGGTCGGATCTAAAAAGTATAACCGGCTATACACCTTTCTATCTGGAATATCAGCCCTTGAAAATACACATACATTATTGTACTAAATATTTTTTTGTAAATAACATAATTTAATTTCTTAACCTTATGGCAACAAGTAGGAAAACGTCTTAAGAAAAGTGCGTAATATAATATTTATGTTACAAAAAGGTCACTTAAGGTTGGCGATACAAACAGATTAAAAATAACTGAAATGTCTGGCATTACATGACCTTCGAGAATGTAACATGACATTTACAAATTTAATATTCATATTAAAAACCCATTTCCCTTGATCGATTGACGCGTAGCTTTTTGGAGTATATAACTTCTTTACGAAATAAGTAAATATTGTGTTACGGTTACTTTGTTACGCCAGGGGGTGGGTTGCATCATTTAACTTTAATCATAACAAAAGCCTCACCAGCCGTGAAATCCGTGATTAAGCCATTCAAGTTGCAAAACACACGATTAAAATGTCGTCATATTTAACAGTAACATTAACCGCTAGATTTTGTATTTCGCAATGAAAAATCGTATTGAAGTTCAGTGGCACAACTAACATTAAAGATATACGTATTATCTGAATAGTGAAATTGCCACAACGAAAAACGATCTCCCTATAAAAATGGAAAATTACACAGGCAACTCTATTAACTTTAACATTAACTGAAAGCAACTTGGTGCATCGCAAAAATGTTACATTCCTTCGTTATCGTCAATTACTTTTATGCAAACTATAACCGTCTCTACTGTGCAGTCCACCCTAAATATAATAGCGTTGTGATTTGCGTCACGGAAAAGTTGAATATGATTAGTTTAAAATATGATGGTGTATTAAATTTTTGATACAGTCTCTTGACTGTATCCAAAATTTAATTATCCAAAATCCAAAATTCTCGCATGCAAAACCGTTTTGCACTACGCCTCTCGTCGTTTTTATACCAACCTTATTATAGAAGATTTTCTTTTATGACACCCTGCCGTGGTCTTTTTTCCACCCCTGTGCGTACAGCCAACGTGTGGTGCATGCCTTGCATGCCTTCTTACAGCCCTGATCGTATTGATTTTTGAGTCCAAGTAATGATTAACAAAAAAAAACATAGGTACGTATGTATAGCTGTTACAAGCTGATCTAATTTAGGCTCCAGTTCTCGCTCCTAGTTTGTATGTGGAAAATGTTAACCATTACGTATTTGAGGCTGGGACAGTACAGAATCCAGTGCGAACCAGAAGATAATTTAGAAATTCTAATGTGTGTGTAGGATGTGCTTACTACGCACAACAGAAGAAGTCGTGTTGCGCAAGAAAGGTAGGCTCAGAAGTTCAACTTGCGGGATACACTGTACTGAAATCTGAATTAAAAATACAACAATATCCTGCAACGTAGGCCAATTACGATACAAAGTGTTCCATCAGCATGGCCAATTTAGCCGAACCCTCTCTATAAGGACAAAACAACTTTAAATCATCAGACTCTTTAGCATTCCTTTTGGCAACCTGCGATTGCGATTTGGAAAAAAGAAAGCGGCTCTTACTAACTTCGCTTAGAGAAATACCTTTAAAATATGTAAGTAGATTATTCAAACTATTAAATGCTAACGTTCTGACGTTCCAGCAAACAGCTTGTAAACTAATCCTTTCTTTATATTTTTTTTCTCTTTTTGGCCAAGAACGTATTGGTCATTGCTCTCTTATTTCTAACGGGATGGCCAACTAATTAACATTAGGCGGCCGATCTACTCGTTTATCGACAACTTTGAAACTGTTATTTAGAAATTCACGTTCAGTAGGTACCTAACTATCGAAATATTTTTGGTAGTTAAGTTAAGAAAAGTTTATTTATATTATTTTTTATTTAGATATATTTTTTATTATCTATTTTTTTTTTAAAGCCTGAAGGACGGAAAAAGCGGACGAGCCACCTGATGGTAAGTGGTCATCGTCGCCTATGGACACAAGCAACACCAGGGGAGTCACCAGTTTATTAGTCAAAATTTTCTTAGTCAAAAATAAATAGACGATGAAAGATATCGAGAATAATTTAATTTGTATTTAAACTATATTGTGATTAACTTCATAACTTTTACCACTTATCTTTATAACATCTGCTACTAAAACATACTCTTAGTTTATCAACATCCAAAACATCGTTAAGTTTCTTCACATACTCTTGATCGAAAATTCGGTAGTCGTAGTTTTACAAATTCCAGCTTAAACCGTTCGTTGTTCGTGTTTTATATCTCAATTTTCCCTTCCCGGGCCGGGTTCGAACCTCCACGATATTAATCTAGACGGCGCAGTTAATGACACGTGGTTAGTATATGACTCTATTTGGGTTACGCCTGTAAAAAGATACGGAGTTTTGTTATGTAAAGTGGGCAATATCTTCTGACAGGGACTTTGATGCTATATTATTTTATGAAGGGCTTAGATATCTATACATATAAAAACTATAGTACATCGTCTGTACATGGAGAGTACTTGGAAAGGCTATTTACGGTAGCTATTTATCTAGAATGTTTATTGATAAATCTGCACCTATACCTAACCTAACCTACCTATACGTCTGTTCTCGAAAGTAAATACAATAAGAAGCGAAGCCGCATTAGGTACCTATTGGTTATGAAAATTAATATCATAACTAACTTTTATAATAGACTTCAAAATTGATCAGTAGAGTTAACTAAAAACTTCACTTCAGATGTCTCTTTTTATATTTTATGAGACGAGGCGATAAGCGCCAGCTATTGAAAAAAGAACAAAATCAGTTCTCCCACCTCAAAGATAAGAGGTAAGATATAAAAAAAATACAGATAATTGAGAACCTACGACGTTTTTAAGAGTCAGTTAAAAATATGATTGTGAAAAACAAACTGAAATAATTTCATGTGCATTAGATTTTTTCCAACAGAGCGCATCAATTCTGTGTTTGAATACTTTCACTGTCTATTCATATAGCTTCCATTCGAGTCGTTTTCACTTTTCTATCACTTCAGAAGAAGAAAAGAGAATCGGTCAAGGCCAGCCACGAATTTGTGATTCCTTTTATGTCAGCAAGTAAGCAATGTTTGAACATATACCATCAGATAGGTATTGTGCTGGTTTTCCTCGTTTAGATGCTCGGCGATCAAAGACGAGAATGCGCAAATAGGAGTAAACGTATTTGTGCGTCTTTGCTATTCTTTGCGACTATTCGCTATTTAAAAACTACTTAACTGCCTTACTAATAAACGCTTGTATAAAGTTATTGCATGTTTAATTTGTTTTACGTATATCACACGGCTTACCTCACGTTACTATTTTGTCGGATTCGCCCGATTATAGTAACGTGAATAAAATAGTAACGTGAGGTAAGCCGTGTGATATACGTAAAATGTATTCAAACACTCACGAATCATTCAGTACTAAATTAATGTTTAATTTGTTTTGTTTTTTTCTTACCTTCGACATCAGAGAATCATATGACAGGGACAAATAATTTTAAACATGGAATAACTTTATACAGCGTTTATTAGTAAGGCCTTATAGCTACAACTATATTATTAAAACTGTAACTACGTTGTTATTGTTATAATCTTTATCTTGTTACTTTTATTAAAGTTGGTTAACAATAAAGAGAGTATTTTTTTTTGTTCCGTATCTGAAATATGTCCGTATATTTCGCAAAATGGAACCCTTATCACTTTGTTGTCTGTCTGTCAAGGCCTTTTTTCTATAGAACGCATAGAAGTTATATAGCCGACATTAATGTAAAACACTCAGGTCTGAAAACCCTAGGAGCATTAAAAATAATTTCCAAGTGAAAGGAGTCAAAACATACACTCGTTTACAAACTCCATTTACGCTGCATTTTTGTTTTGTGGTCCGATTATTTGGAGTTGTTATTGCGACGTATTAAAAATAATAAAATTCGACGTCATCTTTTAATCCATTTCGCAAGATGGCTGACCCGTTATTCGAGAAGAATCATTTGATGCGCCAAGTCACGGGCTTAGATTTTATGGGACTTTTACTGGGAGATAGAGAAAGTTCTGGAGCAACATAATATAGGTACGCTACTTTTTGTTCCGGGCTCCCGCGGGATCATGATTCACCCGGGAAAAACTCCTATGCGCCCAGTCACGGGCTTAGATTCTTATGGGACATTCACTGGGAAACAGAGAAAGTTGTGGAGCAACATATAGGCTACTTTTTATTCCGGAACTCCCGCGGGATCAGGATTCACGCAAGAAAAACTCTGATGCGCGAAGTTGCGGACTTAGATTTTTATGGGACTTTCAATGGAAGATAGAGTAAATTGTGAAGTAACATAATTATAGGCTACTTTTTATCCCGAAACGCCTGCGGAATCAGGATTCACGCGGGAAAAACCCATATGCAGGAACGAGGTCGCGGATTCAGATGTTTATGGGACTCTGGAGGTAGAGGAGATTATGGAGCATTATATAGGCTACTTTTTGTTCCTGACTTCTCACGGGGTTGGGATTCACGCAGGAAAAACTTTGTGGCACAGTTAGTTATTTATAATTGGGCTCAATGCATATTGCTTTAATTTCGACGACAATGCAATGTCAAACAAGCATAACCGGATAAAATGCGTAGAATTGAATATATTCTTATCTGTTATTTTGGTTGAATTATAATTAAACTAAAAACAGCACCTACAGTGCCTTAATTTATTGGTCCTTATTAATAATTCACTTAGTATATATTATAGTATATATAGTAGTAGTAGTATAACGAGTAAAGCGTGTTTTGGTTTTTCAAACTACCAATTACACCTCTGATAGCTTGAACCTATCATTTGGATATTCCATGTATTATTCAGTGTATTTCGAACCACGACTGCTGTAAGTGCGTCCCTTAAAATCGTGGTACGTTAAATGTCAAAAGTAATAGGTAAGTGAATAAAATTTTAATGTCTCCATTATTTTGTTATCGAATAGTAGGCTATCAATTGCGATGAATGTACTAAATATGACGTGTTATTGTAATTGTGAAAAAACGCCCACAGATAAGCACAATATATTTGTGTAGTGTCGCTCTGTAAGTACTTAATATCAATAAATATAATCATTTATATCACATATCAATAAATAATATAATATTTTCTTAGCTTTTTTAGGAGCATTTATTTTCTTACAAGTAGAATTTAATTATTAGTAATTAGAAAGGCGAAATTGTATTCAAAAAATTGTTTTGTGTATGTTATTAACATTATGGCAAAGAAAAAAATTACATAAAAGTGTGTGTGTTAACTACGTAAAAAGTACCATGTTAAATGTTTATTTTTTTATTTTGTAGAAGTTAGCCTTTGATTAATATGGCTTAGTCCAAGATTTACAAGTCTTTAACAAAGACTTAGATTAATATAGTACGTACCTATACTAGAGTCTTTGACACCGAAAATTCTTTTTCTGATCGTAAAGGACAATGACCACGGAAGTATGCGACAATGGTCTAAGCTTGCTGCAAAATTACTTTCTTTTAAACTATGTTGATACACTTTATCTCAAACGCACGTATATATGTATAGGTATGTATTATGTTTTAAAGATAAATCCGGATTCAAATTATGATACTGAGTTATGAATAAAGTTTATAATACCTTCTCGTAATAGATGACAACTTCATTTATTATACTTGTAATTACTATGATTTTACATCTAAACCAGATACTGAATCAGTAAAAAGATTAAAGAAGTCCCAAACTATTTCAATTATACCATAATAGTTTATTTTACTTCAGCAAAATTAGATTAACACAAAATAATTTATAAGATAATTGGACACAACAAAAATTACCTATTAGGTGTGGCATGACAAATAATATGATTATCCAAGTCAGGTGACGGTAACCGACCAGTTTAAAACGAATACTTATGACCTTTCGGAAAAAATCGATACTTTTACGATGGAAGATATACCTAAGACGTAATTTAACAATGATTTGACAAGCTTTTCTCTATTTGTCAGTTTATCTTGTTTGTTTGTCTGTCCACGATAACATATATACTATGTATTACCTATGCTAAGCTATAATTCGTGCTTGTTCTATTTCAATACGTTATCATAAAGAAATACGCGAGAGTCGTGAAATACTCGGTTGGAACGAAGATAAACTGTTACACTTTACTGTGATACCTACTTGGCGTTATTCTTATTTTCTTATATGCATGCCGCTATTAACTTATGCGTCTATCACAATGCATTATAGACAGTGATGTTATAATATAGTAAAATGTCATTGAATATATACGCATATTATCTGACATACCTTACCTGACGGCTTACATATAAGATACATTAACCTAACCTAATAGCTGGCCCAAGAGCGCTTGCGTGTGACGATAAAAATCTTACATATCTTTTGTTCTAGCCACTACCGTAGATACCCTGCAATTAAAAGTGAACTTCCAAATATTTTTGTAGCGCATTTGTTTTTCGAAGCAAACCGATCATCAGTTATTGAAGAAGGCGATGCTACTCAATCGGTGGAGATTTTTTTTTTCTTATAAGTTAGTGCTTGACAGAAAGTTGATAGTCATAAGTTCTTGCTTGTGACTTGATTGGAGTATAACGCGCGAATTGATCTTGAGTGCCAGTCCACCTCGTGGTGCGTTCTACTGGTCAACAGAGGAGGCAATTAAGCCGGATCTTTACCTATTTACCATCATTTATTATAATATTTTCACACTGCCAAAGGACCTTGAAAGAGATAAAAATGTTCTTTGTATTCGCAATATAGATCTGCCACAAAGAAGCAGACATGTCCTTTACTTATAGTGTTTACACAATTGGTGAATGCAATTTATACTTTATTGTGCACACTAGGAATTGTATAAATAACATTAAAAATAAATTAAAACACAATAGTTGTTATTATCGCTGTATGTAGTAACGATTTCTACCAGACAGCCTTAAGGTAAAGGACATAGAAGTTTATATGTAACTCGTTGTTAGAGGTGCAAAAGCTCTGAGTATTTAAACAGTTCTCTAGTTACTAAAATCTATAATAGAATAATAATAATTATAATTTAATATCTAAGTATACATATAATACATATAATTGATACAATGTTATTAAGTATAAGCAATGTAATATACTATATCACTAAAGTATTATATAATTATAATTCCGAAGATTGCTTAAGTTATAGTACTAGAGTTAGCCAGAATAATCGTTCAAAGTAGTATTTTTATCCCTTTAATGTACAATATATATAATGTACAACAATGGTGTACTCACGATTATGAACAATTATGAATATTGATTTGACGAATAACTTGACAGAAATATCGAAGCAAACTGTTAAATCGTGTTCGATAGTACAAATTAAACGTTATTTATATTGTCAACTATTTGAAGAATAATTTTCCTAACTATCTCCATAGTTTTATATATTCAAGGAGTCCCTACTCACGACATACACGTACATCTATCTATTCCAAAGAAGTATGTATGTAGTCCCAGGTGTGTCAGAGGCATAATGGAAGCCATTAAGAAATGATTAATACGTTGTAATGTTTGTTGCAAACTCCTATTGAGGCTTGACACGAGGTGTTTATTGTAGCGACGTTTTAGTTGGTTTATCTCCCGCCCTTTAATGGTCCTCTAGAAATCACAGGTAACTCCCAATTCTCCCAGTAGACAATCGATAACAACGGGAACCGACGGGTTTACGTGCCCTCCTAAGCACGGAAGCGCTCAAGAAATTTTGCCACTAGTGGTCACCAATCCGACTACCGACCGCGCCCCATTTGCTTAGCTTTGTTGATCACTTGGGATCTACGCAAGACGCTGGGCTACGAGCAAGCAAGTATTTATGTCGTCCAAAATGATTCAGAGGGCATGTTACCTCAGCGGTCCCGGTTGTTATAGGTAAAAATATTTCGAGCGGCATCAAATCTTCTAATACATGGGTTGCACAACACAACCCGCACTGGAACATCGTTGTAGACTATACTCCTGGCCTCCTCAGTTATGAGAAGATACGCGTGCTCAGTAGTGGGCTAATTGAGTGAAGCCAGAGCTTTGTGAATAGCCCTGAACTTTGAAAATTTTTGATACAGTAATAGGTCTTCTTCTTTGTCGGTTTCTTCATTGCTGAAGGTCGTGCCCGTTTTGATATGCACTGGTGGCGGAGCTGACGAGCTGCTTCCACGCTACGCTGTCCTCTGCTTTTCGGAGAGCTTCGGTCACTGGGATGTCTGTGATTGCTTTCACCGTGTCGGACCATTGGGTAGGTGATCGGCCTCTAGGTCTTCTTCCGTCTACTTTGCCCACCACAACCAGTTTATCGAAGCTGTCCAGTTGTCTCCGAGCAATGTGACCAAAGTAGGATAGGATTCTTTGGTAACATATATAGTGGATAATCTAGTTTGGATTTTAAGCTGTTGGAGAATAGATTATATGTTGGTACTTTTTGCTGTCCACGGTATGCGCAACATTCTCCTCCAGCACCACATCTCGAAAGCGTCAATCTTTTTCCTGTCTGCTGCACGGATGGTCCAGGATTCCGATGCGTACAAAAATATGGAGAACACTAAAGTTCGTACTAGTCTCATTTTGATGGCATTGCAGACGTTTCTATTTTGCCAGATCCTTTTGAGTATGCTCATAGCATTTTTCGGCCATTTGTGTTCTTAGTCGAATCTCCTTGTCGCAGCCCCCCTGATCACTGACCCAAAGGTATACGAAGTCCCTGACGATCCCCAGACCAGAAAGCAGACCTGTCCGCGGAAGCTGATCGGCTCTATCATATCACTTTGGTTTTTGCCCTGTTGATGGTGAGCCCAACTAACTCGCTTTCGATCTCCACTCTTCGGAACAAATCAGCCATCTCTGTCTCCGATGCCGCGAACAAAGTGGTATCGTCAGCATATCTAAGGTTGCTGATTTTTCGGCCTCCAATTGTGATACTTACCTCCTTCTCATTCAACATCCATCCAACGCTTTTCTCATTATGTGTATATTGTGTGGAGACAATATGAATCCTTGGCGGACTCCTTTCTCCGGCTTGAAAGATAAGTCAGTAATAGATAGAACCTTTAAAAACTCTCATAGGAAGTTTTCGTTGTTTTACAATACGACATAATTTGTCAAATGGATTGAATGTATGGTCCATTAATTACATTTATTAATGTTCTTTGTAAAGGTAAAATGGTAAGCCAAACAGTTTAACGGACCAATTAATTTGCAAAATAAATATTTCATGAAACTGAACCGTTTTCCTTTGACGCGACGATTAAGTTTATGTGCTTTGCAATATTTTGAGTAATAAATAATTCACGTAATAATTTGATTTCATAACGAAAACTGTATTTTATGACGAATTACATATAGCAGTTAAATGAAATAAAATTATTTTATCATTTTTAAAGTGAAACTTTTATCTGTGACGCACGAAAAATTTCATAAAGCATAAACAAATAGGTACTAAACTTTTAACAAAAAACAGACTTCAATAACTTTTTACAATAAAATAAGCAACTTCAGAAACGAGATAGCTCAAAAACTCAAAAATTTATAAGGGACCACACAACAAGCACTACCTTTCGAACAAAAATGTAATCATCAAAATCGGAACACCCAGTCTAAAGTTCTGAGGTAATGAGCATAAATTAAATTCACATTATGGAGAATAACTGACCATCAGATGCTGCTCAACCAGATGGTCGAATGGTGAAAGAATTAACGAAATCGGTTTACCCAGTACGAAATTCTGGGGTAACACACAATAAAAAAACATAAAGACGAATATTGAGAACCTCCTCCTTTTTTTGATGTCGGTTAACAATTAGTAAAATGAGAATAACGTCAAATTAGTCTAAGTCAATTATATTTTAAGGCATTATAAGGGCTAACTCAAAAAGTACTCGTCAGATGGGACCAGGTGCCAAGCATCAGATTCCGAATAGAAAAAGAATTATCAAAATTGGTTTTGCCATTTAATGTTTATTAAAATTTAAAAGTTATGGGGTAAAATAAACCACTTAATGAAGGTTCAATTCATATACGTGTACTCTAATACACACACATTCAGATTTTTTTTACTTGATTTTTGGCTTTGTCGATGAAAAATTTGCCCTTTTTCGTATACAAAACTGAAATAAGACTTCCAGGATGGGAAGGAACAATGAAGACGTGACCGACTTGTCTTAATCTTTGACCATAAACGTTAAAACTCGTCCGATGAAACGGAATGACGTTAGAATATCTAATTTGAAGTCTTGTCGCAGCTGAGTTTAATAAACCAAGACTTATTTCAAGCTTTACGTGCAGCCAAAGTAAACGAGATTTAGCATACAAATTAATACCTTTAGTCTACAGCGCTCACTCACATGCACGCGAACCTTTGTGAATCGCACGAATTAATTGTCACAGCTATGACAGCTAGGCTAGGAATATAGTGCGCCCAACTTATCTCTGAAATGGTAAAAATTGGATCTAATGCCGCCATGTTACAGCGTGCAATGATTGGTCCAATGCGTCCGACAGCGCCCCTCTTCATTTCAAGGTTACTTTGGTTTTACTATACACGAAAGTAAGAGAAAATTTTGAAAATTCATTTTCGAAGGTCTGTCTTGCATGTCTATGGGTTCGCGTATTCGCACGAATGTGAGTGGACGTCAAAAGCTACAGTCGTACAAAGATCTTTTGGCGCGTGGGTGACAGAGAGAGCCCCTTAAAGGTAAGGCAAACTGTAAGGCGCTGTCTCTGTAAAGATCCTTGTACGACTGTAGGTACGTTTCGTAATCCCTGGTGATTCTACGTTAATATAACTCAATTTGTTGTTACACGGCTTGACATGTAAGTAATTTTTCGGGAAACCGATGATGAGGAAAAATTTCAGTGTATTCAAATCTGTGAAAATTGCAACCATTATTACCAAACCATATACATAAATTCCTACTAAAACTATTAAATTTATCTTTATTAACCGTTATCTAACTGATTGTTATTGTCTCGACCCGCTAACAAATCTGTCCGCGGAATACGGAAAATATGTATTTTCTAGGAGTTCTGAATGCACTGAAGCAGTTCAGTAATATTCTGAATCTTACTTTATAGATATACGCTTCAAAATAACAATTATATAAGTACATAACTCTATACTAGGTATAAAAAATAGTGCGACGGAAAGGATAATTGTTACTTTTTTCGCTCGAGCCTTAAAATGTGATAAATACTTAAACATAGATGTCTAAATAATGGATCGACAAGGTCAACTATGATATTAACTGGTTTAATTCGTGTTTAAAATAGTAATAGTAACTGATTATAGTTATTATTAATTAGATAACGTAAACTAGAATGAACTAAAACTTGTTATTTTGCATATTCAATAAACCTTTATTCGATTTAAATAAAGCATCTATTTATTTTAAGATAGTTACAGCCATTTTGTTTTCATTGACTGTGTTTGCTTTTGATAATATTATTTGCTAATGAGATATCGTATTGTAAATGTTCATTTTAATTAGAAACCATTAGCGTCTGTATTAGATTATCTTGTCAAAACGTGACTAACTATTGTACACATTAATAATTATTAATACTTTGATGGAAACCTTATTACTTTAATTAAATGTTTTATACATTTTATTACTGAGGATAATTTTTTTGTTCTCAGTAAAAAAAATGTTAGGATTCCGTAGGGTAAAACGGAACCCGATTTAATATATGTCCACTGTCAGTGTGTTTCCTGGCTCTATTTTATGAACAAAAATGGTTACACCAAATATTTTACAATTACAATTTGTGTGGACACAATTACAACATAAGTATATTACTATATTTCGTTACTGATCAAATAATTTCAGCTAAAAGATTTCTTGGTAGTACAGAACCCTAAGCGTGCATTTCAATTCGCACTTGATCTGTCTTTTCATTTTATCTTATATTAAATTTATCTTTTATTTGCGTAAAGTTTAATGCCTCTACAAAATCATATTGGAACAATATTCGCGAAAGTTTTACGTCTCGACAATGAACCTGGGTCAATAAACGAGTTTAAAGGAGAGGAAATTTAATAACAAACTATTTAACATTCTTCCATAGGTAAATATTGTATTTCCATGATTTGATAGGATGACTTGAACTCGAGGATAAATACTATTTCATTGTAACTAAAGTCAACCAACTTTTACGTAAAGTACGTACAGTCTTTACGTACAGTCTTTAAGTACAGTACTTTTACGTACAGTCAAATTTTACGTAAAATACATTGAAATGTTTATATAATTAATGTTAATTTTGTTTTAAACAATAATAAATATAAATAAACGCTTACACACTCATAGCCAGCTCATAGGATTCTATGATTTACAGGTTGCACGAATTGGATACCTATTTGGATAATTGGATAGTGCCTTCAGGAAACAATATCACTATGTATCACATTATTCTGTGCCCGGCCTCAAGTCGAACCCGGGACCATTCGTCTCACACGGCGTGGTAGGGTCACTAACAAAAAGGCTAAGGCTACTTATACGAATGAAATATCGTATACGCAATACGCACCATAAAATTGCGCCATGTTGCGCATAAAACAGGATTATTATTTACATTAACAGTAATTTACATCTGAATTACGTCCGTAAAATTTATCTTTAAGCAAATTACGTCACAAATTTCATCAGACCTACCGCTTTGAGGAAGCATTTACAATTTCAAAGATCATAGTCGATTTGTCAAACAGTTACGGAGACCAAGATATGATGGAGGCTACGTCGCGTAATGTACACAAGATAATTTTAGTTAAGTGCTGTTAATATTATAATTAGAAGATAACCGTTACGGTTCAGTAGCAGTTGGTGTGTTGTGATGGAAATTAAAGAAGTTTTTTTATTTTGTTTGCTAGAAGAATAAAATATGAGTGAATTGGACTTGCCGGCTTTGGCTGAACGAGGTGCGTGATTTTTAAAATATCTTCTTCTTTTCAAGGCTGCATTTATCCTAGATGCAAATTTAATTCTTTACGAAGTGCACCAATAACATGTTGTTTGGTTATCATACCACCTCCATCTAGGTGGTTGACAATTGTTGGCACTATGTACTATTTACGTAATCTCAATGGTAGCTACGCGTGCATGGACTTAAGGATTTCTTAATGAAAATATTAACAAGTCGTCCCTACAATTTTCGAAAATTCCTCTCGATTTGATTGGATGCCATTAAAAAAACCCTTATCATGGGACCACCCTTGCAATATGTACTTTTCAACAAATAAAGAATTATCAAAATTGGCTCATGAACGACGAAAAAATCCTTGCCAGGAATTTTATTCGAAAGTTAAGTAACAGACTGAAATCGAAGCGGTGTTAGTGTTAAACTAAAAGGTAAGACTTCATGTATTATTCGATACCTATCTAATTAATTGGCATAGGTAAACCCCATTTCCCCCATAACCTTCTCATTCTGAGAAGAGGCCCGTGCTCAATAGTGGGCCATGATGGGTTAAGATGATGATGATGATGATGATGAAACCCCATTTGGTATCGACTTCCTTCGCTAGAAAATTAATCACTGTGACCGCCAACTTAAACACGTATTTAAATTTAAAAGTGCTGAACAATTTTTTTCTTTGCCTCTTAACGTAGGCGTATATTTCACAGAATCAAGAGATACCCTTTTCATAAATTTGAAATAAGAATCCTGCCTAAAATATACTAAAACCGCGCTGTAAATATGAACCCAGTTTTGAATATCAAAAATTTCGCGTTAGAAGCGTGACTGAAAATAATAACCTTACCATTATTTCAGCGGCCGCTTATAAAGCAGAAATTAACGCCTACTTAAAAAAGCTAGGCAAAACGTTGGACGAGATAGGATAAACCGTCAAAATAAAAATTGCCTTTTCACAAAAAGTGTCCGCACGTTGATACGAACCGTAACTTTGCACATTATTCAGTGGCCGCTGAAAAAGCCGACCGATGCTATTTTAATATTGAACCACACAAAGGTTTCAAATAAAACCGTATTGAATTTTATTTACGTTGAAACGCTGAATCCCACTATCGAACAAAACGAGCTTAATATATTAGACTCAATCTTCTGCCCATTTTGTGTCTACGCAAAAATTCCATTTTATTGAAGTGGCCGCTTTTGAATATGTTTGTATTCGAAGTTTAAATCAGCAATCTCATAGTGCTATTTTTATTCTGTAACTAGGTAACATCGGCGTAAAACTTCATCAAATTTCACTCAGTAGTTATAACGAGACATGATAATTATATTAAGTATGATAGTAATATACCTTAGTAATTTATAATCTTCAAATTATAATTCTTGTCTTGTACTGAAATCAGTTGGCGCTATATTTTAGTGTCTATTATTTAGGTACATTTTTTAAACTAGCGCGTGTGGAATAGCAATGGGAAATTGATCAACTCCGTTACGGAAATAAGACAACTTAGAAGCAATAATAAAAAGCTTCCAATTCCCTATCCATACAATACACCGACTCGAAAGGGACAGGTAGGCGGGCTTCACGGAAATTTAATTTTAATAACCTAAGAATCTTTAGATACGCATTTATAAAAAATCTCTAACTGATGACTATCTCTCAATAGAAGAACTATACGAGAAAAAATTATAGATAATATCTACGAGTAGTAGTGGTATTTCATTGATCTACTTATCTGGGTTTTAGTACTCGCTTGAAACGGTTACACCAATTTGGACGCAATTTTGATTCATAATATTCATACATTATTTAAATCAGTTCACAAATATAATAGATATATTATGTCAGTTAAAAGAACCACGTAAAACCATTTATGATAGCGGGTACCTGCTAAGCAAATCCTGAAGCGAAATGAAGGCAGATATACTAATAAATATAAATAGTAAAACAGAAACAACCAGCTCCTGTCGCTTTGGACAGTACCCTACTCTACTAACATAGAATTGAGCTCATATTCTAGACCGTTCCTTTTTGTGAAATTTGTGTGACTTTTTTGGGAATTTTGGCTCGTCAATGGCTAAAAATGAAGGCTCGACGTTAATTGAGATTCATGAATAAACTTCTGACAACTTTGTTTAATAACCTGGCAAAAAGTTGGTAGCTGTTTTAAATTTTTAATTGGGAAATTTTAAGCCAGGTTGTAGTTACTGTGACAGCGATGCATTACTACGCTTAATGATGTTAAACTTTGTGAGGCTCTCAGAATAATTAGGATTGTTGCATATTGTTAGATTTATCTCTTTGTTTTGATTATAGGGTTACAATACTACATTCAATCTAGCTCTGACCTATAGTTTCGCCCGCGCTACAGAAACGACGGTATTATACCACAGGACCTCATAGCCAGGAAAAAAGTATCCTATACGCTACACCGGGTTACCGGACTTATTGTACAATTTGTAATCACCGAAACTACGAGCGCCTTTGTGATTTACCAATTATCTTGTTAATTCGTGTACCACAATGGTTTATTGTACGCTGTCCATGTTATAACTACTAAACGGCCATAACATTTGACCTCCTTAGTCCTTATTTTCAGTTCATACCTACTCATCGTTACTGGAATTTCCTTTTTTTGCTCAATAAATGAGCAACTAGGTGTTGCCCGCGTCTTCGTTCGTACATAGAAGGTTTTCCCGTGTGAATCCCGATCTCGCGGGAACTCCGGGATAAAAAAATGTAGCCTATATGTTACTCCACAGCCACTTGCTTAACTAGTTTGCTAGTGAAATCCATTCCCATAAAAATCCGTTTAGCCGTTTCTGAGGTTAGCGTGCACAAGCAGCGATCAATTACAGTTTTACACTCAAATTTTGTTTTGATTATTATGGAACGTTTTAATTAATTGAAGATTGAAGACTTGTGGTGACAGAGTCGGGTTCGGCTTGGTGGTAGAACTTGCCTTGTAGCTATCACCCTCGGTCAAGTCAGCCGTCAAAATATGTTATTTTTATTAAAATTCTATTATTGTCCAGCTAAGAGCTTGAAAGCTAGTACTTAATTTATTTTAATACTTACAATATTTTTTTCCATCCATAAAGTCATTTTAAAAATGTTTTACCTGAAAGCAAAAAGGATAAACTATAGATACATAATTACGAAATTATCTAGGTATCAAAATACTCATAACTAGTGAACCGCCCTCGCTTCGCTTCGGGACGCGTAGGTATCGACCTTGTAGGTCCCGCTTCCGTATGAATCTCGGGATAAAAAGTATTCTATGTGTTATTCTGGGTTATAAACTATCCGTGTACCAAATTTCATCCATTTATCCGTTTTTGCGTTATTGAGGACCAATAAGCATACAAAAACACAAACTTTCACAAATATAATATTAGTAGGATTATTATGAATAGACAGACTATTAGGTCGGATTAAAATTTCGTTAGTTTCTACTTCGCCCATATTATCATGTTTATGATTATCAGGTTTATCATATTACCATATTATCAGGTTTGATCGTTGAAATTTTAAACAGGAGGGCCTGAGTTTGAACCCTGCTCGAACATCCTATTAAAATAATGCGTATTAGAAATTGATTACAATTTGCTTCGTTGAAGGAATACACTGTGAGTAAATGGGGATACCGAGGATCTCCTATAATGTTCTCAAACATGTGTGAAGTCTGCCAATCCATATTTGGCCGTTGTGGGGGCTATGGGTACCCTAAAAATGAATGAGGATCCTTCGGTGGAACAGCTATAGATTGCGAAGAGAAATACAAGGAGATAGATATTATACTAAAGTCGTGAACGTGGAAAGGGTAGGTAAAAGTAGAAATTAAAGAATAAATCATAATTTAAAGGGTGTAGCAGTCAACAATTATACTTTGTGAATATTCTCGATGAAACATCATTGTAGAATGTCAGATAATATTTTTGTACTTTACTTTATCTTGTCTTTGTAGAAACATATTGCTATTTTCTTTATAAAATTATATTGACCAATAATGATCTGCTACATTTCCAGTAATTATTATATCTCATAGATGTGAATGGACTTTATACCTACCAAGAATTCTCTTCTTTTCAGGACACTTATTCACATATCTACCTATCTTTTTTAATTTGTGTATCTTCTTAAAATGCAAAGTAATGCAAAAACCAAACACATATATACAACACGGACAGTGAAGTGCATCTTTTATTCTGGAAATTGTTACAGGAATAAATAAATAAATTCACAATTAACTTAATTTTTTCTTTCATCGAATAAACGTCACAATAATTTATGCAAAAATGTCAAATTACCTCTTACTCTTATTCGAAGGGATTATTTTAAAATATAAAAACAAGATAAGAAGTGAACCTAACAGTTCTAATACCCACTACAACGTGCTCAGAAATATTTATAATATGATTTGCCATCCTGGGCTCGAATTCATGTAATCCGACAAGTCTGGATATTCTCCGTATTGGCTTGCTTGAACTCCTCTTGCTTTAGGTGCTAAATACATTTCTCGGTATGTGTCACGCCAATCTTTCTCCTCGGTTTTACGTTCGAGAAAATCAGAAAAATCTCTGTCGTAAAGTCTTCGCCATAGACGATCATCATTTGCAATGGCGTTGAGACGCTTACAACATTCTGATGAGTTTAATATACTTCTCAGTGGTAACAATAAAAATATCTGATGAATAACGTGTTCTGGAAGACCTGGTAAATTGCAACTCGGATAACCATGATAATTCAATATCACACATTTTGACGGTGTAACAATTTCATTTTTAAAACGATGACAAAGTTCCACGTAATTCCTGAAATACGACGGTACGCCCAGCGCAGAAACAGCAATGTATTTGTTCAAATCTAAACACAAAGAGAAAGCTCGGTTACCAATATCAGGAATAATAGCGTTAATTAAAATAGCATCAGATATAGGTACTGCGATAATTTTCAACGGCGTCTCGGTAAAGCCGTTCAAAATGAACACCACTTCGTAAATTGTTGATCTTTTGTCTTTTAGAGACAATATGTAATCTAAGATGCTGGTGGAACCCTTATCTATACCTTTTAGCAGCAAGAACCCATTTTCTTTCATGAAAAGAAGCAATAAGGCAAAAAATAGGTCCCGTTTTAAACGTTCCGGCTTGATTAATGCTTCAATCATAGTTGTTATTGTTTGTCGAAATTGGACGGGCATTCTTTCATCTGAACCCTTTTGTGTGAAACTCCATTCCATAATAGCTGTTAATGTTTTTGTCGATTCATTATTGCTACACGTATCCATAATTTAGATGTCAAATTGACGTTTCCTAAATGTTTTTAATATTGTCTCTGTTCACCACAGATGGTTCACAGTATTGGTATTGTATTGGTCTAGGCTTTTGTATTTACAGCCGTAACGTGTTTTTGCGTGTCAAATTGTGTAACAAGTATATTTTGTGCAAATAGTATGAAACTACTGGAACAGAGCCCGAATTTCGTAAGAAAATATACATCTATATTTTCTTGTTCGAATAACATAACCTTGTTATTGCAATATTATTCCGAAACATGATTTTTCGATAAACGTTTAGTCAAATTAACTATTCGAAAGACGTTTACGCGAATAGTTGTTATTTCAGTATTTTATTCTTTCAAATCTTCATTTCAATATTACCAATCATACCAATGTAGTACAAATAATATAAAACCAATCATATTTTTTAAGAAATTAAGACAACCTCACCCTTCCATTGCAGCCCAAGGAAACTGTGTCCGACCAAGAACCGACCAAGAACAGAGGCAGAACTGTTAGATCGATAGTCCTGTTTGCAGTTTTTAATAATAGACCAGTTAGTAAATTTAAAATTTAAATCGTTGAATAAAATTTTAAAATTGCAATACATTTTATCTGTTCACCGTCGTATATGAAACACTGCGCGACGTCTTTTGTTGGAAACGTATTAATGTCGTGTTTTCGTTCCACTGCTGGTCTCAGAAATATCCTTTTGTCTTATACAAATAATTCGCACTCGCGTTGTCATTGTATTGCGTACTTAGTTGTAATTGTTTACCATAGAATCCAAAAGTGGCTTTAGTATGTGACATATTGGAACCTTTACGTGTTAACTATTTAAATTATCTATAAAAAACAAATTCGTTACATAAAAGTATTTGTAGAGTTAAAATAATATCTTTATGTTTATTGATAGCTATTATGATTCATTTTAATTACCTACTTTTTGAAGACTTGTCTGATTCCCTGTAACTACATGGTAGAAATGGTACTAGGTACAGTAAACGGCAATGTTATTACCTACCCTGAATGAGTTCTACAGCTACAGCCTATCCTCCATCGTATGAGTGAAGCAGTGTTGAAAAGCAATGCTCAAAATGGACTCTTCAATTATTTCACAGACAAATGTCCCCGATAAGGCAACTTTATTTACGCTTTATGGCAAGAGATATTAATATAATCAAATAATATTTAACGATACTATTAAATGCCTATTCCGGCCAAGCAAACAATAAACACCGGTCTTTACTTTCAGCAGCCATTTATAACTAATGGTAATATCCATTTAATTTAGAGAAGAGAATCGCGTAAAGTAGGTATACAATGAAAATACAGTAACAATAATTTTGTTATTAAAATAAAACGTTATTATCAAAAAATAAATTAAGCTACGCAGAATCTCATGAATTGCTTAAATACCGTGCGAAACATGAGAGTTCTGTTACTCCGTAGTATTCGTAATGTTTATTAATGACAGACTTTAATTGGAATACTTGCGTCCGAAACGTTTCAACGTTTAAATAAATATTCTCAGTAAACGAGCGAGTTGAATATCGCGGAGTTATTTGCATCGGCTGGGCGCAGTGAAATAGTGTGCGTAATTAAGCTACGAGCGCTACGGCCCTTCGACTCTTGTTAAAATAATTGCGTAGATTCTGTCTACGCACTTTTATGTAAGTAAGTAACTACTTTTGATCGTAGGTCTTGGCAAATACTAAGCTTATTTGCGTGATGAAATATAATTATGAACACCCACACTCATACAAAAAACCTTAACAAATAAAAAGGCTATACACTCATAGTCTCACACTAGGCTTCCCTGTAGTAGGTATCATAAACAACACACAATGGGAAGAAATCATACACCCAGACTGAGAACATAAATTTAACTATCATATTTAAGCTCATCATTAGAAATTGGTCTCGCTTGGAATCGAACTTAGGACGTCAGTCTCATAATATGATAACTCACCAGTTAGCATACGGCAGTTGGCATACGGCTCATCAAAGGAAATGTTGCACGTAGGTACTTTTTAACCGACTTCAAAAAAGAAGGAGGTTCTCAATTCGACCGTATATATGCTTTTTTTATGTTTGTTCAGCGATTTTTTCGTCGTTTATGGGCCGATTTTGATAATTCTTTTTTTGTTGTAAAGTAGATATGCGCAGTGGGGTCCTTTTGAAAGTATCATCAGGATCTGATGATGGCATCTTGGAGAAATCGAGGGCAACTTTCGAAAATTGTATGGAAGACTAGTGTGTTTGTTCATGTTATCATAAATACATTAAAGAGCTACCATTTCAAGAAGGTCTGGAGTCGATCTGATGAAGCCGAAAGACAGTCGTGGGACTCCTCAACGATTTACTGCAGTTATCTAGTGTTTGGGCTTGATTAATTTGTAGTGACGAGAACTTTACACATACATGTTGAATTGAGCGCCATCTGGCGAGTAGTTTTTGAGTTATCTCTACTTATCAAGGTTGAAGTCGGTTATTTTTTTTGTAAAAAGCAATTATAAAAGTTCTACTACTTTATCACTTAAGAAGAGTGTATTAGACCAACTTTTAATTTTAATAGCAGAAGTTAAAAACCTCTTTTTCATTCTTTACACGAGTGGTATGCGGCATGCCAACCATGATAAATATTTAACTCCCTTTTGTTTATGCATTGTGCAGTTTTATCTTCGATATTTGTTATTATAAAGTATGATATGAAGAATAAAACATCAATGTAATACCTATGAATAAAATTGTGAAAAAAGGAAAAATCTCTATGTAGCGAGTTGCACGTACGATACAAAAACACATTAATAATAAAAAATAAATGACACGAGAGCGTACGTTTTTCTGTCACATAAATATCAGCGAGAATCGAACATTCTCATCACAGTCAACATCGAACATCGAACAGTCTCATCGCTTCATTACCAATTAGGCTACAGAGTCTTAAGTAATAACTTTTTAAGATTGACCACGATTCCCCAATTGTCACACAACGTTCATACAGCACAATTCATACAACGAGCTATTTCGTAAAAGTCCAATTATATTGTCCTCGTCACACTGAAACATGTAACAATCAAAAACGATTAATGAATTGACCTGCGATTCATAAATTGAATACATTGACGCTTTAACTTTAAAATAATTTATTGTAGTAGAACGAAAGCTTCCTTGTATTCCCAAGCTAGCCGTAATTAAATTTCCTGCCGGGTTTGTTTTACTAACAATACCCGGCGTTAATTTGTGAAAATTCATTGTTATTTAATTTGTATAATTCTGACGTGGAAATCCGTGAGCACAATGTATGATTTATATTTGTGGAACATACCTACCTAATCATTAAATAAACGTTTTGTTTGGATTTTCCCTTTTGAAGAGGAAAATTCAGTTGTGTAACATTCTGTGGCGTAACAGTGCAAGATTCGAGTTTGAATATTGCATTACAATATTCTTTTACTAGATCAGCGCTTATACACGCTTGGAACCGTCTGAGCCTGGTGGTTGGGTCGATCGTAACTGAGCGACCGAGACCATTAGTGGCAAATTTTCTTGAGCCTTCTTGTGCCTTGGAGGGCACGTTAGCCGTTGATCGCGGTTGTTATCATTAGAAGTAGAAGGTTCTACAAGTTCAAGTAATGATTCTAGAAGTTCTTGGCTGCAACTGATTTTATTGACCCACTACTGAACACGGGACTTTCCTCACTATTTCTGAGCAGGCTTAGAGCTTATTCCACCACGCAGCTTCAGTGCGGATTAGTGGAAGGGTTAGTGCCCAGCCCAAGTGTCGGAAGTTGGTCGGAATGCCTCCTAAAGGCCTCCGACATGGCTTACCACCGCTACCTATCGATAACAACCGAAAGCGACGGCTGAACGTGCCCTCCGAAGCACGGAAGCGCTCAAGAAATTCTGCCACTAGTGGTCACCAATCCACACTACCGACCACGCCCAAAGTTGTTTAACTTTTTCGATCACTTGTCACTGGTCGTAAAATAATGAAACCCAGATCAATTTATGATTTTTTTATGATCTCAACAACTCATTTTTACATTTTTCCACATACTTAAAGATCCCTTTGCGACGTCGAAATTGTAATGTGGGTTGGCAAGATAAAAATTTAAATAACTATATACCTACGTATTCATATTTACACAACGGTGTCTTAAAATATTTTTATGTTATCATCAAGTTATTATGACTACTGTAAGTAAACGTAGAAGATAAAAAACGTTTACTTGACAAAAGAAGTTTTGCGATATGATAAAAAATAAACATTGGGATTTATTATATCTATTATACCTACTACAAATAGTAGGTACCTCCTAATTAATTAATAAAAGTACCAAAGTTTCTATATCCAATAAAGTATAACTGTTATACTAAGATGAGCAACCGACGACGCCCACGTAGCCTATGTTTTAGCACAGGCACAACCACTGGGCTCTAGATAGATGAAGCGATAATTTGATTGGTATATTCTTCTCTTTATGGGACCACTAATGCGCACTGGAGCAACGTGGTGGGGTAAGCTCTAGATCTAGACCTCAATGATGAGGAAGGACCCGTGCTCAGTATTGGACCAATAATGGGTTTCTACTAACATTAGGTTTAAGATTCAACTAACACTATGGATTGTAACCAAAAAATGGAGTCCGAAATAAAGATTATTATTATTAAAGCCATTGAATCGTTGTCTTCCATCCCATCCGTCACATAGAGAAACGTAGTAAAATTTAATGTATTATCAGATTATAGTTTTGTGTGTTGTGTTTTACAAGACAACCGTGTAGTATTAGCCGTTAGAGCGCGCTCCTTCGACATTTATCCTTCAGTTAGCTAATTAGTTGTATCAAAAGAATCATTAATTATAGCAAAAGCATTACGTAGACACTGTTCGAGGTCATTCGCCCCCGCTAATGCTCCGCACCGCTTTGTTTCATTCAGGCTATTTGCTTATCTGTGGGCGTTACCTGGCTATTGTGCTGAGTAATACGAACTGTTGAAGAGTTAAGAGGTTCTACTTATCGAGCTGAGCTTGAATGCTGGGTATGGATAGCAAATTTCTGTTATTGTTCCTTTTACTTACAAACACAAGTTGAACGACTGTTGGAAATGCAGGCGAAAGTAAGTTTTGTGTTCTCACGCATTGGGTTTAAAATTATAAGAGAGTAAGTTAAAGATCCATCAAGGTCTACGAAAAAGTTTTATTTAACTTTAAGACGAGATAACTTAGGAAAGAAAACATTTTTTGGAAAACATTGTCTCAAAGTTACGTATAGCTGGTATAAGGCTGGTAGGTATACTCACCCTCGCTTCGCCTCGGGGAACTTATACCTCACCAGATAATGAGGTGGTCAATAATAGAATGGTTTTGCAGTTGTTATAATATATTACCCGCAAAAAATTTTTTGGACATGTTTCAATTATTACAATCCTTTGAGAAGTTCAAAATTTTTTCTCAAGAATCTATCATGACCTCACCCAATTTTTCCTTCAGCTCATCAGACCGACATTTCGTCTTATACTCCTTTTTCCGGAATAACAAATTATGCTGGCTATTACGTATAGCTAATTCGCTGATCTAATATCTTGCCTTTTCCTATTTCCTTATGTGCACTTAATGGAGACTCACGCTTTATGGAATTTTTCCTCAGATGATGGGAAGCAAACGACTTCCATGGAAGAGATCAACTTGGCGCTCAAGGAGTGCGGTTTTAGCTGGTTCAACGTACGACAGCTCTTCACTTCAATGACAGCCTTCGTAGGTGGACTGCTGGTCACAGCAATGACTCCTTACATCCTTCCAATCGCTGAGTGCGATTTGAACATGAGTCTAGTACAGAAAGGAATATTAAATGCTGCTCCGTATATTGGTAAGGGAAAAGGATTTTTCGTTTTTTATGGATTTAAGATAGTAAATGAGTTAGCAGCACCATCCGTCTGTCACCCGTGTCAACTGCGACCGACCCGTTTTCGCCTGCATAATGTCTAAAGACGCCTTCGCAGAGCTTTCTTGGGTCTAATGAGAAAAGTATTAGGGTTCAGTTCAGTAGGTATGAAAAAGTGCATTGGAACAGCATGCAAGATACTCTTAAGGCCTCAGTTCTGAGAAGTGACCCGTTTTCAGTTATGGTTGACTGGTAGGGAATGCCACCCATTGCACAATTTCCCGCTTTAAGTTATTCAAAGAAAAAATAAAATAATGGGTCGAAGCCATAATGAAAAACTCATAAATGTCAAATGTACAGTTTTTTTATATACAAGGGGTTAAAAGTATCAAAAATATATGTATACCTGTCTAGTCACACAAACGCTTTCAATAAAATATCTCCGATAACCAATACTATGTAATTAGCAGTGACTAATAACGTTCGAAGTCATGCTTGCATTTCACTTTGAATAACTCATGAATTGACTGCGGTTCCGGCGCTGAATTCGTTTTAGGGATATTTACCGTGGAAAATCGATTCTAGAAGAATGCTATAGATATTGACATCGTAGTAGGTCGTGGTCTTAACTAAGAATCGTGGAGTCTCCGGTGTGATTCCTTGCTGCTTTAAATGTGACAAATAAAATGTTTGTTCTCGCGTCATGGGCATTGGTAATGTATTTTTAGTAAAACAAAGTATTTACAGCCTTACCTACAAATTATTGTATACCTTAATTAAATGACTACCTTTGATTATAATTATTCATCATTAATATTGGTAATTCTTGGACGCTTTACAATTAACAACTGTCTGTTTGGCGTTCTTGCCTCAATATTTCAACATTTATTAGGCAAATTTAGTTAACTGAGTATCGCATTAAGGAGGATTTATGTAATTAATGTTGTATAAGATACGCTTAATTTTATACCAAACAATTCATTATCTTCTCAATATGAATACCATTCATAACGCATTGGGGATTAACCCTCTGCAACTGAGGTGGTAGTCTCTCAGACACCGAAAACAAATGAGAGGTTGCCATTCCGTAATGTGGCGTGATGTAGCTCTGTCCCGCTCAGTACCTTCCGCAAATGGTTGAAGGTAGCTGACAGTAGTGCGCCCCTGGCGACACAGTGCACAGGTGTGGTGGTAGGCGTGATTGGTGTCTGACAGACGTAAGCACAGCAATAAGTATTGATTCTGACAGACGTCACCTCCCAAAAATATTTATATTTCCTTAGTGTCCCGTATACATAACCTCAGTAAAACATGTATATTTATATAGTGTCTGTCAGATGTAACAACAGTATATTTGTTAGCGACGTCTGGTGAGAACCACCGACGAGGCACACATCTGGTGCGAATTCAGTGTTGCGGACAATCGACAATACTTTAACGATAGGGTGCGTAATAAAACAATATTGTAAAGTAAATTTTTTAATGTTTTGTAAAATAAGTGAACATTTTTGTGTTTATTGTTTTAGTATAGGTTTCGTATTGTCCAGAGAAATTCTTTATTTGTAAATGTGTATTGTGTTAGAAAATACTGTAGCGCACGTGCAGTCGTGCAGATTTAGAAAGTCGCTGTTAAAATAGGCAATAACTTTAATTTGTCTGTGCTTTTGATCTCTTCTTCCCATCACTCAGTAAGCACCAATGAACAAATGAAATAATAATTGCTTTTTACAAAAAAAAAATAACCGACTTCAATCTTGATAAGTAGAGATAACTCAAAAACTACTCGCCAGATGGCGCTCAATTCAACATGTAAGTGTAAAGTTCTCGTCACTACAAATTAATGAAGCCCAAACACTAGATAACTGCAGTAAATCGTTGAGGAGTTCCCTCGACTGTCTTTCGGCTTCATCAGATCGACTCCAGATCTTCATGAAATGGTAGCGCTTTAATGTACTTATGATAACATGAACAAACACACTAGTTGTCCATACAATTTTCGAAAGTTCCCCTCGATTTCTCTGAGATGCCATCATCAGATCCTGGTTTCCTTATCAGGGGACCCCACTGCGCATATCTACTTTACAACAAAAAAAGAATTATCAAAATCGGCCCATAAACGACGAAATAATCGCTGAACGTACATAAAAAAAAAGCATATATACGGTCGAATTGAGAACCTCCTTCTTTTTTGAAGTCGGTTAAAAACCGACTATGATTGTAGATTACAATCACGCCAAAGGTGGAGTCGACGAGATCAAAAAGAAATGTTCGATATATTCGTGCAGTCGCAAGACACGTCGTTGGCCTATGGTTATATTTTATAGAATCCTGAATCTAGCAGGAGTGAAATCTTTTATTTTGTACCAAAGTTGTCCAGGTGCTAAACTGAGGAGAGCGGACTTCTTACTGTCTTTAGCTAGAGAATTGGTTCTGCCTAGTCTGAAAGAGCGCGTTTATAACAATAGACTGCCAAGAGAGTTGCGTCTAACCATCAAAAGAGTATTGGGTAAGGATATGCCTTCTCAGCGTGAACCATCACCAGAACCTGGACCAACATCAAGAAAACTGTGCAGTATTTGCCCTAGTAAATTAAAAAGACAGACAAGGTTCACCTGTTGTGCCTGTAAGAAGCATATTTGCCTGCAGTGTTCATCTCAGATTTGTCAGGATTGCAAATTTGATATATAAAAATATGCTCAACTTTAAGACTGTTTTGTGCCTAAATGTATCATACGATCTCAATATATTTTTTATATTAGTTTATTATAATATAAAAAAGCAGAATAAATGTTAAGTTTTTGAATTTTTTTTTATGTTATAGAAAAAAAAATTGTATTTGTTTAGTTCGTTACAGTAAGTCTGAAATTTTGATCTCAATAAAATACGTGATATAATTCATAGAATTTTAATTTTATTCCTAACATATTTTTATAATCAAGTACTATATAAAACATAAAACATTTTTAAAATATAAGTAACTTAATATCAACAAATATTTTCACAGTATTTTCATTTTAAAATTGACGTCTGACAGACTCCACCTCAGTCGAATCTCTACTACTATTTCACCTCAGTTGCAGAGGGTTAAAGTCAATATTTCTTTTGAGTTTTTTGAGCGCTCATAGCCTGGCGGCTTGTGTCGATCCCTAGTGATCGACAAAGTTAAGCAACAGCGGGCGCGGCCGGAAGTTGGATGGGTGGGTGACCACTAGAGGCAAAATTTCTTGTCTGTGCTTCGGAAGGCACAGGGCCGTCGGTCCATCGATAACAACCAGGACCATGCCATGTCGGAAGGCCTTCGGGCGGCATGAAAACTTCCGACAATGGGTTGGTCCTCCGCCAATCCGCATTGGAGCAGCGTGGTGGTGCTCTACGCCTACTCAATAATAAAGAGAGATTTGTGTTCAGTAGTGGGCCATTAAACGGTTGTAGCTAATCATGATTATATTTTGCTAATCTCTGGGAGAGCCCGATGATCTCATGTGAATCTGGCGCTTACTTTATTTCTAAGCCTCGAATATCGATTACATCATGTTGCTTAACCAATCTCTTTCCATTCACGTCAGCCACGCATAAGTGATCGCTAATAATGCCCATCATTTCAATTTCAGGCATGATGGCGTCTTCGATAATCGCGGGATTTCTCACCGATACATTTGGAAGAAAAATCTTTCTTGTTGGCGGTTACGGGGGAATTTTTGCTTGTACCGTTATCGCAGGATTCAGCCAAACTTATGAAGTTCTGTTAGTCAGTAACCTGTTTTGTGGCATATTGTGAGTATCAAACAATTTTGTTAAAGGTACTTTTTAGAGTTATTTTCATACATTAAATTAATCTATACGTAGAATGGAGATCATAATAATATACAGTCTGATTCTCAATATCCTTTTTTAACCGACTTCAAAAAAGAAGGAGGTTCTCAATTCGACCTTATATATGCTTTTTTTTATGTACGTTCAGCGATTATTTCGTCGTTTATGGGCCGATTTTGATAATTCTTTTTTTGTTGTAAAGTAGATATGCGCAGTGGGGTCCCCTGATAAGGACACTAGGATCTGATGATGGCATCTCAGAGAAATCGAGGGGAACTTTCGAAAATTGTATGGACGACTACATTGCATGACGAATAAATTGCCAGTGTCGTTAGATTATTATGTATGTTGGTGTCTTCAAACGAAGAGTTAATAGACTTTTTACGTAGTGTATCACTTACCTACTACCATCAAGAGGTATTTTAGTCAAGCATTAACAGTCGTGTTAAAAATCTATGAAATTAGCGTCCGTCTGCGGTTTAAGAAGAGTTCTCCAAAAAAGGTGTAAGAGGAGTTCGAAGAAGTTGACTCTTTTCGAGGATGACCACCTACCATAAGTCATCTATATTTTTTACGACTCAGAACACGAGTCATATTTTTTTACTGGGTGAACCGATAACTCATTTTTTATTCGAAAGCTAATGTTTGTTGTCTGGTTCCATATTTCAGCGACATCTGACGATTGGATTTTTAAGTTATGTTTAGTTGTTTGTAGAATTTTTCCTCTGCCTTTTAAACTATAAAAAAAGCGGATTTACAATCTCCGTATAAAATATTAAAATTTATTCCGTATAAAATGTAATCGTCAGTAATTAAATTAAATGTTCATCCCTAAAGCGGTCAGATTATAATTGATGATCATGTAGCTATTGTAGCAAGAAGCAAGACAAGTCTCTAAGTTTTGAGATGGGTACAAAATAATGTCTAAAACAGGAACAAGGCAAACTCTAAACTTAATCACGGCACGTCAACGCCGCGCAAAGTTAGGTCGTAAACAATGTATGTGTTAAAACCTGTTTCCGTTGCAAAATGTAGGTGTTTAGCTTCAATCCGTGTACTACAGAGCACGGATGTGTATCCGTTCAAAGCAGACATGTGTTCATTCTTTATTCTCTACTACTGTCATATAAATTTTTTTGATGAAAGAGACGTTTGACAATTATTATAGGGGTAAAGATTTTATTTTATGTAGGTAATGGTTACGAAGAGTCATGTAATATTTAACTTGTGCAGTAATGAGGTAGTAAGCTAACGTTTAAAAAAAAACTATGTACTCACTTGCTGGAACATGCTGGAACATTTAAGCTGCAAGATTGTCATCTTATAAGTATATATATCCATATACTATAATTGTATATATTTATAGGTTTATGTATATATTTATATATATGTATGTATTTATGTTTATATTGTAATATATATATATATATATATATATATATATATATATATATATATATATATATATATATATATATATATATATATATAATGTAAGTTTGTAAGTATGTATATCTATAACTTATAATTTATTTATATCATATAACCGCTCTTCGCGCATTTCTGTTTGGTCCAATGGTTAGCTGGCAGAGAATGCATTTAAGCATTAAGCTCGCCATTTGTTCCGTAATATTTTATTGTGGACAATAAAGTATAAATAAATAAATAATGACTCTATACCTTAAAATAGGTAAGATTTCCATGATTATGACTGTGTCCGTCGATGTATTGTGTGTCAGAAGCGTGCATATATACGTAATGTATGTATGTAATGTTACCTCAGTAGGCTATACTTTTTGATGGGGGTGTAGGTCTAAGTAAGTTTGTCAAAAGAATTTACAAGCAAAAAGTTTGTCTTTTGGGGTGTAAGGGACCGAATCAATAGCTCCCCTCTTCCCGCGGCACCTCCCCGATGACCGAACTACATAAATATGGAGATCAGAGACAACAAAGGCATCACTTTTGCATTGTCAGCTAAACACTAGCAGATGCCCGCATTATTTCTGGCTAAATTGCGACCGAATCATTTATAACCATTTAACGGAAAATTTTAGAAGGAAAAAAACTTGCTATGGCTATATATTGACTGGCGGTATGTGTCGATCCTAAGCAAACGACCGAGTAAAAAAACAGCGGACGCGGTCAGTAGGCGTATGAGTGACCGCTGATAACAACAGTTTTTGAGCATTAGCGTGCTTTGCAAAGCAAGTACAGCCGCCAGACTTTGTTAGATAAGAGTCGCTTGGCCAGCCCCCCGATTCTGCTAATTTATAAATTAATGGTTAAATTGGATCTCAATTGTATTGTTTGACACATTTTGTATGGGATACGTGTCAAAAATGTGTCAAACTATTCAAGTGAGCTGCAATTGAAGCATTTATACATAAGCAGAATAAGATACCCGTACTCAGTATTGGATCATTAATAACTTAGAACCAAAACAACTAAACTTTATGAAGTTATACGTCAGAACAAATCTCATTCAAGACAACATTGCCAAATAAAAAGTTCACAGTTTTTACTAAGCAAGAAAACTGTTGATAGAGACAATTCACGAACAATTATAATGCTAGAGCTAGCGCAACTTTAAGCCCGACCACGTCACGTTATTCGAAGTTGGCTACGAGCAAGGTAAACTTTGTTCTTTTGTGACTCGTACACAAAGTTTAATTTAGCTTGGTTAAAGAATACGTCACACCGCTGAGTTCTAGCTTTTGTTAATTGGCGTATTTTATAGCTTTATTATAAACTGTATTGTCTTATTTCATTCATGTGAAAGTTGGAAAAGAGTAAGGAGGATGTAAGGAGATATTTTTAGAGTTTTGTTTCAATAAAATTAATAAAGATAGACACTGAGTTTATTATAGTTTTCAGGGTTATCAATCTTTACAATTTTTAACCGATTTCAAAAAATGAAGGAGGTTCTCAATACGTCTGTATGTTTTTTCTTATGGTTGTTACCTCATAACTTTTGACTGGGTGTTTTGATTTTGATGATTCTATTTTTATTCGGAAGATGGATGCTTGTCGTGTGGTTCCTTATAAATTTAAGCGACATCTGGCGAGTGGTTTTTGACTTGTCTCCGTTATGATCTCAGCAATTTTTTTTGTAATAAGTTAGCTGTTTTTTGTCAATACATGCCGAAAAATGAACAGACATGCATAACAACACAACACCCCTGATAGTCACAGTCGTTTATGAACATTAGTAGCACTATGGCATCGCTGATGCTTTGTTGACCTGAAAAGAAATGAATAACTAGCATTCAAGGTCCCAACCGGCTCCCAGCCGCTGAAACTTATGGTGGTGAGCAATAGTGACATATTCCATCGGATTCCATCATCCGAGCTTAACTGAGTGGCAATGAGTCTTCCTCAGAATTATGCTTTTTCAAAACAAACTCGGTTCACTAACGAGAAATCGGCTGAACATACATAAAATATTTAAACTTCGAACATAGAACCGCCTCCTTTGTTTGAAGTCGGCTAAAAAAACAAAACGGCCTGAATATATTAAATACGTGCTCTCCGAACTTCCAAAGTTCAAACGTATGCAAAGTTTTAACGACCGCGAGTCCCCCTAACAGTAACCTTCCTATACTCCATTGAGTCTGACTTCGTTGATTCGTTCGGACATCTGAGAAGCTGGAGAAAGATAAGCGTTTCTATGTAAATAATTCACTTAAAACATCACGCTAACAAATAAGACAGTCCACAGGCGACGGCTACATCTGAATAAAATTTTTATTTTTCCCCCAATCCCTGTCACCATAAAACATGAAGATCGTAAATTTCAAAGACCATGAATGTCGTCTTCTTTTTCCGTTGTAACAAGATCCTTAAATTGTACCTTTTCACCGCTGGTTTTTCAACTAAATACAAAGATTTAGCCTTATTTGGTGGTATAATTTTTGTGGTACGATTATGATTTGTGGCAGAAAATTAGGTATAATATTTCAATTACTTCTATCTCTTTCTTATTTAAAGTATATTTTATCTTAAATATTTTCCATTATGAAATCCTGTAATAGAATAATCGTAATTCTGATCTTTAGCTGACTTGCATCGAAACCGTAGAAAAAGATCGCACGCTAAGGTCCAGTTTGGTCTAAATTCAATAAAAGATTTATCAAATCCATACAAATTGACACGATCCAAGCCATTTACCCTGAATTCATATATAAAAGCGACATAATATGTAAAATGTCGCTCTTTTACCCAGATTTTTTCACCCATGAAGCGCTATTAAAATGAAATAAATTGATTTAAAACGACATTCATCATGCTCGATTCATTCTTTTCAACAGATTCACAGCGTTTACTGCCACACTCACATTTACATCTGAGTTTTGCCACAGTGTTCACGACCGAGTAATGCTTGTTCACAGACTTATAAAAAAAATAAGCGGACTTAACATATGGGAGGAAAAAGTGTGCCACTTACAACTACATAGACATGCTGCACACATTGACAATTCCGATACAAAACACTCGTGGTCTACAAATATTTTCTATGGTCCTCATACAAAAAGTGAGCTTCTTGTAGCTTAACAAAATGGCGACAGTGCTTCAACCCCATTTTGTCTATACATATAGCGTGAGTGTTGCAACAACAAAAATAAAGCGAGATAGACTTGGTACGTGTCATGGGAGAGAACGAGATGAAACTATTGCATACATACGTCTTTGTAGTGGTGAAAATTATGTTAGGTCTGGTTGTTTATTATTTTTTATAAGTTGTTCAATCTAACCATACAAACTTTCATTAACTCTATAAATGAGCAACTAGCTTTCAGCCCATGATTTCGTTCGCGTAAGGTCCTCGTTTTCGATCGAAGCTCCTCATCGCACAGTACGGTGGAGGCTATAACAAGAATTTAATTTAATTTAATTAAGTTTTTTACCGCGACACACATGCGCTATTGAGCCAGCTGTTAGGTTAGCTGTCAAATGTGACATTTTAGATGATTTAGGTAATATTCATCATTAATGTATTGTCGTTGTGGCATATAAGATAATAATGACGTTTCTACCGGTATTATTTATTTTTATAAGTACATTATAAGTACAAAATAATGTTCACTAACATTTTAGATTATATTTCATCAAGCCTTCCGGAACTCATAAATAATATTGAGTTCGCTGATTTAAGTTATTTAGTTGCTTCGGCATGAACAGTATAATCTTAAATTTTACACGACTTAGTTATTGTATTGTTATTTTCATTCATTTACTGAGCATTTTGTTCGTTCTATTCAACAGATTCGCGGCTGCATTTGGAGCCACGCTGACCTATACTTCTGAGTTTTGTCACAAAGGCATTCGGGATCGAGTCATGCTTTTCCAGTCATCGTTTGCTGCATTATCTCACATATTAGTCGCTTTCATGTCCTGGGGAATCCTCGTCCAGGATTGGAAGGATAGTTTATTTGGCGGATTAATTGGTGAGTGTATTTTTTTTATAGATTTAATTTTCAAATGAGCATGCAGCACCACCTTTTTCCTTTCTCCTATGACAAATGTAACTGACCAATAACATGATTGAAATCTTTCTCGTTCTTTTCTCCTGTTTCTTATTATTTTTTATAAATAAATGTATGAAAAGGGACTTAGTAAGTAAGTCTTTAGAAACGGTAATTTAACTAAGTCATTTTTGGGTTTTGAACTTCGGAGAGTTACAAAAACATTGTTATGTTTATTCAGTTTGATACAGAAACATAAAAGATGATTGTAGCTTAGTATTTTTTTTAAATTGTCGAGAAATGCACTGACCCAAGTTTGTAAAGATTGTTCCGACGGTGAACGGATAGATGAATTTCGAGTTCATGCCTTGATGATATTTTCAGTAATACAGATGTTCAATAATTTTCAATTCTTCATGATACGTAGTAAATATTGCGGTCTTTTTGTATACCTACAAAAAATATTATTTACCCTGTAGGTACATTGTTTTTTATACCTATTCGACATAAAAGAGAGCAGGCAGCATTTTTGATAAAATCCCGGGTTGCACAATTTTTCTAACGCCCCCTAATCGTTATTGTATCAAACCGAATCACAAAATCATACTTATAAAATATACACGTAAATATTTCACATGAATTGCTTTGTCCAATGTTGGAAATGGCAATAATATCTGATTCTTTAAGTTTATCAGACAGACCAACTTTGGAATTTGTTTTATATCTAATATGAAGTGACTACAATCATATTAAAAAAAATTCAAATAATATGTTTTATTAAGTGGGAAGCCAAAACACCACAATAATAGCACAACATTACCTACACTATGTACATTCACGGAGCTAACGTAGATATAGGTAGATACCTAACGCTTAATTATGCGGGAAGAACCACACTTATTGAATCAATGAATAATTAATAATATTGATAATTAATAAGCAGGTTTATATCTCGCCGTAAAAATATTACTTTGCTCCCTTGTTATACAATCTACTAGGTATAACACCATCTATTATCTGGTCTAACCAACCTAGTCCCTAAATTGAGTCATGGTCTATGTAGGTCGGTCACAGTTGTCATGAGCGGCAGCGGAAGGGTGGTGCTGCGTGCTTGTGTTCTACCATAACTTTATTAAAATAGCAACAGGTAACCGAGGTTTCAGAAGGCTCAGGATAGGGGAAAAGAGTACAAGTAACGGAAGCCCTAATTTCTAATTAAAAACTTCAGAATGTTATAAAATTCTAACTGAACAATGTCTTTTTATGGAAGTTATGTAAGAAAAACGTATTCCAGCGATTTTGCTCATTTTCGTCCGTCCCTAGATAATTCTTGGTTTTATCTTACGATTGCTACCGATAATTGGAAAACCGACTTTTTTGTGAAAATGTGTGAGAAGACAATGTATCTTAAGCTTTGATGATCTAATGTCTAGAATCTAGATTGAACGTCGCCCTACAATGAAAACAAAAAAAACAAGGCAACAATAATAAGCATGTGTGTGTGCAGGCGATGTTTTACACGTTCGTCTATTGTCTATGTGTGCGTGATCAAAGATATAAAAATTGTGGCCAACCGTTGGCCACAATTTTTGTCACGTTTGCGCGGATTCGATGTTCCATCTAGACATTAGATCATCAAAGATCTTAAGATACGCTTTAATCGAATATACTATGTTTGACGTTACCTTTACGATGTATGTTATTGTGCAACATTATGTACATATATGTTTATTTATATCAGTTGGTTTACAAATGCAAAGTTTGAAAATACACGTTAGTTAGGCATTAGTTATTTCAAGAGCGCTTTATAAATCATAGGTTTCTCGAAGCGAAGTGTGGGCGAATTTACTTTGTTAATAATAAGATTCATCCCACTCGGCACTCGTCCAAAATATTCTTTTGGACAGTACCTACCCATAAAATAATTAATTTAACGTGCCAGCAATCAGCGCTTAGATTTTTTGATACTTCATAAAAAAAAAGACGTGTGGCACTCGGAGACTGCCGCGGTAAAGCTATTGCATATCATTATATATAAATTAACAAAACAAAATACCGACACCGATCCGAGCACAGGCGAGCCCGAGAACGAGACTGCGAGAAACCGATCACATTCACGCTTCTCGGGTGTTCTCGGGGGTTCTCGGCGTGAGTTTGTAGCCGCTATTAAGAATACGTACATCATAACGTCACATTATAGGTGCAAGACATTTTAATCTTTATTAGAAACGGATAAGTAATGCATTAATTTGTGCAAAGAAGATTTAAATATTCTGAACAAAAGCATAAGAACTATTTCATTTGACAAAATAATTCTTTTTAAAAAGAAAATTGACATTTGACATTTAAGTCCTACAACGATCTTTTGGCGCGTGAATGACGTGTGGGTGACAGAGACAGTGCCTTACAGTTTGCCTTGCCTGTATGGCACTGTCTCTATCACCCTCAAGTCATTAATATAGTGTCATTATTTTGTCATGTTATTATTTTGTATGTTTTAAACCTAAATACGCGATAATTCGACTATTATGAATACATGTTGTCGATTCCAACGCCTTATTTAATCCAGATCTACATGTAATTATTCTTAAAACACCGAACCGACGGGGCGAAAATCAAATGTTTGACAGGTAAGATTTGTATGGGAAATTAAAATTTATATTTTTAGTATTTTGCTCGCAATTTTTCATATTTTCTCATCGCTGCAACCTTCCCTGAACTTCCACGAATATTTCAAGACTAAAATTAGCCAAATCGGTTTAGCCGTTATAAAGTAAAAGTTAGTTAACTCAGTTAAAAGTTCTGGTATTTATCGATGTGTGGGTGCATAGACATAGTAACTATGTCTGTGTGTAGGGTGTAATAAATTTTCGTTACGAAATTTTTGAATTCGGTCCCCGCGCTCAAGGCCCGCGATAAAAGCTATACAATAGCTTAAAAAACAATTTAAACGACGTGTCTCTTATATAAATTTTCATTTTATGAAATTCCATAACAAAATTATCTCGTGTTATGCTAAAAAGTTTACACTTCACTTAATTAGTGACGTCAGAATTCACTTCGGCAAAAATGTAAGCGCTCAAAACGTCGTATGATCCGACCTGTTGCACGGAATAACCATCCTTATCATTTCAGTACTCCACACTTGGAACTACTACATCTTATTGATGTCGTTGTGGTCGCTTTTCGCGTGCATCCTCTACGTTTTCCTGCCAGAGAGTCCTAAGTACTATATAACGCAAAACAGATACGCCGAGGCGAGGGAGATATTGATTAAAATTTACAAACAGAATACTGGAAAGCCGGCGGAGACATTTCTGGTAAGAATATTTGAATTATAAACAGGAATGTGTTGTTTTCGTACCGTTCTTAACTGTATGGATTGTGTCAAAATTTTCAATAGAATTAAGCACTTATTGTTTACATAAGTATTCAGGTCGCGCAATAAAAGATGGACTGAGAAATAAATAAACGCTTACTTAAGCTAGCCATACAATATTCATACTGTAGAACTGTACAGGTAAACGTGAGGGTGTAAACTGCACAACTGTGCATACTTTTACAATGTACCTACCTATAAATTAGCTCTGCTGTAGCGTGCTTGTGTGGCATTTACTTATGTTTACCTTATAAGTTTAACTACAGAGGCAAACCTGTTAGGTATGTCCCAAGGTGTATGGCTAGATTTACACAGTGTCGTACTCTCAGTGGGATTCTCTGTTTTACTGGTGGTAAAGACATCACAAACAATCAGTGAAACTGTTTGGTCGCAAATCATGAGCCGCAAACTAACATTTATACGTCACATAATAAATTATTAAAGTGTATTCCCGCCGGGGATCGAACCCTTAACTCAAGTAAACCGGTACTTACTTATCTGTTATCATAATAATTTTCGTAACTTTACAAAGACAAATTGCAACAAATAAAATTCGCAATTAAACTGAAATAAACGCGTGGGTACCATCACCTACACAATGTGGTACAGCTTCTGTGTACATTTATTCACTAGGATTCTTCGTGTCGCAGGTGGTATGGATAACATATTAAGACAACAATAATTCCCACGGCTCGAAAACAAAGATTTATCTGTCATATAAATGTCTGCCCCGCCGGGGAATCAAGAACGCTTCTCAGTCAGGTCAGGGTCACTACGCACAAGTTACAAGGTCACCTTGGACTTGAGATCAAAACGGTATGTATCTTTAATATTCGAAAAATTCGTGCGTAATAAGAATTTAATTAAGTATCATTTCGGGGAATGAAAATATCGTGAAGAAATCTGTACTCCTCGATGTTTTCAAATTTTGTTCTCAAATGTAGGTATAGTTCCAAAACATGATATTCTACGATCTATAACCCTTACATTGTAGAGGAGATCCGAAGTCAGCAGTGAGACAGACGGACGATGATAATAATTATGTTCGCGTGTTAAAATGAGGTAGACAGCCCTGTCAGCAGTACCTACAAGTTATATTTAATATAGGATTTATTCACACCGCATACGAAATTTCATTAGTTCGCGGTTCTAATTAGCGAATACCATCTGTCATTGGAACATTCATTTAGAGCGCAGCGTGACAGGAAACAATCACGGAAAAACTCGTCCGCCAGTCACACCGTCACGTAACGCGAACTGCGCGCAATTTATCACTTTAATTTGCGCGAGTTTGTTCGTAAAATCATAATTTTAAAGTAGCTTACTTTTTAAATACTTTTATGTTAGATCGAGTTAGCTGTGTTAAAACAACTAATTATATTTTTTATGGAATTTGGGGGTACTTGGAAATTCTTAATACCGTCATGTTAGAGGTAATTGGTTGTGGAAGGGGAAGTACCTACGAGTATACTCTGTTCGCATTCGATATGGTACTCGTTTTAATGGCAACCCGCACAAATGCTAGCTTGCGCTTCTTTGATTAGATCATTGTAGATTGACGGCGAGAATTTAAAGTACCTACCTTAAGTAAATTTTGGTTACAAGCTAAATTGAACTTTGAGCACACATAATAAAGTTGTTTTTAGCGCTGAGTGGCAAATCCATATCCTCGGCGACTCAATTACAGTTCTACAGCTTGCATGTTTTGACTGTTCCGGCCAAACATTACAAGCTAAATAAATAGCTTCTAATAAATGCATAAGTCGTCAAAGTGCTTGCTTTAAAACACCAAATATGTACCAGCTGTAAAAGATATAGGTGAAAAATATAATTTATTCCTGCAAATATCGTGTCCGACACTGGTATGTAAACGACATTGTCGGATGCCGATTAATTAACGGATCATGTCACTGCTGTATGCTTTGTGTACGTTTGGGCACGCAGTTTGACTATGAGATAGGCGCTGTAGTAATTTATGGTCGTTATCAGGCAAAATCGTGCTGAAACCGGATGTAATTACAGGGAACAGAAGCAATTAATTTTGCTTTAAACCAGCTACAATAATTAACTTTTTAGAAGAAAGACCTAGGTACTTACGAGGTGGTCCTATTTTGACCAAGTCAGGACCTAATCTATTAAGTATTAGGAAAATGTAGACAAAACATCTGATAGGCATGCGCCTATATACCTAATATGTATAAAATGTAACTATGTTGTGTTTTAATTTCAGTCTATAAATAACATTAAAATAATTAAAATAAACTGGCCATATCGTATTGAATAGCGACACCTCGGGTATCGGATCCGATATCCGATAACAAGGCAAATAAAAGGCCTTTTGTATATTCATTTAGTCTGAATTTTATACACAGATTCGTCACATAAACATTTCATTCGAGCTGTATCTGTAAACAGATTTTTGATTACGTCCGCGAGTCTCTTCAAATGTGCGATACAGATGCGTTTAGGATGCGAAAAAAACGCACTAGTGTCGCTGCGACATTTCGAAGCTCCGTTGTCGCATCCGCAAATAATATACCTATAATTAAATCATATTTAAGAATAACTAAATTAATTTAACACACAATAAAAAGAAAATAAACTTGATTCACTAGCATTCAATTATCAAACTTTTCGTATTTTTTCATACTTAGGTATATGAGTAAATAAACACTTGAAATAGCATTAATTAGTAATCCAAATGTTATGTTATGGTTACAACTGATTTATGTATCGATATACACACAATACCTACTCGTACTGTAAAAACCACAGGTTCATTTTATTAATTTTATTCATGCGGTAAAGACTATACGCGAAGCCCGATGCAAGCGACATTTTGTCGCAATAAAGTCGCAGGTGTGGAAAGACACTTACACATTTCAGAAAATATAGTGCAGGCATAACAGGTGACAGTGTGAAGGCCAACATAAATGGAACAGAGCTTATGCCTACGTTTGCTTTTTGCAATTAATGTGACGGGAATCAAGCTTTGTGGCACATTTCCACAGGATCCAACTGTGATCCAACTTTGGTTATGTTTTACTATTCTCTATGATTTAACCTCCAGCGTAAAAACATGGGTGTTTAAAGTTTGACATGTCTGTGTATTTCGTACACAATAGCCGTATTAGATGCCTTCTACTGTCCAGAGTTGACAACAATCAATGAGTTTCGATACCTATTGTTAGGGGTACCAACCTTGAATTAGGTCGAAATATGTACAAGGAATTACGTTTATCCACACGGAGTTATCCATCCGTGGCGGAGAAGATACCGCGTACATCTGAATAGGCCTTAAAGGTTACGGAGAACGACGAATGTATCAAAACTTACTCTTCGCTACTGGTATAGTCGTGCAAACATTATTATGTATTGTATAATCTCTCCGTTTCCATGAATATAGCTCGTGCAACAGTCCCGCTAATTAGATGCATTAATTATTATGCTTGACTTATTTTACCATTTTTGAACAAATAACTTGTTACTAATTAAGTAATTATTTGCTGGTAATGGTCATTCCCACCCACCCCCACTATAGCAGTATTAAACGTTTAACGCAACTATCTCCGAAATCTACTTGAAAGTTTCACTTCAAAGCCTTAATGATGTAAACAGGTTCTTTTTATTACGAATATGACCTTAGATTGTGCATTTTAAAAATGAGTACAGAAATAACCTAGACGCAATGTCAACTCAGTCATTCAGCGACAGCATTAATCAAAACAATAAACCCATTGTTACTCCGCGAAGCATTTTAACTCTTCAAGCGTTTCGCAATTGATCAAGCACGGCGCAAATGTGTCAACACGCCGCTGCGGAAAACGTAGCGTAATGGCGTACCACTTTGCGCCACTCGCCTTAATGCCGGAATAAACAGACGGCGAATGTTAAAATTTGGGTGGGCGCACTCGTTTTATATGGTCCGCGGCTTAAATTTTTAACCGGTTTCAAAAAACGAATAGCGAATTTGAAAAACGATTATGAGTTTATCGAGAGGGCTGGCAGGGGGCGTTACGTGTACGTTGTTTATTTTTTATCGATTTGGCTTCGAGGTTTTTAGACTGCGAACGAACTTAGTAAATCATCCGATATTTTATAATCGACGGATTTTACGGGATATCGCTGCGTCATTACATAGAAACTGAAAGTCGGGGCTTTTCTAAACGATTGTTTAATAGTTGTTGCGTAGTTTATAGCGATATTCCGTAAGCGAGAACGTGATGGTAAATTGTTACTGCTGCTCGTAGATAACTGCCAAGGACGTAACGTCCTTGATAACAGCGATCAGGACCGTCATCAACGTTTTTAGGTGAAGGAAAAGCATGATGATTATGATGATGATAACAAATCAATTTTTTTTTTAGGTCGTTTACGCGTCTTAGACCAGTGTCAATAGCGTTGTTAACGATCAAAAGTACAAGAAAATAGTAACAGGATGAAACCCATTGGAAAAGGAAGAGGATATGCCAAAAATACTAGGAAAAATAATTTAAGGGTGATCTGAGGTCGGGAAGGGGTTGAGGGGGAGGGGAGGTTTAAAGGTAAAAATAAAACAAGTCCCATGAAAAAAAGTTGTATGGCAAAGTGGTAGGTAATAAAAAGATCTACAACATTTTTTCACATACTTAACCTCAAATTTATGCGAAAAATTCAAATAACTGATTTTTTGGTTTTTTATTTTTATCTTCTACAAAACATATTTTATTTTCACGAAAATTGGTGAAAACTTACTTTTTTATGTCCCAAATACACTGTATTTTTCTTGATTAAAAACATTTAATTTTCCCCCTAATTTTCATACAATTTCGAAAAACCAGCCTAATTTTCAATCGAAAAATCTCACGTCAAAATTTTCGTTGTTTCAAAAAAGTCCAAATGTGTTTTATTCACTGAAATCTCTACTTTCTGATAGTGCCAAAAAAACATACATTAATTACACTGACAAGGTTTCTCAAAAAACCGGAAAAACTCTGATTCGACTTTTTTAAAATATTGTGTAAACTATTGAGCGATTCATTAAAATTTACATTTTAATTACTCGAATGACCTAAGATTTCATGTAACATTGAGAAACTATAAAATTGCAAAGCGACATAAGTACTAAAACAACAAAATAAGTTAATGACACTTAAAATATTTTTAGAAATTTGAAGGTTTTTTTCTAAATTATATTTGTATATACCTATTTATTGCTATTATTCGGCGATGTCCTTTGCCATATAACTTTTTTTCATGGGACTCGTAGTTTTTCTGGAAATTGCGATATAGGTAGGTTTTTTACCCTTAAAACCCCCCTCCCCCCCCTCAACCCCTTCCCGACCTCAGATCACCCTTAAATTATTTTTCCTTGTATTTTTGGCATATCTTCTTCCTTTTCCAATGGGTTTCATCCTGTTACTATTTTCTTTCGTTTCAAAACCTAAAAGGTCTGGGCTATCTGGTCTTGTCCGTCTATTACAATGAATTTTATCCAAATCCAAATATACCTATCTGACAGAAAATATACTGACCTAATAAATAATTACTTATAACGACCTCAAAAGGGGTTGGTTTTGAGAATAAAAAACATATTAAGATGCATAATTTTACAATGTATGTCAAATGATCGTATGATAGATAAGTACTAACTAATCTAATGTAGATTAGTTTCTTACTTAAGTTATTAATTAAAATTCGTATGCCCATAAACTTTAGCTCATTATTAAGTTAAATTAGTTTCCTACATAAATCGAACATAACTTGTTACATGACTTGTATTAAGTATCTACATATAGTAAACCCAACTTAAGATTGAAACGAAAGAGGCGCTGTCGGACGCATTTGACATTCATTTGACCAATCATTGCACACTAGTAACTGATAGATGAATGACCACAACGTACTTATGAATGACTTTTTAACATGGCGGCGTTAGTTCCAATTTTTGCCATTTCAGAGATAAGTTGGGCGCACTGTAATAAGTATTGTAACACAGGTGTCAATGTCATTGACCTCAATCAATCCAATAATAAAACTATTAATATACAGGCAAAGTATACCCACAACTTTATAAACGTATCGATAACACGTAAAGAAAGGTGTCTGGATTTCTTATAAATCGTATTCGACGTATCGAACGTAATCCGCGTTCATAATTCAGACGACCGTCGCGATCGATGTGTCGAACTCTCCACATAAATCTGTTAATCTTGTAATATTTATGTACCCAGACGAGTTGTTGTAAAGGTCAACCCATGGAATCTTAATTAAGAATTGAGTATCTTCTGACGTTATGTTCTTGTCATTTTGATTTACTGGCTAACAGAGAAAGAAAAAACTGAATTACGGCATTTTGTCATAAGCAGTAGGGAATTATAGTATGAGGCTATGAGTAGCATTATTTGTACTCCGGATAGGAAGGTATAGAGCCGGTTACAATTTTTTAGAGGCAATCATCCCAGTCCTCAGGGGTAGCAACGCATCCGACACCAAATTAAAACGAGTCACACTAACAATTATGTACTAACTGAACTATTACTAACTAACAGGACTAACTATTACTAAAAGTCATTGTCGTCACACTTATTAACAAACTAACCAACTAATATGCTCACACCATCTGCTAACTGGACCATCCTGGTTCCTTACAGTCTTGTTCTATGTCGGTCGTAGTCGTCATGGGTGGCAGCGTTGGTGCCACATGCATTAAAAAGTTATGTCGCTCGCGGATGCCTATAGATAGTGTAACTGATAGTGTAGGTACAGTGCCACAAACTTATCTGACCCGGTGGCCAAAATTGGAACTAACGCAAATGTTATACTGTTGTCAGACAAAGACCAAGACAGTCGTGCCCCTCATACCGGGTCAGATAATTTTTGTGGCACTGTACTGAATAGCTACTAACTTACAATCGTGGCTCATTTTGCTCGTTCGTCAGCTATTAGTATAAAAACTTCGTTATTAAAAAACTTCGCAATCGCAAGCAAAGTTAATGACTTATTTTAGTTCAGTGTAAAACAAACGTAATACAAGTTACCCGCTACAAGAATTCCAAGATGTGTTCTCACAAAGCCTTTCACGTTTTCCTCAAAGTTGCGAAACTTCTTTCAGCTGTGTCCATCAAAGCTGAAACTCTAGATAATACAAGCAATTTTCAAGAGTTTTCTTAGTTACTTGTTTTCTATTTTGTTTCATTTACGCGCATGGAAATGTTTATAAAGTGTCACTGTATTATTAGAGCATTATTATCGTCGCAAATCAAAAAACCTTCAAATCATTGTTACGAGATATCTATGGGGTTGATATTACCTCCAATAATCATTAGTCTCAAATATCTAACTCGTACAGGAATTAATATATTTTTTAAATTACTTATCCGTTTAATTATTTACCGTTGTTACGCGTACTTTATTGGCCCACGGACCTCAAGTTGACTGGCAGAGAAGGCTCTTAGGATTAAGTCTGCTTTTTCTTTAATTACCTACGTAAGATTCAATAAATAAATATCAGAATATTTCCAAGGAAAAAAGTTGTCTTCAACACCGATAAAGAATTGAATGAGAACATTACCGACGTAATCGAAGCTAATTAAATGCGCATTACAAGCGATAATTCAAAAACTACTCGTCAGCTCCGACTCAAATTGATACCACACGACAAGCACCAACTGTCAAATATAAAAAGACATCAAAATTGGTTTGTCTAGTAAAAGTTATGAGGTAACACACATACAACAAAAACATACAGGCGAATTAAAAACCTCCTTCTTTCTTGAAATCGAATAATAAATGTATGAATGTAATGTATGTATGTTTATATTCTACGACATTACATCTATTATATAGACAACCGAAGCCAATAACGAAGTTTGATTAAACCTAAACAATTATTCGAGATCTAAAAGTCAGCGTCGAGTTTGAAACAGATTTGCGTTGCCTTCAAAGTTCAATAATTGTAACGCGCGTAACAGATGGCTCAAACTCTACGTGGCTTATTATTAGTTTTATCTTTGTTAAATTTGTAACTAACAAATTTTCGATTAATAAAATTAATTGACAATTTATTACCAAATAATTGATAGCAAGCATTAAAACTGTAAGACACTTCTCACATTACACTATAGCGTTGTGTGAGAAGTGCCTAATTATTGGTCGTTAAAGTAACTACAGTACATATTTGGTTAATTACGAGTATAATTATAAATTATAATATATTATATTTATGTTTTTAAATTATAATATATTGTATTTATGTACATGGATGTTTCGGAAAAGCTATTAGATTTTTAACCGTTAATTTTAACTTCAAAAAAGGAGGTTCTCAGTTTGACCTGTACGTATTAATTACGGGAACTTGACTCTCACTTTCGGGGCGCTAGGGACTACGTCTCTAAATCATTACGTAATCTTCGTAATCTTTTCAAGACTCAAGAGGCGATATTGAATTTGTTGCCTGTTCATTTTATCGGGTATAATTTTCGTGCAAACTAAATTAACTATATGAACGTCACTATAGGTAACTAGTTACAGATACAGATGCTAAAATTACTTCGTCAATGTCAAATGAACTGCCAAAAAGCGATTTCACTGTAACCAGTTAAGGGACCAGTTTAATCGTCTATAACTTTAGAACTATAAAGTGTTTAAATCCCTTTGAAGTATCAAGATGTTGACGTTGATTTAATAATAGTCAGGAGGATACTAGAAGGTTAGCCTAGCGGTTGCGACGATCAGAAGTAATCGTCTTAGTTAAGCAAAAAAGCGGTGATAGCCTAGTGGTTACGAATTCGGCCTCTTATACAGGAGGTCCGAGTTTGAATCCCAAGGCACGCACTTCATACTTTATGGAGTTATGTGCGTTTTAAGTACTTGTCTGTCATTCGTTATAGCGGTGAAGTAAAACTTAATAAAGAAGTCTTCCTACCGGCGAGTTCGCAAAACTCAAAAGTGTGTGAGCACTTAGCCTGCGTGGTGGACTATAGCCTTAACCATTCTGAGAAGAAATCCGTGTCCAGCAGTGGGACAAATATGGGTTGCGATGGTGATGAAGTTAAACAACTGTGGGTGGGGACAGTAGTTGGATGAGTGACCGCTAGTGGCAAATTTCTTGAGCTTTTCTGTTCTTCAAAGGATAAACATAATGATTGGTCTCGACCTTTATGTATAGTAGGTAATACTGATATAGTATTTAAGCCATAATAGGATTCTTCGGATGACATAAAAATTTCTGACACATGGGTTTGCTACTAATCCCTTCATCAATCCGCAATGGAGCGGCATGGTTGAGTATGATACATTGCCTTAAATAAATTAGTAGCAATTTTACTGGTGCGTGTAGGTGTACTTAGTTATAGGCATAGTTTTGACGAAGGAAAACGAGTCACTTTGGAATAAACTTTCTTCGTAAGTTTAAATAGGTATAATGTTTTTATGAAACAGAGCTTTTGAAACTCAATAATCATTTATAGACCAAATTTTAACAATTACGTTGGCTTACAGGTCTTCAGGCATAATTCTTTTAGAGTCAGCTCTCAATTGATCACTCATTGTAAATTCTTATTTTATGTTTTTATCTTTCTACAATAAAATATAAATGTTTTTCCATCTTTTATAGCTGTGACAACTGAAATATCTGTTACTGTCCAATTAGTAAAAACAAAAATGAAAACAAGAAAGAAATTATCGCAAACATTATTTTAGTCTCAAGTATATTTTTTGTTATTTTTTGCTGTTAGGTAAGCATCAATGAAGTCTCTATTGGAAAACGTATTACAATTTAAATTTCTATATTTTCTATTTTGTTTAACTCAGTTATGTTGGGGTCAAATACGGATCAAAATCTATCAAGTTACTACTTTATATTATTTTATGGATTGAATATTACGCATAAGTTCCGATGACGGTGAAATTTAATGACAAGTATAACATACAACGCTCAAGATTAGCTTTCGGCAAAAATCTCCTCTTGCACCATAGAAATAGTTATAGTTTGTGTAAAAAGTAAGTTGCCAGTGTTATATTCAATTTTTATAGGGAATTCGTTTTTCGTTGTGGCCATTTAACTATTCAGATATCTTAATTTCAGTTGTGTCGTCAATACTAGTTAATTTCATTGAAATACAACTGACGATAACGAAAAATTTAACCCCGAAGTCAACTGGTTAATGTTACTGTTAAATATGACGTCATTTTTACCGTGTATCAATAGCCTAGCTGTTGATTTGATATGATTTGACAAAATACAAAAAATGGCATTCCTTTGTTATTGTTATAGTTACTTTTTACGCTAACTACATATATCCGTGCCTACGGTGCAATCCACCTTTAAGCAATAACTTAAACCTGACTATAAAAGAATCAGCATCAAACACGTAGAAAAGAGTACAGCATACAATTAATCAGTACCGTACCTTGCAGTATAAAGACATATGGAAAGACAAAGAGAAGAGCACAATACCCGAGGCCTCTGAGCTGAAGGCCTCGACCCTGACCCGGCAGCTCAGACTCGGCCTTCAGAACATCAAGCCCATGTTCAAGAAACCCCTCGGCTTGTACCTGTTGCTGTTGAGCTCCATCAATCTTTGTACTATGGTTTTGTAAGTATTTTGTAAGTATTGTCCTAATTTGACTTTTGTTGAAAAAATGTAGGTAATACTACATACTACGTCTATGTGGAAGTTATATGAAAAAACAATTACATTGGTTTTTATTAATGCAATAGAACCCAAAACAACGATTATTAGAATTTTTGTCTGCTTGACTGTTTGTCTGTAATGTTACAGCTGATCCAATTTGGATGCGGTTTCATTATTGTGTTGTGGAGAGATTTACTTTAATAATAGAATTTCTGTATTTTTTTTAAATATAGTCCTATTTCAATCAGTTCATTAATCAATAAGTTATTATAGTTTAATGAATCAAGCCTAAAAATTTCCAAACATGGCTACTATGCTGGTTTTCAAAGCAAAGAGAGGGTGAGTTGCATAAGTTACCATCTCGATGTTTCAAATATCATTTAATAACTGACTTTAGTTAAAGGGCTTATAGCCACATTACGTATGAAGAATGGAGCGTCATTTTCAAAATGAGACAAAAATAGAATGGTAGCAAACGCCCGCTGGCTAATTGCGAATTGACTCACTTTTGCAAACGTTATAGAAAATTCCCGAGAATATTTTCGATTTTCTTACGTTGTTTGACTTCGTCAAAGTTATTGATAATTAGTTCGTGATGTATTCATAATTTAGGCATGTAACATGTTTAACATTGGTAAACAAGTCACGATCAACAGGAAAAAAGTTCGTATAAATTATCCCATCAAAAACATGAGAGCCAAGTTCAATATAATCATTATATTATAAATACACCTTGGTTGTTGACTTCAATGGCAAAAGAAGTGAGAATTCGATTTGTTTCTTTCTGTCAAATAATTTTTGAGTTATAAGGGTGTCAAAAGTGGCTCCAAATGGTGTTGCATTCATATCTACCGTGACGCACAGACACGTCGCGTGACAGACAAAACATTCTCCTTGAAAATACCGCCGTGTCCGCGCTGCGCTGCGTTCTAAATGTGAATAATATGTAAGAAATTACATTATTTTGTCAGCCACGCCACGTGTCTGCCACGCAAGATGCCTATAGATATGAATGCATCATGGTTCTTGTAATATTACACACTAGGTGCTACCAGCCAGTACTGTTAGCTAGACATGGCTTGACACGTGGTCGTGTGACTAGAATAGATCCATACCTAACTTGATTTATCGTCAGTTTGTATCGGTATGAAAAAATTCACTGCTGAACTCGCACCACGTATTGTTAATAAACTAAGACCCTGGAAGTACAAAACCTAAAAATTCATGTCACACAAAACATCTTTCAGCGAAATTTCCGTCTTCCAAACTTAATAAGTTAAACCCACTTCGCTTCCGAAGAAAAAAGTTTCAACTCCATGCTCGAAGCGCAACTTTCTTTAGAATCCCACATAAAATTGATATAAATATTTAAGCAATGTAGTCTCTTGTACATGCCTCTCCACACTCTAGCGTTAACATTCAAGAGATATCTTGAAAAGTACTTGGAAGAACATTCTGAAAAGTAGCGAAAGTGAATTCTAAGTGGACGGTACGTTTTAAAACCGTGTTTTTATCTGAATTTCGTAATATTTGAGATGGGAAATGTGTGAATGTTATATGCGACGCGACAATTTGAATTTTAATAAAATGTAAATGTATTATTTAGCATTGTGTTTTAGTGGAAGTTTTTGTACACTCGTGTATAGACTTACCCTATTTACGAGCGATAACTGCCTATGCTTTAAAAACCATAACAAACGAATATCATCTAAGTACTTCGTGGAATTATTAACACGAGAAGAGAAAACTTTGAAGTTAACCCGTTTTAAGAATAATGTATGCACATAATTATGAGGATGAGATTTGACACAGTTAAAGTTTACACGGATAGCAAAGCAGGCTAAACTTTAATACAAAATTTATAATACTTACGTGTTACAAATATATTATACTAGAGAACCGCCCGCGCTTCGCTTCGGGACCCGTAGGTAACAGCCGCGTAGGTCCCGCTCCCGTAGGAATTTAGGCTAAAAAGTAGCCTACTACTCGCTCTCTTCACTCCACCCTGTCTGAGGTGTGTGGAGCCCTCGGGACAGTTAGTTCCCCTTTGGGGGTGTCTCTCGCGGCCCGTTAAAACGGGCCAGTCCTTGGGTTGGGCCCTAAGGCCCTTGGTTGTCCATCTGTGGTTAACCAATAGGTCAAGTCCGGTGAGTGGTGGCCTTTTTACAGGCCACAGAGTCTTAAACGGGATGGGGTTCATCTTCGCGCCGCCCAGGCGATCGAGCCCCTACCGGGTGAATCCCGCTGGTGGGAAGCCCAGCAGGAGCCGATCAGCGTCGGGCGACGACTTACGAAGCCCCAGTATCAGTCAGTGCAAGGCCCGTCCCGCGTAACCAGCAAGTCGCGCGGGAAGGCCCAGCGTCTTCCCGACATTCACCGACAGTCTCCACGCGGCGAGCCATTCGGGGAGGGCATCAAGCGCACGTTGCATCTTGACAATGGCGTGGGTTCTATTCAGCGACGTGGTGATGTACGCCACGTCATCGGCATACAGGGCAAGCGACGCCCCCCCTGCCGCCGGGATGTCGTCGGTGTAGCAGGCGTAGCAGACCGGGGACAGGCAACTCCCTTGCGGGACGCCGGTTGCGATCGGACGCTCGGTGGATTCGGCGTCTTCAACCACTACTCTGAAGCTTCTATTTTCGAGGAAACTGGAGATCATCTTAACGGCACTCCAGGGCGCCGACGGCTGCGAGATCTTGTAGAGAAAGCCGTCGTGCCAAACATGGTCGAACGCCTTTTCCATGTCGAGGAATACCTACTGCACACACGCGTTCTCTCTTATTCAGAGCCGCGGTAACTGTGTGCAACACACTCGACAGTGTAGCCGTGCTGTTCAGCGGCATCAAAAAGTAGCCTTCCACTTCTGTTGGCAGCTAGGCTATTCCGCCCCGGATGCTTGCAGTTCCAGTCGCCCGCGCCCACCACCGGTGTCGGCGAGTCCAGCAACTTGCGGACATCAGCCAACAGGATAGTGCCAGCGGGCGGGCGGTACACTGAACACAGCCGGAGCGGGGAGTTCTCGAGGCAGAGCTAAAGTAGCCTATTACATTTGCCTATGACTTAAGTAAATTACATGTAGTATTTGATAGCGTAATTCAGAACTTGCAAATGAATTTTGTTAACGCCATCTATTGGCAACTCCGAAAATAAATATCTAGCAACTAACAAAACATCGATCTTCCCATGGGAATGGGATGTTTTTCCGCGGTAAAAAGTAGCCTACGTCACTCTCCACCCTCCTAACTATCCCCACACACATAAACCTTACCATATAATAGCTTTGTTGCGACGTGAAAGCGTCACAAACAAACAAACAAACAAACAAACACACTTTCACATTTATAATATTAGTAAGGATTGTTACCGCCTTATTCATGAAAATGTTTCGTAATGCACAATATTAAATGTTAATAAAAATCATTAAAATCTGCAAAAAGCACGTTACTAATTCTAAATGCTTATTTGTACTGATTAATGGTTAGTCTACTTTGCAATCAACAATCCGTGAGCAAGTTTGGATGAAAGATGGAAATGATGGTGTACGAGTATACTTTCATGCAAGTAGCATCTCTTCCCTCCCACATGGAAAAATGCAATAAAACAAAGAAAGTATACACTACCATACATACCATCGCCAACAAGTGTTTCTCCTCAAAACAGGGCCTCATCAGGGCAAGTAAACTATACGATGGTTAGTTGCGAAATAATAATTTATCGTACCTAGGTGTTATTTAGTAAGAGGTTCCCAACAAACATTTTAAGAACTGACAGAATATTTTAAGCATGTCGTATAAAGCTAGCTCCGCATCACGGAGCTTCAAATGAGTACTCTTCACTCAATAAACAATTGTTAAAGCCAGTCATCACGTCCGTTACGTGTCTGGCATTATCGATTGGCATCGATACCGATGGTATGCTATCATAAATCAAGTTCACGATCTATTAATTGATTAAGTTCAACAGCGAGGCTCGCCTCGATTGATTGAGATATTGATTGAACATACCAATCGACTGAACGGAGGAGCATCGGTGTTACCTAAGACATTCTTGAGCGTTTAATAGGGCTTGAGAAGCGTAGGGGCAGCGTCAAATACTAAGCCTAAAGTATTTTATTAGTAAGCCTAATTATTTTTATGGAATTAACTTAGCAAACGCGAATGCTGAAGCCCAAGACAACTGTAACCGATCTATAACAAGACGCAAATAGGGCTGGGACGCTTAGTCCAGTTAGTGGATGGTGTTAAATGCATACCGGGTGTCATAGAAGTCAACTGAAACGCGAATGCTGAAGCCCAAGACAACTGTAACCGATCTATAACAAGACGCAAATAGGGCTGGGACGCTTAGTCCAGTTAGTGGATGGTGTTAAATGCATACCGGGTGTCATAGAAGTCAACTGAAACGCGAATTCTGAAGCCCAAGACAACTGTAACCGATCTATAACAAGACGCAAATAGGGCTGGGACGCTTAGTCCAGTTAGTGGATGGTGTTAAATGCATACCGGGTGTCATAGAAGTCAACTGAAACGCGAATGCTGAAGCCCAAGACAACTGTAACCGATCTATAACAAGACGCAAATAGGGCTGGGACGCTTAGTCCAGTTAGTGGATGGTGTTAAATGCATACCGGGTGTCATAGAAGTCAACTGACGTTGGCACGCTGATTGGTAGAACAGTTTTCGAAAGGATTATTAAGAACTAACTAACATCGCAGGGGTTACATCCTGCAACATAGTTATAAATTATTTATATCGCAGGTTCTAAGCAGCACAGTAATACAACAATACAATTATGAGAGCCGCATCTCTTAAAACAATAATAATTATATTGTTATTGGCCCTATAGAACCTTTCATACAAGTTTTCTCAAACATCCCTTAATTTATTATCTTGTCTTTCTAGGCAGACAATTTCTCTGCGATATCTTGGTGTTTATTTTCACCAAGTTTGGATGACCTCGACCACTTGTAGTTTCTTGTCTATTTATATGAAAAAGACAGATAAACGAGTTTTACTAATTTCAGGTACAATATAATCAGGCTATGGTTTCCTCAGCTGTCGACAATCGTTGAGCACTACGAAGGAAGCGACCAGGATTTGTGCGTTATGCTAGACGCATATACTCAGAACCTCAGGTTACGGAGTATTCAGGGTACTGGCTCCGATATTTGTGTACCGGTAAGTTTACTAATTTATATGATTTTACATAACATACCCTTTACTTTTATGCAAAGGTTAGTACAAATAGTAGGTTTTTACAAACACTTATCGAAAATCTAACACCATCGCTTCAACAAGTCCGTATAGTGAGTGGTGAATGGCTTGGAAGAAGAAACGGAAACGTTTCACATTATAGATTGATTGGCATAATATACCATCAAAGGGCTCACATCATGGTTTGGTATATTCAAAAGTGGCCTAAAGACTTATAGACATGGAAATGTGCCTCGGCATTTTAATTATTTGAGTAAACTCATTTATATTTGCACATTACATCACCGTCACAAGGAATCCCAGGAGTGTGAAATATAATAACACATGTCCCCTAAAGCCTTTGTGTCGCAGTTTGTCTAATAATATTCTGTGTACGTGTAAGGATTCTATAAACATAATATGGTTTGCCTTGTGTTCTGGTAGTTCCTTTTTCGTGTTTTTATATCCATCCTCGTAGTGAAGTGGATTCCCGGATGGGGTAGACGTTTTTAAATCAGATAAATGTTTATTCTCGAATTGTCAATTGGCTGAGTTGTTTGTGAGATTAGCGCGAACATCATCACGGACAAACATACAAATAAAAAATTGTAAAATTATTTTTTGGGTTCTATGGCGCCAATACCCTCTGTTATAGTTTTTCTCAATAATCTTCCATTTACAGGAATCAATCGGTTATAGATTAATGTGGTGTTGACATAATTATTTCAGGTCAAAAGTGGTACCATCACATACGTGAACAGCATCATTTTGGGCTGCGTGTGCCTCCTCCCGTTCGTGATAACAGGGACTCTAGTGAATAGAGTGGGGAAGAAGAATCTCTTGATATTTGCCAGTACAGCGTCCATAGCACTGACTTTAGGCATACGCTGGTCGAGTTCAAAAATAGCAATAGTAGCCTTGTTCTCGCTCGATGCGTCCATGACTCAGACAGTAATGAGTCTATCCCAGGCTACTACTATCGAGTTCTTTCCTACTACTACTAGGTAAGTTTATTAATATAGTTTGTAGAGATCCTAGTTAGTACAGATGAGTAATGATAATAAAAAATTGAAAAATTTAAGCAAAGCCACTGTAATTAAATATGCTTGCACGATTTAAAGTCAATCACATATTCAAGGCACTTTTAGATTTTCATGAAACTTTGCAGTAATATACGAGTAGCGTAGACATCGAAATAAATAAAGTTAAAATTTGTTTTTTTTAATGATTTGGTCATAATATAACAATAACTGTCAAGTAAGTCGGAAAAAAGGGCTGGTTCCTCGAAGCTAAGCGAGGGCGGGCTTTCTAGTATTACATAATATAATATGGTAGGTAACTTCATATTTTAAGTCACACTTTACATGGAAATCATTTGTGACAGTACATCATAATAATTACACGTAATATCAAAATAATTGCCAGTCGTAGACAACGACAAATAGCGGGATTAACGAGCTAAGGTACGTGTCATAGTACATGCGAGTAACTTGGAAACGTGATATTGATAACACTGAAATGTTTTGTTACCAAATGTTCTTTTCTCTTGTTATACATGACAATAATATCACTTGATTGTACTCTCATGGGATAGGTAAGCCTTCGGTTAACAATGACCACATTCTCTTTCCTCTTAACGTGTTGAATTCTCATTTCTGTAGCGCTCCTGTTCTTTGTCCTCATATTAAATCTCAAACAATTTTGGAAATTACTTCCATGGCCAAACCTCAACACGAATCTTTCTCTTTTTCCCCTATCTCGGTTGAGGATGCTCGTAATACATTGACATCTTTAAAATCCAAGGCAGTAGGCTGTGATGGTGTGAGTCGTGCCATGATTTTTCCTGTTCTCGAACATTTACTTCCTGTCATTACTCACATAATCAATTTTTCTTTGTTGTCAGGGGATTTTCCTACTTTATGGCGTAATGCTTTTATCATCCCTCTTCCTAAAATTACTAACCCCTCACAACTTAATAACTATAGGCCTATATCAATCTTGCCATATTTGTCCAAACTTTTAGAGTCCACTGTTCACCGACAAGTAACTCACTTTCTTCAAGAGAGTAAGTTTTTATCTCCTTTTCAATCCGGCTTTCGTTCCGGACACAGCACAACTACTGCCCTCATAAAGGTCACTGATGATATCCGGGCAGGCATGGAGAATAGAATGGTCACTGTGCTTGTCCTAATTGACTTTTCGAACGCATTTAACTTAGTTGACCATGACATTCTCATTGCCATGCTCGGTCATCTAAATTTTTGCCCGACTTCTTTGCGTTGGTTTTCTACCTACCTCGGCAATCGCCAGCAAGCCGTGCGCTCTGGTCATGACATCTCTGACTGGCTTCAAGTCCCTTCTGGCGTGCCGCAGGGTGGTATTTTGTCTCCTCTTTTGTTCTCTATTTTTATTAATTTTCTATCTTCCCGGCTTCGTTGCTCTTACCATTTATATGCTGATGACCTGCAAATTTACGCACAAGAAAACGTTGAATCTATTGCTTCTGCTATACACAAAATTAATGAGGATTTGGTCGTGTTGAATGTGTGGTGTACCAAATTTGGTTTAAAGGTTAACATTGGGAAATGTAAATCTATAGTAATAGGTAGCAGTCGTCAATTGTCTAAAGTCGATCTCAGTGTTGTCCCACCGATAATCGTGGATGGTTCTCCTTTACCTTTTTCACAGAATGTTAAGAATCTAGGTATTTACATGGACTCCACACTTAGCTGGTCTACACAAATAAAAACATCTGTGGGTCTGTCACTGCAAAGCTTCGAGCACTGAATCGTCTCAGGAATTTTCTCCCAACCAAGATAAAAATAACTCTGGTGCATGCTCTTATCTTCCCCACTATTGATTATGCTGATGTATGTTATCCTGATCTAAATGAAGATCTTCTGGACAAACTGGATCGTCTCATTAATAACTGTATCCGTTTTATCTTCTGTCTTCGAAAATACGATCATATCTCCTCATATCGTTCTCAGCTGAAATGGCTCCCGATTCGCCAACGCAGGCAATACAGGATACTTGCTACTCTATTTTCTATTCTATTTGATAATTTCGCGCCGGAGTATCTGAAATGTAAATTTCAGTTTCGGTGTGATACTCATGATCGATTGCTGCGCTCTTCACAGACTTTGGCTCTGTCTACTCCACTTCACCGTACCGGTTTCCTGGTCTACTCATTTGCAGCCCAAGCTACCCGACTCTGGAATGCACTGCCCAGTCGATTAAGAAAATCGTCCAGCAAATGCACATTTATGAAGCACCTATTCTCTCATCTGCTCAATTCCCTAGGTCATCATTAATATTTCATATGTATTTGTACACATATTTATTATAGGTATATATTATATATAATATATATTAGGTATATTTTAGTTTATGTATGATATTACTTTAATTACATGTATGTTTATCTATGTATGTTTATGTACGTGTGTATATTATTATATTATATTATTCTTTTGCCGCCTTCGTTGTTTTCCCACTGCCCAAAGGTTGACTGGCAGAGAATGCTTTTAGCATTAAGTCCGCCTTTTGCTCGTATACGTTGTATGGTGCAAAGAAGTTTAAATAAATAAATAAATAAATTGTACGTGGAAATGCACTAGACACTGGCGCTAAGAAAGCTGTCTTTTTCTAATAGAATACATACGAGTAGTATTTGTTTACTGTAGGAGTTTTATATAGGGGGGTTTCGAGAGCTGTAGTGCAGGACCAGGTATAACTAATACTCAAATAAAAATATTTATTATTTACATAGTTGAAATGAGCCAACGAACCTTCAGGCAAGTGGTATCTTTCATTAGTACGGTAACGTAATAATAATACCATGCATTTTTTCGCTTGTAATTTTCTGTCAGACCATGTCCTAATATTAATTAAGAATACAGCCTTGAGCACTAGTACTAGTTATGTGTGAATACCGAGAAGTCTTCATGCAATTTTCTGAGGTCTATACATTAAAAGGTAACCTCTATTGACGTAGCAAAGACTAAGTAGGGCAATGACGTACATGCTGAAAAAATATTAAATTTATTTGTTTGACCGTATTAGGGTGGCCTCGAATATATATACCTACTCCGATTTGTTACTAGGAGACCAGAGTGTCATAAGGGTTGACAGAACTGCTTCGGGGTACGGTTGAAGCTCCGCTGTGTCAATACTAGGTTCATGTTCGATACGGAATACGCTTAACGCCAACCTACACAATTGACAGTTTTCCACCCCTGTGATTAAGGTTCCTTTTTATTGACGGCGAGAATTTAAAATGCCTTAGGCTCAGACCAATAAACAATAGGCGGAGCGCCGGGAACAAAAGAGTGAAGCCAACAAAAAGTAAGCCTAGCCTTGTATACACACGGCGGCACTCATACCAATACAAAGTTTATTGGTCTGAGGCCTTAGGTAAGAGTATTTATTTTGCTTACTAACTAAATCATACTGTGAGCACATGTGATAAATCTGTTTCTATTTTAGCGGGGAGTGACGGTTTCATATTCGCGGCGACTCAAGTATGGGTACCATCGTCTTGATTGAATCAGCCGACAAATGACTAGCCTTTCAAGTGTGCTTGAACCAGTATTTTTATTCTTTCTTGTTGTTTGTTTCTTATTCTTTTCTTCCGCCACGTAGCTTGACTGCGCGTCTGTCGACTATTGCTACTATTGCCATAGAAAAGATGTAGGTACTTTTTCTTAGCCAATGAACATCGACAGAATTATTAAGATTATAACTACCATCAAGGTCAACTTGAACACAACAAAGGCGTAATAAAAGACGTTGGTTGTTAATAATATTGTTAAGTTGGCAATTCAACTCAATGTTCTCATTTCAAAAAATGTAAGTAAGCAAATCTTGAAATGGCTACAAACAATAAATGTTTGAGTAATTATTACTCAGTACCACCTCTCAATTCTGCGATCTAATAACGAAAAATATTACTTCGTAACACTTTTGTTAGAAACTACGAAGTTTTAAAATAACTTTTGGATCATAACAACGATGGCAATTTATCAAACGGCAAGCCACATATTTATATCTAGCTCGGAGAAAGAGGTCACATGGAGAGTCGGTCTCGACGCGGCTGCGTTCGGGAAATGACAACAAATCTTTCATGCAATTCCTCAGCTTGAAGATAACTGAGCCAGTATAAAACAGATGATGGGAATAGTCGTTATTGATTAAAAATAAAAATAAAAATAGTCGATATTAATCAACAGATCCTTCGATGATGCAAAACATGTTGATGTAATCTAGGTTCTTCATAACGTTCTCAAACCTCAAACACTTATAAGGTCTAAAATCCACACGTTGTCAAGGCCAGAGTGATGGGCAATGACCTGTCCCCTCACATTGTTAGAGGAGACGTAAGTCCACTTGTGGTTCATTTATAGTTTGGGAAGTAGAAGTTGAAAAACTGGCTTTTATATAATTCTCAAGATTATTCGGTACACCGCGTATACAATATACAACACGGGATTTTTATTCTGAACGCCTATACGATCAATGGATGTTTTCTAGGCTTGAAGCAGCATTAAATTTATTTTTATGAATTGTAACTTAATCATTGGCTAAAATCTCAAGTGATAGTGAGTTGCAAAGAAGTCTTGGCTTAAGTAGCTTTTGGACAAACTACGTGTTACTATTGTTATGTCTGAACAAAAGAAAAACAGATTATCGGCCTAAGTGGATTAATGGCAGAAACTCGGGGACATTGAAGCCTAAGGAATTTCGGGAAAGGGACATCTTAGGATAGACTAAGTGATAATGACTACGGACCGATTCTGCTCTGATTGTCCAATTGTTCATGTTCGGAACGAATATTGTAGGATAATCAAATAAAACCGATCTCGGTAAAAATACGAGGACGATTGGCAGGGACCAGATAATTTCAATTAAAGGTAGATTTTCTAAATCATTCAAGTTTTTAGCGTCATTCCGAATTTCAAAATAATATTATTCAGTAGTTTTGGCTTTGCGATTATGAACAGTTTGACAGGTAGACAAAAAGTTTTAAATATTAAAATACGACGACTGGGGTCCTTACCTACCAATTAGTCTACAGGACCGACAAGATGGATAGATACTGCACATGAAGCTGGAAGTTCAGGTTCCAATCCAACTTAACTCTTTACATCCAATCAAAACTGATTGTAATTAGAGAACTACAAACGCAGCTGCAAATTACATAATACTAATTAATACGATGTCTGTATAAATGTACGTGATTGAAGCGAAGCTATTAGTGGCTGTTCATTTGTCACTCATTGCCGCCTAATAGCGTTTCATGTCAGCAAATGAATCACGCAGTCCCAGCAAACATAATACAAGTTGTATTAATACATTTGAATCTACAATTGTACCATTTGCTGGTTTAATACATATAGGTTGCTTAGACGCTTTTAAGAGAGTTATGAGTAGGTTATGGTATTATTTACGTAAAATATATAAATATTGACTTTAAGTTGCAAGAATAGTGATGAATTCAAATGCATAAAAACAACGTACGAAAGTCTCTCAATTGACCAATTTTATTTGTAATGCCAGCACTGCGGAGAAAATAAATATAAGATATCAAAACATTTTAAACCACCAAATTCGTTCCCGATATATGGAACTTTTGGGAATCAAAAACTTAATAACCTTTAATTGCCCTTTGATAAATCTTCTGAAGATTAAAATCCCAGCAATCCGGTGCTTATACTCTACTGTAAATACTTGACAATACACAAAATTAATACCATCAATCTGCATGTTTATGCACTTAGACTATTATGAGTAAAACGTCTAATTCGTAAAGTAAATTCAATAGAGTTTTCCTGAGTGAGCGAAATTGACTTTTGCTTTCTCAAACAACAGAGTCCTTCCACGAAGTGGTGAAAACAAATTATTCTCAGAAATTTTCATTAACATAGATTTACCTGTAGCGGATTATATAAGGACGTCCATTGCAAAATCAAGAATGTATTTAAACTTAATTAGGTACCCTAGCTTTGCTAAAACACACTTTAGTACCTTTGATAAAATATTTAGTTTAGTTACTTTAGCATCCCGAGGATAACAGCTTACATAAGATGACTCTCTAGCTTGAGACATCTATCAATCCACACTTGCCCAGCGTGGTAGATTTCTGAATGTTTCTCTCACATCTTATGAAAGCCAGAACTCAATTGTGACAGTTGTGGATCGCAGTGATGATAAAATGATGATTATGTTACAGGACATTAGCAATATGCATCATGATGACGTGTGGGAGAATGGGTTCTCTTATCGGGAATGTGGTTTTCCCGATTATGTTGGACATAAGTTGCGTGCTGCCATTCTTTTCATTAGCTGGAATGATGATTTGTAAGTAATCCTCTATTATCCTTAGGTATACACTTTTTCCTTCAGTCCTCTTTCTTGGTTTCCTTTTTGGATGATGCATTTAATGTTACTTATGTGTATAAGTGATGGAGATCATCTACTATTAGATGGCCAGCTACTACTCTCTTTCTTAAATCAGCTAGTAAGTGACTGGGTGATTAAGAGCCAGTATTTCTTTTCTTTCTTATTCCTTCGTTATGAATTGCGATGCTCCAGTGTTGTCTTATAAATGCTACTGATGTCTATAATAGGTGACTGTGTTTTTTGGTTATTTCCATTAAAAACATCCCAGGCCTATATACTAGAGACTTCAAACTATCCTTACCCGAAATTTTTCATATTTTTACGAGTGTCCATAAACAATGCTACGTTTACATTTTCGAAACGTGTAAGTTGTCCCTTCTTGGATTGTACTATTCTACTATTCTATTTTTTAACATAAATATCTTTGTTTGTTTTCAGTTGTGACCCTATTGATCCTGTTGCTGCCAAAAAAGAAAAAGTAGTATTATAATGTTCTTAAAATTATGTTAGTTTAAAATAATTATGTAAATAAAACATATTTTTTTTAACAGTCATCTTTTATTTTTAATTTCTAGAAAAGCACCTTTTCATTGTTTTAAATAGAACAAGGTTTCTGTTGATGAATAATAAACAAGAAAATGAAATTGAAGCATTATTTAATTAAGGTTGATTGTGAATTAATTGAAGTTTAGTTTTATAACAAGGGGCTTCATAATTAATTGCGTGTTCACTTATGGCATTATAGTAATGAGAATTTTATGCAATAAACAGTGTCATAATGTTTGGACTGTGATAATTAATGTAGCAGTTTCGGTCCTCAAGGTTAGCAATTCATTTGTTACCGAATGAGAATGAAGCTATTAGTCACCTAACTGGCCTATAACTAACAACAAATATGCTCGTTAGAGATGCGATACGACATATACGTACGTTAGATCATATACGTACGATGGGTAGTCTACTAGATACTATACTATTTATTTATTAATATTCGTTCTTGGGTCGTGAATGTTAATGGTGTCTTATTGTGTATTCTATGGCATGCGCGACACGTAATCATTTTGTGGGGATATATACGTGTAGGTGGTTATTGGAATAAAGTTAGTAGCTAGAAAATGAAAAGCGTGAGATTTTTTCCTGGCGGAAATTAGAATGTGGGCTATTGGCTGAGCCCAGTCATGGATGGGTGTTTATAGTCAGTTAGTTTTATTAATTGCGGTCAAGCAGGTGCCAGCTCTTAAGTCATGTCAGTTGTCAGGTAAGATAATGTCAGTGTCAGATTTTTAAGTAGGTATCAAAGATAAGTGCAAATACCGATGCATTTTTTTTATTTATTGCGAGGGACCTGCTGATGTTTTATAAAGCTTAGGTCAGGCCTCACATGGAATACTGCTCTCATCTCTGGGCAGGGGCGCCACAATAGTGTACGTTACCCTAGCAAGAAAGTAGCAGCTAGAGTGATATGACTCCATTTGACCCCGTACAAAAGCGCGCAGTTCGAATTGTCAATGACTCACGAGTCACTAACAGGTTAGAACACCTAAGTCATAGGAGAGATATGGGATGTCTCTGTGTGTTTTACCGACTTTTCAACGGTGAGTGCTCCGAGTAATTGTTCGATTTGGTGCCAACGTCACCCTTCCATCATCGCACCACTCGAAGAAGATTGAAGTTTCGTCCATATCGCTTGGATCCGTGGCGAACGACTACAGTGGGATTTTCACGATCATTTTTGCCGCGAACATGCAAGCTGTGGAATGAGCTTCCTTCTGAGGTATTCCCTAAGCCTAAGCGTTATAACATGGGGTTCTTCAATAAAGGTGTAAAAACAGCTCAGCTTCTGCCCTGGTGGTGCTGGTGTCCATAGGCGACGATGAACACTTACCATCAGGTGGCTCGTGCACTTTTTCGTCAGCCCTTCAGGCTATAAAAAAATAGTGCTTAATTCGCTTCTCTATGAGAAATTTGTTTTTTACGTTTGCAAATGTTATCCCATTTCGCTCCGCTCCTGATGAAAGTAGCATCTTACACTAAATTCGATCAAGTACTTCCTTTGATTATCCCATATAAACAAACAATCTATTCAGCTTGTTAACATTAGAAGTATTATTTAATAACTAAAAGTGTGACAAGAGAAGGTGTAATAAAATAAAATCCTGATATTTTCCTAATAAACCCTTCTACCTAAGCAGCACTATCAAACGGGCTGCGATCCTCCCGAGCGAAGGAGCCAGTAATCTAATTTAGTTAGATTAATGTCGACGGTTCAGAGTTAATTTGTTTAGTATTGCCCCTTTATAAAGCACGATTTTCGCATTCAGTGGTGACTAAAGCAATAAGTTAATCTTGAGATGTATTTGATGCTACGTTTGTTTTCTGCGTTACGTAATAAGGTAATATAAGATTTAAACTTAAATAACGATTTAAATCGTAACATACATAAAAAAAGTTTAAATAGTTTAAATCACATCGGCTCTCGAGGATAATACATGTATATTATGTTTACAGAAAATTAAAAATCAATGTCTCTTACCAATGTACAATTTTGATTGATCTCTCAGAGTCTAAGTAGCGTACTGTAGATCACTGTAGATCACTTAGAATCGACACAATCCGGAGAGCTACAAGCGCTTCAATTCAACCATACCTATAATTATAGTATAACATTGTACATTGTTATAGCCAATATAATTACTCATCATACGTGTATAATACTACCCACACAAGCAAATAATTGCAATAGGCATATACAGTTGGAATTGTATGGAAATCCATTAAGTGTATCAGCTATTGTGAGGTTCTTGGACCATTGAATGTGTGGATACACAGACATGACTTGCATAATGGCCATTGTGACTATTGATACGGATAATCTTCTAAGGGTGGATAGAATTGAATTATACCTACGTATAATTGTTTAGCTCGAATAATCTTATTGGGAGCGCTCATAGCGCCTTGCGTCATCGATTTAAGACCGAGGCCGCACTACGGCTGAACCGCCGCGGTTTCTTACCGCGTAAATTTTGTAACTCAAGGAAAGCAATACAAGGGGCACTGGCACTTGCGGTTTCTGATAATGTATGCGAATCGCGCGGTTACGCGGTTACCGCCGCGCCGCGGGAAAGAACCGTAGTGCGGCCTCGCGCTAAGATAAGCAATGCGGTTCATAAAATTGAAGGGCCTGTTCATATTTACATGCTACATGCATGCTAAACCACAGACAAAGTTTGTAAATTTTTTTGTCTGTCTGTCTCTATGTTAGTTCGGACTAATCTCGGGAACGGCTCAACAGATTTTAATGCGACTTTCACAGCGAGATAGAAGAGGACGTGGAGCAATATAAAGGCAATTTTTTTAAGGTTTAGATTTTTCATACAAACTTTCATCCCCTTTTTCAAATCTTTATGGGATAGTTTTTTTTTAAAACATAGCCTATGTGTGAACCTTTGTCTTTAACTATTTTCATTCCGAATTTCATCCAAATAGAGTCAGTGGTTTAGCCGTGAAAGCATCACAGACACACAGACTTTCGCATTTATGATATTAGTATGGATTTTATTTTACAAAACGACAGACATGACAAGCCATCTACTTTCTATTGTGGCAACTGAACAAAGTTTAACTATGATAACTTAATTTAAATCTAAACAAAACGCTCAGAACGGCATTCTCAGAACTGACACCATTATTTGGTAACCCTCACCGCTAACAGACTTATTACGAACGAAGCAATTTAAATTTTAGGGACCTGTTATTATTAAAATTAACTTTTAGTGACCTACTTATCGCGTATCTTTGTATCACTACATAATATACGACAAAAAAAACAAAGCCTTCGCGTCTACGTGTGTAAGAAATGACGTGTGTGCGGTGAATTAAAAATGACGGAACAGATTTTCGGGAGATTTCCATTATATTCATCAGAAAGAAGATGAACAAGGTTCATAATTTTTTAAGTTTAAACTTATATAAAGTTGGTTGCAATTTGAGAAAATCTCGGAAAAGCCTGGATGTTATCGTTGAAAAGGAAAAAGTTGTCAAAACCTTACATATGTAGGTATAAGTATATCTCCGGTAATCGATATAAATTAATCAATCAGTTACTGATCAAATTCTCCACTTGCAGGAATATGAGAAAAACTGCTATAAATTACAAAAAAAAATTATGCCTGTTTATCTGGGAAGTTTTTCACGCCAATCTCAGAACCGACTGAACTGATTTGGATGCGGTTTTTACTAATATGTTGTATGATGAGGAGTGGCAATTCCATATTCTTGGCGACTCAGATATAGCATAGAATATTCTCTCCAAAATACTGTTAAACGTTCAACGCAACAGTAGGTAACCTTTCTTTCCATTACAGAGATTCATGTTCCCACCGCAATAGCAATAAAAGAACTCTCCAAGAAGTAACACTTCAACTTAACATACATACATTTCCCCAAGCAAATCGCTGTTGTTTACTAATGGATAAATAAAACGTAATAACAGCAATACCTACATTTTACCAACACCTCCGTAGCTATAAAAAGCGTGTTCTACCAAATGACCCTATTAATTTGGCGAACGTTCTGACCGCCAACAAAGTTGCTTCGAAAGGGACCATTTCAAACAATAAACTTGGCCCGCCTTTATTCTTTCACCGAAATTAGATTTCTGCCCTCTGCACCACTTACCTTGTTATTTATTAAAGCTAAAACTATTCCGATTGGGTCAAATAAGTTACAACTACCTAAGTTGAGAGAAATCACAGAGAAGTTGTGTAAAAATAAAGTGAGATAGCCTTTTGTGTATATAAATCGATAGACGTACGGACTACCGACCAATGGACCAATAAAGGTACTTAATGGACCTACTTTTTCTTTACCTTTTACTTCTCTTGATACGAACTTTTACTTACGTAATTGCCAACTTTTTGTACATAATAATAATGTAGTGTATGTAGACTGTGGTAAGGATATGACGTTGTCTCTGGCATGCGGGTTCAGGGTGACAGTTACCTATAGTAAACCCAACTTAAGACTGAAACGAAAGAGGCGCTGTCGGACGCATTTGACATTCATTTGACCAATCATTGCATACTAGTAACTGACAGATGAATGACCACAACGTACTTATGAATGACTTTTCGTTAGTTCCAATTTTTGCCATTTCAGAGATAAGTTGGGCGCACTGTACAGAGAGCGTGGCAGCGAGAGCGCACGTCACTCGTGGACTGGCATGGAACGAGCCAAAACACGTACCTTTACACATGCGGAGTACTACAAATAAAAAATCATTAAATTTCTATTAATAATTAATTCTAAATATTGAGTAATTTGGGGCAACTTATAAACCCGGCCAAGTTGGACTCGCCCACCGAGGGTTCCGTACAAACCTGTAGGTATATAAGTAAAAGTTCACTCATCACGACAGTCGAGTTATAGTCATGGAAAGTATTAAAAATATGTTTATTATAATTATAATGTTACTAACAATAACTAACTGGACTATTACTAACATTAACTAACAGGACTAATTATCACTAACATACCCTGTCCTCGCACTTATTAACAAACTAACCAACTAATATTCTAACACCATCTACTAACTGGACTAACCATCCTAGTCCCTTTGAGTCTAGTTCTAGGTCGGTCACAGTTGTTATGGGCGGCAGGGGAAGGGTGGTACTGCATGCTCGTTTGCTATCTTAATTCCATAAAAAAAAAAAAAAAAAGCAACTTTCTTAAGGACCTTGGGCTTGGAATATGAACATGTATGAGACATCGCTTTTTAGATTGAGGATATATTTACCACATTGTGCATATTCCGTTTTTGCGGAAAATGATGGGAATAATGAAATATAGTCGTCCTACGCACCACGTACCTACACATAGTATCTATGTACTTTAGTCGTTCAATATTTTAATGATATGATGTAACTAGATTTTTAAATATGAAATGGATGTATTAAATGTGCAAGATTATTTGAGGGTATTGAACAAGCTGTCCGCTTCAGGCCCAAATCTGATGTTCTCCTTTCAAGATTCTGAGTTCACGGGAAGTATCCTGTTGGTTTTGATTCCCTTGCGAGTTTCGAAAATTTGCGGCATAATTGGCTGTATCTTTTGATTGCGTTGGCTTAGTTTGACATTTTCATAGCTCTAAGATAGACATTAATTGTTAAGCGTGGCCAACATGAGATAGGACGAGAAATATTGTATGTGGCATAAGAAAAATTCGGAAGTCAACTGTATCTGTGCTTTCCGTGAAAAACCGGCACGTGAAGCGAAACAACGTCTCGTTTTTTATTGATGACACTGGTCTATACACTTCTCCGTCTACCATTGTAAGTACCTATACTATTCAATACAACCCGGATTATCACCCAAATAGGTGTGATACCTACAGTGTCTATGTCGGTGTGTATTATCGCGCGTAATCGTATCAAATGTTGTGTGATCTCGTGCGCAATAATCTCCCGCCTAAGTTCGGTAAACAGATTATAAGACCGAGTGTTTTCTTTATATGTAATGTTGTAGGTCTATTGATTGGCTTCAACCCAATAATCTCTCACTACTGAGCATAGGTATGTCCTAATCATCTTCTATTTATATAATATACAATTATGATAAAACTGTACCAGATCGCTGTCTGTACATAGAAATATATGCAAAAAAATTATAATGCCTTTAAGTACGCAAGAGAACCCAAAACAATGTTCATTAATTTTGTGTGTTTGTCTGAATGTCTGAATGTTTGTGCACGCTATTTTCAGAAACAGCTGAACAGATTATTATGGGACTTTCACTTGGAGATAGAAGAGGAGGTGGAGCGATATATAGGCTATCTTTAAACATAATTTTTATGCAGGAGTTACTGTGGGACCGGGATTTACGTAGTTAAAACTCCTATGCACGAACAAAGTCGCGGGCAACAGCTAGTAGAGGAACAAACCAGCTCCACCACCACGCTGCTTCAATGCAGATTGTTGGAGAGGTTTGTGGCCGATCTTATTATAATATAATGTAATGTAATAATTATAATGTAAATAGAATTGTGAAGATAGTTGTGTAATTAATGATTATTTTGGATCTAGAAATTGAGACAATTATTATGTAAATAGTAAACATTCGCATGCTTTAATAGGTGGACTGTGGCGGAACTTTTAATTAAAGCGAATAAATGAATTTGATTTGAATTTTCGAAAGTTTTTATGGCACACAAAGGCTTTTGACATAGCTTATCAATTGCTATATGTAACGATAACGACCGGGTCTGAAAGCTTTCCGTGCTCTCTAAAGCACTGAAATCCTCAAGATTTTTTTTCAATTAGCAGTCACCCATCAAACTGCACACAATGCCCTCCAAGTCGAAAACTACCCAAAATTACCCTTGATTCTATTAAAACCTGGAAGGTACTCAATTCTTTTCACAAAAAATCTCTACAATCTCAAGTCCCTCAAACCTAAAATTTCATTATTTGAAAATCTGAAAACCAAGCTTCATCTAAATCAGTTTTCTGAAAGTAGCAAACAAACAATATGTAATGTATGCCTTCAATACGTGTCTGAAAATAAAAGGACGCCTATTAAACTACGTAGATCATGTCCTAAATTCAACGTACACAAATAAATTACTCCAGTGTGTATAGAAGGCGTGAACATCTCGTTAACCAATGGTTATTCGTAACCAAAGCCCCACTTAATCAACGTAATAGCCTTCGTCACTCGCGCGTATACCATTTTGTACACTACACTTGAACTAAAACATTTCAACTAGGGAGATAATAATTATTGAAAATAGAGTAAAACTGGTTAGAGCTCAGATAGTGTAAGGTAAACATTTTGGGAGTTCCCCTGTTTCACTACTGGGCTTAAGTGTCCACAAACTCAGAAAGTGTAACGTAAAAATTTAGGGAATTCCCGTTTTACTATTGGGCTCACGTGTCCACAAAGTTAGGGTTACATTCGATAGCCCACCACGCTGCTGGCCCAGTGCGATTGAGTAGACTTGACATCATCGATAACTCTTTGTTTCATAGATACCACAATCTACTTAGGTATGCTTACAATAAAATTACTTCTTCCAACAATACAAATTTATTGCCCCGTATAATATCTATTCTCATATGTTTTGAACTGTTACATTAAGTCAAGATATGAAGTCTATTGTATACAATATCATCACGTTTTAAAATAACATGGCAGATGTTAAAATACAAACATCTTGAAATATTTGCAGTCCAAAACTTCTCGGCAAACATGTAAGGCAGTTTTATTTGAATAAAATTTAAAATCTCCTCACATCTGGTGCAATATTATAAAACATCACGCTGTAACAAGTGCCTTTCAAATACGCACGCTAGCACGGTAAACATAGAATGCAAAATCCTTTTCAAGACTTACTCCGCAACAGAATCTACATCTGAAAGAAAGACTAATAACATTTTTCTCTCGCTCAGTTTATTTTCTCGTAAATTTGTCGCAACAAAGTGCAGTGTCTAATTTCATCTGCACTGACACGCGAATAGACTTCAATGTTATCCTACTAATATTATAAATGCGAAAGTTTGTAAGGATGTATGTGAGTGAGTGAGTGTGTGTGTGTGTTTGTTGCTCTTTCACGCAAAAACTACTGAATGGATTTTCATGAAACTTTGTAGTAATATAGCTTAGACATTGGAATAACATAATTTGTTACAATTTATAGAGATTTTTGAAGGGACTGGTTACCCGAAGCGAAGCGAGGGCGGGTTCACTAGTTTCATTATATTCATAATCAAATGTAGCGTACTTTTTGTTATTTTGCTTCACTGTTAATTTAATATTAAACAAATAATATATAAATAATAAAAGTAACTGCTCTTGCTTTGGGGAAACTTTTCATCGGTATGTACGTTATTTGCAAAAGAATATTAAAACAAGAATCTTTTACATTACATTATTACAGTAAATTATTTTTCATCACACCTATTCGAAAAAGACGACTTGGTTCGGACTTACGGGGTTCCAAAGTTGCTGTTTTCTATTCAGCGGGCGGGAATGAATTTTCATACAACTTTTCCTGTCGGCTAGATCTTTTCCGTCCTATTTTGAATTTAGAACATTTTAGTATTTTGCGCTAAAGAAATCGAACGCAAATATTGTTTGAATAAAGAATGTCTGGTACGACGCGAGGGCCCCGCCAGCTGAATAATAAAAAAAGAAATCAAATTAAGATTTCGTTTTCAAATTAAAATTAAGTTTTCGTGCATTTTTACGTATTATTTTCTATTATTTTCTATTATACATATATATATTATTTTCTCATAGTGGGTGATGAAAAGTAGAGTGTATCACTCGGGTGCAAGTATATTTTTGGCTCGGGCGACGTACTTTGAATCCCTCGCTACGTTCGGGATTCTACTAAAGAATCCCTCGCTACGCTCGGGATTCTACTCTAGAATCCCTCACTTCGCTCTGGATTTAAAAAACGCCCTCGCCGAAAAAATATTACTTTGCACCCTTGTCATACAATCTACTAATCTTCGTGATAAGTATTCCATGAGTATTCGAATTGAATTAGCTGTTTGTAAAATAAATTAGCGGAATTAAACGCAGAGATAAACAAAAAAAAATAATAGTCAAATAAAAAACCCAAAAATTTAATTTGTAGAAATGTAGGTATTACTAGTTACTTTTGTTATACTCATGTATAATTTCATAATAATGTATTTAAATACTTATCTATTTGCGAGAAGCAACAGGATGCGCCATAAACATGAGATTAAATTTTCGAAATTATTCGATTTTTTTTTGGATAAATACTCTAAGTTACAAAAAAATTAAAGTACCTCAATGAATACCATAAAGAGGAATTTGAGTGTCAATCAGGAATGTTTTTACGACAAATAAAAGAGAACTTTAAAAGGACAGGAAACTGGCGTCATATACAGCAAACAAAACTAGGGCCGGTGGCATTTTTTGTCAAACGGGAATTTCATGTTTTAAGTTGCCAAAACCTTTTGAACCCGGCCTTTTGTGGCAAAATCGATGGGTGTGTGTACCCTTGTTAATCCGCCATCAGAGGTCAAAGTCTTTTTTGTACTCGTAACGGCTATATTGTGCCAATTTATTTACATCGGACGATCGTTTATTCAAAACCTGTTGATCAATATATGAATAATGTAATATTAAAATATTTTAATGAAAAAATGCTAAGACATTTTGATGACATTTCACATATTTAAAAGAATATCAAACTAGTCAATGTCTAGAGCAGGTTTTTCGCAGTAAATAGATTTCTATGAACAAAATATAAGGACTATTACGTTACCTGGTGGTGCCTACGTAAGACAATAAACAACTAATATTTCTCAAAAATCTTCGTTTGAAATTAGGTCCTTCGAGTCGTATCATGACAAAAAAATAAAAAGCTCTACATAGTTGAAATTAGAACCAAACCACTGTTAAAACTTAATTTGGAAATGAATACAAAATGGACAGCATATCGTTCAAAACCATTTTGCTTGAACAGCTCCTAATCTGGCAAGAGACACCTTAAATTTTTAACAGATATATTTAAGGTGTAAAACTTATTCTTCATCGCTCCGTTAAAGATGTATTGTGTTGACATATACCTGTAACAATAAACATAAATAGTTTTTTATTTGAGCGCATACACTATTCATTTTTATGTAAAGATAGTAATTTAAAAGTTAATGACGAATAATTCTGGATTGGGTGCAATTTCGTACTGTTTAAATATTAGAATCGATATGTACCTAATAATGAGTTATGTCTAGAGAATAATACTTTAATGTACCTATCTCATATTATTGAGGCAAAGCTTATAGAGATCAAAACATCCACAATCGGAGTATCAGTTACGTAATTTTGCGGAAACCATGGAATAAATTTAGGTGTTACTCAACAATTTATAGCCCACGGCAAACTCGTGCTTCGCTCCGATGAAAACTATTTTAACGATCACAAAAATTTACCGTTCCTAGAACAGTGCCACTGACTTTAGCAGGTGATTTATAATTTAGCTTTTTCTTTTTATGTGTACGAGTAAATGTCCGACAAATAGCAGTCAAGTAGTTTGGCCACTTTTGCCGGGATAGATCAGTCACACTAAAGGTATCATCCAATGCATTGCATGCCAAAATAAAAGCGATAGTTCGCATTATTTCTGGTCAGACTAAAATAGGTCCGCAGCATTACGGCTGAAAAACTAAAAATATATTTAAAGGTAATTTTCTACAGACAAATTTTACTTAGCTCCACGCATAAATGCATTCGAGATTAAATTTGGTAGTAATGAACCTAGTGACCAATAGGCGAGACTAACAGAATGAACTTGTCAACAAAGCATGTTCTACTGAACAACCAACTTATTGGTCTCGCCACGAACAGAGGAGGTAGGCTTAAACTCGAGATTAGTGAAAGCCTCGGAAGCGTACTTTAGCCTTAAAGTAATCCTAATTACATTTCCCGAGTAAAGCGAAGTCGGCTTCTGAAATACCTTCCTTCGCTTCCAGAAATATTAGTCTCTTATGTTCTAGCATATATAGTGATAAGAATATTGCGACGAACTTTATGTCCGTTTTCAGCCTTCCCTGTAAATCCTGCCCTGAGTCTTAAACTATGTATGTACGTATAAAATTTATTTAAATTAGTTTGGCGGGTAAAGCGTTAGAAAGTACTAGAGAGAAGGACAGTGGCATTAATAATATTGGTATTCAACACTAGAAAGCACAATTCCTCCATATTAATTATTATCGACATTAATATCTTCATCTGCATAGCTATGACAAAGTTGTAATTTCCAACGAGAATCTTGGAACTGAGGACGATGTCACAGAATCCAAACTTTATCTGTTCGGAATTCCCTAATCGTATTTATCAAGCTTCGGGAAAGCCGTGTCATAATCAGGTTTGAGGCGAATAAAACCAGTAAATCTACTTACTCGTCGCCAATTAAATGACGACTTAAAGATAAAAGAATTAGAATCAGTTTTAGAACAGTTGGAAATCAAATTGCAGAGAATTGGTGCAATCAGAATGAATTGGGTCAAGATAACAGCTATATGGATTTAGGTTTTAGAGAATAACAGTGATGTCATCACCAAACATTCAAATTGTTATAATCTTAATTTATACACAATCCACTTTTGGCCTTAAAATCAAACCAAAGTTCATAGACTAATGCAAACCATGCAGGCTATGTGCAAGTGGACAAATATCGCCTATATTAAAGGAAGTTATGAAAAGGCTTAATTTACTTACCTATTTATTTAACCTCAAAATAGAGGTACAATTATTAGATAACCTTCACAATGAGAAGATAATGGTTTAAGGCGGTCAATTAAAATTTATTGTGTATAATAATAGATCAACAAAAATATAGGTATATTGAAGATTTAGATGTCAGAAAAAAAACAAAGCAAAAAGGAATGAGACAAATAAAATATGTAGTACAAAAAAATAAAATTTTGATTTAAAGTTCATACAATAATAAATATACAAGGAACACGAGGAAACAGGTCACATTTAATAAAATAGAAGTTTTGAAAGGTGAATTTAGAAGTAAATTTTGTGATCGGGAAAGAAGAAAAAGATAATGTCACCGAGTTACTGAAAATTATTTTTAAGTTAATCAGGAGCTAAAGGATTAAAAAGAAAGAAGAGAAGCCAATTATGTTGGCGATGATAGGAAGGCATTTGATCAAATTTACGTAGATAGAAGATAAACAGATTGGAATAGTTGATCAGATGTTCCAGGCTATCGAGGAAGTCCTCATTTCACCGCAGTATTACTGTAGCTAGCACACATCACCACAGTCGACAATAGGCAGAACGGGAGTTTGTATGAGATGCCTTTTTGTTAAGATGGGAAAGAAATTCCTGAACTAGTTGAGAGAATGTGACGCTTCAAACAAAAAATCTGATCATTTCATCACAGGTCACGTCACAACAGCAGAATCAAACTTACCTACACACTTATGTAGGTAAGTACGTTATTATTGATTCTGCTGTTGTTGTTAATTTGTCTATACACTGTTTTTTTTTAATTTTAATTTTACAATTTTGGTTCAATGTAAACCCGTTCTTATTTATTTAATTTCATGTACCTAAAATAAGTCTAGTAAAGTCTAGATCCAATCATGATTAAATGCTTAATAAAGAATTACACAGATTATACTGTCATCAGAACCAGAAATTATAAGTACTGTAAATATTACGTAAACTCCCAATATTCTAACACAATATTTCTTAAATTGACTTAGATGTGTGATAAGAATAAACAGTATTATAGGATTGTAGCGGTGTATTTTCTATATATTTCACACCGACACGCTGAACATTTTACGATCTCACGGTACAGGAAAATACTTAGCGTATAAATGTCATGTTCTGTTAGCGCGAGGCCGCACCACGGTTTTTTCCCGCGGCGGTAACCGCGTAACCGCGCAATTTGCATACATTGTCAGAAACCGCAAGTGCGGCCGCTTGTATTGCTTTCCTTGAGTTACAAAATTTATGCGGTAAGAAACCGCGGCGGTTTAGCCGTAGTGCGGCCTCGGCCTTAGTGCGAGGCCGCATTACGGTTTTTTTCACGCGGTTGTAAACCGCGGAACCGCGTAACCGCGCAAAGCGCACACACTACGAATAAAAACCGCGACCATAGAGATAAAAAGTATATAGACATGCTCCATTCCTAAACTTTATACGAACTTTGCCACAACATGTAGCCATTTGACCTTACCAAAAAATTGCTTGTTAAGTTACAGTTCTTGACAGTTATTGAAATTAACAATGAATGACAGTCATGGGGAATCAGATGAAAATTTTCATATCCATAATTATCATAGGCACACTTTCTTTGCATAATCTTTTATTTAGAAAACTATAAATTTTATGCATTAACTTATTTTTGTAATTTAATCAGCTATAAGTATTTGGATGCTTTAGCGACCATAATAGTAAGAGTTGTTTAATAAATACAAAACAGTGAGAACTACAAACAATGACTCAACATCATAGAAGACAGTTTATGAACGTAGGTACTCTATGGTTTCTGTCTTCTCGCTGACGCGACGCCAGAAGATTGACCCTAAAGTGCTCGCGCTGTGAACATTTTGCCGTCCACGGCTGTGTGTATATATTAAACATGTATAGGAAAGGATGTCCATCCAAAAAACAGAAGGTTGCAATAGACACAAAGTTACTATGCAACGAACATTGTATGTTTATGTGGCAGGCAGGACTATAATGCTCAAGTACATAATATTATATCGTAGATATTGAAAATGTTTCATTTTGTTATTAAGTTATATAATTTAATTTTTAACGTAGTTTAAGGTAAACATTATGCTGAAAGTAAAAAAAGTGAAAGAAAATAACTTACCTATATTATATCCCACTAAGTACAAAACTATATCAGAAAGTAACTAATTACTTTCTGATAGTTTACGTTATAGTTTCTTCTTTTTGTAAAGTTATTTAATTATAATTAGCAAAAAAATTATGTTTGAACATGGGCGACAAAATGCTCCCCACCACGCCATCATTCACGTTTCATGGAAAGGCGCGACTATTCTGGGGTTAATATTGTCATTGTCATGTCTGTTTTCTGTAAGCCAAAGATATAAAAATAATAAATATGACTACCATATTTTAGGCGCACGAGAAAGGGTCATAGTTGGAATGCATAAACCACATACATGAAGTCGTAGTATTTTGTAGGCAGCAGCGAATGGTGCACGTTACTTACATTTCAATTGTTTTTAGTAATTACGTCCTCAAAAATATAGAATATGGATTTCTGTGCCTTCAAAAAGTGTTTTAATAAATGAATAAACGCAAATAAGTCCAAAGGAATCACATTTCCTAAGTAAATAAGTGAGTCATCAATTATTTTCACTATTTCTAAAACAGTACTTCTGTTGAAATGGTTAATGTGACAGAATTTTTACGGTACGCAGAAGCGAGATATCAATAGGTATTTTTTTCGTTTTCTAATATAACAACCAAATTCAACTGCGCGCCAAGTTCATGCACATAGGAATAACGCGCAAATATTTTTTTCGGGAGTGCAGGGCCTATTTAGTATTTTTAAATCCTTGACAGAAACCGCGAGCGGTTTCCGCGTCAATTTGTGTGCTCCAATATAGGGTAGAAGACCCAGTAGTCAGTCTTTAGAGGATTTCTTAATTTGGATCGCGTGTACTATTTTGGTAACCAATGTATTAATAAATCAGTTAACAGTTATCAATAATTCTCAACGTTCTATGAGAAAATAAGAAAAATATTTAAACCAAAAAAAAGTAATTTTTCTCCAGTCATCAACCTGCAACATCCAGAACTCGGCCGCCTTATACCCACTGCTCAGCTTCTTACACGACAATCAGTCGCAAAGTGTAAACCAACCAAGACAATATAATACGATTAATTAAAAATCATCATCAACATCCATTCGCCTTTCTGCGTCTATTGCTGGACATAGGTTGTTGCGCCATTCTGACAGTTTTTTAGGTCGTCATACCCTTCCTACGAGACCACTGTAGGTCCTTTGTCCATGACATTATTATTCGACATAAAAGGCAGAAAAGGCCGACTACTGGTACAAGTACCTAGGCAAACCGCGAACAAATCTGTAAAAAATCACGGTTTTAAAATCAGTCGCGGGAGGACACCGCATATGCGGCCGCTTGCTTATGTTCCCTTGAGTTACAAAATTAGCGGTTAACTGTCAAACCGCAAAACCGCCCGAACCGCATACACTATCAGTCGCGGGAGAGCACCGCAAGTGCGGCCGCTTGTATGGCTTTCCTTGAATCACAGAATTACGCGGTTAGAAACCGCGGCGGTTTAGCCGTAATGCGGCCTCGGCCTTAAGAACGCTTTCGAACTTGCTTGTATTTTCGTATTTTGTAAGTAGTATTTTATATGGAACTCACTGCAATTACTGTCATTAGAGTTTTCCTTATTTACTTTGAAGGCAATAATAAATTGGTATCTATCTATGAAATGATACAAGTGTAGTGTGGAGGAAAAGGGGAGATCTCCCGCCAGGCGATGTCACTGCCTGGGGTCCGCGGTCCGAATGTTAACTCCGGACCATTTGTATATATAGTTTGTATATCTCGAAATCTTGATAGCGCGGTTGAGGATGCGTCTTCTGATTGGCCAGTTCAGTATGACGCGTATGACGTAGTCTATTGTTTACTGCACTCGTTGCTTGTGGTTGCGTGGTCAGCATTATGTACGGCGCGCGCTCATATTACTTTAGGTATCGCGCCGCTACATCACTCCCCCTCCACTATTGGGAGATGTCGTCACTCTCGTATGCCAGTGTTTTCCACCGGCCATGTTTGCCGGAACGATGCGATGCGTGTGCAGTCACGGGAGGGAAACCCACAAACCTCTGCTACGTGCTGCGGATCGCTGAACTTGAGCCGGATGAAGGAACCAAGGCGCTTATGTAGAGGCTGCTCGTGGAACCTGGTCATTATGCTCGTTGCTGCTGGCTGGAACTGCTTGACTCCTTGTATTTGCTGTAGGACGTCAGATACTTCGAGAGGATTACCAAATCACGTCGATAAATCACGTCGACAAATCACGTTGCTTGAATCACGTCGGGGTCACCAATTGTGGAGGAAAAGGGGAGATCTCCCGCCAGGCGATGTCACTGCCTGGGGACCGCGGTCCGAATGTTAACTCCGGACCATTTGTATATATAGTTTGTATATCTCGAAATCTTGATAGCGCGGTTGAGGATGCGTCTTCTGATTGGCCAATTCAGTATGACGCGTATGACGTAGTCTATTGTTTACTGCACTCGTTGCTTGTGGTTGCGTGGTCAGCATTATGTACGGCGCGCGCTTGTTAGAAGTCAGGATGGAATATATAATAAAAACACAAGCAAACTTTATTTTTAATATTATTAATAGCCCAACTTGTATTACTGGTACGATTTAATTCGTGTATCCGTGATATTTATTTACAAAAAGATAATATTCTTGTTATATATATACCTATGTATATATATACCCATGTATATATTTATATATATACACAACATTTAAATAATCAATGATAATTTAAAGTATATAATCCACAAGCAATTTTACAAAATAATTACATTATATAATTATGTAGTAATTACATAATATATAATATAATATATAATACTTATCTACAAATCGTCGAGGGTGATACTCAGAGCCGGATAACACCGACAGGGGCAGAGCAACGTTCCGTCCGACTGCTCAGTAGCAAGTGACCGCCATTACAACTTTCCAGTCCTTTTATAGCCGGAGATAAACAAATCACCCCACCCAACCTCTGACTATCAGCACAAACTAGAACCACCACGTGTTTTTGTTTTGAATATTTGGTTCTTTATACAGTTTTAAGTTTTATTTTAATATAAATTATCTCACATATGCTTCTTTATTATTATTATTACGTAAAAATACATATTTATTTAAATTTTAATATAAAAGATCTCACACGGCCATTCTGATAGTTACTTCGTTCTCGAAGTAACCCTTCAATAGTCATTTAAGTCTGGAAACAGAATACCACAACAGGCGTAACGACAGGATCAAACACTCAAAGATTCAATGATTTTAGGGGAAAACACCCATTAAAAGGATTCAAAACACTGATTTAGTTTTATTCAAAACCCTGAGATCAATAACACTTCGAATAAATCAAAACATCAAAACACCGCAATCGGCCATTTTGACCGAAACACGAAAGACATCCACAGCCTGACGATGACGTCAGTCCTCAGTGAGTTATCAAATTTCAGTATGTTTAGTTGTTGGTACCATACTACAGCTTACTCATTTGGAATGATTTTTAATAGTTTATGTGTGTTAAATCAACTCTACTCAATTTAAAAACAATGAAAATAGACTTTAATAAGACTCAAATCCGCCCAGGATCGATTAATTGATTTGGACCAATTTCCTCGCAAATATACCGAATCCAGTAAGACACGCCAGAATTCCCTTGTTAGTACATTTGTATAAACTTTGTTTATATCACTAGATACAACCACCTTAGTTGAAACAAAACCCCAAATGATATTTTATAACCTAAAAAACTTGTTTATTTTTGAATCAAGCTCCCAACATCATGTAAGTTTCTAGTTCAGGATTAAAAACCTGATAAAATTAATAAATTTCTACAGCTAGAAAGCACCTAATAGTGTAAGTATTTCTTCTAAGTATACACCCAATAGGTATCTGATAAACACCAAGTCAGTGTGTACGTATTTTATTCTAATTAATTTCAATTATTTTACTTCTTTAGGACCATGATGATGTACGGGCTAAGCACGTACAAGTCACATCGTGACACAAATTATAATATTGAATATCAGCAATATCACGACACAGATTTATTAACATACATAACACTAGCATAGATTTATAAGCAAACATAACAGTTTATTTAGAACATCGCAACCAGTACATTTCACGAGAGCATAATATATAGTTAGATCACTTCCTGATCTTCAGTCCGCAATCAATCATCATCGCGCGCGCACTCACTATATCATCCCCATCATAGCATAAATATCAATATCAGTATCAATAAGTATCAATTTAATATATTTCATAAATATCAAATATCATAGTTTTATTCACTATCATTCTAAGGGTGTTAACGAACCCCTTACATGGTCCTTCGAGCCACCGTATAGGCGGGACTTACGCGTATTTGCATCTTACACGTGTCGAGTTCGTCGTGGTGCCGTCTACACAGCGTGGATATCATCAGTCCGAGCAAAGAGGAGCAAGTCTACCGTGCATCCAGCAGGGCGTGTGGTATAATTATCAAGTAAGATCTTTCCTTTTTACATCTTACTTACTTATCAATCTTATCATCATCATGGAAGATTTAGTGGCCACCCAAAAGCAGATCATCTCCGCAATTGAGCAGATTTATACTAATTTTAAAAAGGACAGCGGTGAGAGGAAGACAGCTGATTACATTCAGCGAAGGCTGGATACTCTTGACCAGCATTGGCAAGAGCTTCATGACAATCACGTTAAGCTTTATGATTTCGGTGTGTATTCCCATACTTATTTCACCAACAAAGTGTATGAGAATGCAAAAAGCAGGTATGAAAATATTAGATCGGCAATTCAAAATTATGAATGTAAGGACAAACCGCGGACACCTGTTTTATTGAAAGCGCCGACATTCAACCCGCAACCCGGTGGGTCACATGACACCCCCTCCGGGCAGCAGCATCAATCACGGGCCACTAGCAGTAAATCAGAGGACATGCTGCGGAAGCAATCCAGTAATTTTAAAGCTTTCAGAAGAACGGTAGCAAACATAAACCTTGACTTGGTAGAGGAGCAGTGGGAGTTTAAGGATTTGTTATGTAGCATACAATCTCGCTGGGCAGCCATCGATGCGTTGCACTGGGAGATCGATGCCGAGATTGGAGGCTCTAATCTCGAGTATGAAGCACAATTTTCAGAAATAGAATCATCATATCAAATTATGAAAAAAGCCCTCAATAAGAAAATGTTCTCATTTGCACATAAAGAAAAAACGACACCTACCATGGAAATCCCTACTTTCCATGGTAGCTATCAGCAGTGGTCATCATTTAAAGACCTTTTTACGGAATCTATTCATTGTAATCCTTCACTCTCTAATGCACAAAAAATGCAATTTCTTAAGAACAAGGTAAAGGGAGAGGCGGAGCGATTAATTCAACACCTTTTTATAAGTACAGAAAATTATCTTGTGTGCTGGGAAATTTTAAACAACAGATTCAATAATAAAAAACTTATTTTTAACGCTCATGTTAATGTTCTATTGAATCTCCCCATTGTACAACAGCAATCACTGAATCATATAAAACGCGTTCATGACACCACATTAGAATGTTTGAATGCTATCAAAAATCTAGGGGTTGATATTAGTTTATGGGACCCGCTACTTGTCCATATTCTGTCACAAAAATTGGACACCGACACATACAATGATTACATGTCGTCGATAAAGCAACCACGCGATTTGCCAATTTTGAAGGAATTCCTGGATTATCTAGAAACAAAATTTACAACATTGGAGACGTCCCGTAAGAAGCAAGAACACAATACTTTATCAAAATCAAATTTACAATCGAATCCATCAACATCATACAGATATCCAAATACTAATAACTCCGTTCGCAAATCATCAAATATTAGTAAAAATTCGTGCACATCAACTCCACGAGCAGTCTCCAGTTTCGCTAAAATTGTTAAAATCAAGTGCGTTCATTGTCATGGAAACAATCATGCCATATTTAGCTGTCCGAAGTTTTTAGCGATGCCCGCTTTCCAAAAATCTACAACAGTATCAAAATTAAGTCTTTGTCCCAATTGTTTATACAATCATCATGGAAAACCTTGCATATCAGATAAGCGGTGCCGAAAATGTCATAAAAATCATAATACGATTTTACACGAAGTATTTGACGACGGACGAATTGCACAAGAAACGCGGCCATCGGCGGAGGGCACTAGGACGTCGCGTCAGCACAACCTAACTCAACTGGGTCAACAACAACGTCAAGGCTACAATCATGTGTCATTGCAAAATTGCTTACCTGAAATTTTATTAGCAACAGCAATTATTAAAATACAAGCAGCGAATGGTAAATATCTTACGATGCGTGCGTTATTAGATCAAGGATCGCAAATTTCCTTAATATCAGAGAATGCAGCTCAGTTGTTAGGGTTGCCACGACTGAGGTGTAAAGGTATCATATCAGGTGTCGGAGCAAAAGAAAGCAACTGTAAGGGGATGAGTAATGTTACTTGTCATTCAACAAGTAATGATTACAGTTTCACAACAAATCTTTTAATCATGAAAAATCTTATCAAAAATTTGCCAAATAATACATTTACACAACCGAATTGGTCATTTTTAAATCAAATTAAATTAGCAGATCCTGAGTTTTATATCAGTCGCCCAGTCGATATATTATTAGGTGCGGACATTTACTCAGATATCATAATGGACGGAATATGTAGAGAAGGCTCAACGCTACCGACAGCACAACAAACTCAACTCGGATGGATTTTATGTGGCAATGTTAAATCATATCAATGCAACGTCATATTGAATAACATGGAAGACATTCAGAGGTTTTGGGAAGTTGAGGATACAACAGATTTATCAGAACAATTATCATCAGAAGATTTCATTAGGAATAAATCTATCAATTTTTATCAAGAAACTACAACTAGACGAGATGATGGGAGATATCAGGTTCGGTTGCCGTTGAATTCAGGATACGAGGAGAAACTAGCTGAGTCAAAAAATAAAGCTATTGCGCAATTCTATCAATCAGAAAAGAGAATCAGATGCCGGAGAAGATTCAGATACAAAAGAGAAGCAGATAGTAGAAATTATGCCGTCAGGGACATGGCGTTATATAAAAGCAGAAGGGAACCCAGCAGACTGCGCCACTCGTGGTCTAACAGCTGTTCAGTTGAGAGAACACGTTATGTGGTGGCAAGGGCCGCCATGGCTACTAACGTATAAACCTAGCATATCAAGCAAGCAGATCAAGAAATAATAAGAAGAAAGCAGGTTAACATAGCTTTAAGTATCAATTAATTATCTTTAATTATCATAGAATTAAGTATCAAGCGATCAAGATGTTATCAAGCAACTATTAGATAGGTATAGTTTGTTATCAAAAGCAGTGAGAGTGTTAGCATTGGCGCTACGATTAGTTAGAAAGGGAGAAAAATCATATTATTTATCATTACAAGAACTAAATAAAGCAAGATTAATAATTATAAAGCAAGTACAGCAAGCAGAATTTACAGATGAGATAAGCAAGTTAAAAGAAACCAAAAGCATAGATAAGAAAAGCAGTATTTTAAATTTATTTCCTAAATTATCAGAAGATGGAATACTTCGCGTCGGTGGTAGGTTGAGACACGCTAATATCAGCACGGAAATGAAACACCCAATAATTATACCGTCAAATACTCGATTAGCGGATCTCATCATAGACCAGTGCCACGAGTTATCATTTCATGGTGGAGCACGCTTGACAGCTGCCTTCATGAGGCAAAAGTATTGGATTCCTGGTGGTATCAGAGCTATCAAAAAAAAAAAAACGTTTACGTCGTTGTGTAACGTCGTCATCATTAACATTCTGAATATCTGATCCAGTTATCATCGAGAAGTAAGTGGAAGCAACAACGACACAATATCAAGATCAACGACGTCGTCATAATTCAGGATGCAAACCTACCGCCTGACAAGTGGGCGTTAGGTCGAGTTGTGGAACTTCACCCCGGAGCAGATGGCTTCGTGAGGGTTGTCACGCTTAAAACCAAGAGCGGTTTGATTAAACGTCCCATAGTCAAACTTTCTCCTTTACTTGAGAACGAAATGGATCAGAATGTATCAGTGGATCAAAATGAATCAAAATCAGTACCCATATCATCATCTAATGAACAAGATACACCGAGAGAGAGACGTCGTTCTAAGAAGAAATATAGTTTCTTATCATTGAGTATGGCAGTCCTACTATTTTTTATGAACTTAATATCAACCTCGCATGCAACATATTATAACATCAAGCAGCTGCCAGAGAATAGTAGCATTTATTTTGATAGCATTACAAACATGCATTTAATCAGAGACAACTGGAAACTCATTGTTTATTATGACATGTATCCATATCAACAGGGAAACACCGCTGTCTCACAATATATCAAATACTTAGAAACCATATGTTCAGAAATAAGAAAACAATTAAATTGCGATGGAATCCTATTACAATTGCGGCACGAGTTCTCAGAGTTTAAGCATAACAATGACATTCTAATGCATCAGCATGTCGGCACGCGCACGCGCACCCGTAGGCGCCGTGGCCTAATCAACGGAGTTGGATATCTAGCAAATAGCCTATTCGGTGTCTTAGATGAACGCTTTGCTGAAAAATATGAAAACGATATTAACCTGATCAAAGAAAATCAAAATCATTTATCATTATTATGGAAGAATCAGACGACTATCGTAGAAGCAGAATTGAATATTTTAAAACGGACAGAAAGCACAATGGATAAACATCACAAACTCATTAACCAGAAGTTAACCAGCATTGAAAACACGATGAACATATTTAAGAGCAATCTACAAAACATTTCTTTATTTAGTGAATTTTTTGCATCCGCTATGATAGCCAACAACATTATGTTTAGTTTGAGAAATACTCAAGATGTTTTAATGGACACCTTGATTAATCTTTACAACGGAAAGATAAATTTCCACCTTATTAATCCCGATCAATTGAGGCAGGAGTTGAATATCATAGCCGGACAGATACCTAAAGATTTATCATTACCAATTGAAAATATGAACCTACCAGCTGTTTATAATCTATTGGAAATAAAGTCAAGAATGCTACAAAATTACTTAATATTTGAGGTTAAAATACCATTAATTGGAAGAGACCGTTACGAAATATTAAAACTCATCCCAATACCGCACCGTTCTGAAAGCAACATCATTACCGTGGTACCAGTGTCGGATTACGCTGCTGTAAACCTACACAAAGATATATTAATTACTGTGACAGAAAATGACTTAAAACTATGTGTACCACAGACCTTTGAAACTATTCTATGCCACATAAACAAACCTATTTATCATATCAAGGACGATCAAAACATGTGTGAAATAGAATTAAAATCAAGAAAATGTAAAACAAATATCAAACTATGTCAAAACAGATGGATTCCATTACATAACTTAAATAATTATTTCTTTTATTGCTGCGATCAGTGTCAGCTAAAACTACTTTGCGGGGATCATAATTACTGCCGTGCAAATGACCGGAGCAGGTCTTTTCACTATCGTTGAAGGTTGCATAATAAAATCAGCTGACTTCTTTATGTATTCCCAGAGCGAAAGTTTTTCTAATAAACTCAACATCAGCTCGACGGCAGTCATACCTGTGATTCCACCGATCAATCATATAGTTAACATCACCATTCCCAGCCTTCCTGAACTTAATTTCAACTCGTCGGAACAAACATATCAATATAAAAAACTACAAGCTATTCAAAATAAGATTGAGTTAATGAAGCAAGAGGAACCTCTCCACAATCAAGTCTCCTGGCACGATGTCCATCACTACGCTGCGATATACGTCATCGTGGTGATAATGGGCATAATTATCATCTTCTTCGTGTGCAAACATCTACGTTATATAAGGCAACAAGCATCTTCATCAGCAGCAGTACACCTAGAAGGAGGAGCGTCAGCAGCGTCGGCAGCGGCGGCGGCGGCAGCGGCGGCGGCGGCGGCGGCGGCGGCGGCGGCGACAGCGGCGCGGGCGGAGGTCGCGGTGCGACGGCCGGCGACTCCAGTTGCGGCTTCCAGATCGCACCCGACAGTGTTTAGTGATCAGTGTAGATTAAATGAAATAAAAAAGTGTAAAAGGTCTTTTAGTGTGAGTGAAAGTGATTGTGATAAAGTGGAAAAGTGCGGGAGTGTCCAATCAAAATCAAAGTACATCACCTACAGTATTTCGTTCGGTATTTACTGTAGCAGACAATTATCATTAGCATAATTATATTTGTTAGCATAATTAGATCATAATAATATAAATGCCCTTCACCTTGTTAAATCATGCCTACATGTACTAACATCAAACATTATCGGGTGCATGTTAGGTTAAGTTTGTACTATCACCTTGTTTAGTCTTAAGATCATGGTTGCATCTCATCATTACTAACCCCATCTTTCGCGCCCGGGAGCATGTACGGGCTAAGCACGTACAAGTCACATCGTGACACAAATTATAATATTGAATATCAGCAATATCACGACACAGATTTATTAACATACATAACACTAGCATAGATTTATAAGCAAACATAACAGTTTATTTAGAACATCGCAACCAGTACATTTCACGAGAGCATAATATATAGTTAGATCACTTCCTGATCTTCAGTCCGCAATCAATCATCATCGCGCGCGCACTCACTATATCATCCCCATCATAGCATAAATATCAATATCAGTATCAATAAGTATCAATTTAATATATTTCATAAATATCAAATATCATAGTTTTATTCACTATCATTCTAAGGGTGTTAACGAACCCCTTACAGATGATATGAAGATCATTCTCATTATTATTATTTTTTTTGTTTGGAACATGTAGAAACACTTTGTTGGGTTCTGTCGTCAATGTATTTCTACACCGAGGCACTGTTTACCACTTATTCTCTTTGAAATTAATTCCAATCACAAATCCCGCCTACTTCCCTCACCAAGCCTCTATATATATCTAACATATTCTTAACTGAGCAATGACGTCAGAGCTGACGCCATGACACCCGCAAGCGTTTTTCGCGGTCTTTGAAAACTTATTAGGAAAATGGCTTTAAACTTGGCGAAACCATAGTTATTGCCGAAATAAGCCGAAATAAAGGTTCCCTCGTCAATAGCAAACGTGTACCCCCATTATAGAAGATTTCAAAAACTTTCGTCATGCCTATTTGATAATCTCTCTGGTTGGGCTGTCGTGATCAGGTCCCACCATGTGCTGCATCATGGTGTCTAGACTTCACACCAGGCCACCTTTTGCAGCATATAATCACACCATGTGGTATGTATGATCGTCTCACAATTTCATAAATATCTCTGGTCGGGCTGTCGTGATCAGGTCCCACCATGTGCTGCATCATGGTGTCTAGACTTCACACCAGGCCACCTTTTGCAGCATATAATCACACCATGTGGTATGTATGATCGTCTCACAATTTCATAAATATCTCTGGTCGGGCTGTCGTGATCAGGTCCCACCATGTGCTGCATCATGGTGTCTAGACTTCACACCAGGCCACCTTTTGCAGCATATAATCACACCATGTGGTATGTATGATCGTCTCACAATTTCATAAATATCTCTGGTCGGGCTGTCGTGATCAGGTCCCACCATGTGCTGAATCATGGTGTCTAGACTTCACACCAGGCCGCCTTTTGCAGCATCACATCATGACGTATGACCGTCTTACACGGCCTAGTATACTTGTCGCGTAAGATTCAACCATGTACTGCTCATGGCTCCAGAATCAAACACCAAGTATACTGCAGTATTCCTTCACACACACACACACACACACACACACACACATCATGGCGTATGACCGTCTCACACGGCCTAGTATATTTGTCGCGTAAGATTCAACCATCTACTGCTCATGGCTCCAGAATCAAACACCAAGTATACTGCAGTATTCCTTCACCCCCACACACACAAACACACCATTCATAAGTGACGTCACTTAACATACATCCTTTCAAAATCTCATCACATACCTTGTTCGTCGATTTCATAAGGACCTGAGTTTAACATAAGGTTCTCCATTAGAGGAATTCTGCGAATCTGAACTTAGCCAAAGTGAGAAAAGACCTCAAAATCACTTAAATAGCGAATCTCCATCTTCTGTGGACCAAACAATGAAAGAAATTTTAATAATAGAAAACATGGTGATAAATAAAAATAAGAATTAATAACATCAGCATTTTCTGACACAAGTTAAGTTGTACCGATACCAATATTGGTCATTCTCCTTTAGGACGACGCCGATAGAAATAGACAATGCGTCCTGGTTTCCTAATGTCAGTCAGTTGAGCCTTTACGCAAGGTAGGTATATATTGACATGACGACTTATTTTGCTATATTTTGTATAACGGGTTCAGCCATTCTGTCTCATTATTGCAAGTAGTAGTTAAATATTAATTACTGTGGAGACATTAAAACTTCTCTAAATAAGTCTTGCACCAGGCTTCGGTTCCGCTATCCATCTTTTCAGGATCGGAGACTGATAAGGAAACGTCATCGTTGCGTCAACTGTATAACACGGCCAAATTGATTGCTTCCAGCAAGTTTTGCATCATCTCGGTATCCATGATGCTCCCGTTCCCTCTCCCTCTAAAAAAATACAAAATAATAATTAGATAATGTGTTTGTAAGCCGATCCCACTTCTGATGTTAGAAGTCAGGATGGAATATATAATAAAAACACAAGCAAACTTTATTTTTAATATTATTAATAGCCCAACTTGTATTACTGGTACGATTTAATTCGTGTATCCGTGATATTTATTTACAAAAAGATAATATTCTTGTTATATATATACCTATGTATATATATACCCATGTATATATTTATATATATACACAACATTTAAATAATCAATGATAATTTAAAGTATATAATCCACAAGCAATTTTACAAAATAATTACATTATATAATTATGTAGTAATTACATAATATATAATATAATATATAATACTTATCTACAAATCGTCGAGGGTGATACTCAGAGCCGGATAACACCGACAGGGGCAGAGCAACGTTCCGTCCGACTGCTCAGTAGCAAGTGACCGCCATTACAACTTTCCAGTCCTTTTATAGCCGGAGATAAACAAATCACCCCACCCAACCTCTGACTATCAGCACAAACTAGAACCACCACGTGTTTTTGTTTTGAATATTTGGTTCTTTATACAGTTTTAAGTTTTATTTTAATATAAATTATCTCACATATGCTTCTTTATTATTATTATTACGTAAAAATACATATTTATTTAAATTTTAATATAAAAGATCTCACACGCTCATATTACTTTAGGTATCGCGCCGCTACATGTAGCATGGTTCGAATTGATTTATGTTGATTACTGTGGTACTTAATAGTATAATTAACTAGCTGTTGCCCGCGACTTCATTCGTACGAAGGAGTTTTACCCGCGTCAATTCCGATCCCGCGGGAACTCTGGGATTAAAAGTAGCCTATATATGTTGCTCCATAGCCTCCTCCACAGCATCCAGTAAAGGCCCCGTAAAAATCGGTTCAGCCATTCCAGAGATTAGCGTATACAAACAGAGAATCGTTTTTACTGATTCTTAAATTCCGAAATCTCGAATTTTGGAAATCCCGCGGGATATAAGTGGGAAAAACTCACGTGTACAAAAACGTCGCGGGCACAAAAACCTTTACTACTGAACACAGGTCTTTCCTCATCATTGAGGAGACGCTTGAATACGCAGCTTGAATGTGGATTGGTGGGTTTGTAGTCTACCAATGTACAAGAAGTCTTGGGCATGGCTTAACGATTGCAACATCCGAGACTTACAGCTTTCCGTCTGATCTGAGACACGGAAACACACAAAAACTTTTTGGCACTCCCTAAATTGAGTCATGTTCTAGGTCGGTCACGGTCACATTTGTCATGGGCAGCAGCGAAAGGATGGTACTGCATGCTCGTTTGCTGCCTTCTTTCAATAAAAGAAGGTGATCCACCTATCAGCCGCGCCTATTGCTTAACCCAGTCGATCTCGACAACGCAAGCCGCCGCGCCGGGCAGTAAGCGCATGTTTATATTCGATGTGATGGTTCCCAAACAAAGGATATATCGAGCTTTGTTCCACAAGTTTAGACTATCTAGTTTAAATTAAATTTGACTGGCTCTATTTTCAACGTAAACAGTGGCAAGACGACATTACCATAACAAACGTGACAGCACAGGGGCCGTGTATCCGACATAAACACAATATCCAACTTAACGTTAAATGCTCTTCTGAAACTGTTGATGGAAGCGATGTTATAATAGTGTAATAGACGCGTTCTGCGTTCGAAATTCGACCGTAATTCATCATGGTAAATGTTTATTTCACATTACTATGAAAGTATTCATTTCAAATTTCTCGTCGTCGTGTCAAACGCATGGAAAGTACGTACTCGTACATAGAGTAACGGGAGGATTTGTTGTTTCACAACTTTTTCAACAAATTTTTCTGTTTCTCACTTTTCTGCAACTAGAGGCAACATTTAGAACTTGTTTGTTTCAATTGGTTCACAAAAGAAAAAATGTTCATTTAAAGAATCCTGTATAAGTATTTTTTCGAGAAACTTTTTCGTTCACTTGGAATCGACGCCAGCCGCCGGACTACAGCCGCTTCAAATATATTAAATCTTTACAAATACCGGGCATGCGCACTTGAAGAACAGAAGCAAATTAAATACTTTTATTTAAATTGGCACACTGAGTAATCGCGACGTAGTTGCATTGAGACAGAGCTAGAAGTTTCTCAAACTTACATGTAGTTGTTTGTTTGAAACCAGTGTTTGAGCATGTTGGCAACAGCCCAAATAGGTACTGCGACATTTTGTGAGATGAAGCGAAGGCTGGATGAAATACTTACCTTGACGTGTGGGGTGAAATTATGAGTAAGTTCTACAAGGAATGTAAGAATTTCCAGGTGTATTAGATTAGACTAACTAACAACAACTAACTGGACTTCATTCACTTACAGTCCCCACCCAACTCCTCACATTTAAGTTTAACAAACTAACCCACTAATATTTTAACACCTGCTGCTAACAAGGTACACTTACCAGACCTGTCCCTGTTTGAGTCTTGTTCTAAGTCGGTAACAGTTGTCAAGTTGTTGGTGCTGGTCGTTTGCCACCTTAATTTCATAAAAATAAGACTCTAGAAGGAACACTAGTGCGTGCATGCTACGAGAATTACTCCATTCTCACCATTCACTATTCGCTTTCAGTACTAAAAGTAGTGCGACTCCCAGTTAGGTACAGGAGACCATTGATGGTCATCGTATTATTTCTTACACAATTGGCGTACCTACACAAGTTGAAAAGCGTAATGTGAGTTCCACATTTCCTGAGTGAAACTTTAAGTTTTAGTTTTACTATGTGAAGTAAAATTCAGCGATTGTTATACGTTTTCTGTTTTATATCAGAACGTTTATGTAATTTTACAAAGTAAATAAAATACTGCGTTAACGGTGTAGTGATTAAAGTATAAAAATAAAGCAGAAAACTAAAGTAATAGTTTAGATCTGTACAAATTTATAAAGCGCATATTACAAGAACAAGCTGAAATAACGACCAAGCGAGGGAACCTTTCTGCCTTTGATACACGAATCCTCATGGGCGCTTACAGTCGCCTCTCATGTAATATAGATTGTATGACAAAATACAACAGGGTAAGCGGAAATATGTAGGGACGGAGCGAGGCCCTTATTAAAGGATATTGTGATAGCGCGATACGAGATAAACTCAACACATTCAGATATCAGGGAGGCAAATATTTCAGATGGAATTGCCGTCTTAAATCAAACTGGCAACTTTTTGCTGACCGTAACAGCCGGGTTTACGAACAGTTTTTATGCGAATATAAATATTTATACGAGTCATCTGAAATAAAATTCGATTGCGGCAAATTTTATAGTTCTGACGTGATGCCGTGACCTCGGTATGGCATGAGCGGAATTTTAGGTACATTTGGGAGGCTTAGAAGAAATCTAAGGGTGTTACCAAACCAATTGGTTGATTGTCGATCAACGGCAATTAATGCATGTAAATAAATTTTTACGATTTAAAAATAACTGTTATGTCAAATTCAATTAGTTATTTACTCATACTAAAATACAAACAAACAGTTTTAAATTTTATATCTATAGTCTGTATTTCTGTTTGTCCGAGTTAATCTACGGAACGACCAAACCGATTTTCAATGGAAGTTGAAGCGACATAATATTATATTATATGCTAGTTTTGAGCCTGGTATTTCCGCTGAATCGAGATTCACTTCACGGGAAAATCTTACGGGCGAACGAATCTAATTAATAGGCTATTAAATACGTTAGTCTCTGCGCCTCCTAAGACGGTTCTATTATGAAAAGGACCGAGGAATTTGTACCTAAGGATAGATGCAAAAGTTTAAGAGCGCTAGGAATGTCCAAAATTAGTTACGCGCTTTAAATCAGCACGTTTCAAGTGGCTCGGCTGTTGTTGGTGTACCCTAATTGAAGTTTACGATAGTTGTAATGAAACGAATAGTATGATGAGACGATAAATTTATTATAGAGAAGTAACCCAACTTTTTTTCGCTCAAGGAAACTTATGTTCTATTTTCCGTTATAAATATTCAGTCAGGATTTTCTGTTTTAAAATCTCTTTGTTTGTATACTGATTGAACAAAAACACTTATTGTTACTACAAAATTACTATGGCCGGCAGATGTCGCTAAAATTTTTATGGGACCAGACCTTACCTTTCGATCGGCGAAATAATTATCGAAAGCGGTTCACTCAGTATGAAGTTCTGAGGTAACACACATAAAAGAAAAAACATACAGACGAATAATTCGTCTGTTCCATAATTATTATGGACGCTCTTAATTTGAAGTCGGTTAAATTATACCAACAACTACCTGACTACAGTGGCATAGCGTGCCCTAAGAATCACGAAATTACACAAAACATTCAGTCACTTTGATCGTCCATCCCAAAACGTACCGCATTGCTTTTCACGGTCAAAGATAAAGTTAAGTCTACCTAAGAACGCTTTGTAGTTTAATATTGATAAAACCTAAAGCCGGATATTTTATGATAAAAAATCCTTTAATAATATCTGAAGAGATTCAAAGAAAATCCCTTGCCAACCTTACTTAAATGTCACTCGGACTGCTCGTCTTTTCAGTTCTTTATAAATATAACGGCAAAATAAATATTACATGAGGTTCAGTGTTCATTTATCACTTAGCTATACGGATGGAAGTTTCACAAAGCAGCTATGAATAGTATTTTATTTTGATAGCGAAAGTTTTGTAATTGGTCAGTGTAAAACTTTTGGGGAATTTTTGCTTCGCTGCGACGTTTTTGTGAAGAAAGAAGTTCCTAAATTACGTAATAGAAATATTTTTGTGAGACAAACTGAATAAGTAATAATATATTTTCTTGTAACTAAGAGCGAAGCGCTCAAAGGCGGCTTGCGTTGATCTTAAGTAACAGACCGAGTTGAGGTTAAGTTATGACGACAAATAATGCTAAAAAAAATTTACATATCCGTGCATCAGTGGACACATTAATCCCTCGGCCGCAGTTGCTAAGAATTCTGGAGTTAAGACTATCCATACGCATAAACAGTGCTAGTATCACAATAGCCGAAACTGAATCTGATTAATTTACATTTTACTTTGGTACAATAAACCTTATTTTATAAACTCTACTCTTATTTTGTTACGTTAAAAAATATCGATATAAACCTAATCCATTACCTAATCTATGAGATGCCACACCACTTGAAAAATGCCATGTCAACCTGTCGCGTACTATATGTTGGTTTCATTACAAGGCTTAAATTTTTTATTTTATATTACACGAACATATTTTTGAACCGAAGTAGTTTTAAACGTATCCTCGTTAAGCTTTATCGACATACTTTGTTTCAGTATGAGGCAAGCTTTTACCGAATATCGTACATCTACCCGAAAAGTTGGTTTAATTGGAAAGTAATTTGGGAAGCTTACGACAGCAAAGTTGTGTTTATTACCGACTCGCGGGCTAATCGGTAATTATTTGAGTTAGGGACTTTAATTAAAGTGATGCGTAGATGAACAGCTACTTTCATAAGTGGTGTATCAACGGAATGGTAGTGAAGACTGAAGTGACAGTTAGTGGTGAAGAACACAGCCTTCTAGAAAATGCAAATTGTCCCTGGACTTCATTATTTTTCATAGTTTCACAGAAATTGACAAATATTAGACAATAGAACAAACAAGCCACATAATAATAATTACCATCTCCGTTAGCCATTTGTCATAAAGTTTGCGAAACTCTATTCAGTAGAAAAAAAAGAAAGATGGAAGAAAGAAAGAAAAAATTGAAAGGAAGTAAATAGAAACATAATAATGGTTCCCATTTGCATTATGTGTGAAAACAATTAATAAAGTTAGCTGAGCTTGAGTCTCGACTTGCTAATGTATAAAATTATATCCATCAATGTATAATGTATGATAATGTAATCATCCGTGTTTATGAGGACGCTATAGATGTAAGAAACGTTGTGGCATTGGGGCAAAATTTGGATTTAAAAAATATGTCAGTGAACGATTTAAAATCTGCTTGCATTCGACATGTCAATGAAATTTTTTTAAAGTTAAAAAAATATAATTCACTACCTAACACAGAGTAATATTACGTATAAATGCGTTAGTATTTTTTACGGGTGATTCCATACGTTCTATTACAGAACCAACAGTAGTTTTAAAGTTTATAAGGGCTTGAGGCAAGTTAGACCTTATGAAGAGCCTGAGGGAAGTTACTACTGAGCAATCATTGTTTTGGGTACTTTGTAAACTTCAAGATTATATTCCCGGAAGTGAAATGTGGTCTGTTACTTCATAAATTCTACCAGGCAAGTTTGGTAACGACCGTATATAAACAAAAACTTGTTGGGCGTCGACGCACGAGCCACACATGGACAAGATCCTAGGCGCTTATAAACTTAATAGCGTTGTGTGTGAACGGCCTAAGACTTTGTATTCAATCTGTGAGAATATAGGTGATGGTAGGATATTCCAAAGATGATGCATCTAAACAAAAGCCTTCCATTTAGTTCTTCTATATAGTTAAGCTCTTTTCTCACAGTTTGTTGACTACTCACAACTGATTGGTAATTGTTGCGATTTGAAGACTTCAATTTAACTACTGCACTCTTTTGACAATAAATCAAATCATACTGAAAATTGAGCAGAGATTAATACCAAGAATCGTCTATTATTCTAAATCATCTGGGAATATTATCAAGATTTCGTGCTAAAACGTAACAAGACAAACTCGTATTCAACAAAAACGCCTATGTGACGTGTCTACAAAGAATCCCTTTATTTATCTTCAAGCACGGCTCCCGAGGGAGTTGAAGATAGGAGGTATGTAGAGTTTATTTCGTCCTTTGTGAAGAGAGGAACGACTTTGCGACACTTTATTACAAATACTCAGCTGTCAAATTCAATATTACGTAACTGTGTCATGGTCTTACCAAGTAAGCTAGTATCAGAGGCGGTTTCAGTTCAAGTCAAGTTTTGTAATGGCTATGAATAATGACAACCTGTGTCGAATTTAAGCCAATCTCTTACCGTGTTTATATTCACTCCGGAATTTGTTTAAATTGCATCCTACACAAATCCTAGCTTTCCCTTTCTGTTATTAAGGTACATTGCAGATTGAGGGCGAGAAATTAAAATGGAGTAAGTAATTTTTTTTAGTAACTAAATTGAACTATGAGCACCGGTAATAAATTTGTTTTTAGCGGGGCGTATTCATCCCGTAATCCTGGTGACTTTTGTATTGTTCGGTGAATAGGGTACTTACTAAACTTGACTTTCCTAATAAAAAGCAACAAAAAATATATTTCGGCAAAATAAACACGCTTTCTCGCCTTAAAATAAAAGAAAATATTAATTCTTTTTTTATTTCCGGAAAAACGCTGTCAGAACTTGTCAGCCATTTTGATGACGTAATAATGGTAAATTGTACAGTGCCACAAACTTACCTGACCCGGTGGCCAAAATTGGAACTAATAATGCAAATGTTATACTGTTGTCAGAAAAATACCAAGACAGTAGCGCCAACCTTACCGGGTCAAATAAGTTTGTGGCACTGTATGTAAGACCGGCTTTCATTCAAGTTGTTATTATAATAGTCCGATTTCCTGCTCCGCTGCGTGCGCACGTCGCTCGCGCGGGTTCAGAAAACCGTTACTTTTTGCGTCCGTTGTCTTTGTCGAACTTTGTATTGCGATCGAGTTTTCGTGCATAGTGCGTCCCAGTGAAGTGTTAGTGAAGAGGAGTACTGTGCGATTAGTGTGTGTGGTCACAGTTTCGCGCAGTCCAGCGTCGTGCGATTAGTTTTGTGTAGTGTCTAGCCTTAGTGCTACCGGATTAAGATAGTTCCCGCCAACTATCTACACACGTGAGTACGTTTATAGTGTGTAGGTACACACCCCGGTTCAACCACAGGACCGAGTCATTAGGAGTTACACGGTAGGTAACACACACTCCCTGCTTCGGTGGGGAGCCACAGATAGGATTATTGGTCGCCGTCATGGCGGCCAATAATGGAGTAGACTTTCAGGGGCTCGTTGAGTTTCTCCAACGAGAATGCCCCGACATCCTCGCGCGGTTCTCAGCCGCTAGTCCTGCGCCCACTCAGGCTGTTATCGCCTTCAGCGACAGCCCGGCGTCCCCAGACGCCCCGCCGGAACCGGAAACGGATTCCGAGCCGGAAATGTCCCCACGTCCCACCGAGGAGCCCAGCCCCACCGAGCCCATGCCGGAGGAGGCCGCCCGCGACGACGAGGCAGACGACGGGTCCACTATGGACACCGCCGAGCCCGAGCTCAACGCTACTAAGGATAGCGTCTACTATGACTCGAACGAGGGCTTCACCCTCGTGACGGGTTCCAAGCGGAGGAAGCTGAAGCCCATCCCGCCCCCGCCCGCCCCAGCGGCCCCGCCCGCCCAGGCAGCCAAACGGCCGCCCCCGGCGCAATCCCCGCCTCCGCTGAAGGCATCCAAGGCCCAGAAAAGGGCAGAAACTGAAACCGAAGGGACTCAGGTCCCAAAGGTCAAGCCCCCGCCTCCGGTATGCCTCCGGGAGAAGGAGAAGTGGGAGACTGTCGCTGGGGTCATGCGGTCCCGCGATATTAAGTTCACCACCGCCCGCTCCACCGTCATGGGTATAGACATCCAGACGGTTACTCCCGACGACCACCGCCGCCTCACGGCTTTTCTTCGGACCGATGGGTTCGACTTCCATACCTACGCCCGTGAGGATGAAAAGCTCCTCCGGGTTGTTATCAAGGGGGTCCCCAAGGAGCTGGAGACTGAGGTCGTCTTCAACGACCTGAAGTCCCAGGGCCTCCCGGTACAGGAAGTGCACCGGATGACTCATGTGCGTACGCGGAAGCCGTACGACATGGTCCTGGTCGCCCTCGACCGATCAGACGACGGAAAAAAGGTGTTCAACATCACGTCCGTCTGCCTGCTCACAGGCATAAAGGTGGAAACGCCTTACAGTCGCACGGGCCCCGCGGCCAGTGCCACCGATGCCAGTACTATGGGCACTCAGCCCGGAACTGCTTCGCGCGGCCGAGGTGCGTGAAGTGCCTGGGCGACCACGGCACTGCCGAGTGCACCCGAACCCGCGACTCCCCAGATCCGCCAGCGTGCGTTAATTGTAATTCGCACGGGCACACGGCCAATTATAGAGGCTGTCCCAAGGCGCCGCACAAGAAGCGACGCGCCCCCAGCCGCCGGGCTTCCCAGCCTGCGCAGCCCGCCAAGCCCAGGCCGGCCGCCCCTCAGGCGCCGCGCCCTGACGAATTCCCGGTAATCCCGGCCCCCGCCCCCGCGCGCAACGCGTGGTCTTCCCCGCTCGCTATGACGAGCAAGTCGCGGGCTCCCCCGCCGGCTAGGGCTCCGTCGGCGGCCCCGGTTCCCCCGGTGGTCCCCCCCGCGGCCCCCGCCCCCATCCGAGCCCCTCAGGCCACGCCCCGTCCGACCCCGCCCCGTCCGTCCCCGCCCCCGTCGCAGGAGGCCAAGGACCTTAAGGACGATTTCAAATTAGTGTTTGGTCTCATGTCGCGAATCGACGTGAGCCAATTAAAAGCCCTCGCAGCCAAGCTGCGCGTAGCCAATAGTAACGAAGAAATCATGTGGGCCGCGGTCGAGCACGCAGATTTCATCGAATCTCTGGGATGTCTGATGACCCCAAGTACACTTAATAGGGTTTAATAATGGATAGTACATCCATTATACATAACTCAACACACACTAGTAGGGTAAAACCCCGCTCTCTCGCCTTAGCGACTTTTAACGCTAACGGCCTAATGCCCCAGATCGATCTCGTTCGTGATTTCCTCACAACGCATCAACTAGACATATTAGCGGTGCAAGAAACTTTTCTTAAACCGAGCGTACGCGACCCTAGGGTTGCGAATTATAACATCGTACGCGACGACAGGGTTACCTCGCGGCTCGGCGGAACCCTAATTTATTACAGAAAGTGCTTGCACTGCACGCCCCTTGAGGCGCCTCAACTCAAAAGTATTGAAGCGTCCGTTATACAGATAGCTATGACAGGGCACAGGCCCATTATCATAGCGTCGGTCTATCTGTCAGGGAACAAACAATTATATGAGGAGGACCTAAGGGCGCTGTTCGACTTGGGGGAGTCGGTCATACTGACCGGCGACCTAAACAGCAGTCATCCGAGGTGGGGTTCTTGGCGTACCGACTCTAGAGGAATTAAGTTAAACCGACTGACGGACAAACTTAATTTCGAAATTATTGCCCCTACTACTCCGACTCGTTTTCCAACGGGTGTAAACCAGCAGGAGCAATCTCCCTCATTTTTAGATATCACCCTTATTCGTAATATTAACTTATTAGTAAACAATATTGAGGTGTTACAGATTCAGATCATCGACCCGTGGTTATTCATTTAGTGTCCCCTACCACGAGTCTTTCGACCCCTACTACGAGTAGGAAAAAAGTCACAAATTTCTCGAAGTTAGTTTCAGAGTTAAATAATCCCGATGCACCCATTCTAAAGGGAATTCCCGAGTCCATAGACACGCCTGAGGAGGCCAACTTCGCCGTCCAGGCCATTTCGGATCACATTCACCTATCCACTCAGGCGGCGACTCGGGAGGTAGTAGCGGCGAACGAACGTCGATTCAGCCTCCCGGTCGAAGGCCGGGCCCTCATTACCGCCAAGAACGCAGCCACGCGTAAATACGATGCGTGCCCGACTCCAGATAATCGGAGAGATCTGAATTATCACCAGAGGAGGGTAAAGGAATACATGAGCGAGCTTCGAAACAGCCGCTGGGGCCAATTACTGGAAGGGATCGAGCCTTCGCACGTCGCATACTGGCGGCTAGCGAGATCCCTGAAGTCCAAGACTGCCCAGTCAATGCCTCCATTGACTCGTCCGGACCGACCACCTGCGTTCGACGACCTGGAAAAGGCCGAATGCCTGGCCGACAGTCTAGAGAGCCAGTGTACCCTCAGTACACAGCCACACGACCCAGCACACGTCGCCCTGGTCGATAGCGAAGTGGAGGGGAGGCTGGCCCGCGAGCCAGCCGACGACCCCTTACCACCGGTTACCCTTCAGGAGCTGCGCAGTACTATCCAGTCCATGCACCCAAAAAAGGCGCCAGGTCCCGACCGCATTACCAACAAAGTGGTCCAGCGCCTACCACCGTTTATTCTAGGCCTATTAGTGGCTATATTCAATGCCCTCCTGGCCAGCTGCACTTTCCCGAACACCTGGAAAGAGGCAGAGGTCATAGGTATCCCAAAACCTGGCAAGCCTAAAGATAAGCCTACGAGCTATCGTCCTATTAGTTTACTCAACACGTTTGGCAAAATTTATGAGAAACTAATATTAAGTCGACTTAAAAAAGTCGCTATGTCAAAAAACCTCTTGATGGAGGAACAATTCGGTTTTAGATCCGGTCATTCCTGTGTTCAACAGGTGCACCGCTTAACGGAGCACATTCTCACTGGCTTCATTAGAAAGAAGCCAAGGGGAACGGGCGCCCTGTTCTTTGACGTGGCCAAGGCGTTCGACAAAGTCTGGCACAACGGCTTGTTATACAAGCTTATACACATGGGAGTGCCAGACAGACTCGTACTCATCTTACGAGACTTTTTGTCGAACCGCCGGTTCAGATACCGCGTAGAGGGCACCCTATCCTCTACCCATCCCATACGGGCCGGAGTCCCGCAGGGCTCCGCCCTCTCGCCTTTATTATACGCGCTGTACACCAGCGATATGCCCCGAAGTCCAAACGTGGAGTTAGCCCTATTCGCGGATGACACCGCTTTGTTCACAACGCACCCGCTGCCGTCCCGTATCACCTCGAACCTCCAGGCCGCGGCCACCGCCCTGGGCGAGTGGTTCACGAAATGGAGAATAGAGGTCAACCCAGAAAAAAGCGCAGCTATATTTTTTAATAGACGTCCCAGTAGGAAAATGTCCCGTTCTATTTCATTATATAATCGCCCTATTCCATGGGAGAAGTCAGTTAAATACCTAGGGGTCACATTTGACTATAAATTATCATTCGCGCAGCACATTAGACAAGTGCGTAACCGAGCCGCTTTTATACTAGGGCGACTCTATCCATTATTAGGCAAAACAAGTAAAATGTCGCTCCGTAACAAGACGACACTTTACAAGTCCGTAATCCGTCCCATATTGACGTACGCCAGTGTGGTGTTCGCACACACTAGGCATATTTCCATCCTGCAGAGATTACAGAATCGCTTCTTGCGCATGGCCACGGGCGCGCCCTGGTACGTGCGCAACGTAGACCTACATCGCGATCTAGAGCTGCCCACCATAGCTCAATACTTAAAATGGCTCACTTCCACCTATTTTGAGTCAGCTGCAGACCATCCTAACCGGTTGGTTGTCCAAGCGGCCTCTTACGTTCCCGTCAGGGACGTGAAGGCCATACACAGACGGCCTAGAAATGTGCTAGAAGACCCCGACGACGCAATTACAGTGGCGAACCAGTCTTACTTGGTCTCCGCCCCGCCCACTCAAACTACACTACACAGAAACACGTCACACATACAGCGTCGCCGCCGGCGGCGACGAGGACCCCCCAGTTACCATACTGCCGTCACGAGGTATCCCCGAGTGGCAGGCATCACAGTCCAACCCTCCCATGTGCGAGGACCTAAGCCGAGGCTCGACCCTCACAGGAGGGGCCCTTAGGTTGTCGTAGTTTAGGTATTTTTTACTTCCGCGTGAGGCACGGGCAATGACCCCACTCAGCAACGCGATTACAGTCTTCTCGGCGTGGACTCTCCAGTCCAGCCCACAAGTCCGCGTAAAACTGTGAAGGCCACTAGGGCCAACAGTTACAGTCCATTCGAAAAAAAAAAAAAAAAAAAGTTGTTATTAATCTTTTCTCTATGCACGAAACTGAACTGACAGTTTGGTTCTTGGAGGAATAGGTTTGCCTTTATGACGTCACACCAATGCCTCTCGTGTTTTAGGTCACGTGACATACCGATTAAAAATTTCGAATTTTAATATTGTTTATTAAAATAATTATGTGCTTTTATGACTCAAAATCACAATATTAAGGTATATTTTTACATAAATTTTTATTTTTATCCAATTTCATAGTTTATTTTTCATTACGGAAAATACCCTATTCGGCCGCGATGTGATTTGATGGACGATAGCAAGTCTAATCAATTACTACACCATATTATTAGCAGTGGTTATTATAATCATTGTGGTGTGGGTTGTTAAGAAACGGGGTGTGTGCAAAAAGTACACAACAAAGACACGCCCACAAGAGAGTTTCGATCTTGAGCGTTACGACACAAGGGAGAAACATGAAGCTGTTACGCCCCACCAACACCAGATCGAAAAGATACCAGACGCAGCCGGGACGGCAGCACCGCGGCTTCAACCACAGCCTCGACGGGAGCAAGAAGACGACGTTGTTTTTAATTTTAATTAACCTTTTTTTATTTTACTTGCTTATTGTATTACTTGTTTTTACCTTTTTATTTTACTTAAATTTCTTATTGTGTTTACTTTTTACTTAATTAACTATTTTGTATTTTTTACTTTTGACGACTCTCCCTCGGCCCTCGTGCTTTCATCTCTTTTGGGGTTGGCAATATGTACGGAGTCGTACATTTAGCTTACCTACGAGTATTTATTATTATACCTAATTGATTTGATTACATTGCACTATTGACAACCGCACGAGAAAGACGTGGCGAGCGCGAGTCGTCTAACTGGACGGTCGCAAATAAAACATTACGTACAACTCAACTACTTTATTTATCGCCGTGAACTACAACTAACTAACTGACGTACAGGACTAACTGGTACTGTACTTTTGCCTGTGTTCCGTCTTCCGACAAGTGTAGGAGTTGCTGTGTTCGTTGGGAGCTGAAGATGTGGTTTATAGAATTTTGTAGTTGTGGTGTATTCTCCAGATATAAGTCGACTGTCGAGTCACTTTGGTACAAGTTATGAGCGTAGATACTCAAGTCACTGGTTTGTATCACACATCCTTGTTTCAGTGTGACGAGTGCAGATAAGTTGAGCTGGTGAGAAGCAATCTCGCCGGCGCAAACAGTACGGAGTACACATGAGTTGCAGCACGTCGCGAGCCATGTGTTCGTAGAGTGTAACTCGATCCAAGTCTCTTTGCATTTAGCTTTTTCTATAATGCATGGCCATGACGTGAGGTGACTCAAAAGTTTAGCTTCGCAGGGGGCAGCTTTGCTTTCTAAATTCCTGATTGGTAAATTTACATTGCATACAAAATTGTCGGTGCTCCTTTGAATGCATTGGTTCATTCTATCTTCGCTCAAGCTAATGAAAGTGTTTTTTCTGAAGTTGACAGCGACGTATTTGTTGGACACCGACACGTATTTGACGGTATCACCTTCTTCCGTTTTCAATGGCAAGGGGATGGGTCGATAAAGAGTAAACTCTTCATCACTGGTTAACGGAATATGGATTTCAAACATAAAATAATTGGTAGTTGCTCGAGCTTTCATGTACAGTAACTTGTACACATCTTTTATCTGATCTTGAATACTTTCTACAGGAAAAGCTAAATTTTTGGGCAGTTTTCCCGAGATTTCGTTCAGCTGTCGGATTAAGTTGACTGGCGTGAGGAGATGGACGTCTATGTGACCTTTGTATATGTCGACCAGAGCGTTAAAAAGCATTTCTTGAATGTTTCTTAAATTGGTTAGTACTAAGTGAGCTGTGAGCGCCACAGAGTTGTAGTAGTTCGTGGCCATCACCGTTCCAATGCGGGATTCAATGTGGTCCAATCTCATGTTTGTGTCATTCATAAATTGGTTAATTATTTTAAATTGATCTCGAATGTTCCTTTCACTTTTCTTGATGACGTCATTTTCCAACTCAACAACCGTGGTTTGGTTTCTCGTAAGTTCTAGTATGTATTTCTCATTTTTTTGAATTGATTGAATGTCCTGCTGGTATTTTTCTGCAAATCGTTGATCTAGTAACCCGAAGAGGCTGTTAGCGACATAACCCACGCCATCAACGAGACCGCGTTTCTTACGATCGGATAAGTGTTTGTGCGGAGCGAGCAGGATAGTATTGTAGTAGTTTAGTAGTTCCATGTCGTGAAACAGTTGGTGTATAGTACTCTCACAATATCTTCCATCCAATTTTTTACACAGGGTTTTCACCTCTTCCAAATAGTTTGTAAGTTCTTGAGTGGCTGTCCAATACGTAGTTAAGTTGTAGTATGCAAGTAGAATCCATTCATCGTGAATAAGTTGTATCTTTCCGATGGTGTCATAGTAAATTGGGCGTTCGCGGCCGAGGTCGGTGATCAGTGCGTTCGTTGTTGTGTTCTTAGTGACGTCACTGTTAGCACAGTACAATCCAGTTATTAATGAAAAAAATGTTATAAATGAAAGCACCATGCTGAATAAACTGTGTTTTTTCGGCGAGATGTGTCTTTTGTTGGAGGTCGAGGTCTTGGCTTCTTCTTGCTTCTCTTCATGGTCGGGTGGTAATAATTTTGATAGCTTGACGACCGGCCTCTTGATAATGCCAGCTTGAGTTTTAACACTGGTAACTCTCACGTGACCATCTTCTCCGGGATGTACGTCGATCACCTTCCCCATTGCCCACTTTCCCGGTGGAAGATTATTTTCTTTTACCAGGACAATGTCTCCTATAGCCATGTTCTTAGTAGGCTTTTGCCATTTGCTCCTTGCTTGGAGTTGAGCTAAGTAATCGCTCGACCATGATTTCCAAAATTGATGTAGCATGTGCTGAGTTAGCTGCCATCTTTTTCGTAAGTCTAAGCCCCTTTCGTCTTCATAGCTTGAAAGTGGTAATGTCAACGTAGGGCTACCAGTTAAAAAGTGCCCTGGGCTCAAATAACTATAAAATTCTTCAGGGTCCTCGGTGAGTGGACATAACGGCCTTGAATTCGTGCATGCTTCAATTTTAGTGAGTAGCGTCGTAAACTCTTCATAGGTAAGTTTCTGTTCTCCCAAAATTCGACGTAGATGGTGTTTCATTGAACGAACCGCAGCTTCCCAAAGCCCCCCAGCACTGGGCCACGCTGGGCAATTGAAATGCCATTCTACTTCAAGTTTTCCAATTTCATCGAAAAATTCTGACGTTAGTTCCATTTTAAATAATTCAAACTCGTTCTTTAAAATTCTAGAGGCCCCGATGAAGTTGGTCCCACGGTCTGAATATACGTGTTTTGGTGTTCCACGTCTAGCACACATTCTCTGGAAAGCAGCGAGGAAAGTTTCGGTGCTCAAGTCCGATACAAGTTCAATGTGTACGGCTTTCGTAGCCATGCATACGAAAATGGCAATGTATCCTTTTGTAGTCTTCACTCCTCTTCCTTTGGATAATTTGACATCCACACAGCCGCTAAAATCAACCCCGCCATGATTAAACGGGCGCGAGGGGATGACTCGTTGCGGTGGTAAGTCTGCCATCAGTTGGTAATTGTTAGTTGGTTTAAATCGTAGACAACGTACACACTGCCGAAGTTGCGCCTTTACTGCTCGGTTTCCGCCTATGATCCAGTAACGTTGACGAATGTAAGCTAGGGTCAGTCTCGCCCCGCCGTGAAGGGTAGCCGTGTGGGCCTCTTCAATTAATAGTTGGGTCAATTTGCTCTTCCGTGGCAAAACTACTGGATTCTTCATGCCGGCAGGTAAGTTAGTTTTATTCAGGCGGCCACCAACACGTATGATTCCTTCTTCATCCAGGTAAGGGTTTAGTTTATATATTGGACTTTTATTGCTCAGGGGTTGTTTTTTAACCAACATGTTATATTCCATTTCGAATTCTTTTCTTTGCATAAAACGCACGATTAATTTATTTGATGTGAGTAATTCTCTAGTAGTCAAATGAGTAGGCAACAATGTTTTACAATGCATAGCGTCAGGTTTCACAGCTGTTTTATTGTTTCGAGATATTGCAATAAATCGCAAAATCCATGCCACGATGCGTTTAATCCGTGTTAACGAACTGCATTTGTTAACTAGGTCAGTGATGAAGTTGTCATTGTTATTCTGTTGCTGTAGGGTTGTCGCTTTTTGTTTCATGTCAATATCGGTTGTAAAAAGGCAGTTATCAGGTTCGTTCCCGATAGATCCCACAAAAGTGTCTAACATCGCTGGTCCATTCCACCACAGCTTGAAGTCCACCAGGTTTTTTGGGTCCATACCTCTCGTTGCACAATCGGCAGGGTTATTTTTCGATTGAATGTAAGACCATTGTCCGGGCGGAATCACTTGTTTTATTTTTTGGACTCTATTTTCGACATATTTTTCCCATTTATTTGTGTCTCCCTGTAGCCATGCCAAGACAACTTTGGAATTAGTCCATGCCCACATAGTGACGTTGTGCCCTTGCAGTGAATCCTTTGCCTTTTCCAATAATCGAGAGAGCAATAGGGCCGCGCACAGCTCTTTACGTGGAAGACTAATTTTTTGTGAGAGACTCACAACCCTAGTTTTCGCGGCAAGTAAGTTTGATGAGTGTTTTCCGTTTTCATCGATGACGCGTGTGTATACGACACACGAGTAGGCCTTTTCGCTCGCATCGCAGAAACCACATAGGTCAATGAATTGTCCAGAACTTCCAATCCATCTTTTTATTTTTATTGCTTTTAAGTAATGCATGTTTGCTCTCAATTTTTTCCAGCCGTTTTGAATCTCCGTTGGTGATTCTTCATCCCATTCCAGTTGTTGTTTCCACGCTTGTTGGAATAAGATTTTTGCCGTAATAGTTACTGGAGAAAGCCATCCCAATGGATCGTAAAGTTGTGATATCTCCGCAAGTAGGTTTCTTTTTGTTAATGGTTTGTTAGGTTTGTTGTTAAAGTTCCAATTAAATTCGAATGTATCCGAGTTAGGACTCCATCCCAGGCCCAGTGTTTTCGTAGAATTTTCTTGTTTGAAATCGAAAGTGCTGCTCGTAGAAATTTGATCCTTGTTTAATTGTTCCAGTAATTCTAAGCAATTAGATGACCATTTCCTTAAATTGAAACCTCCGCCTTTCAGTACTTCTATTAATGTAGTTTGTAATTCTTTGGCGCCTTCTAGGGAATTACTGCCGCTTATTAAGTCATCGACATAAAATTCATTTTGCAATGTTTTTGCCGCGGCCGGAAACTTATGACCATCATCCAATGCCAGCTGTTTAAGTGTTCGCATTGCTAGCCACGGCGCACATTTTGTACCGTATGTTAATGTGCATAAGGTGTAGTCTTGCAGTGCTTCTTTCGGAGTAGAACGCCATATAATTTTTTGTAGTTGTTGCTGATCTTCTGAAATCCAGATACATCTATACATCTTCTCTATATCAGCCGTGAAGGCGTATTTATACGTCCTCCACTTCAAAATTAAACTTTGAATGTCTTTCTGTAGATTAGTCCCCTTTTCCATCAGATCATTGAGACTACTTCCACTTGACGTTTTGCTGGAGGCGTTGAAAACAACCCTTAGTTTGGTAGAAATAGAGTTTTCCCTTAGGACGCCGTGATGAGGTAAGTAACACGCTGGACCTTCACCAGTTGTAGGTATTTGAGAGGACAGCTTCATGTGTTTTAATTCAAAGTACTCATTAATGAATTCTTTGTACATAATACATAATTTTTCATTGTTTGCCAGTCGTTTTTCCAGCTGTAAATATTGTGAGACGGCAGTTGGCCTTGACTTTCCGAGTGCAGTCATAAAGTTTGTTTTCATGGGCATTTTTACAATGTACTTTCCATCAGGACTGCGTGTTGTAGTTTCATTGTAGTATTTTTCACACTGGTCTTCCATACTCATGTCGCCAGTACTTTGTATTATATCTTCGTTTTCCCAGTATTTCGACAATTCATCGATGTCAATGATGGTTGCATGACAATTAAAATTTTGTAGTCTTCCGCACAGAATCCAACCCAGCTGAGTCTGTTGCGCAACTGGAGAGTGTTGATTTCCTTTCAAGACACCGTCCATTAAAATCTCGGCATAAACATCAGCTGAGAATAGTATGTCAATGGAGCCACTGACGTTGTAGTCCGGGTCCCCAAGTTTCAAGTTTTTAAGATGCGGCCAATCTAATTTCGAAAAGATACAGTTAGGTATGTTATTTGTTAGTCGTTTCAGTATTAGCGCTTCAGTACTAAATGTATAGTCGTTATGTATCGACTGACACGTTAGTTGGACGCGTCCCTTGCAGTCTCCAGATACGGATCCTACTCCAGATACTGTAGCATTTAGTTTATCTCGTGGTAGTTGTAGTAGTTGTGCAGCATTTTCTGTTATCAAATTAACTTGTGAACCCTGGTCCAGGAGGGCTCGCATAGTAACGAAGGTCCCGTCGTGGGCTTTGACCTTTATCTTTACTGTAGTGAGTAATACTTCTATGTTCTTTGTTGTTAAATGATGAGAACCTTGTTGCGTTGAGACCGAAGGCTTAGTTTTAAAAGTGGGCTCATAAGGCATTTTGGTAATGTGCAATAATGTATGATGTTTTAAATTACATTGTTTACAAGTCTTCGATGAATTACATTCCATATTTTTGTGACTGTATAAACAGTTTTTGCAGACTTTCAGTTTCGCAACGGTATTGTTTCGCTGTGATGTACTCATGTCGATGAACTTTGTACATTGCATAAGAACATGATTGCCATCACATAATGGACAATTTCCAAATGCAGTAAAGAAAGCATTTGATTGATCTTTATTTTCTTTGAATAAGGTTGATTTCTTCGTAAAGTATTTGTCATCGTAGGTGCGATAATTGTAGTTATGACGAAACTTATTTGTTGGTTTGTTGAACTGCATGTTATTGCTCTGTTTTTGAGGATTATTAATAACATTATTGGGACGACCTTTCATGGTTTCGAGGGCCATAAATTTGCTTTCCAAAAACGATAGGAACTCCGTTAAGTCGGGCAACTCTCGATTGTTTTGAATTTCTTTCGTATATTCGTTGAAAGTAGCGGCGTCTAATTTTTGTGACATGTAATGTACGATGATTGGACCCCAACTTGTCACATCAACATCCATGTTGGTCAATCCATTTAGGCTTTCGGTAATGACGTCATGCAATTTCTTTAGATTATACGTAGTGGGATATTGAATTACAGGTAGCTGTTGCATTGCGTTTATGAACGATGTGAATTGAAGGCGGCGATTATCATATCGATGAGATAGAATTTCCCAACATGAATCATAGTTTTCAGCACTAACTGTAAGGTGTTGCACTAAACGTTCCGCTTCGCCCTTCAGTTTTGTTTTAAGGTGCTGCATTTTTTGCGATTTTGTAATCGTAGGGTTTTTGTGTATGGTTTCCAAAAATAAATTTTTAAATGAGATCCAGTGTATGTAGTCACCATGAAAATCCGGTATATCCATTTTAGGGGTTGCTTGTTGATAGTGGATGTTCGACCACATCTTAGTGTTAAGTTGCTTCCGCAAGTGGTCATATTTTCTTTCTATGCTGTCAAATTTTAATGAGTAGTCTGCATGCCAACTCGAAGTCTTCAGAATATCCTCCAACTCCCAGTGTAATTTGTCAATGGGTTCCCACTTCCCTCTCAAAGTTGTAAGATGATCTTCTAGTTCCCATTTATCAGTTATCAATTCAATATTTATTTTTGACATTGCTCTTTCCAGCGCCTTGAAGTTACATCTCTGGCGACTTACCAACAGTTGTATTTTTTCGTTGGGTTCATCCTCAAATATTCCAGACAGATCGAAGTCCACACTTGAATCCAGTTTCTCTTCTTCGTCCTTTTTTCGGTGAGATATCAATAAATCCATCATATTAGCCTTAGTTGTTTCGTAGAGTTGTTTTGTTTTTCCGTACACGTTGGTCGTAAAGTAATTGATGTTATCCTTTTCTTCAATTACACGCAGTAACACTTCATTTCGTTCATGAAATTCTACCCACTGTTGTTCGAGGGATGAAAGACGCGAGTTTAAGTAGTCCACAGTTTTTCTCTTGATGCTGTCTTTCTTGTAGTTAGTACATAATGTTTTAATACTTTCGAAGCATTGCACTTGTTCTGTAAGTACTTCCATTGTAAATTGTAGTTAGGCGTTGATCCGGGACACAAAGACAGGCAGTTTACCTTAATCTTCTTTGCTTCAAGCGTTCTTCGACACAGCTCGCAGTTACGATTGTGTTCGACTGACTCTTGAAGGTCCGTGGCACTCAATGCATCGGCAACCCGCTGCTACGAAATAGGCACCTTCTCAATTAGCCTGGGGAGACCCGCTTGTGGGAGGCCAGGTAACCGATTTGCTATCGCAACTTAAGGTCACAAACACACTGAGTGTAAGGCTCGAAGGACCAAATGTACAGTACCAGTTAGTCCTGTACGTCAGTTAGTTAGTTGTAGTTCACGGCGATAAATAAAGTAGTTGAGTTGTACGTAATGTTTTATTTGCGACCGTCCAGTTAGACGACTCGCGCTCGCCACGTCTTTCTCGTGCGGTTGTCAATAGTGCAATGTAATCAAATCAATTAGGTATAATAATAAATACTCGTAGGTAAGCTAAATGTACGACTCCGTACAGTCGTAGTTCATATCAAAGGCAAATTGCCGTCTTTGCATTGTTTCGGCCCTTCGGATTGTTGAAACGCTTTCGTGTAATTAAGTTTGTCACTTTTTTCAACAACACTCAATATAAAAAGCTTTCGATATTATTGTAAGTCGGGTTACAAATTGATCATATTTCTGCTTATTGGTATACCTACTTCGAATTAATTAATCATAAAGTAATTATTGTAATTTATGATAAAGGATAGGTTTTGGAGAATATCGGGACGGAACGCTCCAAGTAAGATTTTTAAAATATGAAAAAGTAAAATTATGTTGTAAAAAAATATTGAACTTGTTGAATGAATGAATGAATGAAAGCTTTATTCAAGGATCAGCATGCATACACAGTACAAGATGTAAAAGAATTAAAGATAATACAAGCAACGGTAAAATAAAATAAAAAAGGTACATATTTAAATTTATTATTTGCATATCTTAACTAAGTGCCTGTGCTGAAGTGTGACCCCTGAACAGGCCCAGACTCAGCATAAGCCATGCTACATATGTAGATTAAACCATGCAAGCACAGCGCTGATATTTCAGTCTGGCCTTTTTTTCCGTGAAGGTAACTCGATCTGACCAAGTGTAGGAAAATCAGTTGAAGGTATATTGTATTTTGTATATTAATGTATATTAATATACCTTATATTGCACATAATAGATATATTGTATACTATAATATATGTATGATTTTTATATTTTGTATAAGTTCTAATAAAATTTATTGTTGTTAAGGTAATTTAATAGTTAAAAAAAGAAACAGAAATTGTACTAACACATACTAATATAATATGTCTATGCCACGTCTATACCATATGGCACAGAGTATATTATGTAGGTACTAAAAACTATAAAAAAATCTGTCAAAAATAATTTTGAACGAAATTATACACCATATTTTGTAATTTTATGTGGGTAGATACATATTCAACATTTGCAAGAAAAGTGTCAAGTTTAGAATAATTTAGTGTTATAATTTTGTTATCTTGTATAAAGTGTTCAGTCAGGGTAAATGTTAATTTTAAAAGACAAACACGCATAAGGCGAGTAATTCTGTTACAGAAACAAAAAAAAACGATAAAATGTACAGGAAAAAATACATGGTAAGTATTATTTTAATTATTTAATAACTTATTGCACTGTACGTACCTAACGTACAGTGCAATAAGTTTTGGTTTAAGATAAGCTAGCATTCTATTTTTTGCTCGGCGAGCAGCAATATTTTATATTTTAATCTAAAAATATTTATCCCTTGCAGATTTCGGATGGGAGGTGGCAAGTTATTCCAAATCTTTGCGGCACTGTACTTGAAACTACCTCCAAACGCAGCGGTGCGGCAGGGTGGATGTAAAAGCCTCCAAGATAGTCGAACATTCCGGCTGGATGACCAGTTCAGCTTGCTGTATAGATATGACGGCTGTTGATATTTAATTACACCAAATAAAAGCGTAGCAAGGTGAAGTTTCCTGCGATACTTCATTTTAAGGACATTCGCTTGGTTAAAAACTTATACCATTATGTTGCTCAAAAACTTATACCATTTAAACAACGATGCAAGCATAAATCATACCTACGCTTTCCGAATGTATGTTTTTTAATGGCAAAATCTAAGCCAAAAATCCCGTGCTTATGGCAACCTAAGTGACTAACTTGATTACGTATTTTACCCTTATCCCTTATCTTGGTTTTCACGTACAGTGAGAAACATATGCTTGTGGTTATAGATGAGATTGGGAAGAACAACTGACGTGTATGAGAAAAGCGGGATTTGTGGATCCCGCGGGAAGCGCTTGATAGATGACTTTAATAATAGAGAGATATAGTCTTTTATCTGGCTGGAGTTGGTTCATGCATACATTTTAGGTAAGATTTAGCGTCAGACTAGTCATACGTAACAAATAAATAGATCTTAAGCGCATAATTATGGCTTTAGACATGACTATCTAAGTCTTCAGGGATAGCAAAGCATCAGTGACCGAATTAAAACGAGAGTCATACAATTACTAACTGAACCTACTAGCATTTACTATCTACCACTAACAGTCCCTGTCCTTACACTTATTAACAAACTAACCGAGTATATTCTAACACTAACACTAATTGGGCTAACCATCTAGTCTCTAAAATGAGTCAGGTTCTGGGTCTGTCACAGTTGTCATGGACGCCAGCGGAAGGGTGCTGCTGCATGCTTGTTTGCTTGTTAACAGACTTCAAAAAAAGGAGGAGGTTCTTAATTCCACTATATTTTTATGTGCGCTACTTCAGAACTTTGCACTGGGCGAACCGATTTCGATATTTTTTTCGTATTTGAAAGCTAGTTCTTCACGTCTGCTTCCATATAAATTTAAGTTACATCTGGCGAGTTTAATGCACAATGATTTGTTTATTTTGTTTATTTTATTTTATTGTTAATTAGAACGGTTTACATACCACTTACACTAATTAACACAATAATATCTAATACTAATCAAGGCACATTTTTTAAAGAATTGTCAAATAGTAGATAAAAATACATGATGGTGTTTAATAGGCAAGCCGGTGACAAATTGTAAACCAATCCAAAGTCAAAAACGTCCTCACGACTTCATTTGTTATGTTAAAAACTAATCAAGCTATTTTTATTCATTCGGAAGCGATTGGAACGATAATAGCACATAATCAAAGTTTCTATGTATTGTATGTTGGCGTAGTTGGTAACTTTGAATAATTGGGCTGTTTGTTATTCTTACAGCTAGTTTTAGGATAACTTTGAGATAACTATGATTAATTTAACAGAGTTTGTTTGTATACTGAGTCTGTTCTGTGTTTCGAGCCTACCTTTGTATAACCGCACTTTAATATTGAAGGGTAGTCTGTTGGGCACAAAATATGTAATCAATACCATTTCATGAAGTTACTCGCAAGCGTAATTATGTATATGTTACCGGAAATGTATGAAATCTAGGAACTTTATACAATTCCAATATCGTATTAGGAAATGTATTATGTCGTGGCCACATCGTAGATTTGTTCCAGACCGTTAAATCGTCTACGTTTCACGATTTGGTCATCCACGTTTGGCCAAATCGTAAAAACGCAGAATATAGGGCATAATTTCGAACCGTGACGTCTTCGGCGCTGCGGAAGGTGCAGCCCCTTCGCCCTTGCGTAACAAAGCACAGACACCCACGTTCGCCTGCGCAGCGTCGGCTTGCTGGTCGCCTTCGGCGACCAGCCTCAGCCCCTCCGGCTCGCCCGGGTGTCTGCGTTTTGTTACAGCGGGCGGGGGCTGCCTTCCCTCCGCGCCTCCGGGTTCTAAAAAACACTCTTGGGGTAGAGCATACAAGACTACGTGGAGTAGGGGTAGGCTAATTCGGTTCTGTAACCAATTTGACCTACCTACACCTTGAAGAATTTGACTGAGTAGTAATGGAAATGAGTATTCATTGTTTTACAAAATAATATTTTTTATTAAGGCACTCGGTGAGACAATCTGGTAACAATCATACCGTAAAATATAATAATATCTTCATGTTATCTATCCCGCGTACCCATTAAAATCTTAAATGTCTTACATTTCCGATTGCTATTTCGCCATGTCTGTCCGTCCGCGGTTTTACTCAGAGACTATAAGTGGTAGAAAGCTGTAATTTGGTATACGTATGTATATTATTAATAATGGAAAAAAGTTGTAGAAAAAAAATTTGAATTTTTTTTAAGTTAGCTCCCATACAAGTAAAGTGGGGGGGGGGTAATTTTTTTTCCACTAACCCATCGTGTGGGGTGTCATTGAATAGGTTTTTTAAAAACATTATGAGGTTGAGAACAACATTTTCTCGATTTAGGGATCCGTCTCTGAAATATTTGGTTTTAAAATTCATTTCCTTGTTAGGGGTAAGTGTCCCCCCCCCCCCTCTATCTGCTCAACGGCTATATGTGGATTCGTGAAAAAAATTACAGCAGTAGTATATATAACGAAGTTTAAAGTAAAACTATCAGAGCTGAGTAGTAAATAAAAACTAATAAGTTTTAGGCGACCAACTTATAAAATGGTTTTCCGTGTACATTTTATAAGTTGGTCGCCTATAACTTGGCTCGTTTTTAGATATTTGTGAGGGTGAACTGAAAGTTGGCACTCGCAACTACGGAACCCTACAATACGCGTGGCCCGACATGCACTTGACCGGTTTTTCTTAATTTTGCGAGTTACAGTTGCGAGATACAGTTCTGTCAGAAAACCGGTTACACTTTTTTAGAGGCGACTATCTCAGTCCTCAAGGGAAGTAACGCATGTGCGATCGAATTAGAACGAGACCAATGATATTATATCTTAAATATCAATGAACGAGACTTAATAACTGTCACTAAGAACAACTAACACGACTAGCTGTCACTAACAATCCCTGCCAAGTCCTCACGCTTATTAACAAACTAACCAAGTTACATTCTTACACCATCTGCTAACTGTGACATACTAGTGACATCCTAGTTTCTCAGTTAAGTCTTGTTCTAGGTCAGTCGCAGTTGCCATGGACGACAGCGAGAGGGGGGTGCTTCATGCTCATTTGCTACCTTAATTTCTTAAAAGAAATATGTTCAATATTATGAAATTTCGTTGTACCTACTGTGATTTGAGGTGGCATATTTAGGACCCTCAATATGGTCTCATACGTATTACACTGTACCTATACAAGGGTTTCATTTTATTCACTCGATTCTCGTAAGTATAATAAAACAATTACTGATAATAAAATATCGAGTATCGAAGACAATCAGAAATCAGGAGCTGAAATTGAAAGCTGATATTCCTGATATACGATGGATTTCGCAATCACACAATAATGACTTTATATGATTTAAACATAAACGTCCTACAACAAAAGTAACATTTCTATCTGGTAGGTACCTATACATAAATTAATTATTCAATATAAGTATATTAAATTTAATGACGTGTATTTAATGAATATTTAATGAGATAATAAGTTTTAATACAGTCTAATAATTTATAAATTAATGCTTTAGTTGCATAGAGTGGTGTCGCTTTCAGCATATCAAAATGTGTCATACTCCATCTTGACGATGTCTCACGTCTAGGTCTAGCCACTTGTAGACGCTTGATAATTATTTTAAAGATAAAACAGCTTAGACATGACTTTCGTATTTTAGACGTTAGTAGTAGTAAGTTTATTATGTATTATAACTGTGAGTAGGAAAGGAATCTTCTTCGGAGTTTTTTGCCACTCCTTAAATTGAGTAGTTTGACTTTCGAAAAGTATTTTTAAAAACCCACTTCGAATAAACATCATCATTCATTTATTGTTTGTTGTTAATTAATGTAATAATACCACTCCACCTTTGACAATTCAATTTCTGAAACGCGATGATGTGATGGCCTGTCATATCGAGTGACCGTTTGTGAAGGTATGGAAGGATAATGGGTGTAAGTATGTGAACAGAATTCTACAACACAACGGCTGTAGCGAGTGAATGAAATTATGTATAACATAATAAAGCAACGGTTCCTCGCGTATGTGTTTAAAATTGTATTCACAATTACTTTACAAAGATTTTTCACCAGATGGCGGTCATTTTGGAACTTTGTTCCAAAACAAAATAGCAAAGAACGAAGTCGCGGGCACAACTAGTACTTCTTTCGCGACTTCTTTCGTACACATGAGTTTTTCCCGCGTGAAAACCGTTCCCACGAGAACTCGGGGTTAAAAGTAGCTTTATGTATGTATATATCTCTATAGCTTCCTCTATCTCCCAGTGAAATTCCCATAAAAATCCGTTTAGCCGTCTCTGAGATTAGCATGCACAAAAATACGAACAGTTACATTTTTATATTATAGTAATATAGAAGATAGATAGAAGAAGAAGATGCAGGTAGCGTATTTGTGTAAGTTTTGGTGGTTGTTTCAAATAGATAAGTAAAAAATCTGAGTATGTTAAAAACATTTTGCCCTGGCAAAGTAAAGAAAATCTTAGGACTGCAGTAAGGCGTAGGTTTTCCGAAGCGAAGCGAAAGAGAGTTACCATCCTTGTGTATATAATTAACGAGCATGAAGGTAACTTAATATACTTGAATAAGACTAACGATCAATGTTTGAGAAGCACTCAACACACCTTAATTGGAATATTGTTGATTGTATTATGTGTAGATGACTACTAATGGTTACATTATCAATTAGAAACTCATACTATCAATTAGTAACTTGGATTAATTTATTCTCTCAACAAAAACAAGTAAGATTAATTTTTTATTATTTTGATTACTCAGTCGCTTGTTGGTTTAAATGTCTTAACTACATATTTTTGTTCATAAACATAATTATCCTTCATACCTATAAAACAAAGCAGGTTCGGAAAACGCCTTTTAACGTAAAACCAGTTATAACTGTAACATATTTATTTTATATTTTTACGACAATCAAAATATAAGTAACCGAACATTACTTTGGCTAATTTTATAATTTATATTATTAATTAAAATTTGGTTAGTAATTATTCTAACTATACATATTGCGTGGTAGGTTTAAAGTTGTTAACTTGTTTCACAACGCTTAAAACAAAAAGCCTCGAAATAAAAATGTAAGTACTAAATTGGCTCTTTTATGGATTTAAAATGTAAACGAGCATGCAATTCCATCTTTCAGCCGTCGCCCATGCCAACAACAAACTCAAATCGAGACTAGGATGTTAAATTATACAGGATATTACAGAACTAGCTATCCGCCCGCAGCTTTTGCGGAATTTGTTCTCTTTTAATTTTCGTCCCCTATTTCAGCCCCTTAGTTTTGGAAAAAATAAGCAGCCTACGTTTGACCTCGCGTCATTAATTATTTATCTTTCTAAGAAAATTCATTGAAATCAGTCAAGCGGTTTACATTTTTCTATCAAACTTCCATCCCCTATTACAAGCATTTAATGGATGTTTTTTTAATAATTAAATCAAATGCGTGTTGGGCCACGCGCATTGTAGGGTTCCGTAGTTGCGAGTGCCAACATTCAGTTATAGTCTCTGAGTAAAACCACGAACAGACAGACGGACAGACATGGCGAAACTATAAGTGTTCCTTGTTTACTACGGAACCCTAAAAAGGGAGCAGCCCTAAGTCTTCAACTATTTTCATTGCGAATTTCATCCAAACCGGTCGGTGGTAGTCGGGTCCGTGAAAACGGCACAGACAGACAGACAGACTTTTGCATTTATAGTATTTGTATGGATATGAATTTGTCAGTTTATTAGTCCGTTTATGGACTCGGGCATTTAAATTGTTGTTAGTAAAAGTTCATTTAGTAATTGTCAGTAAGTCTCGATCTAAATCGAGCACAGGTGTGCTACTAATCTTGAGGACTTTATACAAGTTATATCCTTACTATCCAAGAAATTTGAGTTTCTAACGAACCCTAATGATATAAATGGGTGAAAGATTTTATAAGGATTACGGATTGTTCAAAGGATTGCTAAAATGAATTGAAATTCAGAGACTATCGATACAACTGTTTAGGTCGTTTCAAAGTTTATATTGTTCAAAGTTCTGACAGAAATTTCTCAATATCAGGTAAGAGTGAAGTTGAATGCCGATTAATGAGGCTTTTGCTTTGAGCGTTGCAAATTGTCGAAACCAAAACCAACTTCTTTGGTTGAAAATTTCGTCAAAGTCCTCACTAAGAAATTAATATCTGAACTTGTCATTGTAGATGATCTGAATGTTGGTGACGGTTGGTTTTCGACTTTTGTTTTTTTAAATGAGCTCACAATACATAGCTCGAAGGACCAACATTTTTGTAACTCGACTATCGTTGACTGGTGTTCCTTATAGGGATATATTTTTTACAAGGTGACGAGCCAACTGATGGTAAGTGATACACGGACAACCAATGCAACGCCAACGCCGGCTCTGAAAAAGAACTCTTTTTACACCTTTTTTGAAAAACGATCTGGGAATACCTAAAAAAAGTTTAGTCTTGGAGTGAACCAACAGGCTTGAATAAAACTGCCACGTCCAGATTTATGTCCCAGTCAAATTACACAGTTAATTAACAACAGTAACTGTCACGTCATAATGAACTTCATTCACACTCGTATATCATTAAAAAATTCAATTAAGTGCGTAAACCTCCAGAGTGTCACTTATTAAAATTAACAACACGTCCCTATTTACTGTTGTTTGTTTTGTTAATTATTTCAGGTCTTTCGAAAACGTCGAGTAAACATTTGAATTTCGAACGCTGTGTAAATACCAGTGGAACACTCAAGTCCCCGGACAAACAGTACCGATGTTGCGAACAGTTCTACGGTCCTGGAGAGCAGAGAAAATATTCGTTACAAGATACCTTGAAGATAACTTTTTATAATATAAATGTTCCATATTCAAAATTTATTTGCCATACTAATATTATAAAGACGAAAGTGTATTCGTCTGTTTGTTTCACTCTTTCACGTGGCAACGGAGCCATCTAATGATGTTATGTAAGGGGAAATTGAACGGTCTTGGGTTCGGTTACCAGAAGGATGGAAATTTGGATGATGGGTTTCGATTTCTGTTCTTGGTATTGGTATGTGTTCTCCATGGCACCCACGACACAGGGAATCTTAGTTAGGGGCTATGACTGTGTGGTGTAACGTAATAATATTACTTCAATCAGAGCTATGGCTACAAGCCATTGACCACTACTGAGCACGGGTCTCCTCATTATTGAGGAAGCCTAGAGCATACTCCACGCTGCTCCAGTACGGATTAATTGAATAATCAATTGGAATGGTCAATCAGAGCTAGGAACTATTAGTGTTTGTTTCCAATCCGATATTGTATAACCTCTTATACTAAACCTCCAAACCTAGAACGCTAAGCAAATATCGCAGAACATTCGAATAGCAAGACAAACATGTCTTGAAGTTGGAAGGATAATTCGACGCTCTAGTGGTTGGAATAAATGAGATTCGGTATAATTGTTGAACCGTTTCAGTTCTAAATGCGTAATTGCAATTGTTAGCAGAATACAATTGTCAGTAAAATGTATTTATATATCTTTAATGTAAGGAATAAAGTCGCTTCTGTATCCATATTCCTATGTGCACTTATGACTATTTAACTGTGTAATGGATTTAAATGTGGTTCTCAAAATCATTCAGATATTTTTCTCTTACTAGTTAGTAGGTATAACACATGCATGTTAAATTTACAGAAAATGTAAATGTAGCCAATGTTTCCTATCTTAACAGCTGTTATCTCAGATATTAAATCAGTGAATGAGCAAGAGTAGTTAATCTCTAGCAAAATTAACTTCTCTTACTCCGTAGGGAGGAGTGTGTTATATTTTTACCCGACTGCGTCAGAAGGAGGGTTATGTTTTTCGAGTGTATGTATGTATGTTTGTATGTATGTCCATTTATTCGGACCGCCCCACAGTCCAAACGGTTGAACGGATTTCGACATAATATATGAGGTATTCGTCAGAACTGTGAAAGTGTCATAGGCTATATGAATTTTCAAAATGGCGCCCGAAAGTGGAAGAAAAAGAGGGGATAATCTTGAGTTTTTTTTAGCAATATGGGTATCAAATGAAAGATCGTGAAAAGACCTTTTCAAAAATATATATCATATAACGTCGTTTTAACACAAATTTTCAAAAACCATCCCAAAAAGTAGAATTTTTCGGTGAAAACACTAAAAAGTCTGAAATAAAAATATTATTATAAAAACAAAAAACCCGACTGCTTACAAAAGAACTCAAAAGAAAAAAACAAGTGTCACAATATCAACATAAATTACTTCATGGTGCTGCAGGCGGGGACAAACTATACTGCTACCTATGGGTAAAAAAAGATTTATCACAAGTACTACGTTTGTCCCCGCCTGCAGCACCATGAAGTATTTTATGTTGATATTGTGACACTTGTTTTTTTCTTTTGAGTTCTTTTGTAAGCAGTCGGGTTTTTTGTTTTTATAATAATCGAGTTATTAATTGTGAAAAGTGGCCACTTTGCATTTTCCCAAAACACTCCGCACGGATAACTTATGTACTTAAACAATCCTCTAAGTTCTATATCATTTTATAGTTACAAGATACAGTTATAGTTAATGATGAAATGCAGCAAACTATATTAGTCATCTTCAAAGTTAGTCAGACGTCTAATTAATTTCACTAATTTATAACAACTGTTTTGTGTAGACATTGTCACGGAGTTTGTACGATGACAGCTGCTGCTGGTAGAAGGTGGAATGATGCATTGTTTAATTTCTTTAGTTACAATTTGTTTTTAAAGCTTTAACTGATGAGTTTTTTTGCCAAGTTCGTAGAGTTTCTCAATTGACTGTATTTTTAGGTGCCGAACTTGGATTGATTTTAATTTTGTGTTTTGTGTTCGAATGCTGATCGCGTCAGTTTTCGTGTTTGTCAGGGGGTCCCACTTAAATTGATTGATTTCAGTAATCTGTTTTAATGTATGTCAATTATCAAGAATTTCTTCCCACCACCGCAGTCTCTTCGAGACCATAACCCATGGCCCAAAGGCCAAACAGAAGTATAAAAAACAAAATGATAGATATGAATCCGCTGTATCTTACTTACTGTATTCAGGCATGACGAGTTACAAAAGGGACGTCAATCTAAAAGAAAATATATTTCCTAAGTGATTCAGTAAAATTATTTCTCGTTACAAAGTTTTTGTTATTCCAGAAATCGTGGTCAAAGTTCTTTACAACACTTCTTAAGTATATTGAAGGCGGTTGAAGCCCGGGGCGGTCGAAGTTTTCAAACGAAACCATTTAAAATTTGGAAGCCGATTAATCATAGCGGTGTTAACAGAAAAAAACATGAAAGGAAAAAAATGTTATCTGCATCCGCACCAATCAAAAGGCACGCATAATAAAGAGTGGAAATCGAATTCAATTCGGAACAGTTGTGGTGGCCATTTTAATTGCGTATTTGGAATGAAACATCGCATTCATTCAACGTTTATGTTTATATCTTGCGATGTTCGTAAAAAAATTCCTGGCATTATATCCTCTGTGTGTGTGCAATAAGAGTGAGTATTGCTTGTATCAGTTTAACATCACGGTGATAGGTATTTCGTCGCAGCTATTCGGATATCTATCAGTCGTCCCGGAGGACGTGCGATTTGTTCGTTACTAGCGAATATTTGCTTACGTACTATTTCTACATTCGATATTGCAATTTCGTACAGTTGTATTTTCTATTCTGGTGTTGTAATAAAATTTTCAATTTGAACCGCGATATTAAATCGACATTAATAAAATTACTTATTTATTAAGCTTAATCAAAATATCTACATGAAATATCCATACCGCACTGTATCTGCCCCACCATGAGTGTTCATAAGCGCCTTAATATCACGAAATACATACATTATTAAATACAATGAATTAAATGCAAACACATAGGTACATACACTGCTGTAGATTATTAGGTATACATAATAATTGTCTTACTAATTCATTTAATACATTACATACTTTACTTTATCCCATGTACCTATATGGTTGCGAGTAAGTTCTTCAGCATCACTCAATTGAGGATTAATGTTTTAAAATTAAGTTATTTTTATCCGAATAAATTAGACCCAAACGCAAATAAAACAGTTCAAATTAAAAAAGAGTTTGTATAAAAACCACAACTCTTAAAAATACCTAGTACCAATGTTTCCACAAAACTGGTATATATATTTAAACAAGTATTCGGCCGGATATAATTAGAAGTTTAGCAAACTGAACGAATAAGTACTTATAAAAATGTTTTCTCCTTGGTAAAATACAACCTACAGTTTTTCAATTTCATTTATTCTAATTTTTACGCCCCAAAAAGATTTTATGAGTCTTTTGGGTAATGACTTTTGATTTAGTTTTGTATTATTTTGTTTTGGTTCGACTCATTTGGCGTAATGATTGTCCTGTCATGGTCCTGTCGGACTGCTGTTGTTTGAAGAGACCCAGGTTTGAACCTCAGCGAAACGAAAACTTTAAAAATGACTTAATTCTGTCGGTCTACGTGTAATAATAAAATTTATGATAATTCTTTAAGTAGGTATACCTATATTCGAAATTTGGTGCTTGTCGTATCGTGTCATTTAAGTTTTATGTGAGCAACATTTGAAAAGTAGATTTGATTTATCCCTAATGCGTATTTAATAACTGTCTGTTTTTTTAACAATACGAGTATATTCAGCTCAGGGAATTTCAGGGACAAAATCTAACAAATGTTAAAAATATTGTGGCACATGTATTGGCGACTAGCTCGACCAACAATTCCCACTGGAACAGCGTGTGAGAGTATGCTCTAGACCACCTGAGCCAAGAGTAGAGACTCGTATGCCATTAATGGGTCAAAGGCAAGCTTAAAAGTGTATTTATTCACCGGTTCGGAGTACCCTTATGCGAATGTTATCGCAACTCAAGAAATATAGTAGTTGCCTTTTCCGTGTTTCGTGAGATCCTTTATCGATAGTCCTTAAGTGATGTCAAAGACCTTGAGTAAAAGATCTTTTCTGCAAAATACGTACCCCTGGGTTTGGAAATTCTCACAGCAATTTACGGATTATTTGGTAACAGCGTCGAAAGTGGCGTTTAGTATACGGTTTTTTAATACACCGTTGACAGGATACGTGACTTGCGTATGAATACGTGAAATAACGTGAATGCCCAGATAAATGGATTAATATCGTGATGGATGGTCAAGCTTTTCATTTAGTCCCATCTGATTCGTGTAGGGGGAGTCCGGGAGAGTTGAACCGCTTTTTTTTTAAAGTATCATATTTTCTTAATAAGGAGGCTTAGTGATTCAATTTTAATAATAAACGATAGCTTATTTATTTAGGTTTACTTATGCGTATTTAGATATTCCATATTATATTACTGAAATATGTTATATACATTTTAATAAAAAATGGGATATGATTCAACTCTCCCCACCCTATGGGACACTTGAACCGGGGTCTGGGGAGAGTTGAAAACTGCTTTTTAAAGGTAGAAAATAAAAACAGTTTACAGCTTAAATCACAAGTTTATTAACCAAAAGATTACACAATGAAATGAAATTCTAACGAAACACAGTCACACACTCTTCTCATAAGGAAAAATAAACAATACTTCGACATACTCTTAAGCATTCCGTAGGCATCATAATTATTAAACATTTTATTAATAAAATTAAATATTTAACGTTTCTCTAATCAAACTTCTTACTCTTTCTTGATATTTCTTACCATTTTGTTTCTTAATTAGTAATTATATACTTATTCTTATCATTTAGTATCATTAATGAGCCTTAATTAGGACTGCTTTCAGTCAGCTGGTAACCAAAAATTTGATCAATGTTATTCTCTAAGATGCACCGTCCTTTACCTCACGTATAGCATTTTCTAATTCTGTAAATATATATATTTTTCTTTTCGGTATTTTTTCGGATGGTTTGTATTGAAATGATATATTTCATTCAATTAGTATGCAATAAAATATAAAATTACACATAAAAACAAACAAAATACAATAAGACTTGTTGTATTAAGGTTCCCGAATTGTTTTTAAATTTCGTCAAAAAGTTTAAAATTTCTATATCTGTAAAGTAAAACTCCAAATATCTTCATACAAATACTATACATGGGAGACATGAACCACTGAGCATACTCCCGCACCCGTCATGGTGCAACTCTCCCGCATATACTACTTTGACATTAAATTCTACCCACAGAAAAAACAATCAACGTAATCGATACAACACTTAGCACACGTCAAACTATAATAATCAGGCAATAAAATAGTAATATCACACAATACTTACCTCTATAAACACGGCCGCAATATCAAAACTACAAAAAAAATTAAAATTCACTCCGCCATAACAAAAACACCTTTTCGAATCTGACAGCCAAACAAACCGGCCATTGTTAAAAATGACGCCGTGCTTGTCATTGGCCTCCCGCGCCCTATCAATGACCGTCTTGACGTTTCGTTAGCGCAAAATTTAAGTCGAGTTTTAAAAGGTGGTTCAACTCTCCCATCTGGGCAAGTCTCCCGGATTCCCCTACTGGTGTTGTGTTGAAGGAATAAAAAACGGTGTTAAAAATTAGCGCTCTGCGCCTCTCTATGCATATACTACGAATGTAAGTAATCCTTATTGTACGTGTAAGATATATGAGAAAAAGAAACTGAACAACTTACAGTCAAACAATGCAACACTCTACGACGCATCTAACATAAAACACGATACACCTGTCATACCTGACCTCACTGCTGCGTAGCCCTACATAAATAATTGATTAACCAATAAGCGTGTACCTATGATCGAGTACAGCCAATGGTGTGCGATGTATTTTTGGAAAAATCTTACACGTTTTATGTCCTAGCGTTCTTCCATACCCGTGCATTAAGAAACCTCATTTGTCTTTTTGTTTGCATTTTGTACCTACGCCTAATCTTAAAAATGTATAAGATTTTAAACATTTATCATCGTGGACACTAAACATTTTAACTGTAACGGGTACTCACGATATTTATTATTTATACCGATATTTCGACCCAATTGCATGGATCATGGTCACGGGCTCACGGCGAGACTGCGGTGGCGGGGGGAAAATGTATTTAAAGATTTGGATGTGGTTTTCAAAAATGATTTGAATGAATTTCATTTCAAATTAATGTTTTACTTTATTCAATTATCAAATAGAAAAGTTATTCTAATGCATGGGCATTTACGTACAGGTTGCTTCAAGCAAAGTTAGCACCGACTTAGAGAGGAGAGATTATGTAGTCGAGAGGAGATTCTCTAGTCCTAAATAGACGCGTTTATAGCACTTACTCTACAGCTGCACAAAGGAATAAACATACATTGACTGCTAAACGCATTACTCCTTTGCGTGCCGCATTTGCATAATAAACGTCTGAAAGCAGACAAAATTCAGACTAAAACAGCAAAGTGAAAGCAAACGTAATTAATTACATTCAAGTATATTTTAAATAAAATAATAAATTATTCAGTTTGCGTCTGTTTCGAGATTGAGGGAATCTTTGTTGGTACTCAGTCGCATCTAACGCCCCCACTTACTCAATTGCTCGTCCTAATATATTATTCACCTTCCAATGTATGGGAAATCGTTACAACGGAGTTCTCTATTGGTTTTTCCTGCTTTGTTACTTTTAGAGGGATTTATTTATAAGACGTTAGTAATCCATTTGAATCTTGGTATAAGAGTCGTTTTATTTCATTGTATACATATTTCCAAATCGATTATACTCAATGTATAGTTCAACAACGACCTCGATGTAAGAAAACTAAATTCAAATCAATTGAAAGTTGAAACGTTTTCTAGGTAGTGGTAAACAACCTCAAAAACTAAGACGTCTAATAATAATAGATAAATGTTTTATATTTAGACTAACAAATCGCTTTTTCGAACTACCGATTTGTTTTAAGCGCCGTTGTATGTTAGTCAGTCACTGAACATTTTTTAAGGTTCCGTACGGCCACACGATGACAAATGGAACCTATAAAAAATATAAAAATGGCTCTGCTATCTCTATGCCTGTCTATCTGCTTTTCGGTCAGAACACTTTCAATTACTTTGTTAACACGTTCGCTGCGTCTTCATTTTCAAAGAACTTTCCGCTAGTAGCTTTGGAGACCTAAAAGATCTCCTAACTAACCTGGCCTGTGGTGCGTTAGAGACCTAATCAGTCTCCTAAAAATACAGTTTTGAAAATAATTTATATCTTCCAAAAAACCAATGATATATTTTTGAAATTTTTATGGGTCAAAAATAACCTATTGCTGTATATTTTGCTAGCTGCGGACGCAGTTATGACATACGAATAAACTACAAATAATAAAATAAAATTAGGTATCGATTGTATCTCGTACCGCAACCGAAGATAGTTCAATATGTGTAGTAAATAGTGATGGGAATAAAATAATATCTCAGTTGTCGATTGAAAAAGTTTTATTAAAGTTTATTTATAAACTGTGGTCGCAAACAAAAAGCATTTAATTAAATGTAGGCCTATAACAAAACATAAATTGTCAATTTTTAAAGATAACATTTACTCTAAAATGACTAAACCGGCTACTATTGAACATAATGATCCTATTAATCTTTATAATAAATTACATAAAAATATCAACGACGAATTTAATCGAATATTTAAGTGTAGGTACATAAATAAAAACAAGAATTGTAAATTCAGTGATTGGGCTACTGTAGGTATTTTCTATGGCGAAAGACAATATAATTTTTCTCCAAGCTTCCAAAACCACGTAAAAAAATATGCCAACATTTTTAAACTCGTTTGTATTTAGGCGAAGTCAATGTACATAAAGGATAAAATTGTTAATTCAGAAAATAAAATACAAGCTACTTGGAGGATTATCAGCAGTGAGACAAGTAACGCCGAGTCTCGCGATTTCAGCTATGAAATATTAGATAATGAAAATAAAATCACTTCCGACACAGAAGTAGCAAGCGTTTTTGAAAATCATTTTCGTAATATACCAATAAAATCAACCAATTCATTAGCTTCTTCGCCGGTGAAAGCACTTTCTATTTTAAAAAGTAATGTCAGTGAATGTAATGTTGTTTTTGAATTTAAGTATACTACCGCAAGAGAAATAATTAAGACCTTTCAGTCGCTTAAAATAAAAAATACAGGTGATTTGTGGGGCATTTCAACAAAAATAATACAATCGATACTAGGACAACACTAAATCGAGTCACGCAGCGCCCGCGCCGCCCACCTTCCCTCTCTTGCGTCTACGAGGCTTACGATTTTACGAGTATCAACATGCCTCGTAACGCAAGGAATTAAAATAATTATAATACTGTGCGTTAGGGACCTAAACCATCTCTTATTCTTTTTTTTATGTCCTGGAATTCACCATTAAGTAGGAAGCAAATATGTATATTTGTCTTTCTCATACTTAAAGAACTTTACAAGTTAGAGCCACCCGCACGGAGTGAAAGAACACGATTTTAGTCGACGCACAGTTCCGAAAACCTGTAAGAGATCTGATAGATCTCGTAACGCAGCGAACGTGTTAATAAGTAGGTATGAGGACTGAGGCAAGGGATTTTAGTGATAGTTTATCCTGTGAGTTGTGAGCAGTAATAGTAAATGTTAGTTAGATTCTGTTCGGTAACAAATTTGTTACTATTCTTAAGAACTACGATGGTCGCCTCTTAAAAGTGTAAGAAGAAAACTCGGGAAGTTTGTTGCCGCTTCATCTTCGGGCACCACTCAAAGCAGATTTGTTCAAGCGATGCTAATTGGGATTTCAAATCGTGTTTCCAAAACGAACTTAGGAAAAATAAAAAGGCGCTAAAGAAATTGAACGATAGGCTAAGGTGCTTAACTCGGTCGATTTCTTACGATTCACACAAGCCATTAGACTGTAAGCGTTTTCGGTTTTTTATTTAAATAGCCGACAATTGAGTTGATGGCTGTAATTTGGGTACATATCTGGTGTGATAATTGTATTAAACCAACTCATATCATTTGCACGTGTTAACGGATTTCTTTCTTTTTTCTGCGATCCCCCACTGCGGTCTCCCACAGATTCGTAAAAACATTCGTATAATGTACAAAAATTAGCGTACATGTGAGTGACCGCGATAACATAATACTTACTTGAGCCGACGAGTATGGAATTGCCATTCCCTGCTCAAACCAAACTTATTACCTTTGATCATAGTTTGATTAAGCTTGTAAGAAGAAAATCCTAAGGATTTTTTTTATTTCTCGCCGTCAATATGAAATGTACCTACCTTAATTGCATAGACGGAATGCTGACATTTGTTTGTGCCAATTATAACGAATTCTAGTTCGACGGTGAACGGAGTATAGGTACCCTTTATCACGTAAAAGTAACAAATCAAAAACAAATATACACGGAGACACGAGGAAGAAAGTCGTAAAAAGCAAAAGATTCATACACGGCATGTAAAATGTGGAGGATAATGAAATAATAAAAATACGCCATTTTTCATCGTGCACGCCCCCGCTCCTTGGTAATTTACTTTTGTTTCAATTGTTACGAGTTTAAGAAAGAAAGATTTATTCTTTAGTAGCGTGGACCTATTGTCGGTATAATGGTGGCCACGGTTTGACGAGAATTTTAACTTCCGTACAATTAATTCCTGGATTTCATTTTGGGATCGTAAGCATTAATGTGTAATTTCATTGTGATTTACGAAAGCATAAAAATAAATACCATGCAAATACCTAAGTTTAAAAACCTTAGGCAGAGGCCGCACTACGGCTAAACCGTCGCGGTTTTTAACCGCGTTATTTTGTAACTCAAGGAAAGCAATACAAGCGGCCGCAATTGCGGTTTCTGATAGTGTATGCGTTTCGCGGGGTTACGCGGTTACCGCTGTGGAAAAAACCGTGGTGCGGCCTCGGGCTTAAACTGAAGAATCCATCATAATGTGCTCAAATTTCTGTGAAGTCCGCCATATGTAGTTGGCCAGCTTGGTCGACTAGAACGTAGATTTTGTGTTTTTCTTTCTTTATAACCGACTTGAAAAAGGAGGAGTTCTCAATTCGACTGTTTCTTTGTGAATTTGCTCCCTCATAATTTTTGTCTAGATGTTCCGATTTTTTATAATCATTTTTTCTTCTAAGCTTGCTTGTCGTCGAATCCATACTAATATTATAAATGTGAAAGTGTGTTTGTTTGTTTGTTACTCTTTCACGTCGCAATATATGTAGCTATTATATGGTATGGTTTATATGTGTGGAGGTACCTAGTTAGAAGGGTGGAGAGTGACGGAGTGTACTTTCTCCCGCCTTAAAACATCTTATACCCAAGGGAAGATCGATGTTTGGTTAGTTGATAGATATTTAGTTCCGGATGTTGTTAAGAGATGGCGTTTATAAAATTCATTTGCAAGAAATGTGTCATTTATGATTAAGAACTCATTGTTACTTCCCTTTGTAAGAGCTAGTTCAATATTAAATTTAATCGACATCTGATGGATGGATTTTGAGTTACCTCTACTTATAGATTTAGAGGGTGGTTATTTTTTTTGTAAAGAATGAGTAATATCTTTTTTCTATCATGGGAAGTAACGGATAGGTTATGCCTTTGATGTTTATGACGTTGATGACAACTGTATGATGATGTAAACCCAACTTAAGATTGAAATAAACCAATCGTTGCAAACTAGTAACTGACACATGAATGACCACAACGTACTTATGAATAACTGTTTTAACATGGCGGCGTTCGTTCCAATTTTTTCCATTTCAGAGATAAGTTGGGCGCACTGTACCACCAGAAGACTTGTCAGTAATTTATTTGTTGGCTATGTAAGTATATAAACAACCAAATGTCATAAACAACCAAGATTAAATGGTAAAAAAATATATATACTTTTCCATAATTTAAAACGTACAGCCCAAACATTAATTCGCATTTAGCGCCAAAAAGGCGAACCTTTCCAATTTTATGCTGCTATTATCTAAAAATTAAATCGCACTCCTAAAATCTAATGAAATATTACGCAAGGTAACACCTAAATTTTGTAATATTACTTTAATGAGCTTTGGCCCTTTACCTTCCATTCTCAAAGGATAGGATTATGAATTAAGCTACACATTAATGTTTATACCTTATACGTGCTTACTGTTGGTAGGGAAATATTGAAGGGTTTTATAATGTCGCTCTAGGAGACAATTGAGCAGACGCGAAAAATCAATGGCTCACTATTACAAGGTTCTATGTTAAAAATTGTATCACTTCTTTAGTTATAAATACATATTTATAGGTGTTATTAGTTAACTATTTTGCAAAAATAAACTGCAAAATATGTACCCCATAATATCATAGGTATATTATGGGGTCCTATGATGTTTTTATCAATTGAAAGGAATAACGAAGTTCGATTATGGCTTATTACAAAACATCATCAAAATTAACATAGAACCTAGTAATAGTGAGCCAGTGAAATGGAGGTAAGTGGTTACTGTATGGATTTACTACATCATTCAAAATCCACCCAAGCCACCCAAGACAACTACAACCGACACATATCAAGACTTGAAAGAAACCTATATTTGTAACACCTTTCTCTTATGCGTTACTGTTTAAAAAAGAACAGAGAAAGAAGAAAGTAAAGAGTGGGTTAAAAGTCTCCAAATGGAAGACCAAGGTGAATAAAGTGAGCCAGAGGATGTAAAACCTTGCCAGATTTTGCAAATGTCAATAGTGTCAAATGACCATTTAATTTTGACTGAGCAGTCCTATTGTGGTACAAGGATCTTTTGGCGCGTGGGTAACAGAGACAGGGTCTTACAGTTTGCCTTACCTGTAAGGCGCTGTCTGTATCACCCACGCGCCAAAAGATTCTTGTAGGACTGTACATAACAAGTTATAACAAAAAGAACTGACTCCGAAATTCACAAATAGAGATATTGTGGACTGAGATCGCCTTTAAGAAAGTGTAACCGGATCCACACTTTTCTTTCCGGAACACTATAGGTGTTAAAACAATAATTATAGCGGTAGAAATGCTACTAAGTCCTACTGTTGCGGGCGGTGATAATTCGTCGATTAAACTCTAGGCTTTCTACCTATTATTTTCATTTGTGTATGCCTTCCTATCTTCCAGTATTGTCTTGAATCACCCTAAAACCACTTAAATGTTTTCACGCCTTGATTAATAGTAGTATTCTAGAAAGAATATTTTGTATCGCAGAAAATAATATTTCTGTTTACCGAGGGACAAGAAAAAGTAATTATGAAAGTTCTGTGTAGAAGTTTAGAGATTTGTGAATATTATGAAAAATGTTTTTGTAGCTAATTCGATAAGAAGCTTAATATTACTTACATTAATAAAAACATTTCTTTCACCAAAAACTTACAACAATAAAAATATATTCTTGGATATTTATATTTTGGAAAACGTCACCGTCTTTATCCTTTTGAAATAACACACTGTGATGCAGATATTATCTCTACTACGTATTAAAATGGAATAATTTATAAACAGTAAAATTTTTTGAAGAATTGAAACTGCGAAAAGATTTTGTTGTGTATTCTGATAGACTTGCGTTCTATAGAGATTTTCGTGGCAATGATACTCAACAATATTTCTTTATACTCAATGATCGTATAAATAAATCCTTTCGGACCACTGCTACCCAAATAACATTAAATCATTCCAAATTACACCAAAATAGCACTCACCCGTTCCCATTATCACCTCAAAGATGTGGAATTCTACTTCAAAAGGGTTTATAAATAGAAGGTCCTTTTTAAATTACCCGAGACCTCTTCAAGAGCCTTCTATACAGAAGGTGTGTGTAGTCCCTTTTGGGAAGTTTCCTCTATTTACCTATAGATAGTGGAGATAATATAAAGCTTTCAGGATTTTGAAGATAAGTTTAGGTCTAAATTTATTTAAGGAACATCTTATTTTCTTCTTTTATTCTTACATAAAGCATGATACAAATGAATATAGCATTAATTACTTTTTATAGTTAAATTGATTTGAAATTGATTTTTTGAAGCTAAGCGTTTTAAAGCATTGAAAAGAAAAATACTCATTTATTCATGTTACGTCAAAATTTAATTGTTTAAAATCGTAATTCAAGCTTTTATTTCATACGATCCAGAGTTATTATAATTACGATATTGGTGTAACTTCATCCAATTTCGTGCAATTTTTCCCAAAGGGTAAAAATACGTCACTACATTAAAATACTTCCAATTTATGTCGGCCATTATCGCTCTATCGCTAGAATGGAAATAGGTAAACACCAGATTTCAGAGAATGCTTGTTACTATGGCGGTTATGACAAAAACGTTACGTTCAAAAAACAGTTATTTTATCTCACATTTAAAAAATTTACGAAGTAAGTATAATGTTACATTATAATCCAGAGACATTTTATACTAGGTATTTATCAGTATAAATACCTACATACCGTCTAATTTTTCTTCAACAACAGTTAGAGAGCGACATTTGGTATTAAGTTTTTACTTTTGTACCTCAGTTGAAGATGTTACAAAATAAATAATACAAATTAGCTTATGTAGTATTTGTAACTGCAGGAAATATTAAAAAAAAAAAACTAATAAGTGACGTGAGTGAGGAACGCAAAAAACGTATAACACATTAAGTAGTTACCATTCTGGATTGCTGTTCAAAAGGTGTAGGGTTCGTTTCCGGATAGGGCCGAAATAACGAGGATTTTGTCCTTAGACTGAGTGAGTTCTTCTATTTGTATGTTTTTAACCGACTTCAAAAAAGAAGGAGGTTCTCAATTCGACCGTATATATGCTTTTTTTTATGTACGTTCAGCGATTATTCCGTCGTTTATGGGCCGATTTTGATAATTCTTTTTTTGTTGTAAAGTAGATATGCGCAGTGGGGTCCCCTGATAAGAACACCAGGATCTGATGATGGCATCTCGGAGAAATCGAGGGGAACTTTCGAAAATTGTATGGACAACTAGTGTGTTTGTTCATGTTATCATAAGTACATTAAAGCGCTACCATTTCATGAAGATCTGGAGTCGATCTGATGAAGCCGAAAGACAGTCGAGGGAACTCCTCAACGATTTACTGCAGTTATCTAGTGTTTGGGCTTGATTAATTTGTAGTGACGAGAACTTTACACTTATATGTTGAATTGAGCGCCATCTGGTGAGTAGTTTTTGAGTTATCTCTACTTATCAAGATTGAAGTCGGTTTTTTTTTTTTTTGTAAAAAGCAATTATCGAAGGCACGGGTCAGACATGAAATCGTTATGTGTGGTCACAAGTGAATAACCGTTAACTTAAATATAACCTCATTAAAACTTTTATGAATCGTTACACACAAATACATTATTAACACAAAACTCGTTTTTAGAATATAAAGAAAACGATTTGCTATTTGCTGAGCCCTCTGAGAAATTCGTTATGATTTAGAAAATCCTGTAATTTATGTCGCACCATTCAAAGTATGTACACAATTTGAATTTGGTACTGGAATATTTGATTTGAATTCAGAATTTTACTCAAAGGTGTTGTATTTTGTTTCATACAAAGTGAAATGAAGTAATTTTCGAGAAAAGTGAAATGAAGTTATTTGCGAAAAGCATTTAAGGTGGTTGAATTTTAATGAGTTAAATATACATTTGTTACAATATAATTATAGAGTTGAATACAGTTCTGGGCCTATTTGATAAGTTTTTAATGTCATGAAAGTTTTGAATTTAATCATTCTTCATTATTTCTATCAGGCATTATGAACATTTTACGTTATTTTTTACTATATTGGATAAGCCTACAATTAATTCTCATCCCTGCTTATTTCACCTTTTATGATATCGACGTCAATACTCTAGGTTCGTTTCTTTGTATGTTAACATTTCTTTTTTTGTTCAATTTTCTGCTAACAAGTAAACATAAACAGTAAGCAAGTACAGAACCAATTAGTTTTTAAAGCAATAGTATTGTATGAAACTAAACATTTTTTTACGTTGTTTGCCACATTAGAAATTATAGATTTCCAGGAAGACATTAATTGAAATAACGTAAATATGTACATAATTATTGTTCCTTTACTTGAAGAATAAATTTACAAACATCGGGAATAATAAAAGTTAAATTGTGATGGGCGACAGTCGTGAGGAAAAAAATTTATAAACGTGTGTGAGACAGGTTAAGCGGCCGTAAGTCTGTCACGCCTTTATTCATTTCGCTTTAAAATTCTGTATTAAAATACTCCTATGAATATAATTATTACTTACTACATCTGTACTAATATACTCCGTATTAAAATACGTATTTATTTCACTTTAAAATTAAGGTTTAAAATAATTCGCTTTATAATTTATATTTTATTGCACCTACTTTTGTATCATAGATAAATATAAGTAACGTTGACTGTTGCGTATTCTGACATTTAACGATAGGTAATGTATTACCTACTTATATAGCCTCCACTCTCCATATTAAAATTAGTACAAAACAAGTTATTACTGATACATAAAACACACAAATACGAGTCGTTTAGTTTCTCTTAAACCATTCAATCTTTACTAAAGCTACATGCTCATCCTCTTAATTATCAAAAGAAAAAACTACTGCACTCACAATGCAATTACAAATCGAACGATTTCAGAGTTCTTTTTCCCTTACCGGTCATTAGTGTTCGCCAGAGACGGTTTGTACCAATTACTTACTATCGTCCAATACACTTCGATCTTGTGGCTGCGCTATTTAATGACAATCTCTTTGGATGTTTTATAATAGAGCCTTTGGATAGCGGTGACGTATTTACACTTCTGTATTATGGGAATGTGCGAATGAACAATGATTTCACCCATTTTACCGAAGCAACGGAAAATACAACTGTTAAGTTTATTTTTTTATAATTTTTAATAGCTTACGTGTCTCTATAGAGACAGAAAAAAAAGACGTGTGGCACTCGGAGACTGGCGCGGTAAAGCTATTGCATATCATTATATATAAATTAACAAAACAAAAAATAATACTGCATTTGTGATAATAATAATAAAATGAATGTGTATAGAGTAATAACTCATTTTCTTTCACAATTTTTTCGTGACTTTCTTCATTAATAAATGCACTTTGTTTATTCATATTTAAAACACTTTGTACACAAATTATACGAGTACAGAATGATATTCACTGTTTTACAGTGGGCCAAGAAAGTGGTGTACCAGTTTTCATTTAGTTGCCTAGTTATCAAAAGTTACATCAAAGTTCATAGGCAATATCACTGAAAGAGACGCATAATAATGACGTAAGCCTAATTGTTAAGAATACGTACATCATAACGACACATTATAGGTGCAAGACATTTTAATCTTTATTAGAAACGGATAATGCATTGTGCAAAGAAGATTTAAATATTCTGAACAAAAGCATAAGAACTATTTCAGTTGAGAAAATAATTATTTTTAAAAAGAAAATTGTCATTTGACATTTAAGTCCTACAACGATCTTTTGGCGCGTGAATGACGTGTGGGTGACAGAGACAGTGCCTTACAGTTTGCCTTGCCTGTATGGCACTGTCTCTATCACCCTCAAGTCATTAATATAGTGTCATTATTTTATGTCATGTTATCATTTTGTATGTTTTAAATCTAAATACGCGATAATTCGACTATTATGAATACATGTTGTCGATTCCAACGCCTTATTTAATCCAGATCTACATGTAATTATTCTTAAAACACCGAACCGACGGGGCGAAAATCAAATGTTTGACAGGTAAGATTTGTATGGGAAATTAAAATTTACATTTTTTAGTATTTTCCTCGCAATTTTTCATATTTTCTCATCGCTGCAACCTTCCCTGAACTTCCACGAATATTTCAAGACTAAAATTAGCCAAATCGGTTTAGCCGTTATAAAGTAAAAGTTAGTTAACTCAGTTAAAAGTTCTGGTATTTATCGATGTGTGGGTGCATAGACATAGTAACTACATATGTCTGTGTGTAGGGTGTAATAAATTTTCGTTACGAAATTTTTGCATTCGGTCCCCGCGCTCAAGGCCCGCGATAAAAGCTATGCAATAGCTTAAAAATTATAATTGCTAAGAACTTTATTACATTTGCTTAGGGCGTTTTTAGTGTCATGCGGATTTGCTCACGCACGCGGGATTGCTCCGCATGCGTAGCACCCGCAAAGAACAATTTCATATATGAATTCACTGTAAAGCGTGAAACGCGCACGCGGGATGCGGGAAGCTGTGCGGGGCGTCATCCCGCAGCGGGGCATCCGCATGCGTGGCCTATCCATACAACTTCAGTACCCATTTTAGAGTCGTGCGGGGCGCACGCACCGTGTTGTACTATCAAAATGAAAATTGACACAGAATGTCAGATGTACTCTTGTCTTCTTGTTTCGTCGTTTGTAAAATATGTAAGCGACACATATTCTTCTGACATTAATCATTTTTTCACACGTCTATACCGTTACGCAACCCGCAGAAGAATGAAACTTATAGTGCGTATGATCCGCAGCGTGAAATTTCACGCATGCGGAGCAATCCCGCGTGCGTGACCAAATCCGCATGACACTAAAAACGCCCTTAATATTACTTGTAAGCAAAATTAAACTATAAGCATTTTAAATTCGCATTGACAATCTGAAATGTGCCTTAAGCGTAGAGGCAGAAAACTGACATTTGTGTGGTATGCAATTATAGTAAACCCAACTTAACCTTAAAATGAAGAGAGGCGCTGTTGGACGCATTGGACCAATCATCGAGAGGTATTCACTGATAAATGAATGACCACAACGTACTTATGAATGACTTTTTAACATGGCGGCATTAGTTCCATTTTTGGCCATTTCAGAGATAAGTTGGGCGCACTATAAAATGAATTCCATATTGAACGTGAATGCAATGTGGACACAATTTAAACCATTTTTTGAGACAATCATCGTTATCATGGGCTGCAGCCGAATAATGGTGCTACATGTTCGTTTGCTAGCTTAAATTTCTCGAAATTTTTCCACAACTGTAAACTTTTGCTCGTTATAACATGAACCATTGCATTTTCCGCACAACAGTTCCACGTATTAAAACATCTATCACATAAATGACCCACATAAATTACGTACCTAATACGTGTGTGTGTTTATAGCCCCACAATAACTTAAGGAAACTCAGCCCCACATGTGACAATAACGTTTTTATGGTTCTCCGTAGTCTCCCAGTTTTATTGATAAACTTTCCCAGGAAATCTGTTTTCCTAATGATGCCTTTATTCCTTTACGACGTTATCGTAAGTACCTTGAACGGGTATCAAAGGTATAGACAGAGAGAGAGATGATTGCGGTAACAAGTCGACAATAAGTCGAATGAATGTAATTATATTATTTCACAATATTTTTTCTCTATCCAACTGTTATCTGTTTTCACTTATAGGCAGCCGTACGGCTCATCGACTCTAGTATTATTTACCTCTTAAAAGCCTTAACACTTTTTATTTTTTAACTTCCATCCGTACTGTGCGATAGAAACCAATTACTAAATAAATTTTAACGTCCATCATTACTTAAGCTTTATATTAAAAAAAAACTTTTATAATATTATAATAGTTGTAATTTTTAATTGCAAGTATATTTTAATACTTTTATTAGTTTTATTCCAAATTTAAATTCAGAATGTTTAAGTTTGCCTTAATTAAAGCTAAACCCGCAACATGTAATAAAAAGTAATTGCGTCATAAAATTAGAAGTCTAGAGAAAATTCATACTTATTTTAAACGCTAAACGCTAAATTATATTCAACGGTATCTGGAATTAAAATGTGTCCAAGGGGAGGTTGGGGACGAAAAGATTAGGTATAGTCGCTAATGACTGTTTTCGACTTCGGATTATTTGAACAGCTGATATGAAAAATGTCAGCCTTAACGAGTCATAATATTTATAATGTAAAACGTCGATGGATTTGGTGATAATAATGTAATCTCTTTTATAAATATAGAAAAAGGAAAAATAGTTCATTTTGCCCCTGTTATCCGTCGAAATCTGTAAACACGAAGAAGAGAGGTTCATTTAAACTGAATTTAAAAAAAGGAGGTTCTCAATAAATTGGATTTTACTTTTTATATTTATGTGGTAACTCATAATTTTTTATTGGATGTACTTTGACGAGATGCTTTTAAGTTATCTATGTTATTTTTTAGTTTTCTTCCTCTGTTATTTGCTACAATGAAAGCAAACATCGTGAGGAAATGTGTACACCTAAGAGCTCTCCGTGACATTTCAAATGTGTGTGAAGTCCGCCAATGTACAATTGGATAGTAAGATGCACTATGGTATACACCCTCACTCTGTGAGTGGAGTGACTCGCGATGTAGTAACGGAATAAAACACATTTAAATTTAGCTGCTAAAGTGAGGACTGCAGATCCAGATAATCTAGGTTGACTTGATTCTTAATCCTAGAGTGGGCGCGCTATGAGCATTTTGCCGCCCGCGCTAAAAAAACGTTCATAATTTTAAAAATAAGAACCCGCTAGTCTTGTGCGTTTTAGTAGCTGCCCCCACTTTTGTTAGCATTGCGTGCTGAAAGTCTGGACGCCATCAGTGCGAGGGTTACTGCTTGAGGAGACAGTTATTACCATCAGGTGTCGTCGGGCGGCAAATTGCTCACCGCGCGCCCACTCACGTAAGTAATATTATGTAATGTATTTTTTGAAAACTTGAAATGTATACTATATTTTATGGTACATTTATAGTTTAAACAAATAAAATCTTCTTTAGACACCTTATATATTTCTTTGAGGAACCAAATCGCTCAATTTGTACCAGCAGTACAAGTACCTTCTTCAAAGAAGGAGGGAAAATGCAGTTTATGTACCTCAAAGAAAAACAGGCGCACCAAAAAAGGTTGTTCCAGATGCCCAAAGTTACTGTGCAACGAACTTTGCACATACCTTTATCAAGGTTATATAGATAAAGCATATCCTGTAGATTTAGAAAGTATATAATTTCGTTTTTTGTTTTCATTTTATAAGGTATAAAAGATTATTAGGTAGGATAAGGAGAAAAAAGTCAATTAAAATATTAGGTTTCCTAAAGTCTCTTGTAAACCAAAGTTTTTAAAATAAAGATTAATAAATATGTTGATTTGTGATTACTGATTAGTGTATTATTTCAGCCCTAAGAAAAACATATGAAAATATTGCTTTATTAATAGTTAAAATGGTCAAAGAAAAGGGGCGGCAAAATTCTCACCACGCGCCCACTGACGTTTCGCAAAATGGCGCGCCCACTCTAGGGTTAAAAGAGTAGGTAATGGAGAAAAAGTTCATAAATGCATTTCTGATAAATCCTGTTTTATTGGGAACAGAATAAACCTTATTCCACAATTTAAGGCAGATCGTAAAAACCGGACTGAACAGAATTCTCAAGAAATTTACTATTTTAGTAAAAATTCTGTCCAGAGTAAGTTTGCTTTGCGCAAGGAGAATTTAACTTCGCCGTTACTATGAATTAGTAATGTGTTAGTAAGTTGGTATTCCTACGGCTGCCAGCTGTGGACAACTTTGTGAGTTTTGACTGTATGGTGTACCGAGTTTGTTCTGGTTTGTTGGAATTCAAGCCAAGGTAAACAGGTATAGGTTTGTATAGTACAAACTTAAACCAAACTAGCTTTCTCTCCACAGCTTCGCCCATGTAGATTTTCTTTCAGCTTATCCCCCTTTTTATTCCTTTAAAGGAGGAGTTCAAATAATCTTCTCTTAGTGCTCCCCGATAGGTAGATACTCTCCAAAGAACATGTATGCCAAGTTTCATTTTCTTGCGTTTCAGCTGTGTGTTGTCTGTCAGTCACCTGTAACTGTGAGAGGAGAAAGAGAAATAAAAGACTCCTTGGGAGTTTCTTGCCGCTTCTTCTTCCAAGATAACTCACCGTAGGGATTTGTTGAAGCGATGGCGTAGTTTGATGTTCGAAAAGAGTTTGTAAAAAACTACTTCGAAGAAATAAATATTTGAATTTGAGTCACTCAGTAACAGAATAGTTTTATTTTATATGGATAGGTGGATCGGATATTTCCGTTTTGGGTTGTGTTAGAGCATGTGTGTTGCCGGTCCTTCGAACTATGTGGCCAGCCAATTGCCACTTTAGCTGACAAATTTTCAAAGCTATGTTGATTACCCGTGTTCGTCTACGGAACTCATAATTTCTGATTCTATCACGTAGATAAATACCGAGCATCCATAACTCTCTGAACGACTTTGAGCTTGTGCATAGGGCCAGTAATGAAGCACCACATGCATAATACACTCGTCTTGGACATATGTGTTAGTAAGTACTAACTGAAGCCTATAATTGTGTCAATACAAAGCGGCTATAAGTGGTTTATAACTACGCGCTTAATTAGAATGGAGTGTCGATATCAGCTGTTACTGTTTTGTGCTTGAAATGACCTAATAAATAAATTAACACATTCCATTACGTTCTCGTATTGCGGATTGGTATAGTTAGCGCCTGGACCAAGTGCGAAATTCTTTGTTTGGAGACTATCAAGATTTAATACCTTTTTGGTACTATTTGATACCTAACTTAAATTATTTAGTACCTCAACGAGCAGTGAAAAAACATGAAAAGAAAGTAGCCAGACATTCTGACGTCAGGTTGTCTGGACTACATTTTTTTTACATGGTTGGAGACGATGTATCTTAATACTTTATTTGTAAATATTTAATATCTTTTTAATACCTTTACATATTTTTTTTCGTCTCAGGAAAAAGTAACGGATGAATGTAATTCTTTAGGAAACAAAACTTATTGTAATTATAATAATTTGCAATATACTTATTATATTATCACTGACACTGAATGCGGGTAGCCCAAGAAAGACCAAAGTGGCGTGCACTTGGAGAGGCCTATGTCCAGTAGTGGACAAGAGCAGGCGGATGATGATGATAATGATAATATGTTATATAAATGCCGCTGAATAGCCTCTCACGTGTACAATCCCTTCTGACGGAAAGGAACGATGTAGTCGTGGGTAGTAAAGCGGACTTACTTAGAAGCCTATTCACTTTTTCTTGAAGACACTTACTTCATTGTAGACGGACAGGAATTCATAATAATATTACCAAGAAGATCGACATATTTAGGTGCTCTCTGGAGCACGAAGGCGCTTAAGACATTTTTTACACCTGCTATTGCTTAACGCAGGCCAGCTACCACGTATGAAATATTATTTCTTTCATATCCATAACAGATACAGTCGCCATTATAATGCAATAATAGATTTAATATTAAAATTACTACCAAATACTTCTCGGTCAAAATATATTATGATCTCGGTTTTCACATAAAAGCGGTTTTCCGTAGAATTCAATTAGTAAGTGTGAATGAATACACATTATATTCACCGACGCCTCTCTACTTAACTTAATTACCTTTTTGTCATAAAGCAGTTTACACACTATACACATTTTTTCTTAAAAGAAAATTAAATATAATTAGTTTATATTATTATGTTATTTAATTATAACTGTAACGTGTTCATTTTGTACCTATAATAAAAAGTCTAACAATGGGAAACACTAGGCCATTTACGAGAGGCGTGCCCAAAATTCATAAACCGGGCCTTGAATAGCTTGAAAGTTTTCTGTGAAATGAGTTTTTAATATTAGTGGTAAATAGGTCAACTTTATTATTCGTTCGTTTAAATAATTGAAATTGTTCTAAATAATTGAAATCATATTTTTATAGATGTTATTCTATCTTTCAATTAATATACAATCAATTATTCATTCAAACAATTGCTTACATTAATATAATTAACTAAACAATCGCCAGTCTTACTCCAACACTACAACCACCTAATTACAACCTTATTTTTGTTCTTACAAACTTCAAAAAGGTCTCAATTTAACTTTTATGTATGTTAGGGCGCATTAAAGTAGAACGCTGGTTAGCGGCGCCGATCTGCCAGCGCTGCCAGCTACTAGTCCGTTGACATAACCTCGGTCGTGTGACAGGTCGGAACTTGTCGGCGCTTATCGGCGCTTATCGGCACAAAGTATAGAGACTACCTGCGCCGACTAACTGCGCGGATAAGCGCCGATAAGCGCTGGCAGATCGGCGCCGGTAACCAGCGTTCTACTTGAATGCGCCCTTATCTTATAATCTTGTATTGGGAGAACCGATTCAAATAATTCTTTTTTTATTCAAATGTTTGTGCTTGCCGTCTGATTTCGTATACGTTTGAGCGACATGTTAAGGTTTTTTCATGGTATTTTATAGCGACAATGAAATAAAAAACCAATTTAATGAGCACATAAATATTTTTTCAATGAATTACATATGGGTGTAAAATTCGAATCCAAAAACCCCTTTGTTAGAGCCAAGCAGTGAAAATAAGTACATAAGTTACTAACTAACAAGGCAAGTAACAACAAACTAATCAAATATTAATATTTCCCCTATAGGTAGGTACTGCACTAAATTTTTTAGGATCATGTACAGACCGGCTTTACAGTTGTCGAAAGAATTACATTTTGTCACGAATCGCATGTTTCTGTCTGTTTACTTGTTTAATGATACGCTAACAGTTGTTCTGGACGTCATCGACGGCTTTCATTAAAGCGTGATAAATATCAAATCAATAACTGTGTGCTAAGTTATTGAGCTGTTAAATTGGGTCTCTTAAGCAGGTGGGCTTCAACATACGAATATATTTTCACGTAATTCTTTTCCCGTGTACATCCTGATCCCGCGGGAATTCTGGGGTAAAAAGTAGCCTACTATATTATGTTGCTCCGTAACACTTAAAATTATATAAATATTATGATGACGATGAACTGAATTGTATCAGGCGTTAGTTTACGGAATTCCATTATTACAGACTAAAGATTAATTTTTTTGCAAAGTAGATTAATCCTTAATTTGTAATAGTATTTAAGGAAATTTTTATATTTGTTATAATATTTTTGTTAATAATATTTAGAAATTCCATAAACGAGGCATAGCTTCCAAGCTAGAAAATGAAAAGTGTAAGATTTTTGCATGTGAGGCTGAGATTGTGTTACAACATAATTATAAAAATCCAGTAATCCGCAAATATTAATTACAAAACCATAAAATAAAAACATCAGCTGTTCTGCCCGTACAACCAGGCATAAGAGGGGTACCCACAAACAGAATATAAGATGAATTATGTTTCTGTGATAATTCCCTACTCCGTCTGTATTCATCTGGCACGACTCCTCGGGGACTGTTGTGCTTGATTCCGAGAACTTGTAGTCTCTGAGGATACCGTTTATACAAACACTTTAATTTGTACATGTTAGTTATTGTTGGTAAAATAGCTAAGTCAAACGTGTTTCATCTAGATGTTTACTATTCATTTATAACCTTATTATTATAATAAAGAAGTAGGTGTATTATGGGTAATACATACAAATAATCAAGCTATTATAGCGAATAATTCAATTTTAGCCGATACTCTTCTAACTACTACACCGCATCGAAATCGGCCATTCTCTTTGAAAGCTACGATGCCACACACACATACACACACACACACATACACAAACACATACACATACACATACACATACACATACACATACACATACACATACACATACACATACACATACACATACACATACACATACACATACACATACACATACACATACACACATTAACGTCAAACTTACAACACCCTTTATGCGTCGGAGGCTAAAATAGTACAAAAGGATCAGAAAAATTATCAGAAACAAAACACTGAAAAGTGCTCTGACCAGCAGTATTTATAAAACCTAATATTGACAGCCGGCATTTGGCACCAGCGGTGCAGACAATCGGCAGTCGCCTTTGGACGGTTTCCAATTTTTCCTAGTCTTTACCCGTTTATCCAGATCCGTAGCATGAAAAGCTGTGTTCACAGCAAAGGGTTTTGTTATCTCGTAAACGGGTAAATTTAAAAATGATAATAAGATAAAAAGAAAGAACAATTTATTAACGATTAAAGATAATTTGAAATGAAAGCAACGATAAAATAAGATAAAAAAGATAAAATAAGAGCCCTACAATTTTATGGCGTTAATGCTGAAAAAATTAAAAAAGATGGAAAATAACTTTCATTCAATTTCTTTAAAATATTTTCTTCATTTTGTTACTATATGTGTATTACGTGCATTATACTAAGTACAACAGACACCGACCTAAAATAAGAATAAAATGGAAACTAGGGTGGTTACTCCAGTAAAAAGCGGGGTTAGAAGAACATTAGTTTGTGAGAACGTTAACTAGGGCAGGGACTGCTAATTATAATTAGTCCAATTATTTGTAGTTAAAAATAATAAGCCAATTAGTAATTATGTAAATATTTTGCACTAACGTAAATATTTTGCCTTTTTGCCAACGCTCAAGGAGGTTATAATTATAATTATAATTATATGGAATTGCGACTCTCCGCCAAAACCAAATTTATTGCCTGTGCTCACAATTCAATTGAACTTGTTAGAAAATTTTACTAATGACATTTTTAGATAACGCCGTCAATCTTAAATGTACCTTAATCGCATTGGCGGAACACTGGCATTTGTGTACCATGCAATTATAACGAATTCCAGATCGAATTCAAACAGAGTTATAGACTTAATTTTCTTATTTTAGACGATTAATATTGATACACAACACAAGTAACTCGTCCCCTCAAATGTTGATACAAGAAATACGTATTCAAATAAACTATTGTTACGTGTCAGGAGTATGGGGTTCGAGAAAATGCCAAAATGTACCACAAAGACTTTATTGTACTCGTAGATACACAATTACACACTGTACACAGTACACACCACAACACTATGCACGTAGGTACTCGTAAACACACTCGTCGAACACTGTATCGCACGTAGAAATCACTTCACTTCTCACTGGTATCGCTCGTAGGTATCGCTGGTATCTTCCTGGTTTCGCTTCCGAAACGAGAATGTCCGCACTTGACCGATCGCCCCCTTTTTATACCACTCACGCACCATTCATGACAATCGAGAACATTCCCGCGAATTCCGCGGACCTGCTCCAAACAAGCTTCGAGAACGTTCCTTGCAACTGACTTTCGCCCGTATGACTATTGCCGTAATGGTCGAAGCGTCGTGCGTATTTGTAAGACGGGCAAGCGCGCTATTGTTCTATTGTTGACTCGACATGTTTATGGCCCCTATTGTTTATTGTTTTCGGCGTAGCGAAGTCGATGCGCCAGGGTTGTCACATTGCCCCCCTCTTAGTCATGCTCGTCCCGAGCATTATTCGATCCATGAAATGGTGCCAATCTGTCCACGTGCACGATCTTCGGCTTTCTTCTGTCCCCCTGTCTGATCCGGTAGGTCACGTCGTTAATCCTCGTGACAACTGTGTAAGGGCCTTCCCATCGTGCTTGTAGCTTCGGAGACTTCCCTTTCTTCCGCAGTGGATTGTGCAATCATACAGAATCTCCCTCCTTGAAACCATGTTTCCGAGCATCGCGATCGTACCGGGTTTTCATCTTTTCGCTGGTCTTCAAACATTGCTCCCTTACAAGATCATGTGTCTCGTCCAATTGTTTCCGTAAGTCCGCGATGTATTCAACGGTTGGTTTCGGGGCATCTGGCGGTGTTCCGGTAAGCAAATCCAATGGCAGACGCATAATTCTCTTCCGAAGTTAACTTTAGCCGGTGTAAATCCCGTAGACTCGTGTATGGCAGAGCGATATGACATCAGGAACAGAGGAATGTACCGATCCCAGTCTCGCTGATGTTCCTCGACGACCTTGGCCAAGTGATTTTCCAACGTTTGGTTGAATCTCTCCACCATGCCGTCAGATTGAGGATGCGCCGGTGTGGTACGTGTCTTATTTATTCCCAAAAGATCACACATCTCCTGGAATAACGTCGACTCGAAGTTCCTGCCTTGGTCGCTGTGTAACTCCAATGGTACACCAAAGCGGCATACTACCTCCTGGACAAGTTTCTTGGCCACGGTCTTCGCCTCTTGGTTCGGAGTTGCAAACGCTTCCGGCCATTTGCTGAAGTAGTCTTGAACCACGATGATGAATCTATTCCCGTCTTCCGTCTGAGGGAATGGCCCAGCAACGTCTATGGCGATTCTTTCCCAAGGGGCTCCGACGTTGTACAGCTGTAGTTTCCCTTTGGATCTAGTGCGGGGCCCTTTCACTGAAGCGCACACTGTACATTTTCTGCACCAATCTTCAACGTCCTCTCGACACCGCACCCAATAAAAGCGTTCTCGTATCTTTACGAGGGTCTTCTTGATGCCGAGGTGCCCACCAGAAGTGCCATCGTGTACGAGCTTCAGCAAATCAGCCACTTTACTTCTAGGGATAACCATTTGCAGGGTTCGTTCCCTTCCGTTGAGTGACTCCCAGATCCGGTAAAGCACGCCATTCTCTAGTGTAAGGCTGTCCCACTGAGCCCAGTATGCCTTAGTCGTCGCGCTTGATGCTGACACATCACTCCACAGGGGCCTCTGTCCTTTGGCTTTCCATTCCATGATCAGGCTGAGGTCTTTGTCTTCCTTCTGAGCTTGGCTTACTTGCTCCGTTCCCCAAGACTCGTCTAGGTCCTGCATCCTTATCACCCTGACCTCTTCTTTGGCCTCATGCTTGATGCAATGTCGACATTCTTCGGAGCATGGGCGTCGTGACAGGGCGTCGGCATTCGAATGAGCTCTTCCGTTGCGATGCTCTATTACGAAGTTGAACTCTTGAAGCTGTTCGATCCACCTCGCGACCTGGCCTTCCGGGTTCTTGAATTGCAGAAGCCACCTCAGAGCAGCGTGGTCCGTCCTTATTGTGAACTCGCGTCCCAACAAATACTTGTTGAAGTGCTGAAGGGTCTTCACCACAGCCAGTAATTCTCGCCGAGTCACACAATAATTTCTTTCCGGTTTCGAAAGGGTCTTGCTAAAGTACGCAATGACCACCTGCTGGCCGTCCTGGTCTTGGGATAGTACTCCTCCGATGCCAGTATTGCTAGCGTCCGTGTCCACTATGAATCTCCCTTCTCTTCTGGGATAGCCAAGAATCGGAGCCGAGCACAGACGTTCCTTTAAGCGAACAAACGCATTTTCGCAATCGGAATCCCAACTGAAGATTCTCTTGTCCTCTGTGAGACGGTGTAATGGCTTGGCTATCTCTGAGAAGTTCTTCACAAACCGACGGTAATAGGCACATAGCCCCAAGAAGGCTCTCACATCGGTCTTGTTCTTTGGTGTCGGCCATTCTTGAACAGCTCTTATCTTGTCTGGATCAGTTCGAACACCTTCGTCCGATATGATGTGTCCCAAAAATGATACTTCCTTCTTGAAGAAGTCACATTTCTTCGGATTGAGCTTTAGGTTGGACTCACGGAATCGTCTGAATACCTTCTCCAGATTTCGCTTGTGTTCCACGAAGTTTCGTCCCATGACTATGACGTCATCGAGGTATACCAGACAAGCGTCCCCCAAAAGTCCCACCAACACTCGCTCCATGAGACGCTCAAAAGTGGCAGGAGCGTTACATAATCCAAAAGGCATTACGCGAAACTGCCACAAGCCATTTCCGGTTCCGGTGGTAAAGGCGGTCTTCTCTTTGTCTTCTGGCCGGACTTCTACTTGCCAGTAACCACTCTTCAGGTCGACCGTCGAAAACCACTTCATGCCACCAAGCATATCCAATGTGTCGTCAATCCGAGGCAGAGGGTAGCTGTCCTTCTTGGTAACGTTGTTAAGCATCCTGTAGTCAACACAGAATCTAGTACTGCCATCCTTCTTTTTCACGAGCACCACAGGTGAACACCAAGGGCTAGTTGACGGTTCGATGACCTTGCTGCGCACCATGTCCTGAATCATTTCAGCAACTTCGTGTTCCTTTGCCAATGGTACTCGTCTTGGTCTTTGCTTGATTGGTAAGGTTGTACCAGTATCTATTGGGTGAGTGACAAGATTTGTTCTTCCCAGGTCGCTATCTCCTCTGGTAAAGATGTCCTTGTAGTCCATTAACAACTTTGCTGCCTGAGTATATTCTTCGGAGCTCAAATTCCTCCTTGTCGCCTCCAGCAAAGATGTCATGTGATCCGTTGATCCAGGTTTGTCTGAGTTTTCTTGGACCTTCCTCAAGCTGTCCACGGTTTCACATCGGCCGATAACCGTATTCTTTGCGAGGTATATCGGCGTGCTGCTAAGATTGATGACCTTTAATTTGGCGTCACGTTTGGTCATGAGCAGTGTCCTTGCCGTGATCCAACTAGGATGATCTCCACAATCTTCTATTACGACACATCGATCCAGCTGTATCTTTTCGGGAAACCTAATCTGGACCAAGGTTTCCGATCTGGGTGCCAGCTTCACAGTCCTCAAACAGTACACTGCTCCTGAACATGAACCGTCCAAGAAGACTTCTTGATCCTTGAAGCTTAACACTCCTCTGGCTATATCAACTATACAGTGATGTGTCCGTAGAAAGTCCAGTCCGATAATGCAGTCGTCAGTTATATTCGCCACTAAAACAGACTGCGTGTAAATGTCACTTCCGAGTTTCAGTCTTGCTTCCGTAACTCCTAGGACGGTCACTGGCTGGCCTGTCGCTGTCTGCAGATTGAATGATGGTCGTCCATTTTCCCACATGATAGTCCGCTTCAGTAGTTCCGGTCGAACGATGGATTTCGATGCTCCCGTGTCAATAGTAAAGCGACAGGGTATGCCATTTATTTCTCCAGTAGTTACGAGGCTGTTCCCGTCACAAGCTTGTGATACCAATACAGTAGGGGCTCGACGAAGTCCAGCCAGTGCCCGCCCCGCGGCGCTGGCGCCTCTTAGTTTAACGGCTCCTGGGTGTCGACTTGGGTAGCGGTCGACACCGCTTTCGGTTGCTTCCGAGTCCGGCAGTTAATCCTTATATGGCCTCGTTCGCCGCATCCGTAGCAGATAGGCCCAGTACGAGGTTGAATCGCTGCTACGACTTCACGCACCTTACAACCTTTATAGTCGCTTCGTACCGCTTCCACTTCAAGGGCATGCGCCAAAGCTGCTTCCAATGTTGTGTGATGCCCCAAGCGCACCGTTGCTCTCACCTCGGGATCCCGTATTCCGCTGACGAACGCCTCTAAAACTTTGTCTTCGACCGGTGTGGAACTCGACGCATAGGCTCGGCGTACGAGGCGCTCGATCTCCGTAGCCCATTGCTGCAGTCCTTCGCTCGACTTCTGTACTCGGTCTTTAAGTTGCGCGCGGTACACGTGCTCGAGATGCTTTTCCCCGTATCGAGCTTCCAGGGCCTTAAATAGCGACTCCAAGGTGCGTCGCTCGGCGGGCAGGTTCTCAAGCACAAGCAGTGCCTCTCCTCGTAGCGCTAGGGTGAGTGCCGCCAACGAGTGCTCGTCCTCCCAGCCATTCCCATTTGCAACTACCTCGAACTGATGCCTGAACGCCGTCCACGAGGTCGTGCCGTCGAAACTTGGGACCTTAAATTTCGGGGCCCCAGGACATGGGCTGGTTGCTGCCGTGCCCAAAACCTTCATTTTTTGCAGCTTCTTGTCCAAATCCACGAGCCTAGTTTCGTGGGAGTTGAGTAATGCGTCATGGGTCTTGAGAGCTTGGTCGTGCTCGGATGTTCGCACCTTGACCAATTCTAGATCCTCCTTCACGACGTTCAAATCCCCCTGGAAACCGTCCAGCTTTGCATCGATTGTCCCTAGGCCCGCCTCCATGGTTTTGCGCTGGCTCTCCATGGCTTCGCGCTGGCTTTCCAATTTACTTTCCAGGCTCTTCATGGCTTCGCGCTGGCCCTCCATTTTACTTTCCAGGCTCTTCATGGCTTCGCGCTGGCTCCGCTGTATGGCCTCTAATAGAGAGGCCATATCGAATGCACTCGGTGTTGGTACTGATGCAGCTGATGTAGTTGAAGGTCCAGCGGTGGTCTCCGTTTCCATTCGGTCACGCCCCGGCGACTCCATCCGCGCGGCATCCAATGCCGTCTGCCGCCGCGTACGAATCCCTTCTTCACTTTGAGGTACAACAGGCATTCCGCTTCTGTCACCAATTGTTACGTGTCAGGAGTATGGGGTTCGAGAAAATGCCAAAATGTACCACAAAGACTTTATTGTACTCGTAGATACACAATTACACACTGTACACAGTACACACCACAACACTATGCACGTAGGTACTCGTAAACACACTCGTCGAACACTGTATCGCACGTAGAAATCACTTCACTTCTCACTGGTATCGCTCGTAGGTATCGCTGGTATCTTCCTGGTTTCGCTTCCGAAACGAGAATGTCCGCACTTGACCGATCGCCCCCTTTTTATACCACTCACGCACCATTCATGACAATCGAGAACATTCCCGCGAATTCCGCGGACCTGCTCCAAACAAGCTTCGAGAACGTTCCTTGCAACTGACTTTCGCCCGTATGACTATTGCCGTAATGGTCGAAGCGTCGTGCGTATTTGTAAGACGGGCAAGCGCGCTATTGTTCTATTGTTGACTCGACATGTTTATGGCCCCTATTGTTTATTGTTTTCGGCGTAGCGAAGTCGATGCGCCAGGGTTGTCACACTATCAACAGAACAGCGAAAACACTATAAGTAGCAATACAAAAGGAGAAGGAGCGGAAAATTATTCATAAAGGAAAATATTCAGAGAGCAAAATAATGTTTCTTAACTAGGTTTGTAGGATATCAAGCTTTTAACTTTCCTGACTTCCTTTCATGACTGATTCCCGTGAGAAGTTATAATTTATGTATAGTTGGAAAACAAAGGCTGTTACAGCAAAAGATTTATTAAAATATTATAAAAGGGATACTTTTTTAGAACTAACATTTTTTCAATATTCATGACTCATTGGCTTAAAAAGATTTAAACATTCTTGTCTAAGTATATTTTTATATTTCATAATTATTGTAATTCTAAACTGTTTTTCAATACTATTTGTGCGTATAATTAATGCATCTAGAGACTTATTTAACTTCACATATCATTATTGAAAAAAGAAAAACGATGATTTCCAACAAAAGCAAAGTTTGCCCAATATCTTGACATGATTTATATTGTAGAGTAAATAAATATTTCTTAATCCTATACACAAACAATCATTGAGGAAGTGCAACGAAAAGTAAATCTTTGACTTGGGATTTGAGTTATTTCGGACTTTTGAAATATATTTAGACTTTAGATTTAGACTAAATTGGGCCTTCAATGGATGAATAGATGGTTAATATTGATTGTAACCTTTATAGCCACGTCTCAATGACGGTAAAAGCGTGTAAATTCGCCGCTAGAGGCGCTAGTGGAAAGTGAGGTCTGTCTGTCACTTCCCATTTGTCTGAGTGTCACTTGTCACTGTTTATGTATGGGCGGGCTTTGACAACAGGACCTCACTCGCCAGTGGCGCCAACTGGTGAGTACAAAAATGGCCACCCTCATTAAAACCCTCCGATTCCAGGGTTACTCTCTGTTTTCTTTAAAACTAATTAAAATAAACATCTTTCATAATAGGTACCTCACTACAAATCTACCAACGATGGAACAACTGTTGAACATCAGAATTTGTCAACTTTGTATGTTAAAATATATTGTTTATGAACAATAACATATTAAAAAACTGTTTTCGTACTTAATATTCTCCTAAAAAGCTGAACATTAAGATTATAAATTATTGTTTTGGGTGTATGAATGCCCCCATTATGAATACCTATTTTAATACATTCACTCTCTCACTCAAATAGTCTCTTTACTTATTCTATGTAATGTTGTTGAAGTAATAAAATTATGCAATAAAGTTACAAAGTCAACGCAAACAATTGTCTATTATTTTCCGAAACCGATAATAATTATTCTCGAACATTTGAATTCAGAATCAGTTTTACCTTTGCTTTTTTCTGCTTGGATTCAAAAGAATTCACTCTGACCACGCCTTTACCCGTTGGCAGTCTTTAGGTTTTTCTAATTAAGGGGCCTATTAGCGGGTTGGCGTCGACTACAATTTACTGAAACCAAACCGCTAATACGATTAGATTTTTTTTAATGAGTTATTAAGCTTTTGAAGCGTTTTATATTTTTATACTTGTATAAATTATCTCTGTGCAGTTTTTGATATCAAATTATAATTGGCAGTAACTGGATACAGTTACAGGATATTTTTTTATCGGTGACTTGTTCAAAAATATTTAGGTACCCCCATTTCAATATACTATCATCATAATCCTCGCGTAATAAGGAAGTTTTATACACATCCATTTATGTTATGGGTAATTCTACGGTTCATATTGATATACTATTAAGCATGGGTCTCCTGTCAAGGTGTTAAGGCCATAGACCAGTGCTAGTGCTTAATGCGGATTGGTAGACTTCACACCTTTGAGTTTTGCAAACTCTCCGGTATGCAATTTTCCTTAATATGTTTTCCCTATAAAGAGAGTGATATGATGTTAATTAAACGCTTAAAACTGCAAAAAATCAGAAGTGCGTGCCCTGGGATTCAAATCCGGAATTCCCAAGAAGAAGGCCGAATTCTTACCCAAGTCTTTCGCCAAAGGATAAATCGTACCACGTAAACTTCTCTTTACCAAAAGTTTCAAACAGGAAATTCATCTTAATATAGTATGTGTCTTTATTTGTTCTTCGTTTATTTCTTTAATTTGGGTCCATGGAGTGATGGAGAAACTCATTTCGTTCCCCGCAGTAGGTTTAATGGGGCAACAAAGTTAATTTTCTCTCTTTAAGCCCGGCTTCGTGACCTTGTACGTAACAAAACAAATACGTTTAAATTAGTTTGACCTTACAAGCGCTTGTTTAGGGTACGAGGATGAAACGTAAAAACTTTAGACTGCTTTTGAGCGTAACGAATGCATTATATGTATTTTTTAAGGAATTAGGATAGCAAACAAGTTTTATCAAAGTTAGTGCGCTCATCACTATGGCTTCATCTCCACTTACCATCAGGTGGGATCGTTGTCAAGCACTATCTTATAAGAAATAAAAAAAAAACAAGGATGCAACCCTTCCGCTGCCGCCCATGACAAATGTGGCGGACCTAGAACAGGACTTAAATAGGATGGTTAGTCAAGTTTTTATTTGTTAGTTACCTAGTTGGTAAGAAGTGTCGGACTGCTAGTGATAGTTAGTCCTGTTAGTTGTTCTTAGTAATTATTGTTTGTAAGAGACTTGTTTTAATTCGGTCACAGATACGTCGCTATCCTTGAGAAATGATATGGTTGCCCCTAAAAAAATGTAACCCGCAACCAACCTTTCTATCTGGAGCATAGTGTTGTTGTTAAAACATTATTACACGTTAAAAATGGTATAAAGTACGATGGCGGGCGGTGGTCCTTCCCCGAGTGAACTGTAGGCTCTTACCGCCTGACTTATTTTATTTCATATCCCGAAAATCCAGGGACTTTCGTAGTTCGAGGAATAGACTATTTATACAGGAGTATTGGATTATCAGTTATTTGATCAGTAATATATCTTTCTATAATATCACACAACCAGCCTCATAACTACAATCCATTCACGATGTCAAGTGATTGCGAATCAATAGATCTGATATTCGTAAACAATCTTAAATTGGAAGCATATTTTACTATTGATCGTAGTAATTGTATCTACGCAAGGTTTTACAGTCCAGGCGTTTTACACTCTGCTGTCAATCTACAATGTACCCTAATCACAGGGGAGGAAAACTGTACTTTGTGTGAAATGAAATAACTTTTAACAAAATAGAACCGACTTTAACGCCGAAAATTAAAAATTGGTTCAGTTAAACGCGGTTAAAACACCTAAATCCTTCTCCTAAGTCTGATAAACATCATGCTGAAAACTGTATCAAAATCGGTTCAGCCAAATAATATGCCTAAAACCTTCTCCTAAGTCTGTCAAATACTATGCTGAAAACCGCATGAAAATCGGTTCAACCAAACGCGAGACAATCGCGTATTCATACAAACAGGTCAAACTGAGAACCTTCTTTTTTGAATTCGGTTATTATAACGAATTATACGTCGAACGCAAACGCGGTCTGTCTAATTCAATCATATAAATCGTGTTTATATCCTTGAAGACTAAGATTATCGTCTTTAAAACAGTGAAATCGCCAACATTTTTTGAAACCTCATAATATTACACCTATAAACCACCCGCAATTATGCTAGTAAAAAAAATCCAATCTTATTTTCACTGCAGAACACTTGGGTACTTTAAATGAATGGCAGCCAACACAAGCTTGCTAATAGAGCTCCTTAATTAGAAAAACCTAAAAACCCTGCCAAGACCGGGCCTTCATTAAGGGTTTGTTGGGAATTATTGACTGAACAAGGGTATTTGGACCGGCAATACTTTGCAAGGAAGTTCTTTTTTAGTATATAATAACAATATAATATTAGAGCCTGAGAAACATATTTGCCTTGACTATAGACCGGTATAGCACTAGTTGGGATAGAAATTGAAAATCACGACCTATTTATAAAATGTGACGTGTTGAGAAGTTCTTTAGGCATTTCTTTATCTAAAAAGGCGATATATTGAGTAGTTTATAACCAAAGTGCACAGAAGTTCTGAGGTTATGTTCTAAGATGGCAAGAATGTTTAGAAATTATAGTACAACTAGTAAATCCGCCCTCGCTTCGCTTCGGGAAACCAGTCCCTTCAAAAATCTCTATAAATTTTAACAAATTATGTTATTCTGATGTCTAAGGTATATTACTGCAAAGTTTCATGAAAATCCGTTCAGTAGTTTTTGCGTGAAAGAGTAACAAACCCACACACACACTCACATACATCCTTAGAAACTTTCGCATTTATAATATTAGTAGGACAAACAGCAAACGGCTCCGCAATTCAAGGAAACTCATTTACTGTTTTAATACTTCAAAAATGTGCTAAATATCAATTTCTTAACAAGAACTTGACAAATATAACAGATGAGACTTCTAAAGACTTGCTTGTCAAAGTTAAGCTCAAAATAATGTAGGTAATGTGATTATGTTGACAATACTCTTATAAACGTTATTTTATTTTTTTGCTTCTTTTATCGTTTTGCAAAGTCGCTTTATAATTTATAAAACAGTGGGTTAGCTAAAAACTCCCCAACGGCAAACGGCGCAGTGACTACATATTGATTTACATTCATACTTCTGTTAGCTTTGCAGAAGGCCGCTTTAGTTTTTCATATAATACATAATTTATTATAGAAAAGAAGAACCGACTACAGAAATCACATCGTTCAATCATTCACCACCCACGCAAGCTGTTATGAGCATCAAAGCAGTTTAAGTCTTCACTTGCCAACACGCTTCGCCCTATTTTATCTTGGCTATTTAAATAAGCTGCATTTTATGAGAAATGTTAGTGAAATTCCTCACGACTTCACCATGCAGAGTACTTTATTAGACTTCGATACGGCTCAAATACTAAAGCACTAGACTTGTTTGAATTTATAGCATTCCAATCCAAGTATGTTTGGAGTTATAGCCTTCAGAATTCTTTCGTAAACAACAATGTGACGTCGACATTTAATATTGTTACTGAATAACTTCGTATCTGTATCGCTCGCCCGTCATGTATAGCCCCGTCAGTCACGAAACGTATCCTACTAGGAGGAAAATATTGTACAACTTTAACAAATAATTAACTTTTTACAAAAAATAGCCGACTTCAAAGTCAAGATAACTTAAAAACCACTCGTCAGATGTCACTCTTTATAAGAAACCACACGACAAGCACTACCTTTCGAACAAAAAAGGATCATAAAAACCGGAACACCCAGCCAAACCTTACGAGGTAATGAGCATAAATTAAATTCAAATCCTTGAGAACAACTCAAAAACTGACCGTCAGGTTGTCACTCAAGTTCTCGTATGTTCTTATTCACAACCAAACATCTAATGTTTGTACACTATCTGATTCTAATAATGAGTCTAGTTTACCACCCTAGCCCCTATTTGAGCCTTTTCACATATAGGAGTAGCGTTGCATGCTCATTTTGCTACCTTAATTCCATAAAAAATGTTTTTTCTTTTTACTTAAACGAAGCACTTTTAACATGACTATAATAATCCATCCGTCCAAGATGAATTATCTACCATAGCGTTTCCAAATCAAACGCAAAAAAAACATTGGATACATTCGCGTCACGTACACGAATTGCGTGTGTTCGGGGGAAAACTGAGTTCGTTGGACGCTGTCTCTTTGCTTGATTTAAGTGAATCCCTTTGAGTAAAAGGTAATGAATAGCGAATACTGAACGTCAAAGACAGTCACGGACATCAAAGGGTTAACTTGTATGAATCCTACACGCCAATTTGATTTTCGAATGACTTGACACTCTGGTGCCATTAACTCATCTACTAATCCGCACATCCCTTTTTAGTCCTTTTATGGAATTAAGGTAGCAAAGTCAGGCAGTTCAGTTGAAAAATGGTTTTAGATTAGGTGGTAAGTATATGCGAGGACTATTACGCGAGGTATATGCGAGGACAGGTACTATTGGTGATAGGTAGTAAGTCATGTTGTCCTCACACCCCTATTAATTTTCTCTATGTGTTGCATGGATAACACACCCGAGTTTATCTTTATCAGTCTTACATATATGACAACCAGCCGGGAATAGAAGCCGAGGCCCCTCGGCTGCAAAGCCATACATACATGTACATAGATACAAAGAGAAATCGCTCTTAGCCCGGCGGCTTTTGTGCAAAAGACAACGACTGATAAAAGAAACCGTAAAATGGGTTCTTAGTCGACGAGTGAACGAACACCAATAGTTATTGGTGGAAATCAATTACAATTATAATTATTATTACAATTATTATTCATGAGCACTACTTACCGTGCTTCGGAGGGCATTTATAGCAATCTTTGTTAGGATGGCAGTCACTCACATGCGCTCAAACGTTTTTGTAAATTGTACAAGTCATTTCATGAACGTATTGGAGACACGCGAAGGTTAAGCCGCTTAACTGCGCTATTTGCAATCGCCTAGGATGAGGTCCAAATAAAGAGGCGACGCGTCTACGATGCGTGTCCTGCTAGTGAACAGTGTCAGTGTCGGCGAGTTATGGATTACGTAGGAGTCGCGAAGCTAATATATAGCGTAGTGTGAGAAGGGCCTTAGAGGAGCGCGCGCTCTCATGAGCGACCGAAAACCGTCACAGCTTGGACAGCTTGGTATAACCACGAATGTGTCAAAAACTTCGTTTAATGATTTCCGATGGTCGTCCTACGCTTGTGGGTTTTGCGCATTCGCGAGAATGTAAATGACCGACCTTATAGAAAGGTATCAGTCAGTATGTTAGACCTTATAGTTATGTATCAGTCATTTAGCTATGTTGGAGGTCTTCGGGTGGCATAAAATCGGTGGTTGTGGGGTATGCTCAGATATCAATAATGAGAAGGTAGGTCCTTCTTCGTAGCTACTTACTTTAAATCTATCCTAAAAAAATCAGCTCCAGTGGTTTTCTTGTATTTAGAATTTTTATAACTTACGCATACTACCTACTTAATAGAAGGTACGCATACTCGTACTAAATGAAGCGCGTAATTTACGTTGTTAAGATCACTATCTGGATATTTTTGCAAGAATAGTTTAGGAAGACGTTGTTATTTTAAACAATTGAAATACCTACTTTTTGCACATTGAAGAGTTTTTATTCAAAACTTGTAGAAAAGCTATGAGACAGAAACTATTTCTGTATTTTGGATAAAAACGAGAAGAACGCCAGGGATTGTATTAATCTAAATTCTAAAGTAATCCATAGATAATTTATAAAATTTATAAATTCATTATTGTCTTGATGATAACTGTAATTTGATAACACTTAATGACCATGGGCGACGATGACCACTAACTTAATTAAATTCATTTTTAATATTTTCAATTCCCATCATAAACGTGTTTTTTAATTTCTACTATTGCATGACTGACGTTTTGTAAATTGTGGGCTTAAGTGAGTATAATTTTACGCTATAAACTCAGCAGCAGAGTAATTAATCACTTTGACAATGACTTGAAACAGTCGTTTAGTAGCCTAGGTTGTTAGTTTTATAACCAATTTGAAGTTATTTTTCAATTGCAGTATTCCGGTGGATAAAAATACCGACGGTATACGAAATTATTTAATAATAGAGGAGACCGAGGAGGAGTTGAAACAATTTTAACATAATGTTTGATGCACCAAATACCATAGACAGAAATCGTTAGATATTAGTAACAATCGATAGGTCGTACTTTAGGGTGCGGTTGAACTGAGGCGGAGCGGAGCGGAGCTGTGCGCGATTCACCAATCACATGGCTTGAAATCCGCGCGAGGCACAATGAGATGTGGATTTCAAGCCATGTGATTGGTGAATTGCGCACAGCTCCGCCTCAGTGGAACCGCACCCTTATACTTGAAAATTACTATCATAAAGAATTTGTAAGCGACAAATAATGAAAAATGTATTTAACCTCAACAAGTCAACTTGTTTCAACTACCCTCATACCGAGGTGAGATGAAACAGGGGTCGAGGAGAGTTGAAACATTGGCTTTTGAGAAGTATAAAGAGCTGTATTTTTTTATTTTACAGCATTTTATACTGATGGAGGCTAAAACACGAACGATTTTCCGTCACGACGTATGCTATTGCCTGTGCCCAGTCGTAGGTTGAACTTATTGGTCAAATTGCTTATTGGTCAATTGCAGCCAATATGGTCGCGCGACTGCGTACCTGGCAGATCAAGTAAGAAACCTACTTGTAAGTCAAACAATTTAGTCACTTAGTTATTAACATTTTATTTATGGGTAACATGGCCATAACATTGTTATTAAATAACATAACCGTATCCATTACAAGCTTGAAAATTTAACATTCTTTATTGCTACGCAACAGAATATATGATTTTGTCCATGCATGATAAAAAACCCACAAATAAAGCCTGCAATAATATGATTCTGAATATACATATCCTTAGGCTATTGGCTTACTCGTGGGGCGAGTCAACCCCCGAGCTACCCGTAATATGTTTAAATAACATCCCGGGACTAATTTATTGTAGCACTTACTTCTCCGTAATACAAGGCCCGAGGATAATTATATCCTTATTGGTTATTTTATGGAATACTTGTACCTTTCCGCAAATTTGGTAAGATAGGTGTTAATAGTTTAAAGTTTTAATAAGTTCATCACAATCATAATTGTTGTTTCTTTAATTGATTCGATAACTAACTTTTTACAAAAAAATAACTGACTTCAAAATCGATAAATACATAATAAAAATTAAATTTATATGGGACTAGATGTGAAGTGGAGTGAAGTGACCTTTCGAATAAAAACAGAATTATCAAAATTTCTTTACCCAGTGCAAAAGTAACGCACATAAAAAATTGTCGAAATAAGAACCTTCTACTGTTTTTGAATTTAATTAAAATTTAACTTTATAGAACAATTGTTGTGTGCGAACTTTAGGTATTTTATTTGTTTAGTCGGATTCAGTTACAATACAAATGTGGGTTATTGACATCGATGGTTATTGACGAAATAATTAAATTAAATGTCGCTAGTTGGTACGGAATGGTTTAAATTTGGAATCTACCAATGTTTTGCAAAGAAAAGAAAGTCTTTTAATTGAGGTACTTAGTTACTTACATGAAGCAGAAATTTTTAAATATTTTGTACTAACCCGGTGTTCATGTTCATAATAATAAAATCTGAAAGCGTTTGCACACGAAATAGTGCCTAATTAACGCTCTATCACGTTCTTAATCCAATTTCCGAAGTTGCTTACACTCGTTGTTTACATTGTCTACAAAATAAACTCGTAGCGCCATATTTTCTGGGAAAATAGGAGGTGGGGCTATTGAAACTAGAAACCTTGTTTATTTCATAGATTATATTGTTGACATTGCTCATTTAATGAGTCACCAATACAATACCAAATAATATCTACTAGTCACCCGCTACTTAGCCCGCGTTAGTGTTTTTAACTGACTTTGAAACAACCCCTAGTTTACCCCTTTAGGTTTGGAATTGGTACGACAAAATTCGTTCGTAGCCGTGGTTTACTAACAATGAACTACCTTCCTGCCAAATTTCATGTTTATACGTCAAGCGGTTTTCGATAATATCGAAATATATCCCGACGAGTGAGTAACCTACCGCCTTAATATATAAAATAATTTGCAATTCCTTTAATTCTTTACAGCCTACATCTAAGCATGGGTCTCTCTTACGATTGAGGAAGCTTAGATTATATTCTATACTCCACCATGCGGCTCCAATCCTTTTCATAAGCATTGTCTTAAGATATACTCGTATTAATCCGAGGTACACAGTAATAGAACGGGGTATCTCTAGTTCGTGGTATTCAAAACGTGGTATCTATCAAAATTAGTAAAAGATGTTTTGTCATCTAAGATAGGAATCTCGGAAAGTTGTTCATAAAGATTAAATGCCTCGAAGTCTTTAGGAGTCGTTGATAAAGAAGTAAGATAATGTGTTATTATACCAGGTACGAGAGAAATCGATCGATAAAAACGATATTTTGTACCGCTTATAAATTAAAACTAGTTGAAAGCAAGCTTTGCTTACATAAAATTGTTAAAAAAACCGACTGCGACCAATAATCACCAAAAACCTTATAATATTATGATAAATAATTTTTTGGAATGGTATTATTACGATCTTTTACTTGACACCCATATTGCTAAGGTAAGAAACAAACCTATCCCCTCTATTTTTGTATTTGCGGGCGCCATTTTGAAAATTTATACAGCCTATGTTACTGCCATAATCCTGACTTGCCTCCTTCTGACGATGTCGTAGGCTTTAGGCTCTTCTCACACTACGCTATTTATTAGCTACGCGACTACGATGCAATCCACAGTTCGCCGATACTGACACTGATCACTGTTAGGAGTGTCAGCACATGCATCATAGACGCGTCGCGTCGCCTCGTTACCTAGACAACATCCTAGGCGCTTGCAAATAGCGTTATGTGTGAACGCCCTAAATAATATGAAAGAACGTTTACACCGCGCCGAGTCGGACAGAGATCAATGAATAAATGAGTTGAATGTGAGTAGTTCCGGAATTCTGTGTTTCATTTAGTAATTCTAAGCTTAAGAGCTCATGGTGGAGTCTTGTTTATGTGGAAATATTTACTACAAAGATTGGAATCAGATAAAAAAATCAACAAATGACAGCCTTAGCCAGGCAGGGCTAAATAGCCAATTAAATGTATTGACAACATACCCACATAATCAAATTACATTAGAATTTTAATTGAATTTAAAAACGTATCCGAAAGTATTTTAAAATCCATTAACTTTGACTCACCTTCAAATTAAGTACCTTATTCTCAATGGACAAAAAGCTGTGGATTACTGGAGATAAATAAATAGGCATTTTGTGCTTTTACCTTCAATTTTCACAGATATTTTAAACATGTTAGAGCCGGTATAGATCCCTGCAATATGAGTTCAATTCGCTCTTAACCCGATTTTTTTATTTGACTCATCACGGAGCACCCTTAACCTGATTTTTATCTCATTAAAGTTTCATGAAATTATTTTCTCGCGTACGATTCAGGTAACATGATATTTAGCGCACATCGGTTAAGCTTCCTGGTTTCTATAGGTAGTATACAGAAAAAATAATAACAGTGGTAGTCGCCTTTAGTATGCTAACCGATGAAATTATGTTGTGTTAAGAAGAATGTGACAATATTTCGATAAAAAACTATTGTAAGTAATATCGAATTTATTGATGCTAACTAATTTTGAATTGTTTAAAATGTAGTGAATTTCGGAATTTGTATCTATATCTATCTATCGATGTTTGTGCACTGTAATCTCAGAAACGGATGAACGGATTTTTATAGGATATTCAAATATTTGTAATCTATTTATGAGTTGTCACTGAAAGTTTTACAATGTCATTTAATTTTGGAAAAGAGGAATCAGCTGAAGGGAGCAAAAACCCATGAGCAAATTAAAAATGTGTTAAATATTACCTTATTTTAATTACCTTATTGTGTACTGGACGAGGTAAGTAAAAATTTTGTGCACGATATTAAAATTATCCAATAGCGAGGAAAGATGGGCGTTATTAAGTTAGTTGACGTATAATATACCAAATTAATTAGTTCCACTTAATAATTTATGACAGTAACAAATTACCATAACAGTCATAGCTAGGGAAATTAATTAATTGTAATTATTTGTGTCATTAATTGTAATGACTTTTAATTTCAGGTTGTAATTTCTTAATTAGGAGTTTGAAACTTGGTAAAAAGGGGAAGAATCTCCCCTCACTGACCATAATGGTTAGCCTGGTCTACAAATTGGCAGACTTCACACACCTTTGAGAACACTAAGGAGAACTCTCCGGTGTTCAAGTTTCCTTACGATGTCTTTCTTCGCCGAATTAAAGTAAATATTGTCATTAAACTTAGTGCGAGTAGGATTTGAAGCTAGCCCTCCGATGTTAAAGAATCCATCATTGCAACCACTTATCTATAAAAAAGTTCATTATAATAGAGTGGTTAAAATAGAATACATTTAGCATAACATCACACCTCCAAAGACTACTAGAAATGAATTCAAACACTCACGAATCATTCAGTACTAAAACTACTAGAGCACTCAAAACGCAATCACACCAATTCGGGTATACCTTCCTGAATATATTCGAATGAACCTAAATGTACCTAAATATACCTTAACCTACCTAAAAATAGGAAGCCGAAAATAACTAACCTTATTATACCCGAACACACCCGAATCTAACTAAAAATGTCAGTATTCGACCCATTACAGCGCGCGGTTTGTGCTTCGTCATAACAACTTTCCGACCGACTCACATAAGTCATTTATATAAAACAATTTGTCAAACCAACCAGCGCAATAGGATAATGCAATAAACATTTCAAATTCGCCGCACACACGCGAGCACCACCACGAATACGTCAAACTCAATGCAATTTAAATGTCCAGAAGTGTACAAGCAAGAAAAGTTATTATAAAGTGTATTACGGCACGTCATTTGTTTCTTAAAACAGAATTTATATTCAAGGGACGCTTAGCGCTTCGTCAGTCCCAGCCGGTCTGTTTATTTTCTTTTAATGGAACCAGGTAAAAATATTCGTTAATATATTTTAAATTAAATTATGAGATCCCAGTTTTGGCATAATTATAGGAACCAAGTTTTACATTCCTAATATTTATATTATTTAAACATTCCTAAGGGCTTACTTTAAGGTACTCGTAGATGCTTGTTAAATAAATAATAGTAACAAACCACGCATCGGTTCGTAAAACTTACATCATAATAATCAGCAGGCAAAAAAGTCAGGATGGAATCTTTTATATTAACTTGTCTTTTTATTTCTAACGCAATTGACACAAAACTAAATGTTACCGAGACCTTGTTACCATACATCAAAGAAAGGAATGCAAGCCGTTTCTGACATTAACAAGAAGAAACGAATAACTTTTAATAGTAGATTTACAAGGGAGCAAAGTAATATTTTTACGGCGAAGGCGCGATTCTAGAGTAGAATCTTCTGTAGAATCCTGAACTTAGCGAGGGATGCAATGTACGTCGCCCGAGCCAAAAATATACTTGCGCCCGAGTACTCTACTTTTCATCCGCCCTATGAGAAAATAAAAGGCGCCTTAAATTCAAGCGCTTTACATTCACTATCACTTAAAGAACTCATTTTTCAAAAAAATACATTAATTTCTAAAAATCCGAACACTAGAATAGGATTAAATTCAAAAAGTACGCGGAAAAGATAATTTCGTCGCACTTAATTCAAAAAGTGATTTAAATAAAGAGGGTGAAAAACTCATTACTGCCCGCTAAAAGTTTCTTATAGAAAACATCAACTTTGGGCGCACTTAAAGGCGAACCAAGTCGTCCTTTTCGAATAGGTGGGATGAAAAAGTCATTGTTGTAGGTTGTATTGCGTTTATAAAGATTCCCAAGTGTCGGGAGAGTGTAAATCGCCCTAAGGCCTCCGACCGAGCTTTATGATTAATATCTGTTATGAATACTTCTTAATTTCTTGAGCCTTAATGGGTTCAGATGATGATGACGATGAACAATTCCGGTTACTCCAAGATAACTCAGGGTTGCCTGGAAGAAACCGCTTTAAAGCGATAAGGTTGCCCATTGTTTTCATTCCTTTCTGTGCTTTTATGTGATAAAGTGTGTAAATAAATTAATAAACAATTTCTTCGCGATGTTCATTTTTAATAATGTAGATTCCAAACGACGAATTTTATCCGTCTCTATATAAACATTTCCTACCGTTATTGACTTATTATTGATGCGGTGTACACACCCGCGAGCAACACTCGTAATATGTTTAAATAGCACCTCTGGGAGCAGTTTGTTTGAGTTGTTACTTCATCGTATTACAAGTATTAAACAAGTCGAAATATTACATGATGTCTTTTCTGTTACCCTATTTTATTTTATGTACGCACTTTGCTCGCATGGAAGTAAATTTGACTAACTTTCATACATATTTTTTCCCCCTATTTTACCTAAGTACCTACTAAGGGAAGGAATATATTCATATATTCAATCGATAAATAAAATATTACACACACTAATGTTAGTTACTCTATTCACACGTGTTTACCATACACGACGTACACATTTGACATGTTTGAAATGTGTTCATAAACAAGATAACCATAGTTAACGGTTTACAGAATAAATGGCGGCCGAATTACGACCGCAGAGCTGGCAACTAGTATAAATAAAGATAGCAAACGACCATGCAGCACCAACCCTTCCGCTGGTCCCCAAGACAAATGTGACCGACAAAGAACAGGACCCAGGTGGGGCTGGAACATAATTATGTTCGTGTCATTAGATACATTTTGTGTCATTATACACACATACACTTTACGAGGAGTTCAGTGATATGTAAATTTGAACCAATTTTGATGAAAATTGCGTGCCTATGAGTAGTTCTCTTAATGGTTTAGATTCACAGTGAAATTGTCGTGATTTAATGAGACATATGCAAAACGAATCAACGTGCTGCCACTAAAAAATTAACTTGTTAACTAGTCCTAACGTAACCCATATAAAAGTTTTGTATAAAATATTACGAAACAACGTCTGTTAGGTCACCTAGTTAATTTGACCCTGTCAGAATAGATTCTGTACACTTTTAAAATGTTATCAGTTCATAAAATATGCACTGACGCAGGTCAAAACTAGTAAGCTAAACTATATCTACTTTGTTTTATCCTCATATGTTGATACCTACTTTACGTAATATTATAGCTCTAGTTCCGATAACATTGCATTTTTATGATAAGACTTTATGCGCTTAAAATTGGCTCTTGACGACCGAATTGCTCGATAGTTAATAACACAAACATGAAACTTGATGTACGCATTAAATTATGATAGCTCGTTCTAAGGCCTATCACTTCGTTTATTCCCACATGTCCTGTTCAGTAGTCCTGTTGACAGTACTAGTGGGAAAAAAGTTCACTGTCAAACCCAAGAAGAGCTTCATGGAGAAATATCCACAGCGGTTTTAAGCACAGGCGCAAAACTTTAAAAAGTTTGTTTTAGAATGTCTTAAATGTAATGTTAATGTATATTATTATTATTAGTGTACATATAATATTATTTAATATTAATATAGATTACCCACCTTTCAATCGAAAATTTTGCGCCAGTGCTTCGAAGTTCCCTTGGAAGTACCGGCTTTTAACTATATATAATTAATTATTATATATAGTTAAAAGTAAAATTGATACGTCAGCATTACCTAAAATTATTCTTAACGGTAAGAGCATATGCTACAGTGATACTGTGAAAGATTTAGGTGTAGTTATTGACTCTAATCTTTCTTGGCGTGCTCATGTTAGTGAAATTAGTCGTAAGGTGCATTTCTCTTTTCACACGCTGAGATGCCTTCAAGGACTTTTGCCATTTAAAACTAAAGTCACACTTGCTCAAACACTAATCCAGCCCATCATAGACTATGCTGACGCCTGCTATTTAGATGCTACAGAGGAGCTTCTCAATAAACTTGAGCGCTTGCAAAACTTATGCATTCGCTTTATTTTCAGTTTAAAAAAATTTGACCATGTCTCCCAACTTCGCAAGGATCTCAAGTGGCTCCCGATCCGCCTTCGCAGAAACACTAGGATTCTATGCCTATTATTTAAAATCCTTCACTCTCCTTCTTCCCCATCATACCTGCGTGAAAGATTCTCCTTCGCTCGTCCTTCTTTTGCTCCCTGCCGAACACATCTTAAAACTCTCCTGAAATTTCCTCAACACAAAAGCTGTTTTTTTGGAAATTCTTTTACCGTTCACGCAGTTAGACTGTGGAACTCGCTTCCACCGAACATACGCAACTGTAAAACCCTATTTACATTTAAGAAGAAAGTCCGTAAACATTATTTTTCCTGCAATTAGTTTGTGTTTCTCATTATTTCACTCTCTCATAGATGATACGTAGTTATAAAAGTATGTGTCATATAAATGTATGTATATATATATATATATATATATATATATATATATATATATATATATATATATATATATATATATATATCGTATATTAGTATAGTATATATATATGTATAGTATATATATAGTAGATATATAGTATTATATTGTATAGGAGTTAGAGATATTGTTTGTAATATATTGTAATTAATTGCTTGTATTTTTTTTCTGTTTTATGTGCACGCTATTCTACCTTTCTGTCACCTCTCCAGTCGCAGGTCTGCTGGAAGAAATTTCATTAGAGATAAGCAGTACCTTTGTACATTATATATTTTTATATTGTCCTTTAATTTTTCTGTGTACATAAACAATAAAATAAATAAATAAATATTATTTGTGGAACTTAAAATTGACAGACGTAATAAAAAGGACACTAGGATTCTATGCCTATTATTTAAAATCCTTCACTCTCCTTCTTCCCCATCATACCTGCGTGAAAGATTCTCCTTCGCTCGTCCTTCTTTTGCTCCCTGCCGAACACATCTTAAAACTCTCCTGAAATTTCCTCAACACAAAAGCTGTTTTTTTGGAAATTCTTTTACCGTTCACGCAGTTAGACTGTGGAACTCGCTTCCACCGAACATACGCAACTGTAAAACCCTATTTACATTTAAGAAGAAAGTCCGTAAACATTATTTTTCCTGCAATTAGTTTGTGTTTCTCATTATTTCACTCTCTCATAGATGATACGTAGTTATAAAAGTATGTGTCATATAAATGTATGTATTGTATGTATATATATATATATATATATAGCGTATATTAGTATAGTAGTATAGTATATATATATGTATAGTATATATATAGTAGATATATAGTATTATATTGTATAGGAGTTAGAGATATTGTTTGTAATATATTGTAATTAATTGCTTGTATTTTTTTTTCTGTTTTATGTGCACGCTATTCTACCTTTCTGTCACCTCTCCAGTCGCAGGTCTGCTGGAAGAAATTTCATTAGAGATAAGCAGTACCTTTGTACATTATATATTTTTATATTGTCCTTTATTTTTTCTGTGTACATAAACAATAAAATAAATAAATAAATAAATATTATTTGTGGAACTTAAAATTGACAGACGTAATAAAAAGATTTGTTAACCATAAGATAGTATAAGCAAAGGCTCTATGATTCAAAGGCCCCAAAAAAATTCTTAATAAAGGCGAAGTCATTAGTAATATTATCATACTAATTAGGATTTTCAAATGAATGAATGAAATTAACATTCGAAGTAGGTTTTTTACAAACTTTTCGGAAGTCAAACTACGCCATCGCTTCAACAAATCCCTGCAGTGAGTCGTCTTGGAAGAAGAAGCGGTAAAAATACTCCCAAAGAGCTTCTTTTCCTACCCACAGCTACAGAATGAACTTACTACAACTAAGGACTAAAATATGAAATACTCATATCTAAAATGTTTCATCTTTAAAATATTCATCAAGTTTGTAATAACCTTTCGTCATAATAATGCTTTTGAAATGAGTTTTAAAATTATATTATCCCATTTCTGTCTTTTGTGAAGAAATTCGATTATTATAAATCTACCCATAAACGAGCTACCAGTGTTACCAGTAGTTTTCATTTCTGTTATATAAATTTAATATTGACTATAATAGCTGCAACTCAGGCCTATTACAACAAACCATGGGACATTGTTCTATAAATATAAGGTTTCCTTAATGTTAAAATTGGTGTAACGTATAATTTTCTTTTGTCTACGATGTAAGTAACACCCTGAAAAGTAAATTAAAAAGCACATTTTAATATTTGAGCTTTTGGGAGATGGCTTATTTGAATTCTTACTGAACAAATCAAATTAATAAATTTATTTTTATTAGAACATCTTTATAGTATAGTAACTAATAACTAACAATGGCTAATATTTTTTATTTCTAGAATATTTCCTAATATGTATTACAATTTGATTAAAATAAATAGATGACAGCGTTGCAATATACTATCCACTGCACTAGGTTTCAATTAGACCTGTAAAAACCTTAGCTGTAACTTTAAAAGAGTTCCCCAAATATGGCCTATTAGTGGTTACAATACAATGTTACGAGCTTAGCCTTAAATACCGTTTGGCTCTATTGAGCTTTTACGGCTTTACCCTTGAGGCAAGTTTAAAGTTGGGTGTACGTAGTTATAAGTAAATACAACGTTTGTGGCCCTAAAGTGGCAACACCCCCTTCATTTTTATCTAAAAATATGAAAACAATCCAAAATATGACTATGACATTGACCTTAGTAAATATTAATGTTAAATTACTAATAATTATTATTAGTGAAAGCTGTTTAAAATTGTTAATACTAATAATTTGTTAAAGGTAAGTTTCAATGGAAAAATTTTACACGTAAATAAATCCCAGTGGCTATTTATTACAGACCCTTATAGCACGAATATCCCAAACGTGCTCAATCGTAAATTTCGATTATTTTACTCTATTGGATATCACAAACATAAATATTTATAGTTACGCACTGGCATCCGTAAATATTTAAACGCAAATCCGTTAAGGTGCATCTATTTGTTGATTCGCTAAAACTAAATCTACGACAGTTAAAAATATTTGAATGCCTATTCAACCAATCGCTGCAGAAAAGTAAACACAAGTTACCATTTTTCCACATCAAACGGGCCAATCCAGTAACATCTGAGGGCAGCGATCCGTACCACAGAACATAACGAGTGTTCACAAAAACTCTTTCGTCTTGCACTTTAAAAAAACACACAATTAAAAGCACTATCACCGATTTATTTGAGCCGAAATCGCGAAAAACGGGCAGCGTAGAAGGCGCGCGACGGCGGCTACGATACTACCGCTACGGCGCTACGAAGTCACCCGATCGTACCCGAACCCGCCCGATCTCCGCTCGGGGGAGCTAGGGCGATTCGCTCACTGTTTCATATTTTATATCGGTTGGGACGAAGCGGAATTACGGAGTTTGCTCGGGTAGGTTTTTATAGCGTAACGGAACCGAAGCGGCTGGCGCGCATTCTATTTGGAAGGTATTTTTTCAACTTGTGTGTTCGCCGACGAATTTTTTATTGTTCGCATCACCCCACACTTGTAGGTCGTGTGATTTTAATGGAGAAAAGGCGTGACTCGTTCAAATAAGTAATAATGCGCGGATTCAGTACTTACAACGCCGCGAGTGAATAGCTTTGCTTTGCGTATTGTGTCTCTTCGTGATAGAAGCGTACGTAAAATTTGTTCCTTTTTAAGTAATGAGTTTTACACACAATTTTAGATCAGTATAATAGAACTAGGGTGTCTTATTGTATATAAAAGTATTAAATACTTATACTGTTGTGATTAACATCGACCTAGGTATTAAAATGATTATAAGTTTTAATAAAGAAAATGAGTGTCGAAAGTACTTGTAATTTTTTTGTGCAAATAGCCGACGAATGACCAGACAAGTAAACCACTTGATGGTGAGTGGTTCATCTTCAATGTCTCATGCGTAACAATGTGTAAAGCAACAAAAATAAAGGGAGGTTCTGTCCATTATGTCATAAAGCTGTCCCCTGCCCCTGGTTCACTCTTAAACAATGGAGAAAGGTATCACGCCCTTCCAATTCAAGGCTTTTCGGCTCAGTAACAGTTTAACACTCATGGTTCTCGTCAATGATGTGTTTTCCCCGAATAATTAGCTACCGCATTCTTTTAAAAGTATAGGTACGTGAACATTTATTTTGTGTTTTTGTCGTATTGCCGAAGAGCCAAAGATTTTGCGGTTTCCCCCTAATTTATACAACAACGGCGATTCTTCAGATATGACCACTCACCATAAGTTGGTTTGACCACCCTTAGAATATCTACTTTCCAAAAAAAAAAGAATTACCGAAATCGGCTCATAAACGACGAAAAAATCGCTGGGCACACATAAAAAAGCATAATATATAGATATATCTACCTACGGTCAAAATGAGAACCTCCTTCTTTTTTGAAATCGGATAATAATCGGTACAAACATAAAAATACAGTGGAATTGAGAACGTCCTCTATTTTCGAACTCGGTAAAATCGTTTTAATACACAACAATATGATACTCATAATGATATTCCACAACATACCCAATTTCTTCACGAACATTTACAATGCATAGCTAGTTAGAGTACGACACAATTTGACAGTCGAAATTAGTTGAGAGACGCGCCCCCGAGGAACGTGGAATACTAAGTTTGGTACTAATCACCTACGAAACAGCGCGGCATTCGTTAAAAATGAGTAGGTTTAATCTTTCGTTGTAAAGATATAAATTTTAGGATTAGAGTGGCGGTTTTGATAAGTAAACTTACGCAATAGGTACCTATAACCAAGGTTCGTAGTACCTACAAAAGAAAAGGAAATCATGTCTTTTTTCTTGGAATCAAAATAGCAATCGAGCATGCATCAACAAAATATATAACCGACACAGAATAAGTCTCAAATCGGGACTAGGATAGTCATGGTTAGTCATTGATCAATTTGTGTTAAAACGGTAGCTGGCAAAAAAAACTTAGTCATTTCATTCATTAGCCCTTACATTCAGTAAAATTTATAAATTTATAAACTATAAAATATAATAATGGACGACCTGAATGGCGCAATGGTTAACACGATGGATTGTTGTTCCGAGGGTCCTGGGTTCGATTCCCAGCGAGACGGAAATTTGAATGATGAGTTTAAATTTCCGTTCTCAGTCTGAGTGTGTGTCCTTGTCTTGTGTGTTGTCCATGGCACCCACGACACAGGAAATCCTAGTGTGGGGCTTTAAGTACAATATTAATTGGTGATTGTTGAATTTGTTTCTATTTGCCTTTGTGCGTCTAAGAAATAGGTGCAATTTTTAGTTTTGCACTGTGGTTGTATACTTTAAACATATTTTTTGTCTAATTTCTATCACTAGTTAAGTAGCTATGTCAATGAAAAAAAATCTAATGTAATAATTTCTGAGTGCAGATATTAAGACATAGAGAAAACAAAGAGAAGACAGTTTAAATAGTTAATAATTTATTTACATTATCTTTTCATCATCATTATAATAAATCAGTTCGCTGTAATGTTGATAGGCGTAATAAAACAAACGTTTTAGGCAAACAAAAACTTACTCAAGTTAACAATCTATTATATTACGCCCACCGTTAAAACCCAAACAAGGGTTTTACGCTTATTACATCGAAGACGTGCGTGCTCTTCACGCCACGAAACTTTATTGTTGTATACTGTTTAAAATTATAATTTAAGAATAACACAATTTTAATTAACTGCTGTTCATACGGTGTGCGTCGCAGAGTAATTTAAAAAGAGAGAATACGTTGCAGAGTAAAATTCGAGTTTAATAACGACTGTCAACGATAAAAATAATGACATTAAAAGTCTTACAAGGAACTTTTGGCGCGCCTGTGTCTCTGTCACCCACGCGCCAAAAGATGCTTGTAGGACTATACTTTACTTTTTTATCAGTAGCCAACAAACAAACAGGATCAATCTACTCTCTGCCATCTCTTATACTTTGCCTTCACCCATAATCTGATGATGATATGAAATCAACGGCGCTCTGAGCATCAGCAACGAAAGAAAAAAAACTCGTCCTCTAATTCCTTGCTGGAATAGGACAAGCCATTTGACGGCGTAATCAAGCAAGAGGAAGAAAGCAAGCCAGCGGATTTATAACCTTATCGTCAGCCTAGAATACCCTCATTGGATGATCTAGCGTCTTCTGAATAGAAGGTAAGATGTAACCAGTAAGCAGCATTATTCGAGATAACTCAAAAAGTACGCGTCAGATCTTGCTGAAATTTCGACATCTTATGTTTGAAAATAACAAAACCATTCTTCTTTTTTGAAGCCAATTAATAAGCCGTCGGTCTGCGATCACTTCTTGCGGTACTGAGTGATTGACTGACAGACAACGCATAGTCGAAACTACTGAACGGAAGAAGCTGAAAGGCATGTATGTTCCTTGAGGAGTGTAGGGGAGCACTAAGAGAGGATTTTTGGAAATTCCACCCCGTAGGGGGTGAAATGGGGGGGGGGGGTGAAGTTTAAACGAATTCCACGGGAGCGAAGCCTGCGGGTGGAAACTAGTAAATAATAAAATCATTCATTTTATTTCCATGCCATCTCAAACTAGTTAATAGCTGTTAATGAGACAGGCGCGCTGTTCATACGAGATTTACGTAATGAATATTTTGTTTTACTGAACATTGCCAATTCGTCTTTTACAAAACAATTAGTGTTGGAAATTTCTAAGTTGCCAGACTGAGAGGTATAGATTAAAGACTGGGACATTGGGACTGACGATGGCTTAATGTCCCCTCCGAGGTACAGAAGTAGTTAAGGAATCTTTCCGCTCCACACCTTTCTTTCACCCTACCACACACCTACTGCACCTGATGTTAACTCGGTGTATTTATTCCTTTGGATCAACACAATCTGTCGGGCTTAGATCATAAGAGCTGAGAGGTATGATGATTACTTATTACACAAAACTCGTTAGGAAAGCTATAACAGAAACTTTAAACCTAAGGAATAAGACTTCCTCTCCGTCATCCGTTGATAAATTGCAGTCATTTTTATTTTTACTCCGCTGTTATTAACATTGTCAAAAAACATTTTTCATTCTCGTTAACATAATTGAAGTCACATTTTTATTGCATCGTGAAAACGTTGACAAAGAAATGGCGACAATACGCCCCGGTGATATTTTTTATTTTCATGATCAATCATATTGCTTTAATGTTGCGAAGATACTGAATGTTATATAATCATTTCAGTTTTATTCCCTTATTAGAGACAGTAAGAATATTGATAATAGACAAATTCTTGCGATTAATTCATACCATTAATTACACTGTTATTCCAGATAATTATTATTAAGATTCAATTAAGTGTTCTAGGTATGGAAAGAAATAATAAATTTACTGATAATCCTACTAATATTATCCTATCCTACTTCCTTCCTACTAATATTATAAATGCGAAAGTTTGTAAGGATGTATGTGTGTGTGTGTGTGTTTGTTGCTCTTTCACGCAAAAACTACTTAATGGATTTTCATGAAACTTTGCAGTAATATAGCTAAGACATCGGAATAACATAATTTGTTAAAATTTATAGACATTTTTGAAGGGACTGGTTACCCGAAGCGAAGCGAGGGCGGGTTTACTAGTTACATCTAATTTCAGGCTTTAATAATTTTAATTTAAATGTGAATTAAGTGCGATACCTAGTTTGTAGTGAGGGATCACTGGTTATTGTCACCTATTATTGCGAAATATTAAGTTAAAAATTGAAAAAAATAAGGGTAATAGGTAGATTGATACTCAGAGAAGCCAAAAATCAAATAAAAGAAAAAAGGGCGTAACAGACGTTTACCGCTTTATTGCCCGGGGCCAGCGATATTACATTTGTTGAATTGGAAAAAGTATTAATTTTTGTTTTATGTTGCAATTTTGTAGGTACATCAACGTTAAACAAGTTTTGTAATCTAATAATATGCTGGTGACCCGACATGGATTCTTAGTCAGTTTTTAGGCTGCCTTATACGACCAAAAATTATAATCCCCTTTCCATTTAACGTTAAAAACGTAAACGTTAAAAAGTCCTTTGACTCGTTCAGTAATTAAAAAAAAAACAGAAAACGTTTGCTACTTGGATATTACAAAAACTACATTACAGCTCTAATCCTTTCTTATTTATTCCTTATAGCACGAGCGAGCTCTAAAATCTTTTAAGTCGACTTTAATAATCTTAAAGCGCTCTGCGTTCCTCATTAAAGGCCGCTTCTTCAGAACAATAGCCGCCTGTGGTTAGGTATTCCAGAACAATTTTAACCACAAAGAAAGCGATGACCTGGACGAAAAGATTTACTTTCTTCGGGTATTCATTCAAAACTCTGACTAAAGTTTTCCGCGCAACATTGTCAGAGTTGTTATACACTTAAGCAGTTTTTTCGGGTCCTTTTCTTTTGGTGCTCCTTTACTTTCTTATAAACAATGTTATGGTTATAAAATTATTTTATTATTGACCGTTGACATTTACATTGTTATTTACCACTATTATTTTTGAAACATAGTTTACGAGCCAATTTTCCATTATAAAAGAAAGTACATTTAAAAAAAGTACATTTTGTTTACTCAAAATCAAACTCGAAATCATTAAATTTATTCATATATCACTGATACACTTAAGCACGTATTTTTTTATTTTATCGCCATTTTCAAAGAGCTTTACAATCGATTATAAAAATCTTTTTAATCATATTTTATACAATAACTAGGCATAACCAAGGAAGCCTGGTTCATACTTCACCGGTTACTTTTAATGACGTTCATCATTATCATCATCTCAACCTATCATGGCCCACTATTGAACACGGGTTACTTTTAACGACGTTAATTCCTCTCAATTGGAGACAAGGACAACGCCCCCCTACTCTGTAACCGCTGTCGTTGAGTTGTTTATGCGAATTCCCAAGCTAATGCCGTCGGCTGTTGATTCATGTCGTGTTCCAACTAATAGCGTTAACTAGTTGCGGCGTCTTCAAACAGGAGTCTCATATAAATTCTTGTGTCGAATTTATTCGCTATGTTGTTTCTTACTGTGCGCAAATGCGACCTGCATTGATGTAATAATAGCTGTCACGTGTGAAAAAGCAATGAAATTCAATGAGCATTATTTGGGATAACTCAAAAATGCTAGTAAAGCAAATTATCGAAATCTGTTCACCCAATAAAGAGTTATAAAAAATATACAGTCCAATTGAGTAACTTTTTCGTTTTGAATTCGACGCCTGACAAGTAGTTTCTGAACTACCTCCAATTGCCGATGTTGTGTAGTCGATTATTTTTTGTAAAAAATAATAATGACTCCTATGCTCTGAAATGGCAAAAATTGGAACTAATGCCGCTATGTTAAAAAGTCATTCATTAGTACGTTGTGCTCATTCATCGGTCAGTTACTACCTCTCGAATTGCATGCAATGATTGGTCCAATGCGTCCGACAGCGCCTCTCTTCATTTCAGAGATAAGTTGGTTTTACTGTACATTGAACTGCTACAATAATTACTTTAGTGTGACATCATACAAGACATGAAGCTGTTAAATATTAAAACTGAATAAAATGTCACCTCGAACTGAAGCCAACCGCCAAAATATTCAAGTGCCGACTGAAAAGTGGACGGTCCGTGAAATACATAAAAAATTTAACAAGTTTGTTGTTCGTTTACAGTCCACGACTATCTTCAAAACTTCAAAAGTTCAAAACTTCAAAGGTGGATAACCATAATTGAATATTACGTGTATTCATAATTGCTTTTGTAGCAGTCTTTAAACAACGTGGGGAAGAAGCGGCTGTAAGAATTCGGAGCTAGAGCTAGACACTAATCACTCCGTCAATTCGCACTGAGACAGTGAAATACGCTCGGAGCCTCATCAATCGTGAGAACCATACCCTGCCATTGAACGAAATAAGAAGGGGAAGGGAATCCTAATGTTATACACGCGTATAGCGTATAGCGCTATTATAATTATTACTATTAAAATTAAAAAAATATTAAAAAAAGCAGCGGTCACGCATTTAAGTATCAACCTCGTTTTATAATCACTATCTAAATACACCTGATGTAGGAAAATAGTTTAGCATTTAAATTTTAAGACTTTTTGTCGTGTCGTGATCGCGTCGTAGTCGTCCAGTGATGAGTAACAGCAAGCGTTAACTATATTCAATGTTATTTCCAAATTGCGAATGCTGAATGCAAACTCGACGGTACTGAAAAAGAGCACCGGCTGAATGAAGCATCGGATGAGATAAAAACTGAAGTTCTTTTTACAAAATATTAAAAATATAGCATTGGTATAGGTCTTATTAAAGAGCGGTAAAAGATATGCTATTAGACATATATATATAGAAATATTCAGAATAATAAAATAATAAAATCAAAGTCAAAATAATTTATTCATGTAGGCAATGTGTTAATACACTTTGCACGTTATTTATTTAAATATGTAATGGATAATATTATTATGGACTTAGCTCAGTGTTAAAATAATTGTAATAAAGATAGAACAAAACATTGCAGGCAAACCAAGTAAAACATAAACAAAAGTTTCATATTTACTATCAAAATCATCAAACAACAGTGTAAATAAATGCTGTCTGTAATAGGTTAACATAATTCTTCAAACATTCATTTTAAAGCTACATATCTATAGCTATTTATTGTAAATTTTTAAACTGAAGTTAGCAATTAAACAAACCAATAAAACGTCGAGAACGAACGATTGTTGTAAACTAAGCTTGTCCAAAAGACAGTATTAATTTCTAATAATATATTTCTTTCACACTTGTACACCAACTGTTAGGCCGCTCACTCACATTTGCGCGAATACGGGAATCCACGAGTGTTCACAAATACGTGAAATCCTTAATTAACTAATATTCTAACACCATGTAGGTACTAAATGGACTAACCATTATCCCTAAATTGAGTCTTGTTCAAAGTCGATCACAATTGTCATGGGCAGCAGCGGAAGGATGGTGCTGCCTCATTTGCTACCTTAATTCCATTAAAAAAATCTTAGCTGATGATGATCTTTTTTTTTAAATTAAGATAGCAAACGAGCATGCAGCAGCACCCTTCCGCTGCCCCCCATAACAACTGCGACCGACCTAGAACTAGACCCAAAGGGACTAGGATGGTTAGTCCAGTTAGAAGATGGTGTTAGAATATTAGTTGGTTAGTTTGTGAATTAGTGCAATGTGCAAAGATTCGCGCGCATGTAAGTGAGCGCCGTTAGCTTCTCGCTACATAGCTAAAGATCTGTCAACTGTCTTAACAAGAAGCAAGCTATTCTACGCCATCGTATTTCTACACTGTAGAAATACTACGCCGTAGCGATGTAGACAACTCGAACGATACTTCTTCAAGCTTATTTAAAAATATTGTTTCAATGATAACTTTATTTGATTTTATGCAAGAATCGTGTAGTTTATTTATGATAGATTTTCTAAGTCCAAGTAATAAGTAGCCTAGATATTATTATAATAAACTGTAATAAAATATTAACTTGGGACAAAGATAAAATCAATAAAAATCTTTTAAAATTAACTGCTAATAAGAACGCTTGTGTATTCTATATACACTCGTAAAAATTGAAACTCCTTTGGCGTTTAATTTATAGCTGAAGATTTCACAAGTGTCAACTCATTACTCCATGTCGTTTTTACACACACTGCACGCGCATCGTAAAAATTTTATTCTCATATATTTTTCCAAATATGTCAATATAAACTGAATTTCATAAGCGTATTCAAGAATATTCTCCGAACAATTATAGCTCAGATATCATTACAGACAATAAATTAATCGGGACGTACGAATTGGCAATTCGGGGAAATGGTGAATGAAACCATATCTTGAAACTAATAGGCCATCTGAGATCTGAGATATTACTAGCTTTAATGTACCTGAGAAATTCTTGTACTTGCGGTAACCTTTTGGCAACCCTGATATCTTATAACGGTAATAGCTTGGAGGAAATAGAGAATACATTTGCACAGCACAGGGTTGACACAGAGTGGCAGAATGGTGACAATCGTTTATCACTGTCCAGGAAATGAACTCAGCGTTCTAGTAATCCTACTCGAGTGTCCTACTGTTTATAACAGGGTGTGATGTGAATTGATTCGAGCAGTTTTTAACTCTGCGCTGTTCGGAAACGTTTCATATTAAATTCTGCAGTGATGTTTATTGTTTACGTTCCATTTTCAAAAATCAATGTCATCGTTGTCGTCCTGGTAAGACTTACAGTTAAAATTATTAAACAGTGAAATGAAATTTTAACTGTAAGAACAGGTAAAATCAGCTTTCCCGGATCACTTCTGCTGCCGCCCATGACAACAGTAACCGACCTAGAACAAAACTCAAAATTATTCTTAGTAAGAGACTCGTTTCAATTCGGTCACGGATGAGATGGCTGCCTCTAAAAAAGTACAAACGGCCCCACACCTTTCTATCCTATGACGGTAGAAATGGTACTAGGTAAGTACCGTGGCGGGTGGTTGTACTTCCCCGGGTGAACTCTAGCTTCCTACCGCCTACATAAACTTACTTCATAAAACGAAATAGTTTACATGTTCGACGCCTCAGTGATAATTTATGTAAGTATATCCAACAAATTTTCAGTCATTACGTACTCTGATAAAGAAATCTCAGAGAATTAAAATCGTATAGGCAAAATAAAGTTTTACGTACGCGTGTGTTTCATATACCTTTGTACTAGTTTTGCCAGCGGCTTTGCCTTTAAATGCGCTATTGTACAAAAAGATCGACTGTGCAAAACATCGGTTGACAGTACCTATCGGCCACCTACCTTGTTTATTCTATTAAAATCAAATATAGTAATATAAGTAAAGTTGAGGGTACCGATATTTTACAAAAAAAATATATACTTACCTCTTTTTCACTCCGTTATGGGATGAATTTCGGAATAAAAATATCCTACGTTCGTTCCCAAGAATTCTATATGACTGAACCAATTTCATTATTCTGTCGATTAGATTTATAATAAAAAAAATATCAAAATCTGTTCACTGATTGAAAAGTTATGAGTTAACACAAATATAAAAATACAGTCGCATTGAGATTCCTTACGAAACTCTGTATACGTCAATATACTGTATTCAAACATTGTATCGAACCGAGATCTCAATATAGTCTGTAAACCATGGCAGCGTCCAAGAAACTTTGTCATTATTATTCGCATACCTATCTATCGACAACATCCGATGTGTTTAGGACCGAAGACTTTCCTTACCTAGGTTAATTGATCTAGGTCGTAGTAGGAAAATTAAGTGGTAAGACCTTATTCACCTAGGTTAATTTACTTTGAGTAGTTCGACCACTTACGAACGACCGACGTAATCAGACTCCAACAAAACACTTCAAGTTGGGTTACTAACAAACAAAGAATAATACACCAAACCCCAACTTCAAAGCAACAATAAATATCTATCAAGTATGTTTGTGGATACAATTTTTCCATTAGTAATAAATATGATTCCGTTACCGGAAACTCTTCTGAATATAAAGCGTTTTAATATTCAGTATATGTGGAATATATTTTTGCGTCAAAAAGTTATTTGGAATATAACTTTCTGTCACTATATGCTGTGAAAAATGAAAAACTTTTTTGACCTGGAATTTCAACGCAGTATATATTTTTTTCTAACGCACTCTTAAAAGAGATGCCTTTGACATGGTGTGAAATGTGTCGCCAAACCGATTTTTATTACGACCGCGAATGGATACTGTGAATACATGGTGTCACGAAAGTTTATCTTTTGCAGAGCTCAATATATAAAATTGAACTGACCAACAATTTTTGAATAACGTGCGAATAAATATAGAATTTTTTATCTTTTACTATATTCAAATTTGAAAATAGATTTTAACGGTATCCTCACGTACCAAAGCTTTTTTCAATTATGAAATAAAATTTTATTTTGAACCAAGTGTTAACTGAAGTCTCTCCGTTTCATTACATGACTTAATTTATAAGACTGGTAGCATGCATATTATCAGTCTTACTATTCATTCGTTTTGTAATTGGGCACTTGAAATTTCAATAAAGTATTGAAAAAATTGTACAATAATGATAGTTACGTTACCTCTAAGAAGTGTACAGAAAGATTCACATAGTTGTCTAGCTTTCGTATTAACTCACTTTTCTTATTACGGAGCATTGAAATTTCAAGTGGCCAATTAGTTAAGGGTGACTGTCATTCTCGTTCATTACTAATGTAGATGATTTTAAAGTTTAAAATGTTCTAAGTTAATGCACTCTTCATCTAGGATTCCATCTTCATTAACTATCCGGTGGAATAATCTCGTCTGCTCATTTGTGAGCTATTTACACAATGTTCAAACGTAGAAAGGATATATATTATCATCACATCACTTATACTCCGTTTGAATTCGATCTGGAATTCGTTATAATTGCACGGTACACAAATGCCAGTGTTCCGTCAATGCGATTAAGGTACATTTAAGATTGACGGCGTTATCTAAAAATGTCCTTAGTAAAATTTTCTGACAAGCTAAATTGAACTGTAAGCACAGGTAATAAGTTTGGTTTCGGCGGAGAATGGCAATTCCATATGCTTGACGACTCAACTATATTACTTGCAGACAAGACATAAACCATTCACAGCTCAGAATATAGTCAATGCGGTGCCGCTCCCACTAACGATCTCTCGACTGCTATCTCAAGTACAGTGCACTTTGACCGAGCTGGTCAGTAATTTCACGATAACTATTATCTTACTTTATTACTAAAGGTAGTGAAGAGACGCCTTTATAGAGTATTTTTCTGTGCGGCGTTTTAGAGCAAACGCGTAAGCAGATTTTGATTATATTTAAGTCAGCCAATTTGAACTGGTGACGCCAATACAATGTAGCATGAAGTTTGTATCAAAAAGAGGGGTGTTTACAATGAAAGTCTTAAGATGGCTTGTTTTAGAGTGGAAAAGAAATGGGGTAATTACGTCATATAATTCTTTGGCAAACTCTTCAAAATGTATCCAGTACGACTGATAGGCTATCTACTCTACGGCCGCAATCAAGAATGTGATAGACGACAAAACTACATATTATGGCTAATAATTTTCTTCCTCATAATTAAATTGTGTACATTTTACAAAGCAGTTCTATAAGAAAATTTCCATTATGCTAGCCCTATCTTAAGAATATAATTTTTGTTTTTATTCAAACTTTAAAGCAAAGCTTAAAACTTCACAAAAACTAAAGTTTGGCCACAACGCAAGTTGTTCTGCAATATCCATCTGAAGTACCGTTTCTAATGGAATAACTTGCGGTTACTTCAGTGGTATTCTGCTAAGTTGCAAAGCTCTACTCAAAGGTCGACAGAGCAATAGCTTAAGCTGACCGCAACGGGAAATGCATTTTAAACCTTGTATCTTTAAAGTAAAATTTAGTTTTCTATAATGTCTCAAAGCTGTGTTCTATGTTCGTAAATTCTTACAGCAAGTTATTGTTTTCAGTTGCAAATAATTTACCTGTTTGTATCGTTTTAATTTTTAGTAAGGTATAATGTTTCAAGCTCTTATGTTATTTGTTTTATTATTTGTTTATTACTCAGTAGTGGGCCATTAGTGGGTTGTAGCTTAATTAGCTTAGCTTTTTTTATTACTCAAGTATAGACTGCAAAATTTAAAGTTTCTTACGATTTCATATAATATAATTATGTATTTATGAACGTCACACGTGCATTCCTAACAAAGGAGGTATCGAAAAGCACCTTAATTATCCATTGTTAAATCTACGTGATGTTACACTAAAATCAATGAGCCTCCCTATAAATCTGTAAAATTCATGTACATTAACTGTTTACCAGTTAAAAGAACATAATTCCCCTTTTTATATATTTATGTATATAATGACATCATAATATACCATGTCGGTTATTTCCATACCGACATACCTCGCTCGCAGCCGTACTTACAGGAACGCTACGGAAACTACGAAATCCGTAGCAGCTACGAGATTTCGTAGAGGTTGCTCGTATATCAAAATGGCTACTAGAGGCATAAATTTCTAAATCTTACCTTTTATTTTCCGCGTGAAAGCCCATATAAATATGTCCGGGCGCATTTTAAATCACATTTCAGCCACGGACCACAGTTCTGGGCGCTTGTTCGCAGTCCATAAAATGCCTACACCCCATTCCCATCGAATGTAATATTCTCTTTGTTGCCAAATTGTGTCGTAAATATTCGCCCCGGGCACTCCGTTATAGCAATTACGCGGTTCTTTAAAATTTTATTAGCGAGGACACTTTAAAATTAAAGTGCAGTGAACTCAGTGAGCTGAGAAATCTTAAATGATTTACTCGAATGCGTCCGGAGCGCAGTGTCCTGACGTTGGTTCATTCATGTTATGCAAAATGAAAGAATGCAAATAAAATAAATGTGCAGTGTATCAAGGAAACACTTTAACCCAACATGAAGCAGAAATATAATGAAATACAATAGGAAGTTTGTTTATTGTACAACACGGATGACAAACTACAGATTGTAAGTTTAGTATACTTTCTGGTTTCGTTTACTTTATTCATTCTCAACACTTATTCAAAGTAACTTAAATATTTTATAATTATATTATTGCAAGTTATAATATTCATTAAAAAAGAGACAGAATGATACAATTTTGTTTCGCATGACGTGACAGTTTTTTTTCATAAACTTGCAAGCTTGTTTTGAAAGGTAACTTATTAATTATTCTTTCTAATGATAAAAAATATTATTTCTGTTAATTTTATTCATTCAATTTTATAAAGACCGGCGACAACAGGTATAGAATCTACATCGTTTTTTGTTCACGCAAGCAGACATCAGTTTTGTCGTCCCTTTAGATACCTACTCCAGTTTGCCTATATCGGGCCAGGGTAATTATTGTAGACTGGCCGTATTGGCCAAAACATGTTAACACTAAATAATAGATTCTGCTATCATACAACAAAACTTGCATGAAAAGTTTGGCAGCCGTTTTTTCGATTCGATTCAATTTTTGAATTTAAATTTCACGTACCATTTTTAATTACTACAGATTTGAATGCAGTTCTTTTAGCCGACGCAAGCATTTATTTATGTTACGTAAAATTTCTGTACACCTCAACTTGATTGAAAGTTCACTTTCATAAATATACAAAAAACCCCCATATTTCCTCCCGGGACTGACGTAAACCTTACGAAGAACATTTTAAACCGGATATAACCGGCTGCGAAGGCAGAAACCAATCGATCACAGGTGTTGTGAACATTTTATTGAGACATAAATTTTAATCAGCAATAAACTTTTATAATCCCGAGATTCTAGTACGCGTCAGCCTTTGAAGATTTTACTCCCATAACTTATTAAAATGTTTGTTTCATCTGAAGGTATAAAATAAAAATTTATTCTTAAATTTTATGGTTACACCTGGTTAACACACTGGAGGGGTTTTTTGATGTTAAGATTATCGTTTCCCAGATAGCCAGATACCGTCTATGTATTTTATTGTTTACTAGTAAACCCACTCTCGCTTCACTTTGGGAAACCGGCTCCTTACACTGACATAACTTTTTTATTTATGAACGGACTAGCTCTCCCGTCGCTCGTGGCTTTGCTCGCGTAGAAACTTTGTTTTAGTTTATCCCCCTTTTTATCCATTCAGTGTGGGAATTTAAAAAAGTCCTTTCTTAGTGTTCACCTACATCATAGACGGAAACTCTGTACCAAATTTTAGGTTTCTATGTACAGTACTTTCGGCTGTGCGTTCTTATATAAATTCAGTCAGGTTTTATATATACAGATTGAAATAAAACAATATTTTACTGAAGCATACCACAACATATTTGTATTAGTGAGCCTTTATCTAGATCGGTTGAGAATTTATTAAATAAGCGTGAACGAAACCACAGACAGCATTCTAAATATAATTGTTTTGAGTTTTATTACGTTTCAGATAACCTGTAATAGTTTTTTTCTTCCATGTAGGAAGAGCGATCAGTAATAGACTTATCATAATATGCATAGACTATTTACCAGTCGCTTTACTCCATAAAACCTTAATACCGACTACTTATCTCGAACTGAGTACGTACTACAATACAAAAACATTTTAAACGCATTTTACCCGGGTCTTACAAGCCATAGTCAACAACAAAATATTAAAAACCTTACTTATTTATTTAAAGTTATTTTTATGAATATTTATTACAAAATTACATTCATAATTGTAAGCGATCCATCGCAGGTGTTCAAAATAAATTTGTTTCGTAAAATAAATCAATCTAGAGCAAAATACTGAAAGGGTTTCAGTGTGACGTAGACGCTTTTTATATTTCTCAATATTAAACGAACTGGCTATAAATAAAGAGAATGCTTGCAATATTAACAACATCATTAAGGTTTTCGCGTACTACAGTGGAGTCGAGTCAAAGTGGTGCGAATATTTTGTTATTATAAAAGCGAGGCGAAGTATTTTTACACGAGTTTGTGCTCATTTGCGTGTTTACATCTGCACTTGGAGTCGCTGAATATATGGAATTGCCACTCTCTTATAAAAACTAATTCATTACGTGTGATCGCAGCTTAATTTAGCTTGTTAGCAAAATTTACTTAAGCCACTTTATATTCTCGCCCTTAATCTACAGTTAAGCCTTAATCACAGAGACGGAAATCTGCCGTGTGGTTGTCAATATGTAAATAAATTTTTGATTCACCGATGTTCTCGCCGATTGCATTATAGTCGCGCGCATATTTACACATCTTTTTAACTTATTAAAAACAAATATACACATTTCATTTTGGAAATTATTCACTATTTTATATGAAGACCGCTGTTTCGCACTAGTATAAATGGACCCTTAGAAGAAATCAGGCGAACTAGATCTAACTGGGTTCGTCGGAAAATAGTAGTAGGTGTCATTAACAATTTACTCGCTTGCTTTCTACCGTCTTCTTTCCTCTTACAGATATTTGCGCCGGGAAATAATATTTTTAAATAAAATTTATTTCTTTAATCGGAAATACCTTTACTAAAAAATTTTAGACACCAGCAAATTCGCACACGACGGCTCTAAGATATTAACTTACGTTTAGAAATATCTACTATCTTCATTAACTAGCTATTGAGCGCGTCGTTTCCCGTATGGAATTTGTTTATATCGAAAATCAGGGAAGGGGAGAATAATTTTGAAAAAAAAAAATCTTTGTGCTTGACTGCACACTCCGAGACACAGCAAATAGTTTCTTGCGTTCAGTAGTTTAGCAGTAGTTCTCTAGTTTCAATGGATATTCCTTTAAAGAAATAATTATTATAAGGTCTAGGTTACTAGGTTGTCATTAACTTTTAGAAACACCTACCACGTGTGATCCTGGAGATTTGATTTTATATAAATATATTAAACTATCAGTTGCTACATGCAACTACCATCAAATTACTTCGTCGCTTCACCCTATTGTTAATTAGATGTTAGTAGATAGTCGCATAATTATACGTAAACGAAAGAAACGAAGAAACACACACTCAAACCCTTGCACTAGGATTTTCTGTATCGTAAATGCAACATAAATACTAGCATCCTAGGGACGAGAACAAACATTAATCTGTCACAATTTTCTGCGCTGGCCAGAAATCAAACTCGGGACTCCTCACTTCGCAGACAGGACCACGAAAGGTTTGCTGTCACTATCAACTAGATCATAAAAGTCGTCATTACTGTTTCAATCCCACATACGTTTGACTTTGAATCCATTCCACTCCACTTTACTGACTTTTCCCTCAATTCCATCTGTCCCACTTAATCCCTCTTGAACTATCCCTCACTTTTGTATCAATAAAATAAAACCGGTATTCAAATACTTTACCAGATTTAAATATTCAATATCTGTAAAACCTAGCCCTATATCGTATGCTGAACGTCAATACGCCACCCGGCTGTCATTCGTATGCGTACCGCTGCTTGCCACGTGGATAGAATAGAATCTGTTATTGTCAACAGGATTCTTCGTATCAGATACAGTGGTAAAGCGTGTATCCCAATTGTATTTAAAAAGTAGTAAGTGCCTTAGTTTCGCATGAGAAATTTTACTGAACATAATGTATTTATTTTTATCTATACAAACTTGTAATAAAATAACGAGTACCGATAAATTTCTGTACATGGAAGACATAGGTACCTATGAGAAAAAATATTAACGCAGTGTAATAAACGATTAAGGGGAATCTTTATTAATAATCTTAACAGCCGCACCCATTTAGGTGTGGTTTCCATTATAGTTATGGTGCATTGCAGATTGACGGCTAGAATTTTTTATTTATTCTTTATTGAACCTTACAAAAGTAAAGGAACAAAAGGCGGACTTAATGCTAAAAGCATTCTCTACCAGTCAACCTTAGGGCAGTGGGAGAACGAAGATTTACTTACAAGCTGAATTGAACTGTGAATACCGGTAGTATACCGGTAGTATAGGTCATTCCAAAACAATCAAAAACTTCACTAGTGTGCAATTTATTGTAAATGCATAATATCAATCATTAGGTTGCGTATGCGTAGTCCTACGGGAGGCACAAAAACTAACCTAACCTAACTCAATCCATAGTGGAGTTAGCGTAGTAAAAGTATGCTTTAAGGTGCTTCTAATCGGGCAATGTTTTTCGGCAATTTGTGGCTGCAACACAGTGGCTGGCAACATTGCTGGCAATACCAGGCAGACTAAGCAATATTGCAGTAATATCCCAGCCATATAGCCACACATGTTTGGTATGGCCGATATTGTTTTTTAGGTTGCCGGAGGATCGCTGAGCGATCGATATTTCTGCAATATTGCTCAGCGAGTTCTATTGCTGTTTCCGTCGCTCTCTATTAATATGGTATAGTGCATCCTGTTCTGCGCGATATGAAGTTGGTGAGTGACGCCGTGATTAGTTGCTATACTCTGTGCAGTAAAGTTGTGATGTTGTGTTTGATGTGTTTTTGTTGTCAAATAATTTTTTATCAATGCTTATTTCTTGACATAAATTATCTAAAGTTTCACGCCTATTTAAATAAGCTCTAATCCACATTTTCCCCTTTTTCTTTTTTGATAAGCCGCTGCGACGAGTGTGATTTCGTCAGCCATTGTTGTCGGTTTGTGTAGCTCGTTTAGGCGTCTGTAACATGAGCCATACTATTGCAGACATATTGCAACACATATCTCGGCCATGGATTGCTCAGCCATAAAATATTTTTGTAATAGCCGGCAATAAGTAGCCAATGATGCAGCTACAAATTGCTAAAAAACATTGCCCGTTTAGAAGCACCTTTATACATCTCAATTATTAACGTGATCATTAGTGTGCCACTAATGGATTGATGTCAATGAGTGTCCCTCCGACGTCTTTATTACTTAACCAATCACTAATCAACTTACATTCTATGTAGTAACACCCTCTATTAACACACAATTCTTCCGTGTCAGTCACAGCTATTACGAGCGGCAATGGTAGAATAATGTTTCATGATTATTTGATTTTTAAATCCATAAAACAATCAAAGACGTCAAATATCTACTAGGTATTGCGATAGCGGTAGATTAACATACAAATGAACATACATCGGTACAAGATTAAATATTTATTCCCTTTAAGAGATCCCCATATCGCTCAGTCGTTGGCAGCCGACAGCCGTCAATACGTCGAGACGTCGTTCGCATGCGAACCGTCTTCTTGATACACGACTTGAATAGAATCATCATTGAGTGGAAGGTACCCTCCATCCCTTCGTTGGTGCTAAGCTGTTCGGGGTCGGTGAATTTCTTGACTTGAAGGTTTTATTAGGTTTGTTAAATTAAGGTTAATATTGATGTGGAGTGCCTTGAACAATCTATGTGAGCTGGTCTTTTTATGACTGAGGGAGACTAGATCATACACCAGCGCTGCTTCAGAGCGGATTGGTGGAGATGTCAAAACTTGTAATACCGCTTGAAGCCCACCGACATTTTTAACGACTGTTATCTATTTATAACAATCGGAACATACTGTACATAATTATGCACCCTTCGAATATAATTAGTTAGGTAGGCGGTGATAGCCTAGTGGTTACGAATTCGGCCTCCTATTCGGAGGGTCCGGGTTCGAATCCCAGGGCACGCACCTCTGAATTTTCGGAGTTATGTGCGTTTTAAGTAAGTATTTAAATGTCACTTGCTACAAACGGTGAAGGAAAACATCGTGAGGAAACCTGCATGCCGGAGAGTCCGCAAAACTCAAAGGTGTGTGAAGTCCGCCAATCCGCACTTGGCCAGCGTGGTGGACTATGGCCTTAACCTTCTCATTGTGACAGCAGACCCGTGCTCAATAGTGGGCCATGATGGGTTGAGATGATGATGATGATGAGGTAGGTACAGTAATATTAATAGGCTGTATAGAAAAAATGGGTCCTGAGGTCAAGATTCTATGTGGTTGATTATAAAAAGAAAGTGATATCTTGAGGTGGACAAACTAAAGAATTTCTATATTACTGGGAATATTTTGCCAGTAACATATATATTTTGTATGGGTTTAAGGTAGCAAACGAGCATACGAGTACACCACCCTTCCGTTGCCGCCCATGACACCTGTGACTGACCTAGAACAAGACTCAAATTCAGGGCCTGGTATGGCTTGTCCAGTCAGCAGATGGTGTTAGAATAGTTATACGATTTTAAAAGGTTCATCGCGATCACTAATAATATTATTTATTTATAAGTTGATTAGTTTGTCAATAAGTGTGAGGACAGGGACTGTCATTCATAATTAGTCCTGATAGTTAATGTTATTAATAGTCCACTTAGTAATTGTTAGTATGAGTCTTGTTCTAATTCATTCACAGAGTCGTTGCTACTCGTGAGGACTGAGATGTTCGCCTCTATAAAATTGTGAACGGCTACATGTTATGCACAATTTAACTCGGAACCAGGATAGATAAATAGGATAGTATTGTGTTATTTGTTGTTAATAAAATCCTTGTTCTAATTTGATTGCGAATATGTTACAAGATGCTATACTTATAAGGCTTAAAATGTTCGAAGACGTAAAATGTAAGCTACGTATTAAATTAAATTTATTTCCTACAATTTGATTACAGTACAACACATAGAAACAATTTAATGTCGTTTCCATTCATTTCATGAAAACGTGCTATATGATTTTTATTGTAAGGTGCGCAAGGTTGAGAATGAATTAATTTAAGTGCCGTCTTGAGAAGGATAAGCTCCCGTTTAGCATGCAGTACCTTACTCTACAAGAGCTGCATTTGCAAATAAAATAAACTAGAGAGAAACCAGTTTCTGTTATGGAGCAGTGAAGAAGGGCGGAGTTTTAGAGTTTCCATTGTTATTTGGTAAGACGTATCTACTATAGGTATATGTAAAGCAAAAACTTTGTGCCCTTTTTTACAACAACTTTACGGACTGAGCAGTATAAAATTTGACCCAGTTAAATGGAAAATGTGTGCAGAAAGATAATCTATACCTACTTACGAGTATAGACCATTATTAATTGTATTGTTATTAATTTGAAATTGTAAATAGATAAGGAGAATAAAAAAATCCTTGCCACTTATTTGCCTAGATTTGCTGATAACTAGAATCTACTTCAGACATTTTGATTAATCTTTCATCATACTATTGACAGAGGTTGATATTACCTGGCCACCTCGGTGTTCACGTAGATTATAATGCTTTACCATTAAAGGTTAAAGTCACATGCTCTTAAGTTAAAATGTAGTTTTTTTATTGAATTAAGGTTGACGCCCAGGACAATTGAGATGGACCATAAACAAGAATCAAGTGGACATTAGATTAGGGTAGTCGATCTAATCTGATAGTTTAAAAAAATGTTGCTAAGTTTGTAAGTGAAGGGATTGTCCTGTTCGTTCTATTCAAACGCTGACTTATAAAATTAAACTTGCAAGAAAAGCATAGAATGTTTTAATTGTTAACATTTTAGAAATCGAATAATCATCAATTAATTTTAGTTCGCAGCCCGTTATAAATTTTCTGTACGCAGCATACTGACAGATTACGTCAAATCTTTAGAGGCAAAAAGCCCGGATCTTAGTGAGTTTATGCGGCAGTGGGTTTATGCGAAACGAGTCGTGAAATTGCCGGCGTAGCCGTCATTCCTCAGGCTGTAGCGTTTTGCACGTGGACGTATTCGAAACCGCGGAAACGTGAACCGGGAACTAATGTGAAAGGCTTATAAATAGCTATCTAGTATATAAAGCGAGTGTGTAGTGACTTTTCGAGCGTTTATCGTTATTAGATGATATTAAATTTGTGTATAAGAAGCGCTCATAAACGGCTTGCGTTGATCCTAAGAGATCGACCGAGTACATAGTAGCAGTAGCGCTTCTGTGCTTTGAAGGACACATAAAGCTATCGTTGCCTGTTGTTTTCATAAGATAGCAGTCGGCAAGCCATATTTTAGTTCTTCAGGCAACATAAAATAGTTTTGACACTTAGATTGACATACAACATTTGTATAGTCCTACAAGGATCTTTTGGCGCGTGGATGACAGAGACAGCGCCTTACAGGTAAAGCAAATAGTAAGGCGCTATCTCTATCTATCACACGCCAAAAGATGCTTGTAAGACTAGTCACTTTAGCTTCAAATTAACACCCCTTGACACAAAAATGCCAATAACTATTCCTCTTAAAGTAGCCAGTGTTTCACGATTTTAAAATCTCCATTTACCAAGCAAGTTTTATAAATAATCTGCACTATTTTTTCACTAGATATTTTTTTCCACCAGCCACCGTCAAAGTTGAATAGATGAAAATCGAAAACATAGAAAGTCCTAAATAGATCCGAATTTCTGGGAATCACATAAGAACTCAATCGTAATTTAGAATTGTAGATCAACTATCTGAGAGTACGTGAAAAAAAATATTAAAATACTATCTGCTCATGTGTGAAGTCGGCAAATAAAAATAGGGTAAGAGAGCTCGATTTCCGAAAAATCAAACAAAGGTCAAAATTTCGAAAACGGTGACCTTTTTACCAAAACGATTTTTGGACATCTGTTAGGTCTAGGTCCATTCAAGCTATCTTCCGTTTCAGTTTTTCGTACAACTTATGGGACACCCTGTATTATTGAGATAATGTATAAATATCAATTTTTAAACCCGACCACAAAAATAATAAAAAGAATAAAGCTCAAAACAAATACCATTATATGCTAATATAAATACTGACAAATAGATGTAGATACATAATATAAATATGTTTGATATTATTGATATGATGATACAGTTTCTTATCTTAACTTTACATTCGTAAAGTCGCATGATTGTGAATTCCATCAGGTATCCATTAGTTCGCGGATCACGCAGTCCCGTTAGGAAAAGCTCCGGTCAAACCAATGCAAATATATTTTGAAACATATTTTATGAGAAACGGAGTAGGTAAATGTTTTCTCTTGAATTATGCTCCTCAAACCTTGCTTAATATTTGTAATTGTAATACTATAATATAATAGAAAAGCTTGTTACATTATAATTGTATAGTGAAATAAATTGATGAGTATGATTTATGTAAAGTATATTAATAAATATAATTAATAACTTTACACAGTCATAGCAGCCGACATTCAACATCACATATTTACTATGTTGTGGATACCACAACTTATTATTTTAAAAACGCAGACATGAACGTACTTAAAATAATCAACATAAGAACGTTACACACTCATTGCACAATTTACAATAGTATACATTATTTATTCTCATGTTAATAGCTCTACCCTAGGATTCCTTCTGTCGTGGCTGCTATGAATAATAAACAAGACAAGAACACACACCCAGCCAAGAACAGAAAATTAAAGTCATTATTAACAGCCTCGCTGAGACCGGCATGATTTGAAAAAAAACAACTAAGTGCTACAGAGTTCTTCTGTAGCAAGTAAGTTCAAACTTTGGCTTAGGTAGAACTTATAAGTAGCCAATAATTTTAATTGTCCCTTTCAATACCTGACTTTTTGGAACCTCACTACCGAACCATAAAAACTGAGCCGCCTGAGCGATACATCTTTGATTAAAATTCGCTCGAACCAATCTTTACGGTCGCCTTATGTAAATGGCTGTACTCATTCCCGCCGAAAGTTCGCTCTGTATCTGACTTTCTGCGTCATTTGTCCCAAGTTATAGTTGGGCGAACTTACAACAGAATTGAGAAATAAAGAAGTTTGTTTTGTTAGCACGTTCTTACAACCGGCTTTATTTAAGGTTCATTAGTATTAGTATCAATGAATATAAATTAGTGGTTAGAACCAAAAAAAGCTTCCACAATGTCAAGTGAATTATACTGTAAAGAGATATTATATACCGTGCTGTTAATAATTGAGGAGTTCCTATGTTGGGAGCAAATGCTGAGTATATCATCATAATTATATGTTTCATATTTTCATGTCTGTTGAAGAAGGGGAAGAAGTTCTAATTCACCATACATGCGTGTTCGTTCAGAACCATTATCTTCTTTTTTATGTAAGGAACACAGTGAACGTCAGGTGACAATCATGTCTGCTCGTTTGTTGGCTATTTCCTTTTATTTGTTACAATTAATTACTTTATTTTGTTTAAAGGTATGAATAAGCCTTTAAATTCCCGCGCGCGATTCAACACACACACACACAATAGAAACGTTAAACGTTTAACGCAAAGGACTACGCTATAGGGGGGTGTTTAATTTTGTTTCTAACCATCTTTAAAAACGGCGGAGGAAATAAATTCCTCACATATATTTTTAAGAAAATTTAAATAATGAGAATTAAAGCATCCAAGTTCGAATCACACTTAACAACTTTTACTTTAAAAGCGACACTTTTAATGGAACTTCTTTTCATCAACATTATTCCAGTACGCTGTATTTAGAATACAATTTGACGCTAATGGATTGGCAAATGTCGTGCTCAATAAAGCAAATATTATTTCTATCGGAGCAAATAATAAAAAACACTTATAACGGCTGGGAGACAAAAAATATACTTACTATAACTTTTTCATTTTAAATAAAAAATAAAACAAATATCTACACAAAACATTATCTCAAGTTTGCTACAAGTACCTACTTACAATTACATCTAAACGCATTCATATCGGATAAGCCGTTTCTAAGGCCTATCACTCACATTCGCGCAAATAACTACGTGAACCCACTAGTGTAGAATTTACCCTCGCAAACGATAATGCGAAGTTCTTAATGCATTCGTGGTTTTCGAAATTATAAAAGCTATGACGGACTCATCAAACTTCGTGTTGTCTCAAACACATTCATGCAAATATTTTTGCACAAACACTTTTGAAAGCGGTTAAAAACGGATCAATATAAAAGTTATGACAGAACACGCCTAACGATTTTAACACGTTCATTTCCAAAGCGAAAATTGGAGTTTTGTGCTGGTGGCCAATATATGTTTTTTTAATTATTTAATTTGTAAGTACAGCAAATACTATTTCCGTGTATGTTTAACCTTTTTATTTATTCAAATGATATTTTATATGACATAGTTATATATCACGCGACGTCGCGTGATGGGCCATGTGGAGTGTACATTTATCCTCAGGGGCCCCATGACGCGACGTCGCGTTATGGATTATTTTAGCACTTTTGTACAATTATGAGTTCAAATGTGATAAAATGAAACTATTTTTAGTATCAATCATTTTTAATTTTTAATTACACGTTTAATTATGAAGTTTTTAATTGTAATGAGCAATAAAAATAATAATAATAATAAGGAAATAATCAAATAACTACTATAATACTCAAACTTTTTGCAGTGCCAGTATGTAACAGCAGGCCCAGAAATGTTTTGAGTTCGTCAATAGTCAACTCCTTCCATCTGGAAATACGTGCATGACGATGTTCACTAGAGCTTTTCATACGTATAGCATATTTGTTTGTGCACTCCACGATCAGTCGTAAATAGTCGTCATGAAAAAAGAGAAAAAAATAATCTATCGGTTGTGAAGGCGGTTGTATAAGCAGCTCTGACTTCCGAATGAATGGTATTTGTTTCATGGACGAGCAAGAAGTACTCCAGTGTGTCGTAGTCGATCCTTCAGTGGCAGGTTCAGGAGGCTGATGTGGCACAGCTGGCTCTTCAAGAATTTCAGAGCAGTCCACCCTTTCTGCAGATGAAATTCGAATTTCACTAGGAGGTAGCGGTGATATAATTCCTTCATCTTCTTCCGACTCCAAGGCTGAGCTGTCATCATCATTATTCCCCAATAGAAAGTCTTCGTCTTCATCACTCCCCACGAAATCTTCCTCATCAGAGTTTTCTAAAGCCTCAAGTAGGTATATCCGATTCTTTTGATAAAAAAATACGCTTTGATTGCGCTCGCGCAGGTCTCTCATTTGGTCTTTTCATACTCCTAGAGGTACCAGGCTGAGGATCACTCATTATAAATTTTGTTTTACACTAAATATTTTCGCTTTTTAATACAAAAATAACGTTGTATTTGTTTTAAAACAACTTAAAACAAACAAAAAGGCCGTCCGCACGACCGGCGTCACTGAGCGAACTAACCAATCACGTATCACCTAAACAATCGCATGACTTTGATGGCCACGCTCACTTTTAGATAGTTCATTCCTTTCCCTAGAGGCCCATAACAAACGCATTTGCGATAACGCTACGGCCCACTCAATATTTTCCTTACAAAACTCTTCGGACACTTCACGCGACGTCGCGTGATGGGCCAATTGGAAGAGCATTGAGATCACGCGACGTCGCGTGATTGGCAATGAACGTGTTAAAGGGAGAGTGAGGCTTTACTATAATTAATAAACTAAGCGTTCAGATACACCCCTATTTTATTATATATCTATTATGTTTAAATGTGGAAATACTGATGCAGTGTACGCAATGACCCATATTGGGAGTACCGCCAATCGATGCATGTATGCGGTGACACTTTCCTTATGGCATCGCATGTTACAAACTGTCAATATTATCATTTTTATTTGTTCTACTAAACGAGTAATAATTTTTAATAATACGTAGGTATCACTGCAGCAAATTTTAAATTGGTAATAGGATGTCTGACTTCTGAGATATGTGCGTTTTGAGCATTTAAATGTCACTCGCTGTAACGGTAAAGGAAAACATCGTGAGTTTGCAAAACTAAAAGGTGTGTGAAGTGCGACAACATGGTAGACTACGGCCTTGATCTTCTTAACCTGAGAAGAGACCCGTTACCAGCAGTGGAACAGTTGTGGGTTGCGATGATGATGACCTGGTCAACAATTGGGCCAGTAAAGACAAAATATAGTTTGAAAGAGAGGCTTTGGTGCAGTGTGTGGCAAGCTTATGGCGCTTTGCCCACGGAACAACTTAAGTTGAGGCAACTATAAACTTTTTAAAAGTTTCCTGTAAAAAGTTGAAAGTTGCTAGAACGTTTACGGTTGCCGCAATTTTATAGCAATTTGTGAGCAACTTTTACGCGAGTTGCTCAATCTACACATATCCGGGCACAGGCAGAGGGAGGAAGGGTGTGAAACCGTCCGACGCGTTGCGATTGACAGTTGCGAAAACCAGCAACTTTAAGAACCGGTATAATATTTAACAGTGGCTCGTTGCGGCAATTAGGAACTAACTTAGACACCGATTACAGCAACTGAAAACTGTTGACGATCACTGGAACTCGAAACTCGAGTTGCTATGTGTGTGCAGTGAACTGTATGTATACAGCTAGTTGTCAGCTAGTTGCCAGTTGCTGCAATAGTTGCTCCATGTGCAAAGCGCCTTAAAATTCATATCAATTGTGTAATGATGTAATAAGTTGGTAGTAAAATTTTAAAAAGGCAATTTTTTACTTCAATTACTTTATTTTTTATTATTCAAAGCTGTTGCTAGAGCCTCACCTAACGACTCGTGTTAACTAAAATTAAAAAAAAAGTATTATTTGAAGTCTGTTAAAGAGACGACGACTCAGGAACTTGTAGCGACTCAAACACGACACAACTATTACTTAGATCTATTTTATCCCATTTCTGTACACACGTAAATAACCACATAAGTACACCCGTAAATACTTTCAAATGTCGGTGCATTTCGTTTCCACAGTTCAGATCGTTCACTGTAATAACATCAACGGCATTGCCAATCGCAATACCAGCCGCAATTGAGCTGCGGTCGATTAATATAAACCCGTCCGTTCATTTATCGCGTCTGATTCAGGGTTAATAATAGTCAGTTTTAAAACACCGTAATGAACCACTAAGCTTATTTTAATTTTGGTATTGCGCGTTATTATTTTATGACATCAATATCGGTTGAAATCATTTTCATCAGGGTGTAGTTTTGGTTGACTGGCATGCGTTATACTAGTTAGTATACAGTGAAGTTTTACTGTTGATGGTGTCAGCTGTGAAATGAAGTGGTATATTAAATGCGTAAAACTGCATTTATCTTTGGCGGTATTGGTATGGCCCAGAGTACTAACTCTAATCTCTTACAAACAAATCAGGATGTGCTAAAAGCGGGAATTAATAATAACACTACACACTTATAGCGCCACAGGATTCCTTGTGTCGTGGGTTCCAAGAACAACATACACGACTGGACACACACTTAGACACAGGAAATCAGTGTGGGGCTGTGACTGTGTAGCGTAAACTCATTCAACCATTCATCATCATCATTCATCATTCACCCAGAATTTATACGTCAAAGCACAGCAGCATGCAAGATACAGCCATAGAGTAACTTCAATATATAGGGAGAGATACTGTTTCCGTTGATGTATCACTCGTAGCCCGTATATGTATGTATATATATATGTATTTTACATCTGAGTCGCCGAGAATATAGAATCGCCACTCCCCGATAAAACAAATTTGGTTCAATTTAGATTGTAAGTAAAATTTACTTTCGCTATTGTAAATGCTCCCCAGTTGCAGTTGCTCCCTATTGTAGCGGTGATAGCCTAGTGGTTAAGAACTCCGCCTCATATTCGGAGGTTCCGGGTTCGAATCCCAGGGCATGCACCCCTGACTTTTCGGAGTTATGTGCGTTTTAAGCATTTAAATGTCACTTACATTGCATTTAATTGTCACGCTACAAACGGTGAAGAAAAACATCGTGAAGAAAACTGCATGCCAGAGAGTTCGCAAAACTCAAAGGTGTGTGAAGTCCACCAATCCGCACTTGGGCAGTGTGGTGGACTATGGCCTTATCCTTCTCATTCTGAGAAGAGACCCGTGCTCAAAAGTGGGCCATGATGGGTTGAGATAATGATGATTGTAAGTAAATTCTCGCCGGTAATCTGAAATGCACTTTATCGCAGGCACGGAAAGCGCGCATTTGTGTGGGATGCAATGAAAACTATTTCTATATCGAAAGCGAACGCAGTGTAAAGTTATTGACCGATTCAAACAACAGCGGATGCCGTTAGTAGGATATGATCTAATGTCTGAATTTCTTGAATGCTGCCGTACTTCATATAATATAGTAGGTACTTACGTTAAACCGTAAATCCCAGTTGTTATCTATATTGGTAAAAGCGAAAGGTCACTCATAACGAATATCGGAAACCGCTTGACATATAAACATACAATTTGGCCGAGATATATTATATTTTATAGTTAGCAGACGTCCAAGGCGAGATAAGACATTATGTAGTTAGTAGAAGCAGAATTCCATCCCTAAGAGGGCAATATACTTAGTGATGAAAAATATGAAAAAAGGTCAAAATTCCTTCATCGCGAGCAACAGCTTATAGTTATAATATAACAATCATTAAGCCATTTCAGAGCAGCATGAAAACTTCTGACACTTAGGCCTGTAACTCTTAGAGCAATCCGCACTGCAGCAGCATTTTGAAGCGTCTAGGTCTCCACAGTTCTTAGGAATGACCCTTTCTCTATAAGAAGCCGTTGAATTCGACCTTAAAATACACCGCGGATATAAGCAAATAAAGCTAATATAAGCTAGTCGTGCTACGTACATATATTATAGGACGAGGGATTTCTAGGGAACCTCGAATCTATGGCGATTACGTGCCTCAGTTGACGTATCCCGGCAGAATTTGATAAAAGTAAAAACATACGGGACAAAGTTATAAGCGGAAGATAATCGATTCAGATTGAACTTGACTTTACATTCAAAAACGGGTACTTAGGGATAAAAAATATACTATGTACCTATTAGCCTAAGTTTCGATCTAAATCTGTACCAAATTTTATTAAAATAGGTTTAGACGTGAAAGCGTCACAGACAGACAGAGCTATTTTCGCATTTATAACATAATAGGAGGGATTAGCTGTCCCGATAGGCGTTCAGTCAATTCAGGCAAATCAGTTGTCATAAGAGATGTCAGACTTTAAGGGGGACGGCAGGGTGTCAAATTCAAGAAATTGTCGTTCGTATCGTACGTGAATCTCAAAAAAGTGAAACGAATTACCATGGAGCAAATATAGAGAGGAGACGTTGTATGTACATTTTTCTATGAAAGATCGCGTGACGATTTGCGGGGCGAGGGGGATAATGAAATGGGCGGGATAATCGACTTTACTACGTAGTTCAACTATCTCACACTAGATGGATTCTAAATACGGCCGTGTTTTTGTTGTTGTAAGTAGTTGTCGATAGATGGCGCTGTTTACAAAATGATTATAAAAAGTAGAAAAATAATATTTTGGTGGTAAAAATTCTTTAGGAATTAATGTAGGACGAATTTCAGTACGTATGATTATCAAGATATAATAATTGTTAGCTCTACACGCACCTATGCATTTTTATTTCAACTGATACAAAGTGTCGCCATCTAACGTCAAGTAGAAATTTATTTGGTGAGCGCCGTCAGTATACTGACTTAAGGCCACGCCCACTGTGATGACGTCAGGACCTAGTTGAGTTACAGTGCACAGTTGCTTAGGGCGTCTCCTCTCTATATTTGCTCCATGCGAATTACACGTAAATTGGCAGGTTCTTACGTTATTATTAGTGTCTGTCAAGTGTCAAGAGTTTCTTCATGGTACTGAAGTTTCACGATTTGTAATTGGATTGTGATAACCAACACATTTGGTGCGCTGCTGCGCAAGACACACGACACTCATAGCAGAATTGAAGACATTCAAAACTTTTTTCCGGAGTCGTTTTACCGTGCGAACGGAATCTTGTAAAATAACTGAAAATAACATTATAATTTAGTCGACGCAAATAAGCCTGTAGACATCTCCGATGTCAAAAACGCTTCTATATTTTGTTGCACATAAAATAACGTGCTTTGTATGCGTTTCTCTCGCGCGTGTGAGTCCCGTCAAAGATCAGACAAAGGCCGTAACATTAATCCATACTAATATTATAAATTCGAAAGTCTGTCTGTCTGTCTGGGACGTTTTCACGGCTAAACCACCGCCACCGGTCCGATTTGGATGAAATTCGGAATGAAAACAGTTAAAGACCTAGAGTCACACATAGGCTTCCTTTTTTCAAAAATCAACCCCTAAAGGCTTGAAATAGGGGATGAAAGTTTGTATGAAAAATCTAAACCGCCTGACCGATTTCGATGAATTTTCCCAGGAAGATAGTTGATGGCGTACCCCCTTCCCCACTTCCCCGGCTCGCGATATAAACGAATTCCACGCGGACGAAGCCGCGGGCAAAAGCTAGTAAATAATAAAAAAATGTAAAGACATGTCAGCACAGTATAAATTTTATGTAATAATATCTTCGATCAACCTTTTGGTTGTTTTTGTAATGCTTTTGCATTACGCATTGTTGAGCAAGAAATATCCGAAAAGAAGAAAAAAATTAAGATTAATATAAATGGCTCTTCAAGTCTCAATTCGAAAGTGACAAGTCTCAAACAAGAAGGAGATATTATAACAAGAAGGAGATATTATGAGTTAAAAATTGCGACTTTACATGAATACCTACCTACCTATGTATTAAAATCACGATACTAATACCTATTCTTATTGGAGCTGTTGGGAAGAATCAGTTTATTCCGCACATGGGGGTCCCTCCGGTGGCCTAAAATTGTAGTTAAAAATATGAAAGTGGACTGTATTATGATTTTAATTAAGTATTTAGAGTGACACTTTTTGAGCAATACAAAAAAATAGACGAATATACCTAACTACCTACACATCAAAATCCACCAACCTTAGTCTCGTTGCGTAGCGTCTGTCGATATGGCGCCGAGATGGCTTTTCGTCTTATATTCTGCATGTACATCAGTTTCATTCACATATACACCATGCGATGAAATAGTCATTCGTGGCTGGACTGCTTAACAGCTCGAAATTAAGTAAACGAAAAGAACGAAATGCAGCCAAGTCAAAAGGCTCCTTTTACGAACGCGTGAGCACCGACCGGGATGACTCGTAAAACAGCACTACAGCGCGTGCGTCATCAGCGTTGTTCGCACACGAATTACAAGAAATAAGAGGGTAGAAACAGAATTAATGCAAAACATTTTTATCCATTGTAAATGTATTGCTAGAACCAAAATAATGTAAATAGATATAACTGAACAGCAACATTGTGTTGTATTGATATAATTGCGCAGCTATCTCGTTTTCACTAGTAGGTAAGGTCTTATTTTGTGGTAAGGTCAAGCAGATTTAGTACGTTTTCTTGAAATACTTTAATACAGCGTTTTTATTCCCTCGGCAATGAACTTTGGCCCAATAGTAATAACTTACTTTTATAAAAAAATAACCGACCTTAAATGGACAAGTAGAGATAACTCAAAAAATACTCGCCAGATGTCGCTCAATTATATGTGACTAGACGTGAGTAAAAAGAGAATTATCAAAATCGGTTATCCAGTGCAAAGTTATGATGCACATGATGTTTACACATAAGAGGAAAAAACATAGAGTCGAATCGAGAACCTCCTTCTTTTTTGAAGCCAGTAAATAACCGATAATACTGGCGTATTCTGTTACACACTCAAAATCCGGTTCATTATCCAGTCTCCAATCGTCGATGAAAGTCCGAGTCCATACAGAATACGTTCGCCAGTTAAAACCTATCTCGGACCTAATTCCGCGTATCACTGGCCCTCAGTATCAATAGCCGCTGACCTAATTCATAAATCATCGTATTATAATTCCAAGCTCGAAACTCCACAGTCCGGAGAGCCACGTAACACTCTATATTTATATATCTAGATTTCTGGAATCCTTGAACGGTCTATCGATTGGTCAGCACCAATAATGTCCGTTGTAAACGTACACTCGAATTTTTATCGACTTTTTACAATTTAAAATTAGATTGCAGCACTTATTAATAAAAAAATGTTACTATTCAATTGACGAATTTATAAATGATACACTGACATGAAATGCATTTAATAATATGACATAAAATTAAGTAATGAATTTGTAAAATGTAGGTATAATATAATATTTAGTAATTTTATTGTAGTTTGATTTAATTATTAGAATAATTATTATATAGATTGGTTTATTATTGTATTGGAATTATTATTAGAATTAGTATAAATTTTAACATTAATACATACATGCATAAATTGCACGCCTCTTGGGCATATACGGAAGATTGATTTAATGTATACCTAGATGTAAGACCAAAATTGTACCCGTGTAATGCAATAAATACATTGATTGATTGATTGACTTAGAATAGAAAAAATAGAAATATCTAATAGAATAGAAAAAATAGAAAATGAATTGACTGATCTTCTTCTCAGTCGGTACGCTCTTGACAGAGCGGTCGTGGTCGTCATGTGATGTTCCGGGTAGATGTAATTTTCTTCACAATTTCTCGCCATTTTTGCCTGTTAGCAGTCATTCTGGTACACTCATGCAGTGGACCGCCCACCGCAGACTTTACTTGGTCGGTCCAACGCATGGGTGATCTACCGCGGGGCCTGGTGCCTTCGACTCTGCCCTGCACAACAAGGCGTTCGATGGAATCACTATCCCGCCGTGAGACGTGACCGAAGAACTTAAGAATGCGAGCTTGTACTTGATATGATAGGCGTTGTTTGATGCCAAGTTCTTCAATTATAGAGGCATTGGTGCGGAACTCGTTCCAGGAAACACCGAGCATTCTTCTCCAGCACCACATTTCAAGAGCGTCTATCTTCTTTTTTTCTATTTCTCGCAGCGTCCACGTCTCCGCGGCGTACAGGAATATGGGGAATATGAGCGTTCGGACAAGTCGGGTCTTAGTGGCCTTGGTGAGATTCCTATTCCTCCATATTTTTCGCATCTTGTCCATTGCTGTTCTGGTAATTGCCATCCGTCTTTTTACCTCATCAATGCATCCCCCATTGTTCGAGATTAAGGAGCCAAGGTATACGTAAGATTGGACCACTTCACAGTTCGCAATTTCATGAACTTCGGGCGAGTTATTGCTAGCGCGGTCGACAATCATAATTTTGGTCTTGCTGCGATTGATCCTTAATCCGAATTCTAGGCTGACTTTTTCCATCTTCCGAAGCAAACACTCCATCTTCTGAGCACTAGTGGCGAACAAGGTGGTATCATCTGCGTAGCGTAGATTTGCAATTCTGTACCCACCAATCATGACGCCGTCTGTCCAGTCCTCGAGAATGATGCGCATTAGGAGCTCGGTGTAAACGTTAAATAAAAGCGGTGATATAATACACCCTTGGCGTACACCCGCGCTGGGGTGGAAGTTGCTCGAAAAGACGTCATCCGTTCGTACTGAGGCAGTTCCGTCTTCATAAAGACGTCTCAAGATGTTCACTAGATGTTTAGGTGTGCCCATTTGCAGCAAGGTATTCCATAGAACCGGCCATTTCACCGAATCGAACGCCTTGGAAAAGTCAACAAAGCATATGTAAGTCGGCTTGTTGAATTCTCGGGCTTTTTCGATGATCTGGCGAATTATAAGAATTTGCTCCCGAGTACCCTTGCCTTTCACAAATCCAGCTTGTTCTGGGGCTATTTCCTTAGAAAGGTAAGATTTTAGACGCTCATTTGTGATATGTAGCAAGATCTTGCTCGCGTGTGATATAAGGGCAATTAGGCGGTAATTGCTACATTTCTTTGTAGAACCCTTTTTGTGTAAGGGAGTGAAAACTGTGTGTGCCCATTCAGTTGGCCATTTTCCTGTCTGCCAGATCTTATTACAGATGACTTGGAAGATGTTAGTACCATAGTCACCTAGAGCTTTTATAGTCTCAATCGGAATCCTATCTCTTCCGACAGCTTTCTTTTCTTTGAGGTGATTAATAGCAGCTCTGACTTCAGACAGAAGAATATCCGGCTCTAGTTCCTCTCTATTGGGTTCTGTAGATGGATAGTTCAGCGATTGTTGGTCTTGGAATAAAGATTGGCAGTAACTCTTCCAGGCCTCTGAGATTTTAGAAAGTTCTGTGACCATCTCTTCATTGCAATCTTCAATGGCCCAGGATCTGGAAGGCAGTGACTTTGTGATGAATCTAATCTTGCGATAGAGATCTCTAGATTCATGTTTCCCAGCATGTGCTTCGATCTCATCACAAAACTTTGACTGATCTAAAGATTCAATAATTTTGTTCATGATGATTATCTCAAATTATGCATATAACTGTTACATGAATTCGAAATAGGAGTACCTAGTTAGTGTTTAAATTTGACTATAATAAATAATATTATCCCACCAAAAACATTTTCATGTAAAATGTTGTCTTATAGCTATTCAAAAAAGGTAAAATCGAATATTTCGTTATGTTTTAGCTTTTTTGTTTTAAGTACATTTTGTTGAGAAGGCATACTTACTAAAATATAGCTTCATTGGTTTTATATCTTGAAATCCCTATATGCGTAGTACCTTTATATTATGAATTTAAATTAGTTGTTTTACCAAATACCTAAAACATAACAGCTGGGTGTAACAAAAACTGTACAAACCATTACCAAATAGAAAGCAGGGCCTAAGCAAACAAATTTATATTAATTTTAAACTATCATGTCAAAATTACACCGACATTTTTACATTTTTGTAATCCTATGCTGATAATAATTGACTATTTACCGGTATAGTAACAAAATTAGTAGTAAAGTCAACTCGGCCCCTCATCTCCGGGTCCTTTAAATTTTACCGTTTTGTCTTACCAAGTGTAAACATTATTACTTAACATTAGAAATTAATCATACCTAAAACATAATACTGTTAAGAAATTAAATACAGTATTTATTTACATCATCCACAAAACTACCAGGAGAGCATAAATTATTGTTTACACAATATTGTAAACCATTACTACTCTTAAATCTATGTTTATCATTTGCACTGCAACACGATTCAGATTATTGTCACGTTCAGCGTTATAGCATCACGCACGTCACCGCATAATTTAATAGTCGGAATTAGTTATTCATTTTCATGTTATTAGATTTACATACACATTTTAATTAATCATTGTGTGATGGCATAACAAGTTCAAATATGATACATTATTTAAATAGGCATTTATTTACATTGATTTTAATACTGTAATAATATTGACTATTTATCTAGTAGCACAAAAGTGCAGGTCAATAATAAGCGTAGAGTATCTACGCCTTGGAATTCCACGTATCTACTACTCTTTTAATAAGTCTATATGGGACAATAAATCCACCTAATGATAAGACCAAAATATTGAATGTACTTATTTAAAAAGGCTATTCACTCTCCTCTTGAAGTCTTCCACATCGTAGACAGGTAGCACTCACCTATCCACGATGTGGAAGCTATTCCACTCCTTCGCAGCGCTTAATGCATGCCGAGACGGAGCAAACCGCATAGTCTTTTGTACCGACGATATTATATTTACTCCGTGAATGATATTCATCATACATCAAATTTTCGATAAAGGAACAGGGCTGGGGAGTATATTTTCGAAAGATATCTAGAGACATTAAATTATACGTAGGTACTGTATAACATTTAAGACTTGAATTTATATTATCGTAGGTAATACATGAATAGAAAATATTCTAATAAAACTTTAGGCGTCCTTGCTTATTTAGTGAAATTAAGTCGTTCGAAGATACGTCTGTGGAATGGAAGTCAAACTATCGGCAATATTGTATCATGCAACTGTATAAAGCTCTTATGCATACAATCTGCCAGCAGGACTTTCAAATGCTATGTATCTCGAAAAGTTTTAAAACGTTTTATAGGATTAAGTAATCTATATATTTTCATATTAACGTACCTACTGATTTAAGAAGCTGAAGAGTTTTTTTTTTGTTTGAACGGGCTAATCTCAGAAACTACTGTCAAGTCAAATTATCTAATATTACGAATATTACGAAAGGCATTACCTACAATTTGACGACCTACAAAACGCATCATACCTTCTCATCATAGGTACTCCGTAAGATACTACTTCCGAAACCAACTTCAATAATGCACCACTTGCAGGGTAAGTTGCCTTGGACTTAAAGATTGATAGTGCCACCAGATTGTTGTATTCTATTCGTACTAAGAACCCGCCCTACATTATTAGTATTTTATGCCTATTGTATTCAATAGCCCCTGCATCAATGCGACTATTACCTATTTATTATATTTAAAAAAATCTGAAATCTGACGAGCAGTTCCAGAGATTAGCGCCGTTTTACACCGAAAACAAATCTTCAGCTTTTCTTTATAAGCGTAAATAAATAAACAATCTACTAGAAACTACGGTAGAAAATATGTAGAAACTACGGTAAATACATAAAATAAGGACTTCGCTGCGAGTGGAAAGAAAAACATTCGCATTTATTTTAAACTCCGAACCCTGATTAGTTGGTTGACCCAAAACCACTGTTTCTGACATTAGATGAGCCGCAAATACCGACGAATTTCGTTTAAAATCATGGAACATTATTTTCACTGCATGAATAATTATATTCGACAAAACTATATGTGGTAGATCCCTTATAATGCCGTACGTATCCCTATGGCGCCATGTGAACAGACAAATACAAAAACGGATGAGTCCTCGTCGAAAAGTACAAATTTTTTTATTGCATACTATTTTAGAAAAACGCTTTTGAACTTTATTCAAAAACACTCAAAGGTAGGTAGGTATATTCATCACACAAACATAACGTTCGCCAAAAAACAGTAGAGCGCTCGCCGAGGGAGTTTTGTTATCATACCCAAGATTCGAGCAAATTACGGCAAAACAATGATAACTTTTAAAGGTACACAAGTTTAAAATAAAATGCATCGTAGACGCCCTCGCTTCGCTTCGGGAAACTTGTTGCTCCACTCCTATTGGTCGTAGCTTGATGTTATATAGTGGAAAACTTTTCTGGATAAATCGACCATCCAACACTAAAATAATTGTTCAAATCGAATCAATAATTCCTAAGATTAGCCCGTTCGAGCAAAGAAAGAAACTCTTCACTTTACATACTGTATGTATTCAACATAAGATTACTCCTAAGTACAATCTAGATTACCTTACATTACCTATTTGTTTTGCCAATGTGATGACGAACTTTAATAATGTAAGTAGATTTAGTTCTCATTTAAGACACAACTGACGGCTTTATGAGAATAAATTTCATAAATAACCTAGAACTTAAAGACATAACACAGTGTTAACAATCTGCAATACTTGGAATATCATATCAAGTTATGTATTTTAAAAAACGTAGATGTATTCAATCCAAAAACAACCCGAGGCAGCATCACTTTGTTCTTACCGAGAGCATGCTATTCATGCACCGCGAATAAATACAAAATAAACTAAAGTATATTCCACAAATACTTATTTCTAGCTACATTTGCGTTTAGTTACATCTGTGGTATAAGTATAGTTTGGTTGTGTCGCGGGCTATACGACGCGGCTTAGCTAATCAGATCGCATTAGTCGGGTTTATACCGATTACCGCTAGAACAGCTGACGGCTCGGAATGCCTTAATGGGTCATTGATTTATAATTCACTTACCGTGTCAATGGCTTGTATGTGCATGTGAATATGTCCTTAGGATTATTAAGCTGGGTTTTCATCGAGTGAAAGATGCCAAATTATGTTTTGCTGATATCAATAGTGTTGGTGACCTAAGTAACTCAGATATTTTAAATACTATAGTTATTTCATTGATTTTTTTAATTCACATGATCTAATTAACATAGACACATCTCGCCATTACCCAAACTATGAATACAATACTGATAGACTCATTGAAAACAAGCGTTACGGCAAATCTTAGTGCGTTAGGTTTTTACATGGATGGCACTATAGCTACTGGATTGAGGGTTTGGGTAACGTATCTTCTATTTAAGTTCCTTTTAAGAAAGTTAACATAAATCCACGTGGGCGAAGCCGACAGCAACAGCTAGTATACTATAATTATATTGTGATGATATCTTAACCTATCCCAATCGGGTCTCCTCTCACAATGTTGACATTGGCCATAATTGGCCAGACTGGCCAAGTACGGATTGTACGGATGTACACGACTCTTTAAAAAAACAACCATAAAAAGTTATTACCACCTATAATTAATTAAATACCTCTTAATCTCCATCCTGAATCTACTATGAACAGGATAAACCAACTATTTCCAATGAAGGTACCCTAGTCAAAGTAAACAATAACAACCCATGTGTCCCAGAGTGCCCCAGTTAACAAGCCGGTCGCGATAACAATAAACAAACGACCCTCACCTGTTTACCTGACGGGTTATTTATTTATGTGCCCGGTTATTTGTTTACATGGGTGTAACACAGCGTTAAGATTAGGTGTGACAATTGGTAACTAACCCGGTGATTGCCAGCTACAATGCCGTTTGGTTGAACAACACATTTCTGTAATTATACAATTTCTATATTTTTTTAGCTGTATTATAACTGAAATGTTTGTAACATATTCTTATTTTAATAGCGTAAGCCGATTTTCTTGTTCTCTGTGTTCATTTACTGCACCTCTTTATATAAATAGGTATACAAAATGCAACAAATAGCCAAAGGCTGCCTCACTTTCGCGTGTTAGTGATCTATGCTTTATAATTTTTTCTACTTATTCATTGATTACGATATACATTTGCCAACCCTAGCATTAAACTATCCATGGTATTAAATCGAAAACAAACATTTATTGTACGCTAATTTTAAGCCGTAAACAAATTATAACTTCAATAATTTAATCAACGTTTATTGAAAGAAACATTTTCCTGCGGAAATTAAATGAAATTACATGTTTCTAAATAGTTAGTTAACGGGCTTGTTTACCGTACCTGCACGTTTTCAACCTTGACTTTCACGGTAAGCCCCTGATTAGTGTAAATAAATATATTTTGTTAGTAAGCTTCTATTTGTATAGGTCTCTGTTTGCTTCATAATATTTTAACCCTGGCAAAACTTGATTAAACAAATCTTGATTAAATGTTTAGTTAAATAAATAGAAAAAACTCTGGAAAGCAATGCGCTTAGAAAAATAGTGTAGTGTACTGTATTATTGTAAGTTTCAATTTAACCACTCCTGAGCTTGGGGTTTTTATAGTAATAAATATAATGGGTACAAGTAATACTCCATAGTGGCCAAGCGTGGATTCAAAAACTTCAACTTCAAAAACCTTTGATAACGGTATGGAAAATTCCCAGGTGTGTAAGTTTACTCACGATGTTTCCCTTCACCAATGCGAGGGATGCTTCATATACGCACATAATTATATATTTTTAACGTTTTGTCCACAATAAACCTACTTACATTGATGTCCAAAAAATCCAATGAACATAATATTTGACTCCGTTACAAGTACTAATATTCTGAGTATAACTAACATAAACTGTAGGTATAATACGCACATTTTAGGGTTATTCATTGACTAGAATAGATTAGGTTACGTTTGAAGAAGATAAATTACATGACTTACTTAGACCTGTCACAAACAAAACAATGGTTGTACAGCCTTCTGTGCCGCAATCACATTTAAAGTAATAAAACATATGTATTGCTTACAAAATAAGGTTCTTTATATTCCCTAAACACACATACATTAAATGCGAGGCCTTATTAATTATTCCGCCACATCTTTTACGAGACGATTATATATACCTACCCTTTTCTTTCTCAACATGACTGTACCCATCAAGTTAAGTACGCCGTGACGATTTGGTTTTCATTCCATATTGAGCTCTAAGTCAAGTACTTAAGGAGTATTTCGGTATAAAAATTCGCCGTATGAAATGGTATCGTCAGATAGAAATCTTGAATTAATGATATGTCAGTGGTTTGCGGATGGAATTGCACGAAGAACGAGTCAGTTGAGAGTTATTTGCTGAATGTAATCAACGTACGCAGTTTGAGCGGTTTTAATTGATTAGAGTGAGTCACTTGGTTTTGCGGCACTATGAAATGAACATTTTAGATTTTACTATGCGAAGTTTTAGATAAATTGAATTTGGAATTGTTTGCGCGGATCTGACGCGGTCATAAATGGACGGCGGCTTACAAACGTTCGTTAATAACACGAGTCAAAATTGTTCCAGAGTCAATATTTAAATTCTACGTACCTAACTGGCTATGGATTGGGTTTCTATTTGTTTAGCTACTTTTGTTATCGCTGTAAATATATCCTTTTGCATAGTGATAATATGCGACATTGTTTATACTAAAAAATAATGTTTAGAATTTACATGAAAAGTGAAATTTATATTACTAGCTTTAGAAGGTGCTATTTTCAGCGCCTTTTTGTGTATTTATGTTCAATGCTTTCTACGTCATTTATGTTTTTTTTTCGAACAATCCTCCCAGCTGTAATCATTGCTACCTAATCAAGATCTGATGATAGAATCCCAGGAAAATCTTGAAGTCCTATTCTTTGATGATCTAATGTCTAGATTGAGCGTCGCCCTACAATGAAAACAAAAAAAAAACAAGCCAACAATATCAAGCATGTGTGCGTGCAGGCGATGTTTTACACGTGCGTCTATTGTCTATGTGTGCGTGATCAATGATACAATGATATTAAAATTGGTTTAGGTCTGTTGGTTCCAATGTTCAGTTCCCCTGGTGGATCCATGAAGACTAAGTACTAGTGGTTCCCCTTCTTATATAGGGGGTCCATCAGGATTTGTGAATCCTGTTGGTTCCCCTCCCAATCGTTTGCAAATATTTTTTATTCTTATTAACTAAGTTAATTCCTATTAACTAAGTGGCAAAGTAGTCATAAGAAGGTATAACTTTTAACAAAATTGAACCGACTTAAACGCCGAAAAGTAAAAATCGGTTCAGTCAAACGCGGTTAATATTCCTAAATCCTAAAACTGAGTCTGATAAACACGATGCTGAAAACCGCATCAAAATCGGTTCAACCAAACCCGAGATAATCGCGCAAAAATATACATACAGGTCAAACTGAGAACCTTCCTTTTTGAAGTCGGTTAAAAACCTATTCACATTTTACTTAAAGACACTCACATTATAATTGAACGGAAACACCGATGCAGGCAATTTATGTTAGTCGCATGATACAAATCAAAGCGAACGACCTAACGATAACACTCGGGACTGAATGTGACTCTGAATGTGACTGAATGTGTGCCCTCCGAGGCACGGAAACACTCAAGAGACTTGCCATCAACGGTCACGTGTCCACCAACTGACGACCGCTGTTGCTGAGCGTTGATCAACCAGAATTAGCACTAGTCACTTCTTATAAAATTCAACACACAAAATTTAACACGACAAATACTCATAGAAGATTTTAATAATGCACAAATATATTATTTATTAAGTTACTAAGTGCTCAATTAATTTATTAAATTGCCAACCTAATTACATCACTAAGTAATTATTTATTGAGTAACAACTGACGTAATAATAAGGTAGATATGACATAAATAATAACAGTGTACTAAAACCATTGTAAATTATTTCCTTCGTCGGCGTAATATCACGTTTTAATATCGTAACGGTGTTCACTGGTTTGAATAAGAGATTCATAAATTCAGCATTTCAGTTCCAGCATTCATTAGATACTGTTGAACTATGGCGCTTATACACCGGAATTGCTTTTTGATCATACATTGTAGTTTGTTTGATGTTTGCGCGCGGTTTACTACGCTCGTTGAATTGCTTGTTTCATTGTAGGGGATTAGCTCAAATATAAAAGTACTCAAGCACAAATAGGCAGGATTGGTATTGGATACTTTTTTTAGATGATTTTGGAAACAGTTAAAAAGCGCATATTTTGAAAAACTTCATAAAGCTAACTGTTGTATAAATGAACAATAAATGTAATCTCTATGCTGTTAATCGCTGAGAATTTCCTTGCCTGAAGGCAATTCTGAGCGTGCTGTTTGGCCATGTTTCAACTGGAAAAGGACATCTTACCTGACTTTGTCAAAAGGACACGATACTTTCATAGGCTTGCAATAATAGTCTTTCTTATATCTCTTCTAGTGTACATACAGCGATAAGTAACAAGATATCAAATGATATACAACAATTCGACAAATACATAAATTAGAATAGATCCGCTGTAGTTGTAATTTAGTAGTACGTTATTATAAATTATTGTTAGTGCATGCTGTGTTTGCCTTAAAAGGTTAAACACTTAGAAATTAATGCTAGATTTAAGCTTGTTTGCATGTATAGTGTTGTAACCACTGGCAGACCTAAACTAAATAAATAAAATAAAATAAAATAAATAAAAAATAAAATTTGAGTTCATTGAACTCATAAATTATTAACAGTAGAAAAGTCACTTAATGTGCGATAAATAATAAGTCACAAATAAGCATAAAGCGGTTGAACGTGTGATTTATTACAGGGCCGCTTACTTAGGAGTTTACATAAGATTAATACTGACTAAGCTTTATGTAGCGGTCGTTTATTTATTCCCCAGTTTATTCACACGAGGCCCAGGTGTAAAACACCTGAATTTTTATGAAACTTAAGTACTCGACTCTATAGCCTATGCTTGAATCGCCGAGAAATTGTCGCTTGGATCCGTGGCGAACGACTACAGTTCGATTCTCACGATCATTTTTGCCGCGAACTTGCAAGCTGTGGAATGAGCTTCCTTCTACGGTAAGTAAGTATTCCCGGAGCGCTATGACATGGGGTTCTTCAAGAAAGGTGTAAAAAGAGCTCTCCTTCAGGGCCAGCGTTGACTCCCCTGATGTTGCAGGTGTCCATAGGCGACGATGATCACTTACCATCAGGTGGTTCGTCCGCTTCTTCGTCAGCCCTTCAGGCTATAAAAATATAAGGAATTGCCACTACCTGCAAAAAATAAATTTATTACATGCGCTCACAGTTTAGTTTGGAAGCAAAATGAACTTAAGATATTTTTTTTGCGAATTATCTATAGTGTACCTTAATTACAATAATATAATATTCTTTTATTAGCTTGAACAGTATAAATGTATGAAACGGAAATTTTCAGATTAATTTTCTAAACTCTAAAAGTCCGATTGAGTTAAAAAATAGCACGCTTAAAATTGGCTCTAGAGAACTCTTTTACGTCGAACAGCTCAGTGACTACATTTATTTCAATGTATTTATACTTCAGTAATCTTTATACAGGGTAGTTTTAGTTTTTCAAACTATTAATTTATTAGCGAGCAAATAAAAGTCTTGCAAACATTTCTCACCTCCAATGAAGTGGGTACCATAACACAATAATGACGCTGTCGGTCTGAAAGCGGTAACTGTGTTATTACACTCGGCAGTATTGTGTGAAGCTTATAATTTATGTCTTCTTTAGGAATTTGTGTAAATGTAGATATCAAGAAGTTTATAACAACATTAGTAACCTTTCATGGCTCTGCTCATCTAAATTTGTAATTCGGCGAAATTTCGTTAATCAAATGACGTAACTCTATGTGAAATTCCATCCCAATAAGTAAAAATTATCTTTTTAACCCTAAAATTTACACACATTTAATAAAAACACGCAACCCATTATATAATATTATAAAAATATTTACCTAATAACCATATTTCAAATAGTATAAAAAAATAACAAAAACCCACGCAAACATGGTTTTAATTCGCGTATCTATGTAATGTTTATTGAAGCCATATTACCCTGATAGAAACAAGTCTTTAGTCTTTATATTCGTTGTAAAAAGCTAAAAAATAAGATTTTCTTCGAAGAATATAGCTATAAGAATAGAGTTATATAAGAATAGAGTTAGCATATATTTTGTAGCAGACTGCTTTAGAAGCCATAAATCTTGATCAGCCGCCTTCACCACCAAAGAGCAATGAAGGCAAGGCTTGGCACGAGATGTACAATAAATAACTAGACATCTTCCTCACTGCACTTTATTATACCTTAAAATACCTACATAATTCCTAAGGAGACTATTACTAATATTTTAAGTGAAAATAATTCTTTTTTACAGAATACGTACTGGTAAGTCCAAGGAAGCCCGAGGTGGAATTATAATTACAGTTACATTTTGATTATATTAATGAAATCAGCAAAGTATCCTTACTAATATTATAAATGTGAAAGTGTGTTTGTTTGTTTGTTTGTTTGTTTGTGACGCTTTCACGTCGCAACAAAGCTATTATATGGTAAGGTTTATGTGTGTGGGGATAGTTAGGAGGGTGGAGAGTGACGTAGGCTACTTTTTACCGCGGAAAAACATCCCATTCCCATGGGAAGATCGATGTTTTGTTAGTTGCTAGATATTTATTTTCGGAGTTGTTAATAGATGGCGTTAATAAAATTCATTTGCAAGTTCTGAATTACGCTATCAAATACTACATGTAATTTACTTAAGTCAAATGTAATAGGCTACTTTAGCTCTGCCTCGAGAACTCCCCGCTCCGGCTGTATTCAGTGTACCGCCCGCCCGCTGGCACTATCCTGTTGGCTGATGTCCGCAAGTTGCTGGACTCGCCGACACCGGCGGTGGGCGTGGGCGACTGGAACTGCAAGCATCCGGGGTGGAATAGCCTAGCTGCCAACAGAAGTGGAAGGCTACTTTTTGATGCCGCTGAACAGCACGGCTACACTGTCGAGGGTGTTGCACACCGTTACCGCGGCTCTGAATAAGAGAGAACGCGTGTGTGCAGTATTCCTCGACATGGAAAAGGCGTTCGACCGTGTTTGGCACGACGGCTTTCTCTACAAGATCTCGCAGTCGTCGGCGTCCCGGAGTGCCGTTAAGGTGATCTCCAGTTTCCTCGAAAATAGAAACTTCAGAGTAGTGGTTGAAGACGCCGAATCCACCGAGCGTCCGATCGCAGCCGGCGTCCCGCAAGGGAGTTGCCTGTCCCCAGTCTGCTACGCCTGATACACCGACGACATCCCGGCGGCAGGGGGGCGTCGCTTGCCCTATATGCCGATGACGTGGCGTACATCACCACGTCGCTGAATAGAACCCACGCCATCGTCACGATGCAGCGTGCGCTTGATGCCCTCCCCGAATGGCTCGCCGCGTGGAGACTGTCGGTGAATGTCGGGAAGACGCAGGCCGTGAACATAGGAGGATACCTCAACAGGCGGGACTCTACTCTGGAGCTTCACGGACAAGATATCCAATGGGCCCCACAGGCCAAATACCTGGGGGCAAAATCGACGGAAGACTTTCGATGAAGCCACAGGTTACGAAAGCCGTCGCGAATTCCAGAAGCGCGATGGCAGAAACCAGTGCTCTCCTCGAGCCTCCCTCTCGGACTGAAGCTCGGGGTCTACAAGACCTACATTAGATCCCGCCTCACGTACGCGGCACCGGCGTGGTACGCGCTCGCCAGCGAACCGCAGCGCAAGAGGATGCGCGCGGTTCAGGCGATTGCGCTCCGCCGGCTGACTGGTGCGCCGAGGTACGTCAGGAACGCCGTCATCCAGAGGGACCTTCGAGTCGAGAGCCTGGACGACTTCATCGAGAGATTGGCACGCAACATGTTCGGGCGTGTCGACGCGTCGCGGTTCCCGCATCTGCAGGACCTGGTGCCGCTCCACACCCGTCCACCGGACCGCTGGGCCTTCCCGCGCGACTTGCTGGTTGCGCGGGACGGGGCTAGCACTGACTGATACTGGGGCTTCGTAAGTCGTCGCCCGGCGCTGATCGGCTCCTGCTGGGCTTCCCACCAGCGGGATTCACCCGGTAGGGCCTCGATCGCCTGGGCGGCGCGAAGATGAACCCCATCCCGTTTAAGACTCTGTGGCCTGTAAAAAGGCCGCCACTCACCGGACTTGACCTATTGGTTAACCACAGATGGACAACCAAGGGCCTTAGGGCCCAACCCAAGGACCGGCCCGTTTTAACGGGCCGCGAGAGACACCCCCAAAGGGGAACTAACTGTCCCGAGGGCTCCACACACCTCAGACAGGGTGGAGTGAAGAGAGCGAGTAGTAGGCTACTTTTTAGCCTAAATTCCTACGGGAGCGAGACCTACGCGGCTGTTACCTACGGGTCCCGAAGCGAAGCGCGGGCGGTTCTCTAGTTAATCTATAAGAACATATTATAAAAATACATAAAACATCATAAATTAACCTGGAGGACCTGGTATCATCAAGTAACTTCCTGAGAAAATTTACAAAATTCAGTCAAGCGGCTCAGATTTTGCATAAACACCACCTATTGTAACTATTTAGGGGCTGATTTTTGGAAAAAAGTAGTGAATGTGTGATCCTGGGACTTCAACTATTTTTATTCTGAATTTCATCCAAATATCCATATAGCTATAAAAGCGCCAAAGACAGACATACTGATATATAATAATAATATTAACAGATTTAATTTGGATGATAGTATACATTAAATTTGTACCAGCGTTTTTAAGACTAGATATTTTATAAACCGCCAATAAAATAACTTTGCAAATAACGACTAGTACCAAAAATCCACAAGGGCGGTGAAGTTCCATTGTTTATCTGTGGACCTTATTATCATATCTTAACCATATTTATTGGAGACCAACTCGCTTGTACACGTTTTCAAGCAAGAATATTGTACAGAAAGGAAGAAAACCTTTTCATCCTTCTTTATGTAAATATCCCACGAACGAATATACTAACAATCTTACGATAAGTGGCCAACGATGCCTATGGATGTCAGTAACACCAAAAAAAATTCTAGTGCGTAGGTAGTACAGAAAGAGGAAAGGTATTTTTTAAGAAATCACCATATTTTCTAAGGCCCTAAAAACGGACAAAAAATCAAAAATCTTATATATAAAATTCTCGGGTCACAATGTTAGTTACCTTACTCCTCCGAAACGGCTTTACCGATTTTTACCAAATTTTATGTGCATATTCAGTAGGTCTGAGGCTCGACTATTTTTTTATTTTTCTATAATGTGGCCCTTTTATCACCAACCCCTATTTTTTAATCTTTGTCTACACTAGAAATTACCTAGAAATAATTTATATGGCAAAACAACGTTTGCCGGGTCAGCTAGTAGTTTTATAAATACCACCGCGCACCGCATTACTTAATACCATTTCTACCGCTATAATAATTGCTTTAACAGCAACTGTGAACGACCTAGAACAACACTCAATTTAGGGATCAGTATACAGTTTACAGATAATATAATTATGTTATAAGAATAGAATGTTAGTTTGTTAACAAGTGTGAGGACAGGGACTGTTAGTAATAGTCCAGTTAGTGATTGTTAGCACGAGTCACATCCTAATACGGTCACAGACGCGTTGCTACCCCTGAGAATAGAGATAGTCACAAGTGTAACCGGCTCCAAACCTTCCAACCTGGAATATAATTATTGCTGTTAATACAAATTATTACTTGGATTATTGGTATTTAATAGTTTTAAGCCGCATTACACTATTTGTTTGAGTATTCAAATATGATTTGTACTTTTAGCTCAAATATCACTTTATCTCGGAATTCCAGCACAGTTTGCAAGAAGAACCACTTCCGCATGACGTAAGCTTGCCCCAAATCCTGTTAAATTTCGTTCAGTAGTTTCCAAGTTATGTCCTCGTAAAATTGTCCATAATACCCAAAAATACTAAGTGCCAAACATACTGGATGAAGTCGCGGCAGTAAAAATGTTGTCGAAGAATATAATTTCCGATTTTATGGCAGCAATATAATGCCAAGGTAAATAAGAGATTTCTATAACTATAACGGGTATTTCGAGGATCGCGAGATTGCTATCGAAAAGATTGGTTTTTGACCACAACTTTATTTATGCGACGAACTTTGCTTTGTGTTTTGTTTTATTCGTTGTTTTTAATTTTACCTTATTACCAGCTGGTGCCTCGCTGGCTGGTGCGCATTTCTTTTTAAAAATGTATGTATTCATACACATAATCAGCAATTATTTGGTATTTATCAACACATGATAAGGCATCTCTAAATAAAGTGGGTTGAAGGCCATTTGGAAATATTTTTTACTGACTCATTCCTTAGCTATCAACAATATCGTTACTTCTATGTTGCAAACCAGCGTGATATTACTACTGGTAATAATGTCTTTCCGGGAAGACTGCCTGGCTAGAATATTTTCATCCTTAATTCGGCGAACGACTGAGGAGTCGATTTGACGTTCCGACTGGAAGCTTGAGAGTCACTACCTAATATATTTTTATCGCTCTTTCATAGTTGGCATTGCTTTGAAACATTGAGTTAACCGACTTCACTCAAGAGATGAGGTTCTGAATTGTAATGTTTGTTTTTTCTTAAATTTTATACTTTATATTTTTTAAGGGCAAAACTGATCTTGATATTTATTAACTTTATATTCGAAATCCTGATTCTTGTCGTTGTAACTAATAATGCGTATTTACTTGACTTTACATTGTGTTGACTCTGTTCACATTTTATTACGTATTCGACGACGCTGAAGTCGATTTTTTGTCTGAGTTATTACGTTTCTCAACGGGAACTTAGTACAATCGGGTAGCTCGTTTATTGATTTATCGGTTTCTGTTACCATAAAAAAGATCAAATTAAGTTAGTTACCTTTGTTGTTCAGTTAGTATTGGGCTGTACTGACCCCCTTGTGCTACCCCCATTTTCACCCCTTTATGGGGAGTTTATAAAAATACTCTCTTATACAATTATACACTGAAAAAGGCTGCTGATTTGATAATAGAATACTTTATCAATGCCATTGGGACATTTAAGTTAATGTTTGCAAGTAAAAACTTTATACAAAGGTCAGTCTATTAACATCAGGTGCGATATCATCTGTATTTTCTTCCACGCCGTAAAAGTCCTAACATTTCCTAAGTACTTCAATATCTTTAATATTTATTAAGTAAATTACCCAGAGCTTTAAACTGCGAAACGACCTTTGAAATTACTTAGGTGACTAAAACAAGAGTTTTTTAAGCTACCCCAGCGCTTATCTTAATGTGTCAAGTCGTTAAAGCCTCGGATTATCCGTAAAACCTGATAAAGTGTTGACAGCGTCCTCTAGGCAGATATATGGCGTGTCACTGGTACTGTGGCGTTTATTTCGGTGTACATTCCGGTTTATGTTTTTTAATGAAATTTGGTAATGTATTGCATTCGAGTCTATTTTTTCTGACTTTACCGTACTGCTCTTACGAGTATGTTGCCATAAGGGAATTATAGTAATTAATTATATGCATAAGTCAATGATATCTACCTAGATGAATAAAATTATTTTGAATTTAAAGGTCATTGGGCGTTTTCGACCCAGTCGCATTCAGTAATAAAATAGGGTTTTTCTTAAAGGTTTAGGATTAGCATTTCACGCAATGTTTTTATTTTGATCCAAATGCATTGGGGAAAAAAGTTATGCGCTTTTACGCAAATGTATATTTTTTAAAATTATTGATTTTTAATTCGAATGGTTTAATTCAAATGGGACTACACGTCATTAACTTTCGAATGTCGAAAGAATTATTGAAATCGGTTCACCCAGTACGAAGTTCTGAGGCAACAAACATAAGAAGAAGAAAAAACATACAGACGAATTGAAAACCTCCTCCTTTATTTGAAGTCCTTTGAAAATCTGTTAAATAAAAAGTATTTTACTTCTCATTGGACAACAAACAACATTAATTAATAACATTTTAAATTACACTTAAAAGCAAATCTTCCTTTGCAAATAAATCAGCTCTCCCATGCTTTTGAGCAATGCGACTCATTTCATTGGGAAGTATTCGTGGTCCTTAACAAACTCTGACTAGTTTCATTACTGAACGCTCGTGGGTCACCGGTCCGAACAAAATGCCCATTTGCCTTTGAACACCCAGGTAATATGTCTATATCGTGCGACCTTATAGGACACACAAACAAAGAAAGCTCTCTCAGGCCAAGAGCATCAAAGTTTTGGCCATAATTTTAATGATGATCAAAAATTCTAACCTCAATCTTGGCAAAGCAGGGTCTCGTCAGCTTGTTAATCGTCAATAAGAAACATTACTTATGATGCTGACTGTACAACTGTACATAACACACATTTAGTTAAGCTGTCAGGCATGGTTTAGGCGTGTCTTTAGGTCTTTACACGTCCCTAAAGCCTTTGACAGGATTGCGCACGACAATCTCTTACGAGCTTCCTTTTCGGATTATCCCATAGCCAATGCGGTTACATTTTCGACTTTTTGAACGACAGATCCTTATTTGTATCTGTTAAGGGCTGTTCGTGAAAACATCTCGTTATATTATACGCGTAAATGCCAGAGATATTTTTAATAAGCCTTAGATATTTGGTTGATTTTCATTTGATATTTTACCGATCCTATCTGAGCTGAGGTCTCCTACTCACAAAACACGTGCCTAACATGTGGGACAGTCATGGATTGCGAAGATATTAAAATTAATATTAATGACTTGGTTAGGTGTAGGTATACATCAAATAAATAAAAAAAGCTTAAAATTCTACTTACGATTCAGAACTCCCACTTAAGGCTTCCTTTGAAATGGAAATTCAGAAATTTTGTAATTGTAATCTGATTTCCTGACTTCACAGGAATTAGACGTTTTGAGAACTGAATATCTATTCATTATGATACCTTTGACTAATTGCTAATGATTCGACGTTCGAGAAGACCAGCTACTTATACTCCGTTCGCGTTCAATTTGAAATTCGTTATATTACATACTAGATGACCCGGCAGACGTCGTTCTGCAACATATTATTGTTAAATATGCCGCCCGCAGCTTCGCCCGCGTGGATTTCGGTTCGGACTTCAAAAATACAGGAATTAATTTACATCAAAGTATAATAAATTATATACCTAAACCTGCCTTAAGAATCACTCTTTCTATTGTTGAAAACCGTAAAAAAATCTGTTTCATAGTTTTCGAGTTTATCGCGTCCAGACAGACAGACAGACAGAAAAACAGAAAACAGGACTTCTATGTACATATATAGATATTACATGGCACACAAATGCCAGCTTTTCGCCTTTATGATTAAGGTAGATTTATGATTCACGGTGGGATCTAAAAATGGCTTTAGTAAATTTTACCTACAAGCTGAATTTATCTGTGAGTACAGCTGATAATAAGTTTGGTTTTGTCGGAGAGTGGCAATTCCGTATGCTCGACGACTTGTGTATGGTAAGTAGACAATTGTACACCATAATCAGTCACCATACACTTGTAAAGTATGAAGCAGAAGATCTACTACTCACAAACTCTTATCTCTCATGACTTAAAAAATATGATGAGGTTCTGGATTCAACTGATTTTTTTATGTTACTCGTAACTTTGCACTGGTCGGTGGTCGAATCGTTTTTAGATATATTTTTTTATTCGAAAGGTATCGTGTCACTTTAATAAACATAAGTTTCGCTAAAGGATTAACACTGCAATGCATTGGTTACACTTTTAGTATCAGTGATGATCAGGAAACTTATACGAGTATAAGCGAACTTAATAACTTACTTAGCTATTCGTTGGATCGTAAGCTGTGTCAGCTTAATTAAAAATAATTTAGAACTGAGTAAGTAATAAATCACCAGCAAAGAAAATCCCTGTACGTCCTTGTTCTTGAATATAAAGCATTTTACTCCTCCGTAAATTGGGCTGAAGCACTAAAGCCAGGCATATAAAGCTGCTAACTATATTGATCGTCCCAACATGTCCGTGTCATTTATCCTGAAAAGTGGCCACAACGGCCCACTTTATGCGCCCGTAAAAATCAAGTCTGTGCCAGGATTTCGAAACCTTTAAATAGTATAGGTATAGGTATTAAGATATGAGATATACTACCATGTGGGAATTTCATTAAGTTACAATCGTACTGGTGAGACTAATCCTTTAATTCCCAGTTCCCAGAGGACAGAACTGGTAGGAATTTATTCCCACCACTTCCATGTCGACTTGAAACTAGGTTTTTTGTTATTAAATATTCTATTTATCTTAATGACTCTTAGGTTTGTATCTTTCAAATATCACACTTTATTTTCCATTTTATATTTCCAAAATATTTTAGTAATGGGTTTAAACCTCATTTGCTATTTTTACATAGAACAAAAAATACCACCTTTTAATACCTACAAAGGAGAAAATCTTTACCAAACGCAATTTAATACAAAATCCTTTATTATGTACATACATCAAATATTTTATAAAAGACAAAAGCTTCGTAGAAATTGAAGAGATTCAGACATAAATATATCCTTTATACATACTTACCATAGTCATTTCAGTTAATGACGTCATATTCGTACATAGTTCTCACACCTACCCGGGTATAATCCAATATCCTCACAACACAATAGACATATTCATAAATTCGTAATCTCGTAACGCGAGATTCTAAGGTCGAAGTAATCTTGAAATACTGGATATAAAACCTTTCTCCGTAACAGCAATCTCATTTCACTAGTACTGAATGAATGAACATCTAGCATGAATGATGTTAAATATGAATGAATATTTCCACACCTTTAAAGGCAGCATACAGCTATCTAAATTTGTTTACTCGTATATATCACCGGCGAACAATATATATCGAACCTTAATACAACTTTGATGATTATCCCTTAAGAGTTCAAATATCGGTTACAAAGAGCTCAGGCAGATGCTAAGAATAATTTAATTAGTAGTAAGATTGTTACAAAAAATCTATGACATAAATATAAACCCCATAATGTACAAAGAAGGAGATTTGATTTTAATAAGGAATGAGATAGTAAGTACATAAATTGGACTGTGTATATAAAAGACCATTTAAAGTTATAAAAGTTGAATCTCCAAATGTTAGAGTTAAGGTTAAAAATAAAAATGATACAGATATAAGAATAGAACTAAGTTATATCGTAGTGAATACTATTTTTGTAATAGTAATGTTTATAATTCATTTTAAGCACTTATAGTATTTTGATGTGAAAAAAATCCTTTCGGACCGTTGGTTCCACTGTATGTTTTCTCTTAGGTAGGGTCATGTGACGTGACGATAGCCTCTTCTATCTAATGTCACGCACCAAGATAATATAGATAAGATTTATTCACATAGGTTACTAGTCACGTTCAGGTTTAGTATATAAGCAAATAATTATGTTAAATACAGGGTTATTGAAAATTAGCGCATCACCTCTTGCTGGCAGCTTCACTACATCAATCCCAACAACATTTGTTCTATGACCCGTAGGTAACAGCTACGTAGGAATCTCGGCTAAACACTAGCCTATTATAAATGATATACTGGAACATCAGATATAACATTTGCCTATGACATAAGTAAATTAGGTACATGTAGTATTTGATAGTGTCATTCAGAACATGCAAATGAATTTTACTAACGCCATCTATTAACAACATCGGAACTAAATATCTAGCGACTAACAAAACATCGATCTTCCCATGGGAATGAGATGTTTTTCCGCAGTAAAAAGTAGCCTACGTCACTCTCCACCTTCCTAACTATCCCCACACACATAAAATATACCATATAATAGCCATGTTGCGACGTGAAAGAGTCACACACAAACAAACACACTTTCACATTTATAATATTAGTATGGATTTTGAAGCACTACAATTTAATGAAGATCTGGAGTCGATCTGATGAAGCTGAAAGACACTCAAAAGGGAACTTCTTCAACCGCAGTTTTCAGCAGTTACCTTGTGTTTGGACTTGATTAATTTGTAGTGATGAGAACTTTACACCTAGACGGGTTGAACTGAGCGTCATCTGCTTAGTAGTTTTTGACTTATCTTTGGTTGTCAATGTTGAAGTCGATTTTGTAAAAAGCAATTATTATGTTTCAATCGTTGTTTTCGGTTATACTGCACTAATAAGGACGCCCTTTAAATTTTTCTCTCATTTGTACACACACAGCGATCAGTGTATAGAGAGATAAACTTAAGTACAATTTATCATGCCAAAGTAATTAATAATTTTCAGCACGATGCATTACGAGCATAGAACTTTGGTTTCGACTCAAAGTCCCCTTTATCCCAAATGTGCACAAACGTTATTAGCTTGCATTATACGGGTACTTTGTGGTGACGCGGGGGATTGAGGGCGTACTTAAACACACTTCTAGTGAGAAGTTTAGGAAATATTTTATGTTTTTATAACAAAATAATTATAATATATTTTTATACATATTCAAATACACAAAACGTTAAACTCATGTTCGTAAACAAATTTTCTTTTACTATAACTGTAACTCTAGGGTACCTACACCTGCATTTTAACGCGTTTTAATTGAATTCTAATAATAATATAGAAACCTGTTACTGAAGCTTTATTTAACATACATGAAAATAACAATAAATAATTTCGACAAGTATAATTTCTTCCTATTTCACCACATTAGCGCGTTACTTAACGCGCTACGACGCAGGTGTATTCGTATTATAACTTATAAAATATTATGTTACCATCACAGTAATAAACACAAGTCTCGAATATACCAATGCAGTATTTGATACATGAAAGTATATATCCCTGAACAAGATGGAAAATTTCCTGTTGGAATTTGAGACGTAGCGAAATTGGCTTCAAATAGAATTTAAATTCAATGAAAATTGGATTAAATTGAATAAACTTGATCTAGATCGGTATAAACGTTAACTAATACACTTAGTTGGATGTTTTATTTTGATAAATTCATTACATTTGAAAGATCTGCGGAGCTTCAGGCGAAAGCTTTTCTATAATGATAATGTTAAAGTTAGCAAAGAAACTATTTTATTTTTCTTTAATAGTTTATGTACGCAAACGTTATTTAAGAGAAAAGTATAAATAAATTATGTACATAGACATACATAGTTGGATAAATTGAGCAAGTATGAAACATTGCTAACTGTAGTCACTATTTCTTCACGTTTTATCCACTGAACTAATTAACAAAAAATGCTAAGGAGATAGCTTGAGATCCTAGTAAAGACATTTTTGGCATGGTTTTTTTTATCATTTGCCCACTCCCACGCGAGTAAAGCCGCGAGCAAAAACTAGTATTTTATAAACATCCTCAGACCCTAATGGCTGGTATTCGGCTCACTGATGTTATTACAATGGGTGATATGCCGAGGGATACGGCAAAAAAGCCTATCCAAGATATTTGTTAGAACAAGGGTCTAAAGCAAAAAATATAACATTCTTTATGCAATCTGGTATGTTCGTTGTAGGTTTTTGTCTTACCTTATTTTTGGAGCGTTCATAGGTTTCATGTTTATTTGGTTTGGTTCTCGGGTTGGTTAGATTTATGTAGTAGATGAAACTTGAACTCTGTAAAGAACCTTATGCACTATTAAATTTGACCTCCAACTTAAAGGAGGGGTGTTTTAAGTTTGACCGTTCTGTCAGTATGTCTGTGAATTTTGTGTCTGTATTCTGTGTATCTGTCTCTCGCACTGTAGTTCCTGATTGAATGAACCGATTTGAGTGCGGTTTTATAAATCGAAACCCAGTTTAATCGTCTCTTTGCTTTATTGTTTTATCTATATTTGGTATGAATCGGTCCAGGCAGCGGGTCAGAGATTATAATATATGTACTTATAAATAGATAATATATAATATAATATATAAATAGATTTTTAACGTAAAATTGAATTATTACTTATACATGTTTTATGATGAGAATCTGTTCGTTTCGGGCGTTTGATGGTCAGTTCGTTAGAGGATTTCCTTAGTCGTTCAGTATTTTTTTAATTAAAAATTTACAGTTATAAGTATACAAAATTAAACCCCTCGATGTGCTTAATATCATTTGAGTACCTAAAAAGTAAACAAAAACTACTTATCTTCATGTAAAATTCAGTAAGGATCGTCATAACAATGAAACAACACCACAATATGAAAACTAACAAAGGTTCCTGAGAGCTAAAAGGAATAAAATGTTCAATATCAACGAAGCCCAAAATCAACGCCATTCATGAAATATAAATGGTATTTTTTACATTTCCATTCAACGTTACTTTTGCTTTATGAAAAGGATAGGATTTTGAAAGGATTTATTTTTGAAATATCACTCTTACATAGTGACTGTACTACTTATAGTTTATAATCCCATTTTTTAGAAATTAAGCTTAATATTTTTTATGGAATTAAGGTAGTAAACGAGCATCCAGCAGCACCCTTCCGTAGCTGCTCATGACAACTGTAAACGGCCTAGAACAAGACTCAAATACAATTTACACAGCGTTTGCGTGCGATAATCGTGCGATAAATCGTTACAATTGCATCCCACATAAAGGCCAGCTTTCTGCCCCTGTCATTAAGATATATTGCAATTTCATGGCGAGAATTTAAGAAACTATCTTTATGTATGGTATATTACTTAATAATATAGTAAAATCTATTATTTTTAATGACTTTCTCTCAACACGATATTTCACTCTTTGTTTATACCTAAAGTCTCTATTATTATTATTTATAACCAACGCCATGCGTGCTAAGAGCATTTACTAAACTTAAACTGCTTAAAATATGTAATTCGTTTTATCACAAAATTAATCTTACTAAAATATTAACGAAATGAGAAAAACATATTATAGTCTGGCGGGGCTAAGAATGCGTCCCTGACAGATCATGATCGACTGGGCGATGTAACTTTGAACTGGCGTACAATTAATTGACAATTTTTTAATATCTTTCAATTGCCTTATTAACGATTGATAACATTAAAATCAAACATTAAATCGAATAATTATGCCAACTTACAATAAATGTATTAATCTTGGGCTAAAATTATTACAATTACCTACTTAAATAACAAAAATAAAAACAATACCTTTTAAAAGAAAACCACGTCAAACGGCGCTCGTTCAAGGTTATATCCATGTTATATCAACCTTTTGTTTTTGTAGTGATGTGGCATAATAACAAGGCAATTGTAATCAAATATTTTTTGTAATATTAATACAATATCAGTAAAATATAAAATAAAACGTTAATAATATTATTATAATAAAGGTACGCCCTAACATAGCTTAGGAAAATTTGTGTTATAATATCACTCAGATGAATCAAATGAAAATAAAATAAATAAATAAAACATTAATTTTATTTTTTTCTCTTGATTACATTCAGAAATTATGATTTAATTCAATTAATTGATTCTTTAAAATTTGTTAAAATATATTATTAATATTAGCTGGTCACATCAAATAAACATACTAATGTTATCTATGAACGTATAACGGAACAAAAAGTAAGAATTTGATTATCTGTCAATTTTTGTATTGTCTGTGCACGCACTTGATTTATAAAAAAATAAATCTTTCTCTTCCTCTTTCGTGATACACCGTGAACCGTGAACGTTGTTTTATTTGAATTACTTACCTATTTTATCAGGTTATGGGCCCAGTTACGCCCTATAGGGATAGAAAAGTTAATATTTAGGTAGGATTAGCCAGTGTAAGTGAAGGTATCGTTTTTTTTTTTAAGCCGAACAATTTTTCTTGCAAAATAACGATTGTAACGAAAATGGCTACCAACTCATCATTCTTGGCTAACGTTCCTAAGCTAAAGGGACGTGAGAATTATCACGAGTGGGCATTTGCAGCGGAGAATCTGCTTATCTTAGAAGGTACTGTAAATTATATCAAGCAAGAGAGTACACAAGAAGCAGCCGCAGAAGATGCAAAGGCGAGGGCCAAGTTAATTCTCACAATCGATCCGTCATTGTATGTTCATATCAAAGATTCTACGAGTACGAAGAATTTGTGGAAAAAACTGCAGAGTTTGTTCGACGACTCTGGCTTCACAAGAAGAATAACATTACTGCGAAACCTAATATCAATACGTCTGGATAATTGCGATTCGATGACGACGTATGTGACACAAATTATCGAAACGGCTCAGAAGTTATCTGGAACAGGCTTTGATGTAAATGACGAGTGGATCGGCTGCTTAATGCTGGCAGGTTTACCAGAAAAGTTCTTCCCTATGATTATGGCTATAGAACATTCGGGAATCGCCATTACTGGTGACGTAGTGAAAACGAAGTTGATTGATCTTGCAAGTAATGATGAATCAGAGACAAGAAGTGCTTTCTGGGCTAGAGGGCAGCACAATCGGCAGTATTCTAAAATTTCTAAAGTTGGCAACCATGTCAAAAATGACAGTCATAAAAATCATGGCGGATTGTCTCGGCCGGAGTCAACAAAGAAAGCAGAAAAATCGAACATCAAATGTTACCGATGTAAACAAATGGGACATTATAAATCACAATGCAAGCAGAATGATCAGCAGCAGATTAAAAAAACAAATGCTTTTTCGGCTGTTTTTTTGAATGGAAATTATAGTAAACAAGACTTTTATCTAGATAGCGGTGCGAGTGCTCATATGACGTCAGATGTAAACATGATGAACAATGCGTGTTATACGCCGAATATCACGGAGATTATTGCAGCAAATCAAAGTGCTATGCCAGTTTTATGTTCGGGAGACGTGGACATTATGACAGTTACTCCAAATTGTAAATACGAAGTTACCTTGAAGGATGTGTTGTGTGTACCTAACCTTACAACAAACTTGATATCCGTCAGTCAACTCATAAAGAATGGTAACAGTGTATCGTTCAAAGAAAATTGTTGCTATGTTTACAATAGAAAGAAATGTTTAGTGGCTGTGGCAAATGAGAAGGATGGTGTTTACAAGTTGGTCATAGAACGTAAACAATGTCTTTTTACATCTCCTTCAGTGTCAGTTAACAGTGAAGTATGGCATAGAAGGTTGGGCCATTTGAATATGAATGACCAGAACAAGATGAAGAATGGTGCAGTCACAGGAATATCATATACAGATAATACGGTAATCAACAAAAATACATGCACAGTATGTTGTGAAGGAAAACAATCACGCTTGCCATTTAGTAACAAGGGCACAAGAAGTAGTGAGCTTCTGGATACTATCCATGCAGATGTCTGTGGGCCAATGGAGTGCAGTTCAATAGGAGGATCAAGGTACTTCCTTATTTTTGTTGACGATTTTACTCGTATGGTGTTTGTTTATTTTCTGAAAGCTAAAAGTGAAACTTTTAAATATTTTAAGGAGTTTAAAAGTATGGTAGAAAATCAGCAAGACAGAAAGATAAAAAATTTTCGGACTGATAATGGCTTAGAGTTTTGTAGTAATGAATTTGAGGAATATTTGAAAGATGCTGGAATAGTTCACCAGAAGACTAATATTTATACGCCAGAACAGAATGGCATGAGTGAACGCATCAATCGAACCATTGTAGAAAGAGCTCGTTGTTTATTATTTGATGCAGGCTTAGATAAGAAGTTTTGGGCAGAGGCTATAAACACTGCTGTCTATCTTAGAAACAGGTCTGTTGCATCAGGGCTAGATAATAAAACTCCGTATGAGCTTTGGACAAACAACAAACCAGATTTAAGTCATGTCCGAATATTTGGCAGTCAAGTTATGGTTCATGTGCCAAAGGAAAAAAGACTTAAGTGGGATACTAAGTCAAAGATGCATATTTTAGTTGGTTTCTCTGAGAATGTCAAAGGCTACAGAGTATATGATCCTCATAAAGGGTGTGTAGTAACGAGTAGAGATGTGATTATCCATGAGAACACAAAATCAAACTGTACAAGTGATGTTGTTGTACCAGTTTCAGTTGGGGATGTATCATTAGAGCATATTGACAGTAATGAGGTGAAAGAGATGAAGAATGAATCCATGTCCAATTCCATGGACATTTCTTCAGAGTCAGACTCAGAATTCCTTAACGCTTTGACTGATTTAGACTCTACGTTACAGCCACCTGAAGAGTTTGAAGAAGAATCTCCAAAACCAGATTCAACTCCAGAAGAACCAAAGCGCATAAGGAAGCCTCCAGAACGCTTCGGTTTTTCAAACTTGTGTACAACATCGAGTCCAGATTATGCCAGTGATCCTGTTAGTGTCCAAGAAGCCCTGAGTAGTCCAGACAGAGACCATTGGATTGAGGCTATGAAAGATGAGCTGCAGGCATTTGAAGAAAATGATGCGTGGGTTGCTGTAAGTACATTGCCTTCTGACAAAACCTTAGTGCAGAATAAGTGGGTTTTTAAAAGGAAAGTGAACAGTGACAATAGTGTGCGATATAGGGCGCGACTAGTGGCAAAAGGTTTCACACAGAGACCTGGTATAGATTATGAAGAGACCTTTTCACCAGTTGTTAGACACTCTACAATTAAATTATTGTTTGCATTATCAGTTCAATTAAATTTAAATATTACGCATTTAGATGTGAAAACAGCTTTTCTAAATGGTCTTCTCAAAGAAGACATTTATATGTATCAACCAGATATTTCTTGTACTCAAAATAAAGAAAAGGTTATTGTAAAATTAAATAAAGCTATCTATGGCTTGAAGCAATCTTCTCGATCATGGTATGAGAGGGTAGAGCATTGTTTATGTGAATTGGGATTCAAAAAGAGTCGTTTAGAGCCATGTGTTTCCACAAAAATAAATAATGATGTAAAAATTGTAATTGCGCTATATGTTGATGACTTCTTTGTGTATTCTAATAATCAACAAGAAACTGATAAATTAATTTCAGTATTAAGTTCTAAGTTTAAGATTAAAAATTTAGGGCAGGTTCAACAATGTTTAGGCATGAGAGTTAAAATTAATAGTAAATCCAATGTTATTACTTTAGACCAAGAACAATATGTGAATCAGTTATTGGAGAAATTTAATATGTTAGAATGTAAAGTTGCTAGTACTCCAATGGAATGTAAATTAGATATTGGTATATCTGAGTATTGTGATCAAGATATTCCATACCAGCAGTTAATAGGAAGCTTAATGTATTTATCAGTTCTCACTAGACCCGACATTTCTTTTTGTGTAAGTTATCTAAGTCAATTTAACAAGTGTTACACTAATAAACATTGGAACTATGCTAAAAGAATACTAAGGTACCTTAAGAAAACTAAGAATTATTGTTTAAAATTTGTAAAGGGAACAGCTGAACTTGTAGGCTATGTTGATGCCGACTGGGCTAGTAATGTTCTAGATCGTAGATCCTATACAGGATTTTGTTTTATAATGTCAGGATCAGCTATTTGCTGGGAGAGTAAAAAACAAAGAACTGTTGCATTATCAAGCATGGAATCTGAATATATGGCTATAGCTGAAGCATGCAAAGAAGCTATATATTTAAGATCCTTATTGTTTGAAATTACTGGTAATCTTTGTACTGTGCAATTATATAATGACAGTCAGAGTGCACAGAAGTTGGTGGCAAATTATGTTTGTAATAGAAAAAGTAAACACATTGATATTAGATATCATTTTATAAAAGATGCAGTAAGCAAAAAAATAATTAATTTAGAATATTTGCCAACAACTCATATGCCTGCTGATGTTCTTACCAAAGCCTTAAATTATGTAAAGCATAATAAGTGTATTGAAGGTTTAGGTATTAGTTTGATAGAGTCATAGAATGTTAGTTAAAAATGAAAGGCTGTTATTTTTAGAGAAGTTCTGTTTATTTGCTGTAGTTGGGGTGTTAAAATATATTATTAATATTAGCTGGTCACATCAAATAAACATACTAATGTTATCTATGAACGTATAACGGAACAAAAAGTAAGAATTTGATTATCTGTCAATTTTTGTATTGTCTGTGCACGCACTTGATTTATAAAAAAATAAATCTTTCTCTTCCTCTTTCGTGATACACCGTGAACCGTGAACGTTGTTTTATTTGAATTACTTACCTATTTTATCAAAATTGTATTCACATAACGAATATTTATTGAATATATTGAAATATAATGCCTATAAAAAATAACAACATATAAATTGAATAAATATTATGCATAATGATTGCATGTTGTTATTGTTATTTGTTACAACGCATAATGTTGAACGCATAATGACGAATTGTCATATGTCAGGAACGCATTCTTAGCCCGGCCAGACCTTACAAACAAGAGTAGTTTCTCTACCCGACCGTAGCGCTACGCCGTAGTTAACTCTACGCCGTAGCGCTTCGTCTACGTAGCGGTAGGGAGTCAAGATTTTTATGAATAATTTATGTAACGTCACATTTTTATCGCGAACACTGTACTCGACCAATATACACGTTGTGTTTACCTTAGGGCGCTCGCACATGTGTTATTTTTTGCGACGCTAATATTTGGTTAGGTAAAAACATGAAATAGGACGGTAAAATGTGATACGCGCGTAGACATGCTGTATTATTTTATTTTGTGTATTATTCAGTTAGTTTTCGTCATGGAAATGTGGGTAAAGTGATTTTATTTAGTTGGTAGTAAAACAATTTTTATATAAGTATACAAAACTGTGTTATAATACAGTCGAGTACCTACTATCGCAACTTAGGATTCAACATTTTACAGTTATGTACAAGTATTTATTATAAAAAGAGTTATAAAACTTTTAACAGCCAGTCAACAGTTATGAAGTAACGATCATAAATACGTGTTATGATGAATAACTCAAAAACTACCTGTCAGATGTCGTTTCATGTATATGGGACCAGATGCGAAGCAGTAAGTTACGAAAAAAAGGTTTAAAAATTGGTTTGCTCAGAATAAATCTATAAGGTAACACTCCTCTTTTTTGGATTTAGTAAAGAAAACTTTATCATATCGTCCTTAAAATATGTATTTTCTTGTAAATATAGCCAAAATAATCAAATGTGCCACGATCACATTAATAATTCCACGAACGGAAATAGGTGTTGTTAACCTTCGAATATCTGTGTTCCAAAAGACCCCACGAAAAACGCTTGCGGGAAAAATAACAGATTGTGATAATAACATAACACATTTCTTAAATAACACGATACATACGAGTACACGATACGATAACAGACTGAGTAAATATCACAACTGCAAGGATACTAACCGTTTTGGTAAATATTAGTTTACGACCATGCCTCTAACATGGCTTTAGGACTGTTATCTTACGGTAACTACCAAGCCTAACGGAATTCGGAAGTTCTTAAGATTTTTCTGTTACTAACCGACGGATTAAATGCGCGACCGTAACTATCACTTTCTTGAGAATTTTCATGTTTTTCATGAAGTTTGTGTAGCAAACGAGCATGCAGCATCACTATTATGCTGTGACTGACTAGAACAAGACTTAAATCAGAATCAAGAATGGTTAGTCCAGTTAACAGATGGTGTTAGAATATTAGTTTATTTTGTTAATAAGCGTGAAGACAGGGACTGTTAGCACAGATGTTAGACCTGTATAAGTTGATGTTAGTAATATTCTAATCAGTCATTTTTAGTATGTTTCATTCTAGTTCAGTCACAGGTCTTCTTCAGATGCTTCTAAGGGCACATAAAACCTTCGGTACCGTTTATTATCAATTGGTAGTAGTCGTTAAACCATGTTGTAAACCATCGGATGGCATACAAACTTCCAATGCCGGAGTTGGCCACTAATTCTTTCACCATTCCACACTGGTGCAATGTGGTGAAATAATATTATGTATGTTGTAGGCCTCCTCAGTGAAGAAGAGAAACCCATGTTTGGGTCATTATTGAGTTAAAGCCAATAATAAATTCAACCTCAGGGTCAGCTCTAGATAAAGCCTATAAATTTTGCGGCCTTATCTTAAATCAGAACATTATTTTCGCATAAGTCGGCTATCTTGATTTATGCTAAATTGAGAATGATATTTACTTTGAAAAACAACTTTCAATTATGTTTTGTTCATGGTCTCTATGGGGACTTTGGATGTACGAACCTAGGGTGCAAAAGATATTTAGAAGCAAGATACATCTTCTGCTAACTGGAAAAATTATCAAAGTTCGGTTACATTCTTTGAAATGTAACTATCTCCATCCTCAAGGATAGCAACGCATCTGTGACCTAATTAGGACTAGACTCTAGTCTTGTTCTGGTTTGGTCACAGCTGCCATGGGCGGCAGCAGATGATGCACTCTATTCCTTTGCTACCTTGATTCCATAAAAATAGTCTCGATTTCATTCTTGTTCTGGAACAGTCACTATTGTATGGCAGCCGAAGAGTGGTGGTGCATGCTTGCAATCCGTATTCCTTAATAACCTTTACAAAGAAAAAACCAACTTATACACCGATTTATACACCTAGTCGGAAGTGGATAGGTGCCATAAAGAAGAGAGGTGCTTCAGTGAAGAGGAGAGCAGAGATGTAATCAGAATGAAGGTTTTAGGTTTTAAATGTTCTCGCAAAATGGATAACTCAGAAACTGCACTTCAGATGTTGAATATTTACGAGCTATGTACCAGGTAGGTAATAGAACATGGTAGCCAGCACTTTCTTTCATATTTTTTGGGTCACAATGTAGGTATGGGTGAAATATTTCATATTCCAGATGTCCACGGGCATGGGTGACCAATTTACCATAGAGGAGATTGTATGCTCATTTATAAGCCAATTAATAAAAAGGAACATTGAGCAATTATGTGTTTCCAGAGCCAGCAAGAGAATGACTTAATCTGATAATCAAAAATGAACTCTAAAGACAAAGCAATGCCAATTTCACTACTTTTCTCATTGCCTCGCGCGAAATACCTGAAAGAAATTCAGTCGGAATTTCGTAATTCGCTCTCAATTGTACGCAGGGGTAAAACAATTTCTTATTAGTGACTACATTTCCGCAACAAAGAACAAATAAGAAACAGCTAAAAGTATCAAGTACTAAAACTTCGCAGTTAAATCATCAGTTTTGTTGCTAAAAAGTTCATTTTCGTGTATTAAGCCGGTGTTAAAGTTTCGTGTTCACAGGCACAATAATAATACTTTAGATTTAATTGCGTTAATCGTTCTCATTTATAAAACTCATTTGAAACTCGTCTTTGGCCGATAGCGAGATTGTTTGGTGCAAAAAGCATTTGAATAATACGTTCATTGGTCCGCTATTTTGAACATCCATTGCCATTTTTGTAGAAAATTATAACAATTATTGGTTAGCTGTAACCGAAAGAAAATCAAATTGGTAATTTTTAAGATTACAGTGGTCAGTATGCGGCCGATGACTTGGTTTTTAACTGACTTCATAAACCGTTAAGTATGGATAACTCAAAAACTGCCCTTCATATTATGTCGAATTTACATCTGATCAGTCAACAAGCACCAGCTTTTCAATGAAAAATAGTTATCAACATCGAAAGACCTAGTAAAAAGTTATGAGGAGATTTAATAATGTGTATTCATAAAACTTTTTACTGAGACTGATACTTGTCGTGTAGTACCTACCATATAAATTCCTGAATTGTTTCGACTTGTCAATGTTATTTTTTTATATAACGCTAGTTTTTTTAATATGTAAGTAATAATCCAGCTGAATTTACTGGGTCGGCGAGTTAAAAATAACTAAGTATATTATAAGAACTGATAAATCGCAGTCTCTTACATCTTGCACTGTCCCCATGCCGTTAATGGGATAGCTCGTTAGCCAGAACCAAAGATTATCAGGGAAATCTGTAATGTATTTACAACAAACTTTAATACTCGGAAGAAACAAGAGATGTGACGAAAACAAATTCCTTTTAATTAAAATTCAAAAATAACTTGCTTTATCCGATGAATTGATCCACATACATAGGTGTTATTTTGTATGAAGATAGTCTGAAACTCGAAATAGTACAAAAAGGAAAAGGTGAATGGTATTCCTAAATATAGTAAGTATATTCCTAAAAGACAACTAATTAGGTATATCGTGTTCACTAATCCTTCTAATCAACAGTCAGAAAGTTAATAAAAATGAAAGCCTAATTAATTACTTTTTGCCTTGCCCAAGCACTATGTTTTAAGTCTCCTATGCACTATTATAATGAGGGTCATTTACAAAATTTGAAATTAAAAAAATTACAACAATCAAGTAGATCAATACACTTGTAAATCTCGTAACGATTTAATGACGTTATAATATATGATGCTAACAGTTTTAAAAAGACTTTTTTTTATTTGTTTTAGCGCAATTTAATAAAAGCTTATTTGAACATTTTTTTTCTTTTCATTTATTACTCGGAAAGTGTGTTTCATTTTGTCTGCTGCCATTCACAATTTTAACGTGTTATTTAAATTAACGTAAAGAATAAGTTTCCCGAAGCTAAGTGAGGGCGGGATTCTAGTTAGGTATATTATATCATGTAACGTCTTAAAGGAAATTTCCAATTTACTCATTTACAGTAAATTAAAATAAAAGAATTATAAGCTTCACCATTTTTTGTTTGAACTTATTTTAATGTTATCATTTATTAATCCAAAACACTTTTAGTAAGGTAAGTAATTGCTTAAGTTTTCCGTAAAGTGTTTTAAATAATTTTATCTAATCTTTAGCACACGACGTCTCAAAGGTAACCATGCTCCTGGAAGCCTCGTAAACTCGTCTGATATTCTGTCTGCAATGTAAACTACGTTACTGACGCTACCTTGGTCTGAAACTCGTCAAAGGCAACGCTGGCTTTGAGCTGGGCATCACACTTTGTAATACCTAAGACGTTGCGAGTGACTTGGATGTGTTCGGATAAACTCTAAATTGTATGGACATTAAAGTTTATTTTATAGGTTAACTCGTTTGAATTGATACCACTTAGGCTATTTTTATTTTATCATTGCAAATACGGGTACCTGTCCATTGTAAAAGAGTTAATATTAGTTAATATTAACTGCGTTGATAAGGGCTAATTTAACCTCTTTTCATTATTATTTTCATCATTATTATTATTTCACGTTATCAATTCAACATTTAAATTTTCAATATCCTCTTTATGACGCAAAGTAATACTCAAGTCTTGAGACGTCAAAGGCAACGAAGTCTTTGAAACCTCCGAGATTATCGTTTAACTATTAGTGCTTCATATTGACATCTTCGAATACAATCATGAACTCATATTAAGTAACACTAGATATGCTGCAGTAAATAATTTATAAAAGTCCACTTGATGAGGGAAAGCTAGTTATAGTTCACTAGCAGTATACCAGATGTGACTGTACAAACCGTCGGGGGTTTTGTAATAGTAGGCACGTTACCCTAAAAACCATAAATGTTTAAGTGAGGGCAATGATAATAAATAGCAATTAAATTGTTCTCAAGATTCCGCATAAAGTTTATATTAAAGATGTAAAACTTTTGGTAACAATTGAATTCGTTCATAATTACTTTGGCGAGACGAAGTTTAATATGGCTAATGAAAGTAGTTAAAACAATTTTGTAACTACAAAAATCAATTGTATATTGTGAAACTTAACAGTCTAATTAATACAAATTGGTAGTATCAATTCGGTTCGTATGTTTCACGGTCAATCTTTTCTAAGTTGAGGAATATCAAATAAGCATAGAATTTAAGTTGTAAGAATAACAAACATACCATCTTATAACGCCTACTAACTGGACTAAGCAATCTAACCATTCTAGTCCCTAAATTGAGTCTTGTTTAAGGTCGGTCACAGCTGTTGGCATGGGCGGCAGGGTAAGAGTGGTGCTGCATGCATTTGCTATCTTAATTCCATTAAAGAAATTAAATATTATGAACGAATTAAATTTCTTAGCCTGTTCTAAAGTTAACTATTATTTGGATGCTATTTTCAAGGTTTAAGAGCACTCCAGCAAAGACATAGCTTTTAGGTTAAGCGCTTAGTAGAAGCTTTTAAGTGTTTTTATATTGCAACTAAAAGCAAATTAATGTGTTATAAAATCGCAACGGATTATTTTTAAATTAGACTACAGTCACTTACATGACAACTTAAACATAAAGTACTTATTTTTAGTTAATCGTTCGCAAGCATGATAATTAAAACATAATATTTAACCCATTAGGTACCCATAAACATAAGGAATGCTAATTATTTGGACAGTTAGCTTTAGGTTAACTAACTGACGTCAAAACTATTCTCATTATACGAGTATATTGTGTATTATCAACATTAAAGTATTTCAAAAGGATTTGATCACAGCTTCGTTTTCAATCGAAGCAATATGACGCAGGAATATTGTGACACGGTCTCAAAGAAATAGTTTTCTCCGTGCAAAGCGCACCTTATTACACGCGCGAGATTTTGACTCGGATGTAATAAAATTCTTCGTCTGGAAATGACTTAATTTTCGGCAAAACTTTAAAATGTGTTTAAAATATTAATTTCCACAAAAACCTTTCTTAGAGCCCTTGCGTCAATAATAAACCATTTAAGTGAATGCATTGAAGAAAATAATGTTTCAGTTCATCCTCATTTTATTAGTCGTTAAAGGTGAAATTAAGAAAATTGCCTTCTTATTGAACCCTTACACTACCCAAGGAGCATACAAGTCACAATTTACACACAGTCGTCTATCAGTCCCATAGTAACAGAAGAGTTCTATATAATTGTTAGCTATTAACCGCGACTTCGCCCGCTCGGTCCATAGGAATTAACAATGAGTTTATAATACATGACATTCTTGGTCCAAGGATAAATAACAGTCCCTTAATAAAAAATACAAGTGTGCTTTATACCAGCCGACAGAAGTAAAACTTCTTTAGCTCCATCTAAGCGTAACGAAACGTAACTGGCTATGAGAGAAAGATAATTGCTTTTTACAAAAAAAATAACCGACTTCAACCTTGATAAGTAGAGATAACTCAAAAATTACTCGCCAGATGGCGCTCAATTCAACATGTATAATTATGTAAAGTTCTCGTCACAACAAATTAATCAAGTCCAAACACTAGATAACTGCAGTAAATCGTTGAGGAGTTCCCACGACTGTCTTTCGGCTTATTCAGATCGACTCCAGACCTTCTTGAAATGGTAGCGCTTTAATGTATTTATGATAACATGAACAAACACACTAGTCTTCCATACAATTTTCGAAAGTTGCCCTCGATTTCTCCGAGATGCCATCATCAGATCCTGATGATCCTTTCAAAAGGACCCCACTGCGCATATCTACTTTACAACAAAAAAAGAATTATCAAAATCGGCCCATAAACGACGAAAAAATCGCTGAACAAACATAAAAAAAAGCATATAATATATTATACGGTCGAATTGAGAACCTCCTTCTTTTTTGAACTCGGTTAAAAATGTGTGCTTGCACCTCTCTCTTTTGCCTCTACAGTACAAAAGGAAAACTTAATAGTACTCTTAATAATGAAATACATGATTTGGTATCCTGATTCTTTTGAACAACTTAAGGGTAATATTTTGTTGGGGTTTGTAAGGGTAATGTTTTGTTCTTCTAAGTTATAAGAATTATAATTTTTAATTTTAAAAATTATTTATTATTTATTTAACACTTTATTGTTTGCACACCAAAAATACAATATACATACAAAATAGCAAGAAAGTAATACAAACAATGGGCGGCCTTATCGCTTTAAAGCGATTTCTTCCAGGCAACCCAATAGAAGATAAGGACAGCACTCGAAGTTAATAGGTACAGGCGTACAAAAAAGCGAAAAATGATGTACAAAATTAACAAAGTAAAATAAAATAACAAATATACACACATAATTGACACAGCAAAGTCAAACGGTCAAATGACAAATCTAGGAAAGTAAGGGTAAGGGAATAAGGAAGAAACAAGTTAGGAAAGAAGATAGTGATTTTTAAGTGAATTTTTAAAAGAAGCCAGGTTATCAGCTTTTCTTATAGATAGTGGGAGCGCATTCCATAGACGAATAGCAGTTAGCGTAAAGGATTTATGATAGAAAGAGGAAGTGTGAGAAGGAGTGAGTAGAGTAAGAGTATTTGAGGAACGAAGAAAATGATTATGGGATAGATAACAGAATTCAAAGTTACTACGGAGATAAGAAGGAGCTGACGGATTAAACAGCACCGAGTACAGAGCAGAAAGAATATGAACATTCCGGCGAAGGCGAATAGGGAGCCACTTGAGTTTGGAACGAAATTCGGAAACATGATCATATTTGCGTAGCCCAAATATGAACCTAATACATACATTTTGGAGACGCTCAAGTTTATTAAGTTGCTCCTCATTTAGGTCAAGATAACAGATATCGGCATAGTCAAGAATCGGCAGCAGTAAGCTGGTAGCAAGAGTAATTCTAGTGGACATAGGAAGGAAGTTTCTTAATCTACGTAGGCTACCAATCGTAGCAAATAACTTCTTACTTACATCAATAAGTTGCGGTGCCCAAGATAGACTGGAATCCATTAGAATACCTAGATTTTTTACCACCTTGGAATACGGAATTGGAACTCCCCCGAAAGATATTGTAGGTAGTGTTGACCAATCCATTTTTGAGACTAGTCTCGAGCTGCCAATAATAATTACCTGCGTTTTTTTAGGGTTTACTTTCAGTCCAAATGACTCAGTCCATAGCACAATTTTACTGAGTTCAGAGTTCAAGTCTGAAATAGCGTTAGGCAAATTCCCAAGTGATGCTTGTGTATAAATTTGTAAGTCATCTGCATATAGGTGGTAGGACGAAGTAAGTATGGAACATATCGAGTTGATGAAGATGGCAAAGAGAAGAGGAGACAACACGCCACCTTGCGGTACGCCGGCAGACAGTGCAGACCACGTGGAAGACACATCTTGAACTATAACACGTTGCCGGCGTCCATGCAAGTAACTATGAAACCAATCAATAGCGGTCGGAGATATATTCAGAGTACGCAGTATCCCCACGAGAATATCGTAGTCAACACAATTGAAAGCATTGCTAAAGTCTAGCAACGCCAGCACAGTGAGTTGCTGGTTCTCCATGCCATAACGGATGTCGTCGGTGACTTTAAGTAAAGCAGTTGTAGTGCTGTGGCCGCGCCGAAAGCCTGATTGAAAGGGACTCAGTAGTTGGTGGGTAAGGAGGAAGGAATTTAATTGGAGTTGGACAAGACGTTCCATAACTTTGGAAAGGAAAGGAAGTATGGAAATGGGGCGGTAGTCAGAAGGAGAGCATGGTTTAGAAATCTTGGGCAAAGGGATTACCTGGGCATCTTTCCAACAAGACGGAAAAGAAGCAGAAGATATGGAAAAATTTAGGATAGAGGAAATAGTGGGTAGAATTATGTCTAATATAGGGAGGATCATTTTACGGCCAATACAGTCAGACCCGACGGCATCCGATAGAATAGATGATATGCTACTCTCAATATCACGATCCGAAAATTGATTAAGAACAAAAGGAGGATGATCAGGAGTGGGAATCATAGAAAGAGTACTTAGTGTTGAAGATTTCATAGCCGCAGTAATAGGACTGGACGATGAGAAATGATGATTGAGATTATTTAAATCAGTTATAGAAACATGTGGCATGGTATTGTTACGCGATTTCCCAACTCCAAGATTGCGTAAGAACTTCCACACCTTGGAAGTGTCACCGTCTTGAACAGATTCATGAATATGGCGTCGTTGTGAGTCCCTACACACCGTATTGCAGCGGTTCCGGACTTTATAATATTTTACACGATTCTCATCACTGGGATCTGATTTAAATTTAGATTTTGCACTTAGTTTTTTAGACATTAATGTTTTAACATCGTCCGTTAACCAGGGAGCAGGTGGGTGACGGACGCGAATGCGACGAACAGGAGCATGGACATCGTACAGTTGAATGATTAATGAGTTAAAAATCGCTACCTGGTCGTCGATCGTCCTTCCACTTAAAGCCGCATTCCAATTCATATTACCAGCATCTAGGCGTAGCTGTTCTAAGTCTATGCCACTAAAATTACGCTGCAGAATGTATCTTGACTTGTTTTTGGGTGGTTTTAAGTTATAAGACAAAAATAGAAGGTCGTGATAAGAGAAGGACTCGGCACTGCACTGCCCATGTTTAACAACGAAATCGGGAGAGGAAACAAATATAAGATCAAGTAGAGAGGGCGTGCAGCCAGGAGAAAAATGAGTAGCAGACAAAGGGAGAATATGCATGTTAGACGAATCAATCAACGACCGGAGCCGTGCTGCTCTAGTATCAGACTTAATCAGGCAAGTATTAAAATCACCCATAACAATGACGTGATCATAGAGAGGTGCCAAATCTTCTAAGGTTTTTTCAAGAGAATGGAAATAATTAACAGTGATAGATGGACTATAGAACACACCAAGTAACACTTTTGTATGGGAGAAAAGGAGCTCAATAAAGAGGTATTCAGCTTCGTTCTCAGAGTCAGAAGAGGATTGAGTTAAAATAGAATAAGGAAAGTGCGAACGAAGATAAATGGCAACGCCGCCCCCCACTCGTCCGGAGCGATCGTTGCGAATTAAGTGAAAACCGGGCAATGAATAAGAAGTGGAGGGTAAGCAAGGCTTAAGCCATGATTCCGATACTAGAACAGCATGAATATTCTGATTATCAAATGTATAAAGAAGATCGGGGTAATGTGCAGGAATGCTCTGTGCATTTATATGTACAATATTGAAATTTTTCTGAACGTCAGAGAAATGCGATTTTAAAGTTTCATTTAACGGAGGTATGCTACTGAAACTAACGTTGCTGTCATCAGAGTCGGAAGGTAAAGAAACATACAATTGGTCACTATCACTATCACTTTGCGCCATCAATTAGTATGAATTTAACAAAACACAAAAAAAAACAAAATATTACACAACAAAGTAAAATAAAACAAAACTAAAATATAAAAAAATATAAAAGTAACAAAAATATATGTATATACAACTCAAAATAAGTCTACCGTCCAGCAATACAACAGTAATACTTTATACAACAAATACCGTTATCGCTACCGTAACCGTTATTAAGTTTACTTTATAGTCTATGGTACAATGAAAATTAAAATTCTATCAATTCTGTGGTAAATTTAGTAAGTGTCATCGCAAGAGTCGAAATATTGAAAATAATGAAGTCATGTAGATAAAAATGCTAGAAATGTTTGGAATCTAATTAACTCACAAGGTTGGAATGCAGTTAAAAAAAAAAATATATATAGATATAACAAATTGAACAACGAAAACAAATTATGACACGAAGATAATACGGAAACGGCAACGAAACGGCAAAACGAGGACAATATTAAATGACGTACATTACTTCTTTAGTAATCTTCTCGTACGGGGAAGAAACTTACTACCGGCTGCTTTCGGAGGTTCCACTACATTTGACTGGACAGGAGAAGCAACACCAGGAGCGTGTGGTATAGCGTCCAAATCTGCCATGCACTCGATACGATGGCGGGAGCCATCCGGGGCCAGCACCTGGATATTACCATCCCTCGTCCAGCACTTTGTCACTCCAAATCGCTGTCGCGCCGCCAGAAATAGTGTATGCCTCGTTTTGGTCAGAAATTCTGACTGAGTAACCCCAGTACCCTTCAGTTTTGCTTTAGCAAACCACACACTGTCGCGTAAAGATTTTTCATGGAACTTCACCAAAATAGGCCTCGGCCTCGATTCAGAAGGACGACCCAGACGCTGCGAACGACTAATACACTCAGTGGAGAACTCTGGCATGTTTAGCTTTTCTGATATGAGAGTAAAGGCCACCACCGATGTACTTTCATTCCTGCTCTCAGGGACACCATGGAACAACAACATCTTCCGACGTGTACGCATTTCCTGCCTGTCAAGCTCCTTGTCCAAAAGCTCCATTTGTTTCTGAATCAGCTCCATGGAAGACAGGATATATGCCCGGAATGCAGAAAATTCAGCCGGCAAGGAAGATGAAGACGTTGCAGATGGGCTTCCTTTGCGTAGTTCATGCTGAAACTCATTGAGCTTGGTATTGAACATCTCCTGCATAGCAGCGAAAGATCCCTTTAGTGAATCCATAGCCAAACTTGAGTGAAGTGGTTGAAAAGTGAAGTGAGTTTTCCAGTAGGTTAAATGGTACGGTAGGAGGTGAGAATTTATATCAGGATATCTTGCTGGTAGGTAGAACTATTCACTGAGAATTCTTATACATTAAAATATTGTATTTATAATTTTTAGCAAATTAAACAATTATTCCGAAATTTTTGTTGCTGTCGCTTATTTAACGCCTACCCTCGAAAAAAATTACCACGTTATATTATTATAATTATTGACCTGCGTAGCGGAAATGACTTTAGCCAACAAGCATCAAACACCAATCAGCGGGTATCCCTAGTAAGGTATTAGATACTTACGACCATAGACATATCTATGGAATTTTGATCTTTGTCAGTAGCGTTCGCTTCAATGTTGGTTCGAAATCCGAACTCACTTGCACATGGCGTCAGGTCGCTGCCACGAAGAACAAGCGTGTCGCAAGTCGCATACCGAGAATCAAATAATTTTAAACAAACTTTCAATATTTAGAATAAAAAAATAAGTAGTTACATCTTGAATGTAGCCGAAGTCGATTTAATACGTATTATATCACGGATAATTTAAAGACTCCTTCCTCCTCAGAAATCGCTATTTATTGGAAAAACTCGACAATCATCAATGTTCAAATGTAAGAAAATATTATGAAAATCAGTGCATCCAGTAAGAATTTATGACCCATAACAAAATACAGTTGAATTGGATGAAAGGTTTTTGTTATCGATAGGTATATAGCGAGTTCTGTTAGCTATCGTTAAGAGATGTCGAAGGCTACGGGAAGTATGAAAATTCTGATAATTGAGTGGACCAATAACCCCTTCATCCATACACTCCACACGTGTTAGGCCTTCTCAATGATGAAGTGAGACCATACCCAGTAGGTGTGTAATGGGCATTTAATGGGTTGAAGCCACCTCTATAAGTGCATCTGTATATAAACGTTATGACTCAAGTTTAAAAAAAAGAACATAAAATTCGTTGTGATAATGTTAACGGCAAACAGAGGGCCATAAATCACTTGAAACTACCCTCCATAATGACTTTATAGATACATGATCGTTAGTCCACAGCAACTTGCAAGACACTGCTTGTAACTACAAAACCTATTACTATCTTCCTTGAGTTAATAGAATTAATTTTGCACTCGCAACTAAAGTTTCTCTTTGCCGTATGATGGCGGATCGGTGTTTGAGCATCTTGGATGTGGGACTTAATTGAATTTGTGATGTCCGGTTCTTTAGATAATTGTGACATCATTAAGGTGCTAAACGCTAAAACCTTCTAAATATCTATAATTTATATATGTTAACGGAAATGTGTTAAATCCGTCATTGTATACAATTCCTAGGCAATGTATACAATGCCTAAAATCGCCAGGCAATGTGTGAAATTAATTATATTGGACACATTTCCTAGGAAATTTATACATTTCCTAAACAGCAATCGGAAATGTAGTACATTAAGATTATAGATCAAGATTTTAATGGGTACGCGGGATAGATAATATGAAGATATTTTATTTTACGTTATGATTTTTACCAGATTGTCTCACCGAGTGCCTTAATCAAAAATATTATTGTGTAAAACAATGAATACTCATTTCCATTACTACTCAGTCAAATTCTTCAAGGTGTAGGTAGGTCGAATTGGTTACAGAACCGAATTAGCCTACCCCTACTCCACGTAGTCTTGTATGCCCTACCCCTAGAGTTTTTTTTAGAGCCCGGAGGCGCGGAGGGAGGGCAGCCCCCGCCCGCTGTAACAAAACGCAGACACCCGGGCGAGCCGGAGCGGCTGAGGCTGGTCGCCGAAGGCGACCAGCAAGCCGAAGCTGCGCAGGCGAGCGTGGGTGTCTGTGCTTTGTTACGCAAGGGCGAAGGGGCTGCACCTTCCGCAGCGCCGGAGACGTCACGGTTCGAAATTATGCCCTATATTCTGCGTTTTTACGATTTGGCCAAACGTGGATAACCAAACGTAGACGATTTAACGGTCTGGACAAACTGAGTTGCCCATTTCATGAAATGCGACCATTTGAAGTTAACAAATCTACGATGTGGTCACGACATACACATTTCCTAATACGATATCGGAATTGTATACAATTCCTAGGAAATGTGTACATTTCCTAGGAAATGTATGAATTAAATAATTTTTAAAACAATATTTTACACATTGCCTAAAGAGCTTAGGAATTGTATACATTTCCTAGGAAATGTATACAATTCCTAGATTTCATACATTTCCGGTAACATATATAACTCAAAGGTGACTGACTGACATAGTGATCTATCAATGTACAGCCCAAACTTCTGGACTGATCGGGCTGAAATTTGGCATGCAGATAGCCACTATGATGTAGACATCATAGTGGCTATCTACATAGAATTTTTTTTTCAAAATTCATCCCCTAAGGGAGTGAAATAGAAGGGTGAAATTTAAACAAATTCCACGCGGGCGAAGCTGCGGGTGGAAGCTAGTTTTTAATATAAATTTAAATATATCGGAAACGGTCGCTGTTAAACATTAGTCGTATTTTATAATCTCATAGTCATTTTTAAACATTTTAAACTCCCATTTATTTGATTGACCCATCTGCATATGTGAATGTAACGGAATTTTCAGCCTTATTTTCACCAACTTAAAAAAATGTTATTAACTTGTTTTGCACAGGGGTTAAGAGCCAATGAAAACGCAATGTTATGACAAGCAATGCCAAATAGTACACTCAGAATTGGCTCCAAACGAGGGAATTCCTCGACATTTAAGGGCACAGTGGCTACATTATTTTATTCCCTTCCATCTGTTATGCCTCAATTAACTTCATAGAAACTTGTTCGTAACGTTTACACATACAAAATATTTTCCAATTTTTACAACATGTTTCACTCATGCTCCGCTCCTATTAGTCGTTCCGTTATATTATGTAGCCTAAAGCCTTCCTCGATAAATGAACTGTCCAACGCAATTTTTTAAAATTCAATGCAGGAGTTCTTATAATTGTTATCATGAATGTAATAATGATTACAGATTAAATGTAACAGATAGTAACTGGACTAATCAACTAATCATCCTAGTCCCGATTTCAGTCTTGTAAGTCGATCACATTTGCATTAAACGGTAGTGGATGAGTAGCTGCGCTACATGATAGCTGCCACATCCTCGTTTACTGCCTTAATTCTATAAATCCATAAAAAATCAATCTAATCACATTATTTATTCAGTTACAAAGGTCGTTTATAAAAAGTTTTTGCATAAAAGTTTTCAGAATCAACTTTTTATGTTGTCAGTCCGATTTGTTAGAATCACGTGTATGGAAAGTTTTACCTTCATTCCAGTTTACGGCTTCAATAACCGTTTTCAGTGGAATAAAAGATTCCAGAAAGAATCGGACGACGTCATAAAAATAAACTTTAAGATTATTACCTAACTGTAACTCAGATGCGGGTTTGAGTGAAAATGGATAGAAATAATTTGGAAAGTTTAAATAAAATAATGAACTTTTTACAAGAAACCGACTTCAACATGGACAAGTAAAAATACCTCAAAAAATACAAATTACTAATACTATTTTAACTCATTAACTCCCGTCAGATGTCACAAAAATTTATACGGGAGCAGGCAACAAGCTTTCAAATAAATAAGAATTATCAAACTCGGTGTACTCATTAAAAGAATATGAGGTAAGACACATTAAAAATACAGTCGAATTGAGAGACTTTCGTGAAGTCATTTAAAAATCACAAATTCAAACGGTTACATAAGTACTAATATGAACGGGTACCTTAGTGTACGTCGTGTATGGTAGTGTGAAGAGAGTAACTAACATTAGTGTCTGTAATGTTTTATTTATTGATTTAATGTTGTTTATAAGGGGCTACGTTCTTTATAAGATACTTTACTTAAGACGTCCTTTCATCGTTAAAAAAATAATAAATTTGTTAAAATGAGAAAAGTGGTTTTCGTTTTACGATATAATTTAGTAAAAGCTTCGCTTCAACACAACTTTTCCATTTAACTACGTCCGAAACGATTGCAGGTTACTTATTTCAAGCGAAATGTATAATCTTAGTTAACTACAATTTACTTACATACCGTCTATCCCTACTAGTGTTTGTTGTTGATCACTTATGATCGTTGCAATTTGACGGGATAAAGTTTTAATTTACTCGCACTTTCAACTTAAATCCACTTAACGTTCCTATTTAAAGTTTGCACGTGTTATTTTTTTCTTTGCGTTCAACTTCTGTTAGTCAACTTGATATCTCGAGTTTTATATGATAGTAATGAAAAAACGTAATGTCGTTTAAAAATGCAGTAAGTACCTTTATGTGATTAAGAAAAATAAAAATAATATTGGCTCATATTTTTAGGGTTCTACAAGGTTTGACGGATATTTGGATTAGTTAAAAATATTAATGATGCCATGAACATCTAGTAAAAAACAGGGTTCTGTACGCAATGAATAACCATACTAATATGCCTTTGTTTTAAATGGAAATAAGTAGACACCGTAATTTACTGAATACGTATTTTTGTGGACGCTTTCACAGTTTTAACCGACTTCAAAAAAAGGAGGCTGTTCTCGATTCGACTGTATTTTTTTCATATACGTGCTTCCTCTTAAAACTTCGTAGTGGGTGAACCGATTTTGATTTTGATTTTTACCATCGCAAGCTTGTGATTTGCCGTCTGGTCCCATTTAAAGGACATCATTTTTTCTGGGCCTTTTCTGAAAGTGCCGACCAACGGAAAAACATGGTACATATTGTTAGAACTAGCAATTGGTGCAATAGTTAATATAAAAATGTATGGAACCGAAATGATCTCCTTTGAGGGACCTCTGATGAGCGACCTCTGAGGGGTAGTTCAATCTAGTTATAATAACGTTTCATTTTTATGGTTGTTGCCTCATAACTTTGTACTGGGTATTCCGATCTGTCTAATTCTTTTTTTATTCGAAAGCTGGAATCAGTTTCAGAAACTGACTCCAGCTTTCGAAACCCCAAAATCCAAATTCAAGTTCGAATCCCAGGGCACGCAATTCTGACTTTTCGGAGTTATGTGCATTTAAAAAAATTAAATAACGTTGGAGGAAAACTTCGCGAGGAAACCTAAATTCCGGAGAATTCACAAAACTCAAAGATGTATGAAGTCCACCAATCCGCACTTGGCTAACGTGCCGGACTATGGACTTAACCTTCTCATTTTGAGAACAGATCCACTCTCAATAGTAAGCCATGATGGGTAAGATGATGTTGACGATGATGAATCGAATTTGAACCGGGTTTGGTAGTCCAATGTTCAATTTTGGCTATCATTGCTCTGACATAATATACGTACTACTTAGTTACATCAATTTTAAGATTCACGTATTAAACATTTTATCGAGTAGGTAAGTCATGGTTGCCCGAAGCATTGTCAGGTTTACTAGCGAGTCAAAATGTGTATAGGAAAACATAAAACTTTTCTAGAACAATAAAATATATTTTACCTAGTAGAAGCTTTAGAGATGATTGTTGCTCAAATCTTATAAAAGGGAAATGAGCGCACTTTTGTTGAAACAGCACGACCACCGGCATTATGCAAAGTTGTAAGTACAAGAAAGAGGTTTCCATTTGTTACGAACTGTAGATTCCGCGCTCGGATAAAAATGTCTTGGCACTACTCACGACTATTGGACGATCACGATGCGACCATAAGACATTTATACTGTACGATACGATACAGATATAATTTTAATATTTATGACTCGTGTGGCGCAATGGTTAATAATATATCAGTCAAGCTTTGAATGCCTTCATGTGTCAGTCCTAGATTCGATTCCCATCGAAGCGAAAATTTGAATGAGAGTTAATTTCTGTTCTCGGGTCTTGTTATATTATGTGTTGGCTATGTAATACCTAAAACAAATTAATGTATTGATATACCCATAATTATCAAAGTTATTGAAATATAATAATTATAAACTTGATACAAATAATTATTGATGCATAAAATGTTCCTGGTATTGGTGGATTTATTGCATTACTATTAAATTAAGTGCAAAAACAATGCGTTCGTTTGTTAAATACCTAGAAACAACATGTATTTAATACGCATAACCTCAGACCATTAAACTATAGACGGAGCGCCGCGAACAAAAGAGTGAAGCCAGCAAAAATTAAGCCTAGCCTTGTAAACACACGGCGGCACTCACACCAATACGAAATTATGTGTTCGAAATAATAAAAAATAAATGAAGTTTTGTGTTCCAAAAACTAAAGTTTAAATTTGTTGCGTTTGGAAGACAGCTCAAACTGTAAACATAGGGCATTCTATTGGTTTCTATCTGTGCTTTCAGCTTACTTTTGCCGGTTTCACTCTTTTGTTCCGGGCGCTCCGTCTATAGTTTATTGGTCTGAGTTCATAACATTCAAGTATTCCTGATAAAATATCTCAGTACATCTACATACAGGGATAAAAAAAAATTATAATTATTGTTAGTTAACCCGATTCAAAACGGTAGGTATTAAAATTTTTACACTTACCTACATTTAAAGTGTCGGAATTTCTCACGGCGCCCGAAGGTCTCCGACAAGGCTCAACGACTGCTATCTGTCTATAACAACCGGGACCGACGGGTTTACGTGCCTTCCGAAGCACGAAAGCCACTAGCCACTACTGGGGCCGTATTATGAACTCTTAATTCCAAACAGTTTACAGGCAATAAGGCGCTGTCTCTGTCACCCACACGTTGTGAACGTGAACTGTCTGGAATTAAGAGTTCATAATACGAGGGCCGGTCCGCAGTTATTTAACTTTTTTGAAAATAATCCAGAAATTATGTAGCAACATCTGGAATCAACTGGATAACAGACTATTCACGTAGTTAAAGACATACCGTGATACCGTAACGTACCGTGATTGAATCATTTCAACGAATAGCTTTTAAGAGGAATATTTATACCGTCGGGGGTATTATTATTTTACTGGTGTTAATTAATACGGTTTAATGCTTACTAGTAATAACTAGTCTTTATTTAATTATCTTTAAATCACAAATCAACGATTGAAGCTTATTTATTTATTTTTAATCATGACAATGTTTTTTCTTATTGTTTATATTTTATGCCGATAAAATCATCATCATCAATTGATGCCAGTCTATTTCCATAGTTAATCACTTGCTCAAAAGTTGCTCGGCGTCCTGTTTTCGACAATTTATAAAAAATAAAAAACAACAGTGAAAAAATACAATTGTGTTTACTTGATATTCAAACTATTATTCTGAAGAATTTTTTTCAGAATCAAAGATAAGAAAAATAATCTAAATGATTTTCTCAAATCGTTCCATTGCCGTAAGTTTTAAACAGCTCACAGCCCTGAAAAAAGTGCACTTGGCGCGATAAGGCTATTCCAAGAATTTATTGGAATGTTCTAATAGTAGCTGGATATTTATAATACCTCAACCCTAAGTAGATGTTATGGTAAGATGCATTGCATGTATATAATATATGATTAAGGCTAAGCTTATTTAGGCGTGTTCTCAAATTTTGGCACACAGAATAATATCTACCAACTTCCGAAAAGTCGAGCAGTTACATGAAATAGACATGTATTCTCATGTTTAGGTACTTGTTAGGTAAATATCTAATTTACGCCCTCGATTCGCTTCGCGTAGTTTAAGCTTAAATATTTTCCATATAGTAAGTAAACATCACATTCGCCAATTATACATACTTCCGATTATATTGACATAATGTCAGCAGTGAGGGATTTGTCAAGTTGATGGATTATTCACGATTCGTTGCGCACTAGATTGAGGCGTTGAGCTTACTACTTGAACTTGTCACTATGGGATACAAGACTGTAAACTATAGTAATTATTTCCTTAACATGCGACTATTTATTATTAATATGAGTAACATAGACAGATAGCCCTTATACAAGAATATAAAAAAATCTCTCAAATTTTCGTCAGGAATTTAGACCCGAAGCTATAGCATCATACTTACACGTCGTCCAACCCATTATCTACTTATTATTTATTTTATTGATTTGTTGGTATAATAAAACCTTGGGCACCGATACAATTTGAATCAATATCCCTACATTTATAATTGACTATAATATGCCTTCTCTGCGGTCGAAATTCGGCCGTCACTCATTCTGTCAAACGGTTACTATATTATAATTATGGAAAAAATCCTATGTACCAACGAAGTCGTGGGCAATAGCGAGTGTGAAATAAACCGTAAAAGGCGTTCGAACAAACGTACAGGTAAGAATAAAAATGAACTGGAAATAAACGCTTCGCTTGTAAACTGAACGTGAAAAATAGCAGAGTACTCGTAGTTACTCTTAGTTCACATATAACAAATACCTGGTGCAAACCATACATAACCGGTAAGCACTTCCTACTTTCTACAATAACACTTACGTAATGGTCTATAAAATTTCACAGTGGGAACCAAGCGGTTTTCAATTAAAACTTGTTCACCACTATCTTCGATTGCCAGTGTCGCCATAATTGCTTTAATTAAATAAGGAACGTCCTAATATTGTGTATGTTTTTTTTTCATTATCATTGTCTCAGAGTAAAAAATTGACGCGCATAAGTAGATTGATATATTATATAAATGGATTGACATTTAATTTTGACATAAACCCGTGTGCGATTTAATGATTAAATGAATGAGCTAGGTTGGGAAACCTAGATGTATTGCAGATACCTAAATATCTATATTTAAAACCAGCGGGCATGAATTAGGGGATGAATTTTTAAAAATCCTCTCTTAGTGTTCCCCTACACTCCCCAAGGAACATAACTGCCAAATTTCAGCTTCTTCCGTTCAGTAGTTTCGGCTGTGCGTTGTCTGTCAGTCACTCAGTAACCCAAGAGTTTTATATATATAGAAGATGTAAATTATATTTTTTGCTTTGAGTTTTAATTCTAATTTTTATCTGAATCTTATATGCTATTGAATTAATTGTTTTAATTAAGATATAAAACTATGATCTTTAAAGATTGAAATAAACGATTATTATTATTATAATCTCATAACGTCCTATACGTATGGTCATCCCACAGTTACCAGCAACTCTCATACGTTGTAGGGACTGGGTTCCGATAAATGTATACGCGTTTGTCTCGCCGCAGAAACTGAATCTATTAACAAGCTCGTGGTAATTAAGGGCGTAAATCACAGCTAGTTCAGTTTGATAAAATTTAACACGTTCATTTGTTACTGGTGTAGTGACGTTCCTCGCTGTGAACTATAATAGCCCACTGACAAGTGCCAAAGAAATTGTGGCCACTTATTGGCCATACTTAGTGGCCATTGTATTTATTAACCAACTTCAAAGAAAGGGGAAGGTTGTTAATTCGACTATATTTTTGTGTCACCTCGTAACTTTGCACTGGGTGAACCGCTTTTGATCATTCGAAAGCTAATTCTAATGCTAAAGTGAGCAACATTTGATGAGTAATTTTTGAGTTATCTCTATTTATCGAATTAGAAGTCGGTTTTTTTTAAATTTGGTTATTTATTTGTTAGTAGCTGGCAAACAAGTAGACGAGCCATGATGGGAATGAGAAAGGCATCGCTGATGCGTTGCCGAAAAAAAACAAAACAGGAGAGAAAAAGGAAAACTGACGCTAAGACCTCGCAATTGATACCTGCACGCTTTAATATAATGCTACATACTTATAGTCTCGCTCGCTATGTCTTACGTGCCGTGGACGACACAAGGATATTCTGTAGACACACAAAGACAGACAGACACTCATTATCAACTTTCAACTCAAAGGTGGGATGTGTAAAATGGACATATTGAAATAAATTTGAAAGTTTACTTATTTATGATTAGTACGATTACAACCAATTACACTATGTATGAATGATTAAAGTTGTATTTGTAATGCATCATAAACTATGATTATGATGTACATTGTTTTAAAAAACCTATATATATTTATAACCTATAAAAAACATCGGATGTAAATTACAGTGCGCCCAACTTATCTCTGAAATGGCAAAAATTGGAACTAACGCCGCCATGTTAAAAAATCATTCATAAGTACTGTGGTTTTCATCTTTCAGTTACTAGTGTGCAATGATTAGTCAAATGAATGTCAAATGCGTCCGACAGCGCCTCTTTCATTTCAGTCTTAAGTTGGGTTTACTATATTTATAAATACATTAGTTAGTAAGTTAGTAATAAACTTACTAACATTTTGTCATTTTCCAATTTCAAAATTTCAAAAATCAGAATTCGAACTGTGTATTTCCGGGACCCTTTCCTTTGGCAAATTACAGTCTAATTGCCTTGTTGTGACCTCATGAATAATTTGTCTACCCAATTTGTCTTGTCCATTTAATGCTTTTTGTTGCTTGTAAAATCTTTTTTTAATCCTCCTACTCCTACTAATATTACAAATGCGAAATTTTGTACGGATGTGTGTGAGTGTATGTGTTTATTATTCTTACACGCAAAAACAACTGAAGAGATTTTCATGTAACTTTTCATTAATATTGCTTAGACATCGGATTAACATATAAGTTAAACAGAGTTTTTTTTTAATTTTGTCTTAATACAACGAAAACTGTCGAGGAGGTCGGAAAAAATTGGCGAAGTGCGAGTCGGACTCGCCCATGGACAAAATATAAAAAATATATATATATTGAGTTCATTGAATAAAAGATAAATTGCGGTTAACGATTTATGACGTACCGTATTAAAAAAAAACTACGTACTAGATCTCATTTGAACCAGTTTTGAGAGGAAGTTTACATGGTAATGTATAATTATATTTTTTAGGTATCTCATTCTCTTATTTCAGGACCTAGAGGGAACCAGGAACACATTTTACCACTATGAAAGGGCCTCCCGCACAAACTATGCAGTTTAGAAAAAAATTACATCCGAAACCTCAATATTATTTTGAAGACCTATCCATAGACCCACACGTATGGATTCAAAGAAAAAAACAATTGGAGTTTCAGTTCTAAGCATGGGGAACCCCCAAAAATTATTGTTTTTTTCTACTTTTGTATGAAGAAAATCGAAAAGAAGCTCACAGAATAAATCTACTTACCAAGTTTCAATAATATACTTCTTACAGTTCCGGAAAACAGTAACTGTGACATAAGGACAGTCAGACATGACCAATCTAGAAGGGTTCCGTATTTTGCCATTTAGCTACGGAGCCCTAAAACAGCATTCTGAGAACTATCTTCTACTAAAGGGGCTGATTCGCCGAAGCGAGGGTTTAGTAGTTATGTCTAAAAAATAAACCTTTATACAGAACAATATCTTTAAAGGCTTTCCGAGAACTAATCCGAACTGGACAGGCATATCAAATGTTTGGTACAGAGAATAGTACCTACAATATTTAAGAGCTCTCTAAATCATGCAAAACTTCCTCTGTATTTTTCTAGCGTGGATATTTCTAGCATTTATCATGAAATGTTGTTTCATGCATCGGTTGCAAAGTTTAAGAGCTAGCTACAGATATATCTCGGTCTTAACGCGTCAGTAATCACTGTATTAAAACTATGTCGTTACTGAATGACTAACAGACAACGTATAGCCGAAACTACTGAACGCAAGAAGCTGAAATAAGGAGGGATATAATTAAGAGGGGATTTTCGGCCGCGTTTGAAATTTAAAAAAATTTAAAAAAATACAAACCACCAGTCTATTAAACATAATGACACCGGCCTGTACCCAAGCTGTCCAATGCTGACTAAGTAGTAACTTGCCCCGATGAGAATACTATCCGACGAGCTGACATGCAATGCAAAATTAACAACAGAATACTGACTTCAAATTTAAACCTTACCGCTTTGATATAAAATACATTTTGAACTGATTCATTCGAACCGAAATCGTGATTCTGTTCTGTATTCAAATAGACCTTTAAAATTTTTAACTTGATGCAGAAAGCTTTTACCTTCTTCAAAACCACAGATTTCATATAGACCACATGATTGTATAGGTATCAAAGTACATCATGTATGTCTGAAATAAAGATAAAATTAAAGACGTCCGCTAAGAACATAACATATTATTTTGTCAAATTCTATCCCTAAGTAAGTAAACTAAAGGATGAAAGTGCGTTTGAAAATCAATTGTCAAACCACCGTGAGTTGCTGAGGGGGTTCAGACCTCGCTAAATCCCGGTCAACACGTGTAACGAGCCTCAGGCTTCAGATTAATACATCACATTAATAAAATTAGTTTACTGTGTAATCGGAGGCGCGTTATAACGTGATTAATCCGTAATCAATACTTCATCCACTAATTGTGTTTGCGGTACGTAATGAGGATTATAATATGCTGATTATCTTGACATTCCAGTAGACAAGGGAAGTTATACAAAGAGTTTTTACCATTTCAGATATCAAAATTGAAAATTATGTGGAGTTTTCTAATGTTATTAATTTTTGCCTAGTATTTTTTTGAAAAAGGAATGAGATAAAAATAAATGAGAAGGATGTTTTTATTCAGCTGTCATAGCTGTCTCTCTTTCCTTTTTAAGAAGATATTAAAGTGCTGTATTGTAACCCAAATAATTTAGCAATGGATGAAATGGATACCACACAAATCAAATAAAAAACCGTTGAAGTGCGAGTCCGACTTACATTTGTAGGGCTCCGGACTACAGAGTGACGTTAACTCTAAAACATTAAATAAATTTTAGTCAATAACGAGATCGAACGTAGCATTTTTTACCGATTGTTTCAGAAGGAGATCAAGGAGAGTAATGGTAGCCATTGTCGATACGTCCATTTGGAATGCTTCTAAATGGAAGATTTCCAAATGGAAGTACCTCCATGAGGAAATCTTTGAGATTTTGGAAGCCATTGAAAATGGCTACCTTAATGCTTTCCAGTATGTATGTAACTTTGTATTTATTTCCATTTCTTTGGCACGCCCTACTGCACAAACATTTGGACGGATTTTGACATTTGATGTGTCATAGTAATTCCGGCAAGCCCACACGACGCGTTGCGCCAGCGTTACATCGATGCGAGCGCTTTCGATGCGTCGAAGCGGACTGATCTAAGTCCCCAAACACAACACAACGTCGTTGACGCAACGCGCCGTGTGAAAATGGGCATACGCTCTTAGCAAAGTGACCGTGATGGTCATAGATGGGTTATGGTATGCTTAACAATCAGTGCACTCCTTTCTGATAACATCTCTTTGTGCATTGATGGAGGGGTTTGTTCAACACAATTTTTGCGTACGTAACCCTAAAAGGAAAAAGCAAAATGGTAGGCATGGCAGCTTGGTACATAAAAAAACAGTTTAACTGTAAACTTTTTACCATCGTTCAGTTGTTTGCAGAGTAAGTTTGAACAAAAGATCAGAACAGTTGTCCCGTGAAAGAATAGATACAGCGTTTTGTGAAACAGTTGGATGTTGGATATTTTTATCCAAACACAAACGGTTAAGTTTAAAGCTTTTGAACGTGGTTTTGAAGTGATCAAAATTTTGTGTGTGTGCTTTGTTTAATTTAATTTAAGCCCCTGATGCAAGAAGAGGAATGTCTGACGTACCTATATGACATGTGTGTTTATGTGTCTGTATGTCTGTTTACAACATCGTAGCTCCATTCGCTTAGGAATGGTCCGAATTAGATGCAGTTTTATTATTTGAAAGTTAACGTGATCAAGATGATTCTTTAGCTTTAATTTATGATCAACAGCTTATTAGTAATTTTTTGTGGGGTGTCTTTAAAATAGTTAGTTAATTGTTAACTCATTTTATTTCCATTACTATAAAATGTATAGACGGGAATCCTTAAATTGAGATATTTTTGAACTTTTTATATTATGTTAACCTATTTAAATATATTGAGTTTTAATGTTAATTAATTATAAACGTGCAAATAAGCCAACTAACTGATGGTAAGTGATTATGGATGGCATTGCATAACGGTAAAAAATGGTTCTTTATTTTTTTTTGTATTCTATTCTCGAGTCGCCGAAAATAATTTAATGCCACTCCCCACTAAAAACAAATTTATGATGTGTAGGTACTCATCACAGTTCAATTTAGCTTATAAGCAAGATTTACTTAAGTCATTTTAAACATCTCGGAAAACGAAGTTCACATAAGCCGAGTTTAAATGAACGTACTGTACAGTGACAGTTTTGTGTGGGCGCCCTGAAACGGCCTAAATCAGGCACATATTGTAACTTAAATAATTACATTCAGCGCTGCTTACTCGGCATAGTTTTAGTTAGCAAATATTACTCTTTTGTTACAATATCTGATAATTGACTCGCGTAACTATAAATTAAAAAGATAGTAGTAAAAAAGACGTATTTCAAACCTTCAACATGAATATTCAAAAACCAAAATGGAGGCCAAACATGCGGTGAAATGCATGCAAAGCAAAACTCATTTTCCCGCCGTATTTCGCCGCCATATTTAATTTTTAAATGAAGAATGCTTATGCAAATAAAAATGGAGAGCTGAAATGAATGGACATATAAATTATGGAATAAATAGAATGAGTATTTAAATATTTATGTTTTTGAATGTACTAGGTACATCTAATTATATCAAATGTTTGATAAATAGAATACGCAAGTGGACTTTAATTATCTTGTTGAGGTAATTTGCATTTTGCTGAAATATTTTAAGAATGCTGAAGTTTATCAATGTTAAATTACGATATAAATACTTCATACACATCAGATATCAAAATTGAAAATTATGTGGAGTTTTCTAATGTTATTAATTTTTGCCTAGTATTTTTTTGAAAAAGGAATGAGATAAAAATAAATGAGAAGGATGTTTTTATTCAGCTGTCATAGCTGTCTCTCTTTCCTTTTTAAGAAGATATTAAAGTGCTGTATTGTAACCCAAATAATTTAGCAATGGATGAAATGGATACCACACAAATCAAATAAAAAACCGTTGAAGTGCGAGTCCGACTTACATTTGTAGGGCTCCGGACTACAGAGTGACGTTAACTCTAAAACATTTAATAAATTTTAGTCAATAACGAGATCGAACGTAGCATTTTTTACCGATTGTTTCAGAAGGAGATCAAGGAGAGTAATGGTAGCCATTGTCGATACGTCCATTTGGAATGCTTCTAAATGGAAGATTTCCAAATGGAAGTACCTCCATGAGGAAATCTTTGAGATTTTGGAAGCCATTGAAAATGGCTACCTTAATGCTTTCCAGTATGTATGTAACTTTGTATTTATTTCCATTTCTTTGGCACGCCCTACTGCACAAACATTTGGACGGATTTTGACATTTGATGTGTCATAGTAATTCCGGCAAGCCCACACGACGCGTTGCGCCAGCGTTACATCGATGCGAGCGCTTTCGATGCGTCGAAGCGGACTGATCTAAGTCCCCAAACACAACACAACGTCGTTGACGCAACGCACCGTGTGGAAATGGCCATACGCTCTTAGCAAAGTGACCGTGATCGTCATAGATGGGTTGTGGCATACTTAACAATCAGTGCACTCCTTTCTGATAACATCTCTTTGTGCATTGATGGAGGGGTTTGTTCAACACAATTTTTGCGTACGTAACCCTAAAAGGAAAAAGCAAAATGGTAGGCATGGCAGCTTGGTACATAAAAAAACAGTTTAACTGTAAACTTTTTACCATCGTTCAGTTGTTTGCAGAGTAAGTTTGAACAAAAGATCAGAACAGTTGTCCCGTGAAAGAATAGATACAGCGTTTTGTGAAACAGTTGGATGTTGGATATTTTTATCCAAACACAAACTGTTAAGTTTAAAGCTTTTGAACGTGGTTTTGAAGTGATCAAAATTTTGTGTGTGTGCTTTGTTTAATTTAATTTAAGCCCCTGATGCAAGAAGAGGAATGTCTGACGTACCTATATGACATGTGTGTTTATGTGTCTGTATGTCTGTTTACAACATCGTAGCTCCATTCGCTTAGGAATGGTCCGAATTAGATGCAGTTTTATTATTTGAAAGTTAACGTGATCAAGATGATTCTTTAGCTTTAATTTATGATCAACAGCTTATTAGTAATTTTTTGTGGGGTGTCTTTAAAATAGTTAGTTAATTGTTAACTCATTTTATTTCCATTACTATAAAATGTATAGACGGGAATCCTTAAATTGAGATATTTTTGAACTTTTTATATTATGTTAACCTATTTAAATATATTGAGTTTTAATGTTAATTAATTATAAACGTGCAAATAAGCCAACTAACTGATGGTAAGTGATTATGGATGGCATTGCATAACGGTAAAAAATGGTTCTTTATTTTTTTTTGTATTCTATTCTCGAGTCGCCGAAAATAATTTAATGCCACTCCCCACTAAAAACAAATTTATGATGTGTAGGTACTCATCACAGTTCAATTTAGCTTATAAGCAAGATTTACTTAAGTCATTTTAAACATCTCGGAAAACGAAGTTCACATAAGCCGAGTTTAAATGAACGTACTGTACAGTGACAGTTTTGTGTGGGCGCCCTGAAACGGCCTAAATCAGGCACATATTGTAACTTAAATAATTACATTCAGCGCTGCTTACTCGGCATAGTTTTAGTTAGCAAATATTACTCTTTTGTTAGAATATCTGTTAATTGACTCGCGTAACTATAAATTAAAAAGATAGTAGTAAAAAAGACGTATTTCAAACCTTCAACATGAATATTCAAAAACCAAAATGGAGGCCAAACATGCGGTGAAATGCATGCAAAGCAAAACTCATTTTCCCGCCGTATTTCGCCGCCATATTTAATTTTTAAATGAAGAATGCTTATGCAAATAAAAATGGAGAGCTGAAATGAATGGACATATAAATTATGGAATAAATAGAATGAGTATTTAAATATTTATGTTTTTGAATGTACTAGGTACATCTAATTATATCAAATGTTTGATAAATAGAATACGCAAGTGGACTTTAATTATCTTGTTGAGGTAATTTGCATTTTGCTGAAATATTTTAAGAATGCTGAAGTTTATCAATGTTAAATTACGATATAAATACTTCATACACATATTCGATTGATTGATTAACCTTATTACGCTATTTTAGATTTCTGATCAAATATTTACAATAAGATTCTTATTTTTTTTATATTCATGCCGCTATTTCGTTGGGTTCGTACTTTGAAGGTTGACTGAGAGAGAATGCTTTTAGCATTAAGTCCGCCTTTTGTATCTATACAATTGTATGGTGCATAAAGTATAAATAAATAAATATTTATATTTAACGAGCTAAACTCGCAACTTCGTCATCGGGATTCGCGCAGGAAATCCGGGATAAAAAGTAGCCTATAATTTATGTTGCTCTACATCCTCCTCTATCTCCTTGCAAAAGTCCCAAAAAAAGTTTGTGTTTTTGTATCACGTAAAAAGGTACCTACCTATATGCACTGGATATGCACTTAAGTACAGCGTACGTAAAGAAAAGTAGGAAATCTTTAAACAAAGGTACTAAACAAGATCTGTTTGTCTGCTGTTACACATACAAATGATAGACAACCTAATCCGCAGCATAAAGTTGCGCTGCGATGTCCGATGGATAATGATAGTCAAGGCTATGTAAGTATAACACTGCAAGCCGGAGCCCCGATTCTACCAATTAATAAATGAATAACTTGGGTCTCGTTTAAATAGTTTGACACATTTTACCCGTACATTTGACCCGTACTCAGTAGGTAATGGGTCATTAATGGATTAAAGCCGTTCAGTGCTATCGCATGAGTATCTCAATCGTGTGATTTTCCTACTGCTTCTGCCGAGTAATTCATTTATCTTTTGGATATTTATATTTCTATACTAGCTTTCCGCCCGCGGCTCCGCCCGCGTGGAATTTTGTTAGGTATATAGCGTATTTTTACTGAACTCGACAGTGCTTTTCTTTAGACTTATTTTAGAAAAAAAGATTTTTCAGGCTGAAATCTTATTACAACTTCAATTTAATATCGAACAAAATCGCCCATGTAGTTTAATATTTGCTGCTTTCCCTTCATAAGAAAGTCCAACTCGCTCTTGGCTTGGAAGTTATTTTTCAGGAATTTGCATTTTACGATCCCGTGGAAATGTCCTGAGTAAATTTCCCGTCTCGTATAAATATTTGGAGTACTAAATCTCTATTTAATTTTACACCTACCTATATATTTTTAAGGTGATATTGAAAAAATACTGAAGCACATTTTTTAATTTTAACAAAGAGACTGGACATTCATTTTCAAGTCCCTAACTTGGAAACTAACGAAAAAAACACAAATTTTCACCCCGTATTTTTAGGGGTTGGAGGGTTAATTCGAAAAAACACTTGATTTTTTATTTACAACAAAGAGTATTTACCTATTTTCAGCTTTCTATCTTGAAAATTTTATTAAGTCCCATACAATCTTTCACCCCCCTTTTAAAGGGGTTGAGGGTTAATTATCAAAAAAATCTGATACATGTATTCATTAATTTGAAGTAAGCAACCAAAATTCAAATTTCCAAGTCACTAACTTCAATGTTGTAGAATTTTCATATAATAGTTTTCACCCCTTTCATCCCCTTCAGAGTGGAATTTCCAAAAATCCTCTCTTGGTCCCCTACACTCCCCAAGGAACATACAATACATGGCAAATTTCATGTTTCTAACTTAGAAAATGACGGACTTCCATACAAACTTTCAACCCCTATTTTACCCCCTTAGGGGTAGAATTTCCAGAAACGCTTAAATACGTATCTATTAATTTTTAATCAGTTTTTCAGGAATTTGCATTTTACGATCCCGTGGAAATGTCCTAAGTAAATTTCCCGTCTCGTATAAATATTTGGAGTACTAAATCTCTATTTAATTTTACACCTACCTATATATTTTTAAGGTGATATTGAAAAAATACTGAAGCACATTTTTTAATTTTAACAAAGAGACTGGACATTCATTTTCAAGTCCCTAACTTGGAAACTAACGAAAAAAACACAAATTTTCACCCCGTATTTTTAGGGGTTGGAGGGTTAATTCGAAAAAACACTTGATTTTTTATTTACAACAAAGAGTATTTACCTATTTTCAGCTTTCTATCTTGAAAATTTTATTAAGTCCCATACAATCTTTCACCCCCCTTTTAAAGGGGTTGAGGGTTAATTATCAAAAAAATCTGATACACGTATTCATTAATTTGAAGTAAGCAACCAAAATTCAAATTTCCAAGTCACTAACTTCAATGTTGTAGAATTTTCATATAATAGTTTTCACCCCTTTCATCCCCTTCGGAGTGGAATTTCCAAAAATCCTCTCTTGGTCCCCTACACTCCCCAAGGAACATACAATACATGGCAAATTTCATGTTTCTAACTTAGAAAATGACGGACTTCCATACAAACTTTCAACCCCTATTTTACCCCCTTAGGGGTAGAATTTCCAGAAACGCTTAAATACGTATCTATTAATTTTTAATCAGTAGCCCAAAAATAAAGTTTCATGTTTCTAACTTAAAAAATGACAGTCTTCCATACAAACTTTCAACCCCTATTTCACCCCTTTAGAGGTTGAATTTCATAAAATCCCGTCTTAGTGAGCACTTACATCCTTAAAAGAATCCGCATGCAAAATTTCACACTCCTAGCACTTGTAGTTTCTGAGATTTCGTGATGAGTCAGTGAGTCAGTGACCTTTCGCTTTTATATATATAGATTAATAATATATTTTTTATGTATCTAGGAGAACAAAAACAGCTTACTTTTCTAATTACACCTATTACATACAAATTCATTTGATAATAATGAATAACAAAAAGGTCGATTTTTCTAATAGAAGAATCCGAGGGGATCCTATAATAAATGTAAATGTATTAAGTAAACAATAGGTTTTATTACAAAATCTTATTCAATTTTATACAAAGCGATAAGAAAATAGAATTGTATTTTTGTCCATTCTTCCTGTTAGAAATTAATTTCGTATGGTGGCGTGATTGTGTTGACAAATCTACAATTGAATCAAAACTGACATGTAGGTCAGATTGCAGCGGGTAAATAGTGACCTACTTTATTAATTAACTAACCTACAATGAGTAACTATAGAATGAATAATGTTTCATTTATATTCAATACTTTAAACCAATAAAACTATTATATTCTTGAATGGCTGCCTAGAAATAAAAAATCTAGCATGCAACATTATTCTTATACAAATTCATAAATGGCCCTGAATTATTTATTTCACGTTATGTCACAACATACCGCATTACATTATGTAGGTATGTTTTCCGATAATGTACACAGTAGATAAAATGATTAATGCGGTGCTTTTAATTTCCTTAATTATTTGTAGTAAACTCACTAATTACAAAAAATAACGGACTTCAAAGTCGAGATAACACAAAAACCACTTGCTAGATGTCTCTCAAATTTATTATGGACTACACAACAAACACCACCTTTCAAACAAAAACAGAATCATCAAAATCAGAATACTCAGTCAAAAATTATGATGTACTGAGCATAAATTAAATTCACATAGTTGAGAATAACTCAAAAACTGACCGATAGATGTTGCTCAAATTTATGGGACAAGACGGCAGTCATTACCTTTCGAATGGCGAAAGAATTATCGAATAGGTTCACCCAGTGCCAAATTCTGAGGTAACACACATAAGAAAAAAAAACAGAAGAATTGAGAACCTCCTCCTTTTTTTGAAGTCGGTTAAAAAAACATATTATGCTCTGTTCACCATATAGCTTACTACAATGCATCAAGGTAAACCGTATTTAATTTGGTTAAACGACATCGAGACGAGACGAGAATGGTAAAATACTCGGAATATTGGCAAGTATCGCATACACACAAATAAGCCCCTAGAGGACTCGTACTGACTCCTCTTTTGCCTCGTCTCGCCAAGTAGGTAAATTAGCGAACAGTAGTCCGCCGATCAATCGAGACATATTCGATCGATATACGAAGATCGATCGAGCTACTGAAAATTAAATGAACTACTTATAAAATAATTAAATAAACAGGGAGCAAAAAACACCTCAAAAAATATATACCTTCCGATACATAGTATGTAAAGTACAACATTACTGGGTATTGTATGTGAGAGAGAGCGCTTTGGTATAGATAAAATGTGCATGTTGAAGTAATGATAATATAATAAATCTCAATAAAAAGCACCTCACATCGATCATGACATATCGACATGTATGTTATAAAGTACAGAAAAAGTTATGATTCTCTGATTTGAAATGTGGCGTCATTCATCAATTAAGTGACATCTATCGAGTAATATTTTTAAACACCGGGAATACTTTGTTAATATGTGTATTAAATATATTACAAACTGAAAGGTTGTTTTTTATATAAGTATTATGTAAGTTTGTTAACTGTATCTATAAACACAGTGATATAATTTTTTTAGGCATGATCATAATTTAGGTACCTATTACTAGCTGACCCCGCAAACGTTGTTATGCCATATAAGTTATTTGTAGGAAAATTACTATTAAAAAATAGGGGTTGGTGATAAAAGGGTGAAAATTTAGGGTTGTATGTATTTTTAATGCCACATTATAGAAAAATAAAAACAATTTTTTTTTCCAAAAATTGAAAAAAATTGTTAAGGGTGAACAACCCTTATCACTTAGGGGTATGAACAAGAGCCAGTAGCCGATTCTCAGACCTACTGAATATGCATACAAAATTTCACTACAATCGGTCAAGCCGTTTCGGAGGAGTATGGTAACTAACATTGTGACACGAGAATTTTATAACGGGTTATGAATGGATAATACGGAACCTACGTGTAGAGGGCATCATGCCGGTTCAGTAGCACACAGTCCCGGCACTATGCGGTAGCGTCGGCACCTTCAGGTTTTAGTGGGTAGGTCACCGCCGTTCTTACGGCAGTGAGAGTCCCACATCACCGTTCGTTTCCTCCGGAGAGCACGGTATGCGTAACTGCATTTCCTGAAGTAAAAAAAGGGGTTACTGGCCAACCCAGTGTCGAAAGTTTTCAAGCCGCCCGAAGGCTTCCGACATGGCTTAACGACTGCTATCAATCGATAACAACCGGGACCGACGGCTTTACGTGCCCTCCGAAGCACATTTAACTACAATAAATGAATTGCATATAAATAATGACATCGTATCATGCGTTCTCGATAATCAAAACGTAAAATACTTTTACTTTGCATAACCATTCCTGTAGGAATCTCACTGGATGTATAATACAACTGACTTATTTAGAGTAGGGTTACCTCACGTTGTATTACGCAGCCCATAGATAGGTACTGTGAAGCATGGACGGAGGTTTCAAAATATACTTAGTTGAAGTGCGAGTATCTAAGTTTTTTGAAGAAAATTTCGCGAAGAACGAAATAAAAACTGAAATTCCGTTATTTACTAAATGAACATGTAAAATAAATATATAAAGAGACCAATAAAAACATTAAAAAAATGAGATTTATTAATTCTGTAAAATATGAAGACGTTTTCAATTATTTTATTACATCATACTTCATTTAGCTTATAATATCAGTGACTTTTGTAGTGATAACTCTTAATTTCAACAATTTGGGCCGACTGCCATGGTTAATCCATTTTATAGTATCTTTGCATTTAATAAAACCCTCAACATTTATTTTTGTCTAGTAGTCTGATATATAGAAAGTCTGTCGGTCAAAAAGGATAAAGTTACCACAACTAGGTACAAATATTAAAATGGACTCCGCAGTTCATTGCAAATATTTATTTAAACTACCCTCTTTGTATGCTCTATCTCTTTTACTCCTTCCTGTCCCATCTGCAGTACTCTTTAATTAAATTTCCCGGTGAAAATTTTGTTTAGCCTTCATTGGATAATTATGTAATGAATAGACTAATTTAATTGATGAATGACGCTTAATGTTTTTGAATATTTAATTACAATTAAAATAATTGTTTATTTAATGCTGATTCGACTAAATGAGGTAATAACGAATTGTAATTAATCTATTTATGTTAATAAATAAATGTCAAACAAGTTAATAACGATTGATTAATGATTGCTAATTCCCTTTGACATTATGTACTGTAGTCCAAAGGTATTATCAACTCGTCACCAGCTTTATAAGTGACAATTATTTATATATTTCATTTTTTATAAGTAATCTTTAAAAAAGGAGGTTTCTCAATTTGACCGCGTATATTTTTTGTGTGTTTACCGTGTGTATTGTATTTTGTTTGTGTGTGTTTACATCTGCAAGCAAATAAATAATCTAGTTAGTTAATTGTTTGCATAAGTCTTGATCTGACTCGGTTACAGATGCGTTGCTTGAGGACTGAGATGGTCGTCTTTGACGGCCAAGAAATAAAGAAGGAACCGAGCAAATTGGGACTCTTACATAATTATTATTATTGTATAACTAGTTATGCCCGCGACTTAGTTCGTGCATAGGAGTTTTTTTGCGAATTCTGATCTCGCAGGATTTCCGGGATAAAAAGTAGCCTATATTTTGCCACTCCACAATCTCCTCTATCTTCCAGTGAGAGACCCACAAAAATCCGTTCAGCCGTTTCTGAGATTAACACGCACAAACACACGATCCAGTTTTATTACATGTATAGATAGATAATATGTAGATAGATGTATAGAAGCTGTAAGTATGTACTCTCCATTTATACTAGTGAAAACCCATACACCATAACACGGGAAATTTGGATTTAACTCTACCCGTACCCCAGCGCAAACCTTAACGAAAACGTTCCGACACAAGAAAACAATCTCATTTCCGATTCCATTATGAGGAGAGAGTTCATTCCAGACGGTACAGGATGTGTATAATTGTTCATTATCTTAAAACAAAGATCTCAGTGTTATGGGAGCGTTCTTGCACGCCATATTCAAGCTATGTAACGCTTAAGTAAACTCATTGTGTGAGGAGAAGTAACTGATGATATTGAAAATCATATTTGAGTCGCCGAGCATATGGAATGAGGGTAAAAGCGTGTGAATTCGCCGCTAGAAGCATTAGTGGAAAGTGAGGTCTGTCTGTCACTTCTCACTTGTCTGAATGTCGCTTGTCACTGTTTATGTATGGGCGGGCTTTGACAGCAGGAACTCACTCGCCAGTGGCGCCAACTGGTGAGCACAAAAACAGCGACCCTCATTGCCACTCCTTGCCAAAACCGAACTTACTACGACATTTAGCTTGTAAGCAAAATTTAGTGACAGCATTTCTAGATACTATCGGTAATCCTATATGCACCCTAATCGCATAGGCGGAAAGCTGGCATTTGTGTGGTATACTATATAACGAATGCCAGATCGAACGCGAACGAAGTATAAGTCGAATGTGATCACATACAAAGGAATGATAGTCGAGGTTTTAAGCGTTGGATTCCCACGCGTGGAGATGCGTAATCGTATCTTGTACGCAGTTATTATACAACAACATTTACAACATCTCATTCCCAAGGAAAGATCGATGTTTTGTTAGTTGCTAAATATTGTGTTCCGGATGTGTTAATAGATGGCGTTAGTAGTAAGTAAAATTCATTTGCAACTTCTGAATTAAGCATCAAATGCTACAGGTAATTTGCTGAAGTCATAGATACTAATACTCTCAATATTTCAATTTCAATATTCCATAGATACTTATATATACCTACTAATAAATTCAATATTGTATTTTGAATTCGCGCTGGATAATTGTTTGTTTCGATTTTATATTAATATTGTAATGTAAAGGAATTAGAATGATAAGACATACCTAAGTACCTACGCTTTGATTTTGGTTTTGATTCACTTCGTGAATTGATTTGGTTGACTGTTGTTGTTTTGGTTTAAAATAGTAATTAGTTTTTAGGAAAAGTACTTCATATATTTTATGAGAATTATTTATTAAGCTTCAATAGTTTTTAGTTAGTTGTAGTCACTTATTTATCCACCAGAAAAATGTCATGTATTGTATGTTAAACAACTTTGACCATGCGGGCGAAGCCGCGGTCATGAACTAGTACCTACATAATAAAAATAACGTCCTCCCTTTTAACATCTTCTAACACTATACAAATAAGTGTTTTCTTTGAACTTCTCACTTCTTTTGTCGGCCGTAAAATCAGATATCTTCTATTTACTTACATAATTCATTTACATTTTATTATAAGTGTAGATACATTACGAAGCACCGTAATTACTACCGTAAATGTAACTACACAGCGTCTAATATCATAAATGTCCCGAGCAAAGTGTGTGCTAAACGCGGGTTAGAACTAGCTAAGCAGCTTTTAGAAGCAGGATATCATTTCAGTGTAGAATACATTACCTTACACGCGGTATGAGTATGACCTATTTCGGTGTTTTGGTACTTGCTTCAGCTCATGAGAGAAACGATTGAATCATAGTACGAAACTGAAGAAATAGGAGCTAGGTTAGATGCTCATTATTATGCTTTTAATTTATAGGTTGTAAGAGCCTAGAGCTCACCCGGGGAAGAACCACCGCCCGCCACGGTATGTAGTATCATTTCTACCGTCATAATAATCGGCTTTTAGTACGTTTTACCTTAATTAGTTCTGGAAAACCTGAACCTGTCCAGGTGATATTGGTAGAACTGGGCTTTACCTCGCAAATGCGGTGGTTGAAGTTAACTGCGGGTATTAAACTAAACAGTTCCTCAGACTCTGGTTTAAGATTAAAAGCTAAATCATCTGTTCTTTTAGGAATTAAATAATATCATACATAACAGTATAACCATTAGGTATAGGTTGTGATTTCATCTTAGTAGAAAGGCACACATGTAAAAATTATTGTTAAGATATAAGTGTATTACTTATATTGTGTACTTTCTGTTGGAAGTCTAAAGTAAATAAATCCTACTATCCTACTAATATTATAAATGCGAAAGTTATTGTAAGGATGTATGTGAGTGAGTGTGTGTGTGTGTGTGTGTGTTTGTTGCTCTTTCACGCAAAAACTACTGAATGGATTTTCATGAAACTTTGCAGTAATATAGCTAAGACATCGGAATAACATAATTTGTTAAAATTTATAGACATTTTTGAAGGGACTGGTTACCCGAAGCGAAGCGAGGGCGGGTTTACTAGTAAACCATACAATACAAAGCAGTTACCTACAATGCACGCACGTTATTATGGACGGTTAACCATCGTATCAAAATTAATAGCTTATCCTTCCGTGGTGGCACAAGTCACCCGTACTTTGTTTACTATACTGCTACATGTATTACACAAAATTCCAAATTCCTAGGCATCATTCCCACTGGATGTATCAACTAATGCGAAGGTGATATGCAATATCATTCTCTTGACAATGTTGCCCTGAATTTCAAAGAAAAGTATTTTTCTATTAAAGTTGTATATGTGTTAGAATATTAGATAATGATTATTTGAAAAGTTTTTCTTATTTTGTAAAATATTTATAGGTTTACTAGACAGCTAAAACTTGTATTCTATACATATAATAAAACTGTAACTGATCGCTGTTTCTACGCGCTAATTTTACAAACGGCTGAACGGAATTTTTATGTTCTTCCATTGGGAGATAGAAGAGGTTGTGGAGCAACATATAGGCTACTTTTTATCCCGTAGTTCCCGGGGGATCGAGATTCACGCAGGGGACACTCCTATGCACGAACGAAGTCGCGGGTAACAGCTAGTTTTGAATAAAAGCGTAGTTCTAGTTCGGTCACAAATGCATTACGACTTGCAACACTAGAGCACTAAGACGTTTCTAAAATGTGTAACTGGATCTAACCGGATTAGAGTGTGAGCGCTGCAAAAGAACAAAACACTAAGATATTGTTGCCAAAAAGCACAGTCAACAAAAATAAGTAGGTCTGTTTTGCGTTTTGCAATAAATAATTATTTTATGCGATACACAAAACATTTGTATACATTACACGGTAAAAGGTTTGCTTTTAGAACGATACCCAGTAGACCCTTAGTGAACTCGTCCACGATAGACATAATAAAGTATCTAACTACTAGAGAACCGCCCGCGCTTCGCTTCGGGACCCGAAGGTAACAGCCGCGTAGGTCCCGCTCCCGTAGGAATTTAGGCTAAAAAGTAGCCTCCTACTTCACTCTTCACTCCACCCTGTCTGAGGTGTATGGAGCCCTCGGGACAGTTAGTTCCCCTTTGGGGGTGTCTCTCGCGGCCCGTTAAAACGGGCTGGTTCTTGGGCTGGGCCCTAAGGCCCTTGGTTGTCCATCTGTGGTTTACCAATAGGTCAAGTCCAGTGAGTGGTGGCCTTTTTACAGGCCACAGAGTCTTAAACGGGATGGGGTTCATCTTCGCGCCGTCTAGGCGATCGAGGCCCTACCGGGTGAATCCCGCTGGTGGGAAGCCCAGCAGGAGCCGATCAGCGCCGGGCGACGACTTACGAAGCCCCAGTATCAGTCAGTGCTAGGCCCGTCCCGCGCAACCAGCAAGTCGCGCGGAAAGGCCCAGCGGTCCGGTGGACGGGCGTGAAGCGGCGCCAGGTCCTACAGATGCGGGAACCGCGACGCGTCGACACGCCCGAACATGTTGCGTGCCAATCTCTCGATGAAGTCGTCCAGGCTCTCGACTCGAAGGTCCCTCTGGTCCGCTGGCACTATCCTGTTGGCTGAGCAACTTGCAGACATCAGTCAACAGGATAGTGCCAGCGGGCGGGCGGTACACTGAATACAGCCGGAGCGGGGAGTTCTCGAGGCAGAGCTAAAGTAGCCTATTACATTTGCCTATGACTTATGTAAATTACATGTAGTATTTGATAGCGTAATTCAGAACTTGCAAATGAATTTTATTACCGCCATCTATTAACAACTCCGAAAATAAATATCTAGCAACTAACAAAACATCGATCTTCCCATGGGAATGGGATGTTTTTCCGCGGTAAAAAGTAGCCTACGTCACTCTCCACCCTCCTAACTATCCCTACACACATAAACCTTACCATATAATAGCTTTGTTGCGACGTGAAAGCGTCACAAACAAACAAACACACTTTCACATTTATAATATTAGTAAGGATATCATATGAATCCCTTTGTCATTAACCTCAATAACTGCCTAATGTTATTTAACTGATTACGTAAATACAGTTTTATAGGAAATTTAATGGAGATTCCAAATATGTACACATTTATTAGGGAATCTTGGATAATATGGATGAAATCAGCGAAAGAATGTCACGGGGGGGGAGAATTTTGTTTTTTTTTTTGTTGTTTTTTTGGTGTGCCAGACGTTTGACATAAGGAAATATGACACCAAATAGTGTGCCAGTTGAGAGGCGGTTTACTGTTTATTAACATTGATTGAATTTAAATATTATAAATAATAATCATAATACATATATGCTTAGTATTTTAATCTTATTTGTGTAAAACTAAAATAACATTATTTTAAGATAAGAAACTCTTACCCGTTCTACACACAATAACTTTAAAAACATCTCTAATGGATGACTCGCATAAAATTTACTGCATTCGCTCATATCCATACCTTTTGAATACGAGTAATTCAGTAATAAAATGATGGCCGACCCTAAACCGACCCACGGGAAAAAAACTTGAACGAAGGTTGTTAAGCAATATGCTTGATCATAATGATTGTATCATTAATTCGCAGTTATGCAGACCCTACGTGTAACAGAATTCATGATTTATTTTATAGTTAAGCATATTTATTTTTTATTTATTTTTTTATTTGTTTATTCCATAACTTACTACTAACATTACAGGTAGCATCCCAATACGTTAGTGTAATTGTAATAGCATATCTTACATTGAAATTACAATAAATGTCAATCCCTTAATATTATTTTCTCGAATAAAAAAAAATAAGAAAATAAAATATCATTAGAATTCGGCAAAAAAAAAAATCAGAAATAAAATTAAAAATTCATTTTACAATCATTATATAAATCTACAAACCTAAGTAATATAATCCTAAGCTAAGTAACATCAATGGTCAATTAATTCCATTTGTAATTACATTACTAGCGACCCTCGCAAACTCATTCAGTGAGCAAGTAAACAAGTCCAGACTTTCAGCTACCGAGTTGAGCGTGTGCAGCGCTCTAGTGAACGGCGCGCGCTGGAGCAGATTGGTGCGAGCGCACGGCAATGCCAGCAGTTGGGGCCGTCGTCGCCGCTCAACGCTGTTGCCCGGCGCGCACAGCTTCAGCTCTTCTAGGACACCTGGATTATCCTTTATATAGGTATATAGGTATAGGTATAGGATATAGGTACAGTCGTACAAGGATATTTTGGCACGTGGGTGACAGAGACAGCGCCTTACAGGTAGGTAAGGCAAACTGTAAGGCGTTGTCTCTGTCACCCACGCGCCAAGAGATGCTTGTAAGACTATAGCTCAGTCGGTCGCCGGGAATATGGAATTGCCACTAAAGCTTTGGTTTCCTAGGAAAGCGGTGCCGTCATATAGCGGCCGTAATATTACGGACGCAAACAGACGGCCGTCTTTACGGTGATGACATGTGGAAAGTTCCACGGCCGTTTTAACACATCGTCAGTCAAATGGACGACCTTAATTTAGCTTTAGTAATTTACTTGGAGGATGAACTATCATCAGAAGAATTTTTCTATAATCTTTACTTTTTATATTATATATTGCTTCGTGGTTACGAACGAAATCTATTAAAATTTCGTCGTCCTCGCTGCTCCAAGAGTTGGAACTCATTTTTTACGTTGTTCCGAAAAAAAAACACAAATACGTATTAAAAATAGCTTCACCGCTATCAATAAAACGTTGACCAAACCATCGGACACCGACAAGACGGCCGTCATGCAAATGGCGGTACCGCTTTTTGACGTTACGGTGTCAGTTACCGCTCTCCAGGAAACCGCGCCATTTCGTTTACATAGACAACGTTCTAGTGACGTCATTCACTGCTGTATTACGGCCGCTATATGACGGCACCGCTTTCCTAGGAAACCAAAGCTTAACCGTCCCTGTCCTCATAGTTATTAACACCATATGCCAAATAATATTCTTACACCATTTGTTACCTGGACCATCCCAGTTCCTAAATTGAGTATTGTTCTAGGCCAGTTGCAGTTGTTATGGGCAACAGCGGAAGGGTGGTGCTGCTTGCTCGTTTGCTACTTTAATTTAATAAAAAAACACGCGAATCCCTACCACCAAGTATCTCTAGTCATCATGGGATGGGGATATTATTCCAGGACATTCCAATACGGTTTATTAAATATTATGAGTGATGGTGCGACTGCTTATTATACGACCCTTCCGCTTACTTGTCAGTTTTTGCTGTAAAAAACCCTACTCTCATATTAATAAAATACAATTTTATTTACCTCGTTTATAAGCTTCTCAGTAAGCACCAACAAAACCCAATTTACACTTGTCCGACGGAATTAACATAAAAGCACTTTATTCTTTCATACTAACTTCACGTGGAATTTATTTCTGACAATTCAACTTTATTACTGACGCATAGGACATAATATAGTTTGCCAAGTGATGAAAATATCTCTTCATTTCAACAATATTTTATAAGGTTGAATAAAATTGCATTTTGTATCTTTGTGACAGATTATGACGTTATCATTAAATTTTTATTGAGTTTGTACAATTCGAAAACTTGTGTAGTTAGCCAACTATGAACTTTGATTAAGTAATTGAAACGAGAATATTTTTTATGGAATTAAGGTACCTAGGAAACGAGCATGCAGTCAAAGCTACCATGTTATTACGGGGGCGTTCAAGGTGCACGTGCGTTAGTAATAGTTTTGTTATTTGTTGTAATAGTCCAAGTCAAGTCTTCCGCGAGGGATTGCTATTGTATGGCCAAAATAATTAAATTAGTTTATTCCATTTTTAAATAACTTCAAAAACGGAGGTTCTCAATTCAACTGTTATTTTTATGTTCTTAACCCCATAACTTTTTACCAGATGTACCAATGATTATTTATTAGTATGCTGGTGTTTGGGGTGTATCCATTTAAATTATTATTAAATAAGGCGATATGTGAAGAGTAGTTTTTGAGTTATCTTTAATAACGCGTATGTAATTGACTTGGGCTACGTGGATGATGTTCTTTTTTCTTTCTTGTTGAAATCGGTTTTGTAAAATAAACAATGAAGCTAGATCAAAATTAGACTGGCTGTCTACAACAGAGATGAAACCAGTCACAGTCAAAATATATGAAGCACATTCCAATATGCAGAACGGAAATACCACTTCCGTAAAAATCATAGATGAGGAGCGGAGCGGAAATGCTCTGTGTATGTACCATAGAGATCTACTTTTAAATTTAATATTAAAAGTAATACTTGGATTCCTTGTTTTCGATACGAATTCCTTAGAGTAATATCTCTTATTTTTGTCCGTTATATTATATCTTATATAGAGATCTTATATAAACTACCTCCCTGCAATATTTCATCTTCATATTATGTCAAGCGGTTTAAGAGATTTCGTGATGACTGAGTGACCTTTCGCTTTACTACTAATATAAAACAAAGTCGCCCTCCGCCTCCATCTGTGCCTTTCTAAGTCTTCATCAACGTAAACCACACAACGGATTTTGATGCGGTTTAAGGAAGGCTTATTTAAAATATTGTTAACTAGCTTCCGCCCGCAAGCTTCGCCCGCGTGGAATTCCGTTTTAAATTCTTCCCCCTTTTTCACCCCCCAAAATTTCAAGCTTCTTCTGTTCAGTAGTTTCGGCTGTGCGTTGTCTTTTTTTTATGGAATTAAGATAACAAACGAGCATGCAGCACCACCTTCCGTTGCCGCCCATGACAACTGTGACCGACCCAGAACTAGACTCAATGAGTCTCGTTCTAATTCGGTCACAGATGCGTTGCTACCCCTGAGGACTGAGATGGTCACCTCTAAAAAAGTGTAACCGGCTCCACACCTTCCTATCCGGAACACAATTGTTCTTAAAACAATTATTACACGGTAGGAATGGTACTAAGTACCGTGGCGGGCGGTGGTACTTCCCCGGGTGAGCTCTAGGCCCTACCACCTAAAAGTCAGTCAATCACTCAGTAACGCAAGAGTTTTATATATATAGATATACATTCTTATATAATTTGCTATGGTAGGTTATGTAAGTTCCCCATTTAACGCTCAGTGAAGCAAGGGATACCTATTTCAGCTGATAACGAGATGCAACAGAACAATGTAATAACGTGTCCATTAGTCTATGTTTTGTGTAATATGAAAGTAAACAAATAAGATTATTTATGTTGCTTTAGAAACTGAATATGGTAGGTACATGGATTGAGAATATGCTTACGTCTATCGATTTTTGCTGCTTTTAATTCCAAAACAGATTGTTAATTTTTAAGAAGTTATTTTTTTATTTGGATCAGATAACTATAGGATAATGACTACTATGTAGAGTTTGCTCTAGGCCTCCTCAATGATAAGAAGAGACCCTGTGCTCAGTAGTAGGTCATTAATAAGTTGAAGCCAATAAAACTTCATTTCCGAGTGTTCTACGAAACTCACGCATTTTTTATTATTTCATATACAGATAAATTTTTGCATAACGTGACGTAGCATCGGACTTTAGTTTTCACCGCACCGCTAAAGCCTTTGCAAAGCAATAATGGTGCACACCTATAACTTCTCACCTGCAAAAACCATAAACTACGTGTGTACCTTTTTTGCTAATCGTACCGAATGGAGTGGAGCAAAACGTAGTACGGTCTGCGAACGAGGGCGCAGCAAATTGTATCGATTTTACACCAATTTTCCGCTTAGCGAAAACTTCGACGGGAAACCAATTGTAATGTTTTTCGAAAAAAGTTGCGCATGGTTTCCTGTTATCGTAAAAAATAGGTAGGAAAATAAAGTCTATTTTCTTGTGTATTATTCTATAATAAAGTTAAGAGGGCAAATAAGTTTCTTTAACCACGGGTATATTGTCTTCCAAACAATTTTATGTATTGAGAGGTGTTAGAAAATTTTATTGTTAGTGTGTTAGTAAGTATAAGGTCGGGTACAAGGACTAAGAGTGATAGTTAGGAATAAGTAGTCCTGTTATTTATTGATATCTAAATCTAAAAGCTAAAAGCTACAACCCACTAATGGCCCACTACTGAGCACGGGTCTCTCCTCATTATTGAGGAGGCCTAGAGCATGCTCCACCACGCTGCTCCAATGCGGGTTGGTGGAGGGGTTAGTGGCCAACCCAGTGTCGAAAGTTTTCAAGCCGCCCGAAGGCCTCCGACATGGCTTAACGACTGCTATCAATCGATAACAACCGGGACCGACGGCTTTACGTGCCCTCCGAAGCACGGAAACGCTCAAGAAATTTTTGTCACTAGCGGTCACCCATCCGACTACCGACCGCGCCCGCAGTTGCTTAACTTTGTCGATCGCTTAGGATCGACGCAAGAAGCCGGGCTATGAGCGCTATTGATATCTACTAATATTATTATTACTTAAGTGTCTCCTTCTATTTCTATCACAGATTATGTTGCTACTTTTAAGTACTGATATGATCGGTTCTAAAAATGTCTTTGTGTAAATAGACGAAAAACGAGTAAACAAGACATCAGCAACACCAATCATAAATTCGTTACCGATCTATTCAGGGGTACCAAACAGGGGCCAGCTTCAGGTGTTTATTCCAAGCCATAATAAACCTTCAGAGAAACTACAATTGGATACTTTCGTCGTTTCTTATTGTGCTTCTACAGATTAAAGTTTAATCTACTTTGCAATGATCCACGAGCAATCTGCATTCTACAACGAAAGGTTGGTACTCGTAGTATGTTGGGGTAGATATATTTTCTTTGTTTCTTGGCCCCTCTATAAGAAGGGAGGTTCTGCTTGTACGAAAGTAGGTATTCACCTAGGCATATGAGCTTCCTCGCGGATTGTTGTAAAGTAGATTATATTAAACCTTTAGCCTGTAATGTTGTTCCGCTAAGTAACACCTGTCACAATTAATTATATCTCTCATATTGAAGCTAGGTCTAGTAACTACTCCATATATTATAATTATTATCTCATCCAAAGCAGGAAACCGCTCATAAACTCTGTGGTTACCTTCCGACCGCATCCTGCACTGGTTTCAATGTCGATAACTTGTCGAATGGCAATACCACAGAGCTACTAATTCGTTAATCGATTATAGATAACTAGCTTCCGCCCGCGGATTCGTTTAAACTTCACCACCCTATTTCACCCCCTTGCGGGATGAATTTTGAAAAATCCTTTCTTAGCGGATGTCTACGTCATAGTGGATATATATGCATGCCAAATTTCAGCCCGATCCGTCCAGTGGTTTGGGCTGTCCGTTGATAGATCACTATGTCAGTCAGTCACCTTTGATTTAAATATATTTAGATGTATTTATCTTTAGGTACATATAATAGGTACATATAATAGGTACATATAATAAAACTGTATCTGATTGCTGTCTGTACATGGCAAATATATGCAAAAATTTATAATGGGGGCCTTTATATACGCAAGAGAATCCAAAACAAATTTTTTTATTTATCTCTTTGTCTGTATGTCCGTATATCTTATCTCAGAAACGACTGAACTGACTGACTTTTACGGAACTTTCATTGGGAGATAGAGTAGATGGTGGAGCAACATTACAATACTGCTTTTAATTCCGGAATTTTATATTATCGACTTGGTCATTCCAGTGGAGTTTGAACCAACTAGGCTAATATTGTTATTAAATATTTTATTAGAGTAGGTACGTCTCTCATTTCCTCACATGAGAGGATACTCATCTTTTGACGACGCCACTCAACTAAAATATAAATAACGTATACGTATTCACGTTAAATATACCGTATGTAGGACACTGCCTCGACCCTTTTTGCTCCATGGTTCTAACGAGAATTTTTATTTTTGTTTATTTATCCTTTATTGCACAACCATAAAACTAAGGAATAATAGGCGGACTTAATGCCAGATGGAATTCTCTGCCAGTCCACCCTGGTAGCTGGTGAGAGGATTGTAGCAAGTGCAATGCAAGATAAAATACCAATACTTTCAAAATTCAAATTTCTAACAATCAAAATACTTTCACGTCTACTGGGGTATTTCCAGCGTTTTTTTTTTTAAGATAACCATGCCATGATAACGTTGCCATGGTAACCATTGATAAGAAAGCGTTGCCGAGTTGCCTAGTTTATTGTAACTGAACATACATCATTAACGTTATCTTAGTTTACATGTCAGACAATATTAGTTTCAGACCAAAACAATGTAGCTTCCAGCGTAATAAGTTATAAGAGAAATTGCAAGATCCAGTATCTTGTTTGAAGTTTGCAGAGAGAATTTGCTAGTGGGGGAAATTAATTATTATTCGCACTCTGTAACTTGTAAATTATTAATTAAAGATAGTTTTAGTTCTGTCAAGGGATGGATATTACTTCCTAAAGTATTGTGACTTTGATTAAACGTTCCTTACCTAACTGTGTTTAAAACAATGGTTATAAAATAATTAACTTGTTACAAAATAACAAACTTTAACATCTACAAATAGAGTTTCTCAAAAGTTACTTGCCAGGAGTGCCGAATACACGATGAGGTTTGACTGCTAAAGAATGCCATTAAGCCCGCCCATTGTAATACCTAGTCATAGGTTGTCAATAAAGTGTGAAATAAATAAATAAATGAGTGTCAGCTATGGAATAAAAGAAGCATTATAAAAATGGAATGAACTCAGTATAAGAGTAATGGTAACGACCATAGTAACTCATTATTAGAAATAAATCAAAAACTATTCTTTAGATATCGCTTAAAGGAGAATGCGCAAAATTGCCCCAGCTCCGGCGCAAAAAGTAACTATCTCATAATTTTGTATATTTAATGGGTACTTAAAATAAATACTTGTGATCTCCCTAATCTGTGGCTAAACATTATTGTTTCAGGCACGAATTTTAGTAAACTACACAAATAGAAAATATTATTATATTTATATATTTTGTATGTGTATATTATTATTCATATTTTATTTAGACAAGAATGTGTGCCTTCAAATGGCACATATTATTACTTTCTGTAATATATACATTTGGGTGGGTGGTGAGGGTAATATTAATAAACACAGTATCATAAAGTAATGTCTATATTCTCTTATAATTCTAAGTCTATCAAAACGGTATCTAAGTAAGCAGCAGGATGTTCAAATTCTTGAACGTTGTTTCGGACCCAGCCAAGATAATATAAAATACTAATGACATGGGCGCAACTTCCAGTGTACGACGCCCGTGAATGCACGTACATACTCTTTTATTGCGCTCCGACCCTGCGTCTCAGAATTATACAATAAGTATATATGTATATGTTATGAAAGAATTAAAATAAAAGTGATTATTTTAGATATTACTTTGCATTTTTACTTGAGATTTGTTTTTTTGTAACGATAGTTTAGTATAAAATCGTGCCTGAATGAATTATCAAAGCAATTTTTTTCTATGTTAGCCACTGATTAGGGAGATCGAATACATTTATTTTTTGTACACATCCAATGTATAAAATTCTGAGATAGGTTACGTTTGCGCCGGAGCTGGGGTAATTTTCTCTGAAAATTGCGCATTCTCCTTTAAAATTGAAATTGATTGTGGAATTTTAAACTTAAAATAAAATTAAAGAACACTAATAAAAACATCAACATCTTGAATCAGCGTCGTATAAAATATTCCTTTGACATGTATTCGTGCTCATTTGATGCATAAGCTTGATATAGAAGAAATGTCAATAAAACAATCTAAGGCGCTTTGCCCACGGAATAACTCAAGTTGAGGCAACAGAACTATCAACTCTTAAAAGTTTCCTGTAAAAAATTGACAGTTGCTACAACGTTTACGGTTGCCGCAATTTTATAGCAATTTGTGAGCAACTTGATTGATTGATTTGCGATTGACAGTTGCGGTAACCGGCAACTTTAAAAACCGGTATAATATTTTACAGTTGCTAGTTGCGGCAACGGAAAACTGTTGACGATTGCCGAAACTTGAAACTCGAGTTGCTGTGTGTGTGTGCAGTCCAATTGAAATGTATGTAAACAGCTAGTGGCCAGTTGCCAGTTGCTGCAATAGTTGCTCCGTGGGCAAAGTGCCTAATGATTCTCACTCCGACGCCGAAACAAAATTCTAAAAGGTTGCTGCATGTGTAAGGGTGTAGATTTCTCGATTGAAATAGTTAAACTGGGTTAACGTTGAATTTAACCTAAAGTTTAAGTTTTGAAATGTAACTAGAACAAAATACAATTTTTAAAATCTATCGTCTTGCTGGTCTTCCTGAGGCTATCTAGTTAACTTAATAGGCTATTTAACCAGTATTTAGAATAGTTTATACTTGAATAACTGAAAATGTGATTGACATTACACAGTTTTTAAAAAAAACGTACGATATGACGGAAGTTAGCATTTATAATGCAAGTATTGTAACCACTTTGGTTAAGAATGAAACTTGCATATAAGGGTCCCGTAACACCAATATTTTTTACGCTGCTTTGTTTTATGTCAGTCAGCCACTCAGTAATCGAAGAGTTTCATATATACCTTTAGATTTAAGATTGATAACATATAAGCAGCCTCAGCTAATACACATATTCCGAAATATTCCAAGTGTCTATCTGTTACGATTCAAAGACGATTGAGACAGACGATCAGATGGACAGCACAGTTTTCGTAATATGGCGTCGTCTACGGAACTCTAAAAACAAATTCGGTAGAGCAGCAGTTTCTTTGAATTATTAACTGACCATCGTCATTCGTCTACTGTCGAAAATTATCTATTTTTGTCTGTTCTGCAGTCTGCACTTAGGGCAGCCATTGTACGCTTTTTGAATTTCGAAATTTTACAATGTCTTTAAACGTCGATTCTATGTTATGAAATCATGAAACTGTCAAACGAGCCATCTGATGGTAAGTGGTCAGCGTTGCCCATCTACAAATCTAAAAAAGGAAGAAGAAAGAATAATACAGTAATGGCAAGGTAATGTAAGTTATAACTGCATATTATGTTGACTCTATGATGGCTAAAAATAATTTATAAAATGTAGAAAGAATAGAAAACATTTTATTTCACTGTCAAAATTTGATTAAATATTACTCATGTTTAGGGTTGCCATCTTAAAAATCAAAAGTGTTAGCTGGATGATTATGATACATTTGGATACTTTTAATTTTCAGGATATTTAAGGTATACCTAATAACTAAGTTTTTACAAAAAATAACAGACTTCAACATCGAAAAGCAGAGATAACTCAAAAACTAAAAAGGGCCTCTATTTAGTTAGGTAAATTTATTTTTTACCGAAATCAAACAGGAGGTTCTCAATTCAACAGATTTTTTTTAATGAACAGATTTTGATCATTTTTGTTTTATTCGAAAGCTGGTGTTTGTCGTGGTCTCATATAAATTTGAGCGACATTAAACTTATTAACTACAAGTTATAACTTAGATATTGAGATAATATTATTTAGTTACATTTTAATTATTGGAAAAACAAGATTATGCAATGCTAATTTCATTACGAGTATAAAGTTTTCATTCGGAATTTTTAAAATATCTATAGGTACAATTGAAAAAGCTGGACCAAAACCGGACATAATCTAAAAGTCCCTATATGTCCGGACAAGTCCAGATTTCTAGTAAACCTACATATCATTGTCCTATTTAAAACAGGTCACGTCGCTTTCATAATGCTTCTATTTCGTCATTATTTGTTTAAAACTGCAGATTTAAACACAAGTTTCTTACTTTCAACTAAAAATCAAAACACGTACTATTGAGAACCGTAAACAAAATTAGTTTTGAACGTTCTTACGTTTGAGTATTATCAAAATGCCGATCTACGCGCGATAAACGGGCGCACTGAAATATCAGAGGACGCAGTAAGTTGGTATATAGGTACCACTTGCTGCGCCATTTTCTGAGTGCGACCCTTTTCCGTCATATTGGCAGCTGCAACTCCGAATTCAATACAAACTGTGTTATTCTAATTTTAGCATATAAATTTAAGTTGTTGCTGTACTTTTGACGGAATAAACGTTTCTTTCTTTCTTTCTTTCTTTCAAAATTAGAATCGTACTTTACTTTTGAATTGAACTTAAAACACAGACATATAAAACAACCAGACCTAACATAATTTTCACCACTACAAAGACGTATTGTAATAATAAAATTTAAGCTACTACTGGACGTCTTGTCACGGTCGCCATTGTAATAATATAATTTAAGCTACTACTGGACGTCCTATCACGGTCGCCATTGTAATAATAAAATTTCAGGTTCTACTTAGCGTCCTGTCAAGGTCGCCATTGTAATTAAAAAATTTAAGTCCCTATCGAGTTGGGTGTAACAATAAAGAAAAAATATAAGGCCTTATTCAAAATGTTTATTTTGCTATAGTGTAATATAGTGGTTACACGTTGTATTAGATAAAGATGAAAATTCCAGACGAGATTAAAGACCAAGACTTAGATTAAGGTTGACAAAAAGTTAGGTTAATACTTAGATTAATGTTTAAGTTAATAATAAGATTTAGTTTCTTTGGGGACTACAGTACACCCGGGTAAGATATAGATTGGACTATTGGCTCGCTTGTGACTTTAACAATATGTGCGGTATAGGTATAAGATAGTAGGTATAGGATGGTAGGTATAGGTATAGGTATAAGATAGTAGGTATAGGTATAGGTATAAGACAGTAGGTATAGGATAGTAGCTCTAGGCTGCGCTTGGCACTCGGTTACTGGCCCTCGGCTTTTTAACCAACACCCAAAAATAAAGAATTTATATTAAATAAAATTAAAAATAAAAGTCTGCTCAGCCAAAGCCGCCGCAGGAGCCAGCTTAACCCCGTGTCCAATCTGTCCACCAGCCACCAGGAGGTGCACAGCCCGCACAGAACCGCCTCCTGAAGCGTACACAAAACAACATGTGTCACCTCAAGTGTTTACAAATAATTAATGCACAGCTGAATAGGGATATCCTGTCTAAGTTACACCTTATAGTTAAAAATGATAATACCTAATTAGGCAGACACCGCTTACACTTGTATATAGCAATAAGGAGTTCATGGTTCATGATAATAATTATTTAAAAGATTATGCATTTAAGAACACAAACAGCAAAACTTAAACATTTATGTATATTCCAATACCTAGCAGCCGTTAGGTATAATGTATTAAAGACAATAGTATATAGTTAAGTTCATTTACGTTCCAATACCTAGTAGCCGTTAGGTATAATGTATTAAAGACAATAGTATATAGTTAAGTTCATTTATATTCCAATACCTAGTAGCCGTTAGGTATAATGTATTAAAGACAATAGTATATAGTTAAGTTCATTTATATTCCAATACCTAGTAGCCGTTAGGTATAATGTATTAAAGACAATAGTATATAGTTAAGTTAGAAGTTACACATTATGGAATAACTAGATATTATTAGCGGACGGCAACGCTATCTGTCCGGAGGGCAATTATTAACATATAATAATAACTATATACTAAAGAAGTGAATCATCACCTCCCTTAGGAATAAAAAAAAAGAAAAGGAATCTTACAGGTCCATTGGGATCCGATGTCCCGAGGCGGGGACAACAAGGGATCGGAATGGTCTACGGCGTCCCCGTGGACCATTCCACCACCACCAAGGAACCATGGCGAGCGGTGCCCGGCTTAACAAAGGAAATGAAATACCTAATCAGCATCAATTCACTAAGAATCCCACAATAAATCCCAGAGCGGAGTGAATTTACTAGGTCTGAGTTCAATTTCGATAATTTAAGGTTAATTTGACAATGAAAAGGATGAATAAATTAATTAATACTCTTTCGCTGTCTAACAAGAGGTTAAAAGTACAAAGCCGGGGGACCTAACAGTTCAACGGCTTAGGTTATACGTGAAATACTACGTTTTCAATAATTTCCCCATGTGATATTTAAAATCTACAGTAAGAGAGAGTGATAATAAAACGAGAGGTTATGAAAGAAGTGAAGGCATGGAAACATACCCTACTGGAGGCACGAAAGCACGTGGTCGGCACGAGGAGCGAGGTCCCGTCTGCCGGTTTTCTATTTCGTTCAGCCAATCCCAACTGCAAGGAACGATATACTACATAACCTCGAATTCACTAAATACCGATGGGTAAAATTGCCACGAAACAAGACATCAACTACTTACGTGGTCGACCCCGACAGCCCGCTTGCAGCGGCCAACTGGACGCGCAATTCGCACGTAATTTGCACGTACAGCTCCGAAATTCGCAGCCAAAGCCCGCGGCGTTGCCCGCAGAGTATTCCTGACTTCCCAGACTCGGCACCCAGCGCACTTAGGTAGGTCCCAGGCTTCTCCCAGCTCTGAGGTCCGCTTCGCTCGCCGCTCGAAAATGGAAAGAAAAGAGCCACGCTCCTCACGTTCAAAACCAGTCGCTGAACCAAGACCCCACTCCCAGTACATATTCACCCATTCATTCCTTGCTTCAATGTGGTACAGATTAATAACACTAAAAACGCACTCGATGGTCACTGTACACAGACAGCAGGAATCAGTCAAGTCCAGCTTTCTTGACCAAAACATTTCCACTTTCTTCCAAATAAACATCCGAATTTCTTAATCTCGCTATACACAGAGCCAGCTGTCAAGATCAAGGTCATTCGTCCGAAAATTAAAACCTAGTTCCATAGACCCTCACATAGACCTAGAGGAACCTCAATTAATCCACTAAAAGGTTTAAATCCTTAGACCTCCTAAAAAATGAAAACTAATTAAAATAAGAACGCCTACAAGGTAATTAGTTAGGACAGAAATTTCTACAATTATTCTGTAATAATACTTTTTCAAGTGAATGAGTAGCCAAGCCATCGACAATCAATCCCGACACTAGCGCCACTCAGCGTCACTGAACAGAGTCATTTGACAGATATTGACTTGCCAATTACATCAGATTGATTTGACAATTACACCAGTTTGTTTATCAAATTTTGAGGTTAAAAATATGTGAAAACTTGTATATAAACAAGATAAAATGGTGTAAGTGAAATTCTACTATGCCAAAAAGAATGCAAAGAGATGGGTAAACCAATTAACAATAGCGTTGCAGCAGTGTTATCGGAAATTGCGACCCAACATATGAGGTTATCAGGTCGGTGTTTACTTAATTTTTTTTTAATTACTTAGGGCACCTAGAGGCTACACCTAATTACAAAAAAAAGGCGTTACAGTATGTAAGCAATAGTTTCATCCCTTTCTCTCCCATGACACGTACAAAGTCTATCTCGTTTTATTTTTGTTGTTGCTACACTCACGCACACAAAGACAAAATGGGATTGAAGCACTCATGCCATTTTGTTAAGCTGGAAGAAGCTCACTTTTTGTATGAGAAACTTAGACAACATTAGACCATGAACGTTTTGTATGGAGAGTGTCAATGTGTGCAGCATGTAAGAATATGTAGTTGTAACTGGCACGCTTTTTTCTCCCATATGTTAGGTCTGCTTATTTTTTTTAATAAGTCTGTGACTTAAAATCACAGGGTTCTTATAATAAATAAAAAAAATGCGGGTATCTTGAAATAAGCAGAGACCTAACGCCATCTGTTGAAACTAAAACGAATAAACATTGACACGTATGTTTCTTAAGGAGTGTAGCGAAACACTAAGAGAAGATTTTTTGAAATTCCCTGGAAATTGAAAGGATTCACTAGAAACTTTGTATAGACGTTGGTCAAGAAAGGATAAAAAATTTTTTTTTTTTGACATTAGTAGTATGCGCAGGATTTGAATCCGGGCCCCCAGCGTAAGGTTTCCAATATTCAAATTACTCTAACTATGCTACTCATATTATTAATTTAGTTTTTAATATTTTCATTGTAATCCTTGAAGTCTACCAGGATAGCGACCTCTTGTAGTCAGGCGCCAAAAACCTCATCATATTCATGATAGCTTTAGAGCCACTACTGTCTTTTTTCTCTTTTCTTCATTTACCACCTCAATGACTACTAACCATAACACTTACGGTTACTCGACACTTTCGCCAGCTGTAGACGAAAATAAAGAAAGAAAATTCGAGTATTTCAAAGGAAAATTTAGTTCTAAACGTGGTTCTTGTGTACGTGGTTGTACGTGTAAAGGTACTTGTGTACCAAGTACAGTCAAACACAGAATTTGTATGCAGCAAACGCGGCGCGATGATTTAAAAAACGTGACGCTGAAACGCAAAGGGGAATGGTTTCTTTGTACTTGAAATAGGTTTTTGCATATTGGCAATTTTAAGTTGAAACTAAATAATATATGTAGGGAGCAGGGAGCATATGTTGTGCTTCGTCGTATATTCTTCGTTGCACAATGTAAGGGAATTTTAAAATTTATGAAACAGCTTTTATCCGCGGTTTTGCTCGCATTATTGGAAAAGCAAATATGTCATTTTTTAGATAAAATAGAAACTTTGGAAACTTTTATTTATAAGAAATTAGCATCCGTCCGCGGCTTCGCCAGTGTGGAATTCATTTTTATAGCGAATCAAGGGGTAGGTGTTCCCCTACACCCCCCAAAATTATAGACGTGCCAAATTTTAGCTTCTTGCATAAAGCAATTAAAGTTTTTCATTTTCATCCCCTTTTTCAGCCTCTTAGCGGTTTTTTTAAAGGTATGTAGCCTATGTTAGACCTTACGTCATCAACTACCTTCCCGAGATAAATAATTTAAATCGTTCAAGCGGTTAAGATTTTTCATACAAACTTTCATCCCTTCCGATCCTTTTGGAGATGATTTAAAAAACAGCCTATGTATGACCACGAGTCTCCCAACAATTTTCATTCTGAATTTCATCCAGTTTGGCCCCGGTTGTTTAGCCGTGAAAACGTCACAGACAAACTGACAAACAAAAAGACTTTTGTGTTTATTATTTATTCATAATAGCTAAGTAGCAGGTCAACATGAGACATAACAATTATTAACTTCTACAAAACACACGTTTGGTCTCTGGATTTTCGAACATCACTCGTGGACTCACATCACAGACTCTCACAATAAATACCTTTGCGTTCTACACAGTGGGACAAAAGTAATATTCGGGACTAAAACTGTAGTGTCTAGTACTGAGTCCAGTAATAAATAGTACATTGTACAATATTCATCACAATCGCTCGCGTGTAGCGCGGCCCGGGACTCGGCCTCCGCTGGCCATATTTTAACCGGGATAGATTGGGAACCGGGCGGTTTAGTACCGGGTAGGGTGAGAACAGATTGCCATCAACGTACGAGTACCTAGTAGTATCGAAGCGCAAGGATACTCTTACTAACATGGTGACTAATCACGAAATTAATATCACATGGGTACGAAGATGTTTTCTAGGCAGTTTATCACTAGGTCCAGAATACGATACGAAGAGCTCATAGCTCGGCGCCCTTTGTCATTTCTAAATGATCAACAAAGTTAAGCGATTAAGGGTCCCCGCAAACTGGCCACAGCCACCGGCGCGGCGGCTGTGGCGCTTCTTTTCAAAAGCGCGGTCCGGCCGACAGCCGCTTCGGCTGAATCCTGCTCACTGTTATTGGAGCTGTTGGCTGTTGACCGGATCGCGCTTCTAAAAAGAAGGTGGCTGCGGTCAGTTTGCGGGGACCCTAAGCAAAGTGAAGCGGGCGCGGTCAGTACACATGAATAGTAAAGTCAGTATTTGGACGGGTGACCGCTAGTGACCATGTTGGAGGCTTTCAAGCACCATGAAAACTTCCGACACTTCAGTTGGCTACTAAATTTGGCAGAAATAAGCTGTGGAGCAGCGTTGTGTAGTTCTATCGAGGCTATATTTCACAAAGGAAAAATATTAGAAATAATAAAATATTCATGTCAGTTTAAAAAGATTCCGTCGAAAGATTGTGTATAGAGTAAAAAGTCTCCAGAAAAGTTCCGAAGCACAGCACGGGTGACTTACTACTTTATTATCAAAACTTACCCTTCTACCCTCTCGGTAAACCAACTATTCTATTTATAACAAGAAACACTGTCTTGCATTGTAACGAAAATACAGTTTGCATTCTCTTTAGCCGTTGCTCGCTTCAAAAGCTTCTCGTAGAGAGATATCAACTAATTTTGTTGTGTAAAAGAAAATTGCAACTTTATTACAATGTATTAAGTATATAAATAGACCGAAGGATCACTGTATCGTGACAAATTTTAAACTTAGTTTTTTGCCAGCGAATTTTGTATTCGTCATTAAAAAAAGAGATTCGCATGTAGGCACTATGTCCAGGGTCCAATCATTGTATAAATAATCGTCTCTCGACACATTTTTTTTTGTTATATTTGATTTTCCGGTGTACAATATATTAAAGAGTTATTGTATGATTTCGAGCAGTGACAGACGCCCGGTTTATGCGTTAAATCAATTAAGAAGTGGGGTCCGATACCCGAACGTCTAATAGTATTTTTTAACTGATTGAGTGTATTATAATTTATTATTATCACTTGTTTCACTTTCAGTAAAAAACATCATTCTCAACATTATCTTGAGATTGTAAAAAAGGGGACACCCGGATTTGAACCGGGGACCTATCGATCTGCAGTCGATTGCTCTGCCACTGAGCTATATCCCCGATGCATTTGGTGATGAAATTATGGATCCTATCATTTTTATTACATGATATTTACGTAGACCATCTATTCTTTATGTCTTTTACATGACCAACAAGCATGATCCGAAAACTAATTAAATATTAAGTATTACTACATAGCATGAAGGAAATCATTCATGTAAGCAAGTTTAAAGTTTCTGTCTGTGATTCCAAAACAACTGTTTTTTCAAGTGTTTACACGTAGTTAATACGATACTAAAACCCAAAAAAAGTGTAAAATTTTTGTACCTACCTACGTTTTTATACCACCTATCATTTAAGCTGCTATTTATCCAGGAGTTCTCACATGATGGGGTTTTAGCGGGGAAAATCTGCTAAAACACCGTGGTAAAACACTTGAGACAAACGTCCTGTGGAGAAAACAATAAAACGTGATAACACAAGAGTTCAAACCCGATGACATCAATTATATCAAACATAATCATGAAATACATTTCATGATTTCATCACATACTTAACCGATTAGTCATCGTTTGGTCATTAAGACATTACATAAATTACTGCAATATATGTATGTAAATTGTATGATGCAAGTGTGTTTAACTTCACAAAATAGTTAATAAAAAATTGCCGCTATGGCTGAAATTTCTTGTAAGTACGTTTCCTTACAAGCGAACTTCATACTTAGCGAAAATCAGAAGACGTCGATCCCAGTTGCTATTGCTAGAAATCAGTCGTTTCGAACACATAAATCAAATCCTAGAGATGTCCACTAACCTCTTAGAGTAAGGTCATTTTGACTAGGCTGATGTGAACTTCGTTTTCTGAGATGTTTGCGCAGGTACAGAACTGACCAATCAAAACACGGCGGCCATGACAGTGTTTTGCAATGCGCTAAGTACTTCGTATTGGCCATGGACGTATTTACGTCCATGGTATTGGCCTAGAGCTCACCCGGGGAAGTACCACCGCCCGCCAGGGTACTTAGTACCATTCCTACCGTGTAATAATTGTTTTAAGAACAATTGTGTTCTGGATAGGAAGGTGTGGAGCCGGTTACACTTTTTTAGAGGCGACCATCTCAGTCCTCAGGGGTAGCAACGCATCTGTGACCGAATTAGAACGAGACTCATTGAGTCTAGTTCTGGGTCGATCACAGTTGTCATGGGCGGCAGCGGAAGGTGGTGCTGCATGCTCGTTTGCTATCTTAATTCTATAACAAAAAAAATTATCCTACCGCCCGCACTCCCCGCCCCCTACCACCATTTTGGCCTCCAAATCGACATCTGCGCAACCACTCGTAGCAAACTTTATATCAACCGAGTAAAAATGACCTTACTGTACCAGATCGCACTGGACCAACAACGTGGTGAAGTATGCTCTATACCAGTGTTTCCCAACCTTATTTATGTGCCACGCCCCGCCTTATTATTTTCAAAATTTCTATGTACCCCCGCATACCTACTAACCTACTCGTACATGATGTAAACATAAAATTTTTTTTTTAATTAATTTTAAATACATTTAAATATTTTCAATAAAGATATTCCTTTAGGTATTTTTTTAATGTAATCCTTGCACTTAATGTTTCGTTTAGTGTTTCGCACCAACACATAGCTTTGTTTTTTTAGTCCGGAGCAAAAAGGTTAAAATTCGTATCGAGTTTTTTTTCTATTGCCCCCCAAAAACTTACAAATTAACCCTTGTGGGGCCTACGTTGGGAAACTGCTCTATACCTTCTTAGGTACGTGGAGTGACCCTTATTTATTTACTGCATTCGTGTTCAACAATAATTATAATTATTGTTATAATTGCACGCAATAATGCCAGTTTTTAAACGACTTCAAAAAAGGAGATTCTCAGTTTGACCTGTATGTACGTATGTATATTTGTGCACGATTATTTCGCGTTTGGTTGAACCGATTTTGAGTCGGTTTTCAGCATAGTATTTGTCAGACTTAGGAGAAGGTGTTAGGCATATTGTTTGACTGAACCGATTTTGATACGGATTTCAGCATCGTGTTTATCAGACATAGGAGAAGGATTTAGGTATATTAACCGCGTTTAACTGAACCGATTTTTACTTTTCGGCGTTAAAGTCGTTTCTATTTTGTTAAAAGTTATTCGCCCATGTGATTAAGATACATTGCAAATTAATGGCGAGAATTTAAAATGTCAAAATTAAATTCTGCGTACAATTTAAATTACACTGTTGGCACACATGACCATGGTTGGAACACTTAATATTTTTTTGTTGCGGAAATGATGATGATCAACATGAAATAATAAATGCACATTCACTCCTTTAAACCAAGTAACAACATGTGAATAAATAAATAAAATATACATTTTCATATTTATAACAATGCAATACATAATAGGATCGGTATTTTTATCATGTAATGTTTGGTGGTGTAAAAGACATGGTCTATGTAAATATCATGTAATAAAAATGATAGGATCCATAATTTCATCATCAATTGCATCGGGGATATAGCTCAGTGGCAGAGCAATCGACTGCAGATCGATAGGTCCCCGGTTCAAATCCGGGTGTCCCCTTTTTGTAACCGTAAAATAAATAATATTATTTCACTTATATCCGTTCCTTTCCGTTTCTTGTAATTTTCTGCTTAATCATCGAATCTTTTTATCAAACGGTAATAATGATAGTTACATATGTTTTACTTATGATAGTTATTTCACAATAGTCTTGAAGGCACGTAAATACGTATCAGAGATAAACAAACTGTAATTAGAATACAGATTGCGATTTCATCTAGGGACACAAAATGCTAACGTCAATTCAACAAAACTCATCCATTCCTATACTGTGACCTGTGACTCTATTTTTCCACAAAAAATGTTGCATCTTCAAAGGCTAGCTTAGGCCCGGATAGTGACACAAAACTCATTTACTGCATACCCAATTTCTAAGACTTTGAGAACCATCCTAGCAGTTTTGATAGGTGAGTGAGTTAGTGACTTCTACAAATTTTTTTGGGTGTTACTAAAATCTAAAGAATATAAACACTAGACATTTTTATTTTGCTAATTAAGTACATCTGATTCTGAAGACATTATTTTAACCACTAACTTAGCAAAACTCTTCCTTAATAATCTGTAGACAAGTCGCAGTTTTGCAACAAACAGTGTAACGAGTTCAACATAATCAAAACATTTTTATTAACAAACTTTAAACAATAAAGAACAATTCACAGTAACAAACAGATGCAGCCTATTTGACGGAATATTCTGGAACCGGTTCAGGGCCATAAGTAGCAGCGATTGCCAATATATCCCGTGCCGTATGCCATGGGTGCGGGCACCAGGCCTTGGGGCGGAATTTTTGGGATAAAGTTAAGTAGAATTAAAAAAATGTCAAGGCATCACCTATATTAACATAAATGTTACCTTAATAAGTTCGAGTCTAATTATTTGTATCACAAGCATATAACACACAGACTTTAATGGAGGAAAATTACAAATAAGTGTCATAGTGTCCTATCCATATTTATGGATATGTCAAAAGCGTTTGATTTTGTACACCATGAGAAACTATTAAACAAACTCTACATTCAAGGCATAAGAGGACCAGCCTACGAACTTTTAAAATCCTACCTCAGTGGACGTCAACAATATACAGAGGTTACCTATGTTGATCCAAACAGTAAAACTGAAATTAAAGCTCTCTCTTCTTTACAAAATGTAGAGTATGGTGTACCACAAGGTAGTATTTTGGGCCCTTTACTATTTATTTTATATATAAATGATCTCCCAAAAAGTACAGATCAAAAAATGGTTCTTTTTGCGGATGACTCTACTATAGTAGTAAAAAATAATAGCACGGAGACTCTAGAGTGTACCGCAAACCATGCGCTTGAGAATAATATCAAATGGCTTAATGATAATAATCTTTTAATTAATTTAAATAAAACAAAATATATCCAATTTAAATTTTATCAATCGAAAATACAAAATGTGACAATTCAAAATAATGGACATATCATAGAACAAGTTGACGAACATAAATTTCTTGGAATAACTTTAGACACTCATTTAAGTTGGAAACCACATATCCACTACCTATGTAAGAAACTAAGCCGCTTCGTCTACGCGCTAAGGAAACTTGTCCAAAACGTTTCAATACAAACTGCATTAGTGGCATATCACGGGTTTGTGGAATCCAATTTGAGATATGGCATAATACATTGGGGGAACTCGGTTGAATTTGATTTAATTTTTAAAATACAAAAGAAATGCGTTAGGGCGATGGCTAATGTTGGTCAACGTCACAGCTGTAGAACTTTATTCTGTAGATTCAACATATTAACACTACCGTGCTTATATATTTATGAAACATGTGTATTTGTAAAAGAGCACTCGAATCTATTTGACATTAAGTACACACGATGCATACGAAAAACAAGGAAAAAGTTCTATATTCTACCACATGCAAACTACAGAACGAGCAGTTTAAGAAAAACTGTTTATTCGAGAGCGCCTACCATATTTAATCATTTACCTGACGAAATAAAGCAAATGAACTTGACGTGTTTTAAACGAAGACTGAAACTAGCGCTTATTAAAAAAGGCTATTATGACGTAAATGAATATTTGAAAGATAAAACTTTACTATAATGTTTTGAAATCTCACAGAATTAAAATTTTATTTAAATAGTACCGAATGATAATATTATTATGTTTAATGTTAATATAAGATAAATGATGATTGTTAATATTATATGATAGACATTTATAATTTTAGAAAATTAATTTTACTGTAATAATAATTCTAACATTTATTTTAACATTCTTAATATTTGAAAAATGTAACTTTGCACACCTTCTAAGGTATGTTACAGAGACACAAGCTCACATGTTTACTAACTTATACCACCTGTAATAACGCAATAAATGAATTTGAATTTGAATTTGAATTTGAATAGTCGAGCGAAGTATTTGTTAACATCTGCCACATATTCTCACCGTCACCCAGGGTTGACTGGGAGAGAATGCCTATAGGCATTGTAAACCTAGATTAGTAGGTATTACAATAAGATATAAATAAATAAAATAAGTATTCCTCCCTTTCTAAACAATACAATACAATAGAAAAATGCACACATCGAAGAAAGAATCCACCATCTTAGTCCCCTTAGTCCCGCGCTGAGACGGTTTCCTTCTTAAATCCGCATGCACACCAGTTACCTTAAACTACACCGTAGCCACACGTATAGAAATGTGACGAAATAGCCCTTCGTGGCTGGATTATCGAATATTTCGAAATTAAATAGAAGAAAAAAAACTAATTGCAGCCACGCCGAAGGGCTCACTTTACGAACGCGTGAGCATTGACCGGGACAACTCGTGAAACAGCACTAATGCGCGCGCGCTTTCGGTGTTTCTCGCACAAGAATTACAAGAAAAAAGGAGGGTAGAATGTAATTTAATGCAAAACTTTTTATCCATTGCAAATTTATTGTCAGAATCAAAATAATGCAAATATGTAGATAACACCAAGCACCACAATTGACAATACTACGGTTGATTGAAGTACAGGCGGTGTGTGTTGTGAGACTTTATGACGGTGTGTGTGAACGTAACTTTGAGTTTTTAATACACCGGCTGTAACACTTATGTATAGTGATTCTATACCAATGTCGATAGTTTTTGAGAAGAAAAAATAGTAACTGTATGAAACCTATTGGGTAGGGAAAAAATATTATGACAAAAATAAAACAAAAAATAACTTACGGGCAATCTGAGGTCGGGAAGGGTGGGGGGAGGGGGGGTTAATGGTATGACCGGTTTATCGCAATTTTCTGAAAAAGCTACAAGTCCTATGACAGGTGCATCAGGATGCATCCGGTGAACTGTGGACAAGGATATGGACGTCAGGACTCTAATTGATCTTCCTCATGTTGACCGTGAAATGTTTTACTCTTTTAATTTATAGTACAAAGAACTATCTTCTATTTCGGCCTACAACGAATCGATAATACCTTTGGTATACCTGATTTCTACAAAGCAATAGATGACATATTGCCGCGTGTGCCAATTTTACGCTTAAAAACTACAACATTTCATCATCGATGAACAGATTTATAAAAAGGCGTATATTTTATTCACTTTATCCTCGCGATAAGATATTACAGATACTATGAAAGTTCCATTAATATTTTGTGAATAATGAAATAATATGCGCTTTTTGTAGCAAGTCGTTTCTAATTCAGGGAACTAAAAAATAAATGGACAACTTAATAACGAAAATTGAATTTGTGGAAGTTTTAGTGTAAACGTGAATTAATTTGTAATGAGTGCGGTAGCTTTTTGTATTATTTAACTAGTACTACTCACTATAAATTTTAGGAAAAATTTAAACACATCCCGCGCAGTTACATTTTCCTGGCCACCTTAGCAGTAACAGCGGATGAATGGGGTTGCCAGCGCAAAGTATCCACCATCTAGAAACTCGAGACGCCATCTTGAAGATAAAATAGGTGTAAAACACGTACGTACCTACTTAGATTTAAAATGTGATCTTACGGATTTATTTGGTACAGGTGTTATTTCAGCAAAATGTGGAATTGGATAACTTAATACTCTACATGCTTGTACGAGTACTAACCTCTACATCGTATTTATTAACGTGGTTAATGACATTTTTTGCATTGATAAACTTATCCTTAACTATTTTTGATAAACTTTACATCCTCTGAACCTGACATTAAATAACGCTACAGTTTACAAATAAAGTGACATTTAAGTAAAGCTTGTTATTATTGAAGCATATAAATGATCTCTTATCGACATTACCAGTACTAACCTCTATATCGTATTTATTAACGTGGTTAATGATATTTTTTGTAGTGATAAACTTATCCTTAATTATTTTGTACATCCTCTGAACCTCACATTAAAGAACGCTACAGTGTACAAGTAAAGTGACATTAAAGTAAAGCTTGTTATTATTGCAGCATATAAATGATCTCTTATCGACATTAAGGGATAGGAACACGTAATAGAACCCAACGATTAACAGTGTTATGAATCACTAGCTCCTGCCCGCAGGCTTCACCCGCGTGGAATTCGTTTAAACTTCACTACCCTATTTCGCCCCCTTCGGGGTGGAATTTCCAAAAAACCTCTCTAAATGCTCCCCTACGCTCACAAAGGAACATACATGCCAAATTTCAGCTTCTTTCGTTCAGTAGTTTCGGCTGTGCGTTGTCTGTCAGTCAATCACTCAGTAACGCAAGAGTTTTATATTTAGATTGAGATACTATGTACTAAAGTAAATGAATCACATTATAGGTCATAAAACATCCTACCATGCGGGTCCAGTGGAGATTGGCACACTCACATAGAGTCTAAATTACCGTCGACATAAATCTCATACGAAGTAAAACAAAGCTACAATTTACGAAAAACAAATTGAATATCGCGGATAACATTGAACGAAATACTTAAAGAAAACCTAATTTAGTTAATAGTGCAACTTTGTATTCGTACTGAAAGAAGTTTACGGAGTTTACCCATATCGTTTTAGTCGAAAAGTAGCTTAATTTATTACGAATTGGACTGGAGAATATTGAGAAAATCAAACTGGATAAACTTTTGCATTAGTATTGAGCTCTTACATATTACTTTAAAGAAAATAGATTAATCCGAATGCATTGGTCTGGATTTCGTCTGATCAGGCAGAAACTGCTTTGAATGGCAGTAAGTTAGGCGTTAGGGTTTCAGACTGATTGGTAGAAATGAGATTTCAGTTTCAATCCTATCGGCGCGGTAGCGGTATTAACTTTTTACCGAGTAAGGGCGCCCACACAAAGCATCGCAGTTTTGTGTGACCGCCCTATTGGTAATTGGGGTTCCATGGATACAGGGTGACGATGTATGTCTGTCTGTAAGGCACCTTGAACGGAAATACATAGGTACACCTGAGGATTTCATAGAATGCATGTTACAAAGGCCACTTTTACAATTATTAATTGTTTTAGTCAACAAAGGTTTGGCAAAGAGAGATCTTCAGCCAGACGAGACGATATGCCTGGGGGGCGGCGCCGAGGCCCAAGTGAATGCTTTTGGGCGTTGTATTATGCGAACGGTATAAAAATCTTCAATAGCTTGATTCAAGTTTAGGTGACGTCACCGTGTGACGTGTTTGCGATCTCGCCACACGGTTTGATTCCAAAGGAGTTCCCGATATAGCTACCTTAAAAAATAGTTTTTCTACATTAAAGTTACAGACCAAATAATAGCGGTTAATATCGTTTTGTTCTAAAAAATTACGCCGGTGAGTCCGACTCGCACTTGACCTTTTTTATTGACTTGTGTAAAAAAAGGCGGCTCATCTGCATGTTAGTCAGCTATTTATATCAAAAATAATACTGTCGTTATATAAATATTTATTACAGTATACCTACTTTCAGTATACAGTTTCATAAATGATTTACTGTGATTAAGTTGTCAGCGTTCAACACTCGCGGGACCGCGCGCCGCAGGAACAATGGCACTCGATTATCTACTATTAGCCGGGTGTCCCACCGCCAACAAGTAGCGGGTAACTATCTGCTCTAATTATAGGTACACAGTAGAGATAACTCATAAATCACTCGTCAGATGATGCTCAAATTTATAAGGACCACACATCAAGCACAAAAATCAGAACATAAATTAAATTCACATTATTGAAAATGACTCAAAAACTGACCTTGATGGGGACTTCCAATGGGGAATTGTGGAATAACCCGTCAGATTGCCCTCAAATGGGACTGGACGGCAGAAATCGGATCACCAAGTACTAAGTTTTGAGGTAACACACAAGAAAAAAAAACATACAGATGAATTGAGAACCTCCTCTTTTTCCGGAACATTGGTCCAACTAGTTGGACAGAGCAGTTGGACCACTGCCCCGCACTCATCGGAGCAAGAAGCCGAATTCTTCTTCTTTTTCAGTGCTTTATAATTCATGGTGTAAGTACCTATTTGAAAAAAAGCAATAACTTAAAACTTATCATCTCACGTGAATGGCTAGCTTTAAAAACAATGATATGTAATAAGAATCTTTCATCGCTCATCATAGAACCTCTGTATCGGCGTGCAGTTGAAAGCAGTTAACTGAACAAAGAGATTATACCCTATTTAATACGATGTTCAATATTATGACGATATTGGAAAGTGAAGCGATATTTTTAATCAATAAGTATCGAATCAGTGTAGTAATCTTCTCTTGTTTGTGTAAAGCCCCTGAAACGATAGTCTGTAGTTTAAAAATACGAGCTTCATTCACTAGGGAATATCTTTTACGTAATTCTAAGTTAAAACCTTTTGTAAAAACCTTTTAACGTTTCTGACGTTAAAAAAATTAACTTTATTTTCATTTGACCGTATTTGTGTAAGTATTTTTTTTTTAATTTAGTGCTCGAAATACTTAACTTCTCGCAGTACTTTTATTCAAATATACAATTTTAAGATACGCTTCTAAATAACTGTTATTTTCATTAGAAGTTAGAGCAAGATCAGCGCTAACTGGATGACAGAAATTACTGGGATTAGCAAATATTCCCTGGCTAGTATTATTCTACAAAACTTTTCTCAAGTTAGCAGTGGAAAAATGTATAAGAGAGTTCATAAAACAGTCCATACACATCGATCATAATGTCGATGTATTCGAAGTGACCTCATTCATTGGTGTTGAAGCATCAATAGAAATGCTGAGATAAAAAAACACTCGTAACTTATATGTAAGTATTTTACTTTGGGCTCCATCCATAATTAAAAGCCCACATTCACTGTCTCGTGGTGCACTCTAAAGAACAGACGAGATTATGGCACCCAGCCTCTGTTTTTAAAGGTTTGAACTTGTACCAATCAATTTAATCTTGCAGTAATTCTTCTTCTTATGTTCTTCCTTGACACTCCTTAATTTTGGTCATTAAAAAACCTTCAACAGTTGAATAAGATGAGCTTGAATAACTTGGGAATAAATCTTTTCATCCCGCGTTATACTCAATTACATAACTTAACGAAAATGTTGTAATGAAACATTCGGACAGATGTTTATCAAATTACCCAGTTAATGATATTGTTCTTGTTTTACCTATTCTTTTAAAAAGCCTCTCCAAAACACTTGGACTGTGCCCAAGTTTTTATTACTTTTCTGTTGCGAATCTCGTTTAGAAACTTTATTTCGTGCCTAAGTTTTCCTTTTTGACGTAAAAACAAACATTACTGCCAGTGTACTCGTGCTTGTTAGAAAAAATCTCTTTCTGAAATACCAGATTCAACTAGTTTTAGTACATTTCTATTTACTAAAGAATCAAGTATGAATTATGTCTGATAGGAATATGAATGATGTCTGAAGGTATGTCTGATAACCTCATTATCTCCATTATACGTGCACGACATGTCGATTGATCTATGAGGATAAAAGGGAGAGAGATAGTTTTATAGTTAGTAGACGTCCGCTAAAAACAGATTTTTAACAGACTTCAAAGAAGAAGGAGGTTCTGAATTCGACCGTATACAATATATGTACTTACATGCTTTTTTGTGTGTTCGCAGATATATTTTGATATTTTTTTTGGATCGAAAGAACATTAATTGTCAATGGTTGTACCACTATGATACCAGATTTTTCTAATTCGAGCGCAACCGGTCACGGATTTCCAAGCATCCTTATCGTTAATATATTCATCATCTGTATAATAATAGATGTCTTTCTCTTACCGCGGTTACTCATATCTGTATAAATCTATGTGGAGGGTTCAAGGTAGGTACGCGCTTTTTTGATGTGCGACTTAAAACCGTCAGAGCTTTGATAGCTTGGAAAACCACGAATATGCCAAAAACTTAGCATAATCATTTGCGAAGGTCGACTACACTTGTGGATCGCGTATTCTTGCGAATGTGAGTAACCAGGCTTAGTTTACTTTCATATTTTCTAATAGCTATATAAATCAATACAAAGTTACAATTAAAACAACGTTTTATTTGTCCGTCAATTCGGAAACAACCCCTCGTATTTATTTAAAACTAGTTTCACAAAGCAAATTCATGCCTCAGTGAGAATCGTGTGTGTTTTGATGTATTAAGCCACGTGCTCACTTGTAAAGGTTTCGGATAATTTGTATACTATAATTATTGTGTACGAATATACTATATTTATACTCGTATATACAATAGACATGATGTAGAAATAAATAATGATAAACACCAGGATATAGGAGAATGTCATGAAAAAAGCGAAACAATGATTATTGACGGTTTTACCTATGAGGGCAAAGAACTTTCCCGGACATATTGTTCTTGGGCCTCATACAGTCGTAGGTACCCCCTCGTGCTATCTCATTTTGTGCCCATCAGAGGTCTATTTTGATACGTCTGTGCTTCTACTAGTGACTACGGCGCTTAAATTGCAAAACACACATCATCGCGGTTTAATATAGGCAAAGGGTTCTCAGTGGTATGTATAACAGTTAAATACTAGTATTCGTATTACTGTAGTATTCGGTACATACGTGGAGGATTACTCAGCTAGTTTAAATTTTACATTTGCGGAGATAATCAAATAAATAACTTTGTACAAAAAAATGTGCGTATTCAATTGGGAGTATACCTTAAGGCTCATTATATTTTTTTTCGTTCCAAATTATTTTGCTCACCTATCCTGCAAACTTTCAAAAATCTTCTAATTTATGTCTCAGGGTTTGGTATAAATTCCGGACGTAATGACCTTAGAATTAAGAGTGACGATCTAGGTCCTAATGTAGGTCACTTTAATTAATTAATATTATGACAAAGCACGTTACAAATAGCGCCAGAAACAGCTGATCGATAAGAAACGTATGAATATTCACAAAATATTTTTTGTTTGTGAATACAACACATTCCAAATTGTTTACTCATTTATACTGTTCGATGATAGGTGAACATTTTATGTATCCAATATCAAAATGTTATATTTAAAAAAAATCTACTTAGGTCATAGGCTGCTCCCACAACGGTATTTGCAAGCGTCCAGGATGTTGTCCAGGTAACGAGGCGACACGTCTACGATGCGTGTCCTGCCAGTGTCGATGTCGGCGAATTGTGCATCAGGTAGGAGTCGCGTAACAGGGAACACTCCACAGCGTAGGATTACTCGCGTTCGCTAGTAACTAATAATATCTACGTTATATTATGTTTCTCATATTGGAATAGTGCAAGAATTTTGAGATTAGGGCCGTGCCTTAGTGTGAAGAGAACTTTGCCCAGCAGTGGGATGGGCAAAGTTCTCTTCACACTAAGGCTGGATTATGGGTTGCGATGATGACCTGCCCAAAATATTGTGTCGCGTGCATTGAGATATGTACTAATATTAATGCACGCACGTCATTGGTTTGCCTTTCCTTATACGTACAATGTTTTGTTCACGAGTTTTAACAAAAATAACTGCTTCTTCCCAACTCGTAATTGTAGGTACAAATACGGTTAAGTTATACTCTGGGTATGACATTTTGATTTAGAAAATTAAAAGGATTTTAGTTTTCTCGTTAGCGAGAGTGCCCCAAAACACGTCTATACTTTAATTTACAAATACAAACCCAGGTGCATCGTAAACATTAAAATCTTTCATTTTAATAAGTGTCCCAAATGCGCGCGTTTTCACTAAACACTTTCCTCTATTTTAAAAGGTTGTTTTGTCTACCTCGCTTCAATTCAACTCGTTAAATCAGTCCACATTTTCTTTCAACAGATTCCAGCGCTTGGAAGAAGCAAATTGAAAAGAAAATGTTTCAACCAAAAACATTTAATAACACAAGCTGTGGTTTAAATATTATGAATACTGTAAGGTGTAACTGTTGTTAAAAACTGTTGGTTTTAAAACTAGCTGTTGCCTCCGGTTTGGTTCACACGGACATGTTTTGAAGTTATTTTTAAAGAAAGTTACATCCCTGTATTTATTCCTTGTTGATTTTACGTATAATTATGTTGAAATACATTAAATATAAATTTTCGTCATAGCTGTTTTAAAATCGTGGAAATTTCAAACTAATCCCGATTTTAACTTGTTTTTAGCTGGTTGCATATTGTAAAGTCTAAAAATAATATTGTGATTCATTGACGAAGTTGAGAAGCGCTATGAAGAAAACTTTAGAGCCCTAGTAAGTACCTACGCTACCCTAAATAAATAAAAAAAAAGACGTGTGGCACTCGGAGACTGCCGCGGTAAAGCTATTGCATATCATTATATATAAATTAACAAAACAAAATACCGACACCGATCCGAGCACAGGCGAGCCCGAGAACGAGACTGCGAGAAACCGATCACATTCACGCTTCTCGGGTGTTCTCGGGGGTTCTCGGCGTGAGTTTGTAGCCGCTATTAAGAATACGTACATCATAACGTCACATTATAGGTGCAAGACATTTTAATCTTTATTAGAAACGGATAAGTAATGCATTAATTTGTGCAAAGAAGATTTAAATATTCTGAACAAAAGCATAAGAACTATTTCATTTGACAAAATAATTCTTTTTAAAAAGAAAATTGACATTTGACATTTAAGTCCTACAACGATCTTTTGGCGCGTGAATGACGTGTGGGTGACAGAGACAGTGCCTTACAGTTTGCCTTGCCTGTATGGCACTGTCTCTATCACCCTCAAGTCATTAATATAGTGTCATTATTTTATGTCATGTTATTATTTTGTATGTTTTAAACCTAAATACGCGATAATTCGACTATTATGAATACATGTTGTCGATTCCAACGCCTTATTTAATCCAGATCTACATGTAATTATTCTTAAAACACCGAACCGACGGGGCGAAAATCAAATGTTTGACAGGTAAGATTTGTATGGGAAATTAAAATTTATATTTTTAGTATTTTGCTCGCAATTTTTCATATTTTCTCATCGCTGCAACCTTCCCTGAACTTCCACGAATTTTCAAGACTAAAATTAGCCAAATCGGTTTAGCCGTTATAAAGTAAAAGTTAGTTAACTCAGTTAAAAGTTCTGGTATTTATCGATGTGTGGGTGCATAGACATAGTAACTATGTCTGTGTGTAGGGTGTAATAAATTTTCGTTACGAAATTTTTGAATTCGGTCCCCGCGCTCAAGGCCCGCGATAAAAGCTATACAATAGCTTAAAAATAAACGATATAACACTCATACCTCTGCAAAAGGACTCCCTGGGTCATGTGGTATAGCAAAGGGAGATCTTCCAAGTGACGCATCATGCTTTGGGAGCGGCCGAGATCCGAATTTTAACGGTCGGATGTTGTATAATATGCATATGCGAGCGGTGTAAAAAAACTGGTTGTCTGTAAAGTCGGTTTACTGACGATAGTTGAACGTGACAACGTCTTAAGAAAATACTGATGGAATGATTGACAAAAACGGATTTTCATGAAACTTTGCAGTAAAATAGCTTAGACCTCGGACTAACGTAAGAAGTAAAAGAAGGATGAAATAATAGTAACAATTTAAAACATTTATTTATACAAAGAATTATATTTAAAACATTGTAACATCATCCGCCATCTAGCGCTGCTAACCGTTAGACCATTAACCGTTAGTCACAACTAAGTGAGGTAACAAACGAGATTACTTACTCTACTTCTTCAGAGATGGCGCTGTACCATTTTCTGAAACACGCCAACGTGTGTACGCCGTAGCTACCATAAGTAATGTTAAGGATGTCTGTCTCTCTCGCTCTTAGGCGGGCTAACCATGCCCGAGTGGAAGGGACGCGTGCCTCTCACTCGCTCTCATTGTAAGCGCATAACGTGAGCGGCGGAGCGTGACCGTGACACAGTTTCTTGAAGTGCCACCCGGTAATCCAATTTATAAGACGTTATCACGTCAAAATTACTATAGCGTTGTGATAGCGTGATACAGGATTTTTGACGTCTAATGATGTGTACGCGATGTCGCCATGGTGGCATGGACACCACAAATCCCTCATCACCCGCTAAACACGTCACGTTTATCTGTCACGTAAATATCTGGCCTGGCTGGGAATCGATCCTGAGACTCGCTTCGGAGACCCATTGGAATTTCGGCATAAGGCCGAAATATTGCCACTATCAACTGGAATTGATTTTATTAGCAATCCACACAAATGCTAGCTTTCCGCCCCTGTGAAAAAGGTTCAATGTAGATTAGTGGCGAGAATTTAAAATTCCTTAAGTCGATTTTGGTAACAAGCTAAAACGTACTGTTAAAACACGTTCTTTTAGCGGGGAGTGGCAATTCCATAACGTTCGCAACCCAATTTTATGCTTAGGGTCATTTATATCGTCCTCGTCATAATAAGGTTATTTTAACAAACTATAAATTCTAATGCGGGCTTTCGTGTATAAATATGAGTGCATGCTTCTTATTTTACAACATTTTTATTAGAAAAGTCATAAAATAGCGTGCCTATGCTTGACCTGATGCTTATTTCTTTCAGCAAAGAAATCGAAGTAAAATCTGGGCAAACTCGGGCAAGTGATTTGGGCAAGTGACTCGACCACGTTTCTCGAGTCGAGCAAGTAACTCCGGCAAGCGGCTGGGGCAAGTAACTCGAGCAAGTGACTCAAGCAAGTATCTTAGACAAGTGACTTGAACAAGTAACTCGAGTAAGTGACCCGAGCAAGTGATTCGAACAAGTGACTCGGGCAAGTTACTGGGGCAAGTAACTCGAGCAAGTAAGTCCAGCAAGTGACTCGACAAAGCGACTCAAGCAAGTCACTCAGACGAGTGTCTTGAACAAGCGACTCTAACAAGTGACTCGAGCAAGTGACTCGGGTAAGTTACTGGGGCAAGTAACTCTTAGCAAGTGATTTTCTCTCCGATAGTCTTATCAGACGAATTCAGACAATCTAATCGGACGACTAGCGAATCGAACGTGTATTTAGGTATGTATTCAAAGAAAATGTATGGCACGAGTGCCTTCCAACTGTTTGATCAAACTATCGGAAAAAAAAATTGGACGTCTATTTGCCTCCCTAATAGGGATGTTGACTAATTTTGGGAAGGTGTTTAAATCGACGTATAATTAGGTACTTAATATAGTCCAAAACATTGATTAATAATTGTTCAAACCACTAAATTTAATAAAAAAGACTTATTTAAAATTTCATTTTGAATTTCGCGCCAAAACACCGATTTCGATGTCGTGCCCTCGATGACGTCACTCGTTGCAAACCGCGTTCCGTAACTCGACCAAAACGACACTTTATAGAAATTTGAACGTTTTTGTCTATGGTTTGCAACGTGTGACGTCGTGCAATTTGTTCGGGGTTTCTGTCACGTGACTTGAGAGCAACCCATTTTTTACATTTTATTTATTAAATTTAAATGAAATCTTTTGAAAATACACGACACTTTTGTTGTTTTTTAGTATTTTGGAAACAAAAACTACCCTTTCACGACAGAATTATAAATTTATTATAACACAGTCAACATCCCTATTCGTTTTGTTTTTTGCGAGTTGGTAAACAAGTATCAGTAATAATAATCTATTTTGTTTATAAACAATGAAACCTAAATCAAGCATTATCTGGAATTATTTTATTCAAGAGTCTGCAGAAACGACAAAATGCAAATTATTTTTCTAGGTCGTACCTATTAACAGAAAAAAAATTTTTTTGTCCTAAGTAAGACATTTCTCTTCCGACGCCACCTCCGACTCCGCCTCCGCCTCCGACTCCGACTCCGTTAAATCTAATTTAAAAACTCCGACTCCGGTTCTCCGATACAATTACCTCCGTTACAGCCCTGATTAAAATGCAAAAAATAGGTATATACCACAATTTTAATTTCCACCAAAATAACCAATTACACTGAAACCTCTGTGCGGAGAAGATACAATCAACATTCACGCTCGCTACAATTTGCAAAAATACTTTACAAATATCTAGCGAAAAGGTCGTGTTTGTAAAAATGTAAATGTTATAGCGAGGAGCGGTCGCAGATATAAATATTTGAACCGAATGCGCTGAGTACCGAGCGTGCGCTGTATGCGCTCTTGTGGCTATATTGTACACCGTAACGTAACATTACACCTCTTCCTTTACACCGTTAACGGTTATGCTGGCCTTTACTTACCTTTTATTAAGGTGACATGTTTTTACAAGGCAGTTCTCATTCACATAGTATAGTTTTGCCTGGTATGTAAAATCCTATACAGTTATAAGGTTTGCAGAGATTATATTGTACCTTTTTAATCAATGTCGACTAAACAAGCCTGCTTATACATCGTTATGTTACAATATAAAATTGTCACAAAAAGCAATTATCAATTAGATTAGATTTATCACAACGTACACACTAAATCCTAATATAACGCAACATATTAGGATTACGTCCCAACGTTACGCGCCAAATCCATAATGCGACATATCCCAACGTTACCCGTAATTGTAAACGCGGCGCATGCGGTCCATGTGCATTTACATCACTGTCCACGAAACGTGCCTCCTTATGCGTCGTTAATCTTGTTTATTATACTATTTATTATCTCCGCCAACTCCGGACGCGATTCCGTCCAAGAAGGCAAATTTAAAATTACATTGCAAAGCTCACATTGTTTTCATGAGATGGGTTTTAAAGCGTTAACAATTTATATTCTGCACGCGTTCGTAGTTCCGAAAGGTTGGTTGAAACGTGGTTTCCGCTGCCAATATAACTTAATAGATGGTAGGACCTTTTCACGATAAACCATCTTATATTAATTGGTCTGATACATTCAGGCCAAGTAGTTTTAGTAAACTTCTACTCGAAAACAAACTATACGTAAAGTAACTACGACATTTTTAGTGCGTTAAACAAAATTATCTTGTTAACAGATCTGAAAATACTTTTTCTATCTGAAGTAATCTAATGTATCATGTTAGTGGTGGTGGAGTACGATTTGATGATGCCTAATATTTTTAGAACAGACCTAAGGCTGAATGATAAGGTTGAATGATGAAATACGAGTATACAAATTGAAGCTAATATTAAAATCTACATAATAATTATAACATTATGCTGTAAGTGACACTTTTAAACTGACGTTTAGAATTGTGGACTATTTTTCCTACGTTTTTGTGCGTGCATCTCAGAAAGGCTAAACCGATTTTAATCATTTCATGTTTTTTTTTATTTTAATAGAATTCTTAGAACTTTAGTTTTGGCCTTAGTTAACTTTTCGGCAATATTATATTTTTAAATCTATATTGGTATTTCTTCTCTTAAAAATCATCCGAATGTAGTCAATGAAAACAAAGATGTTGAGGATTCACCAAAGCTTTTTAAATATTCAAAATTAAAATATCATTCGTTCATGATATTCGTAATATTCATTTATTATATTCGTTTGTGCGTTCACATCATTTCATTTTATACATTATACAAAAGCGCTACAGGCGATGAATTATAATAAACGCCCGCTGGAATAACACGTTTTGTTCAACAATAGCTCTCGACTTGTAATGACTAGCGGCGTTTAACCGTGAATGAGGGTAGGAATAAGAATTTAGTGCTGTGTTCCGTTAAATATGTTTGAACCATTTTTTATTTGTTTTATCCTGTGTTAAATTGGATATAAATATGTCAGTGTTATAGATGTTACTTTGTTATATTCTAATTAAGCTATTTATGTAGGTATGTAAAGATGTAGATTAAAAGCGTGTCGTATTGTTTCATGAGGCAACTAGGGCAACTATGAACGCAATTCGTAGCTGAAGATTAGAAGAATACGTACCTTCGCTTAATCTCTTTTTAGACCACCGATGTAACAAATTCGAAAATACTATGTATTTTCACACCATCTCGTGATAATATAAATTCTACTTTTTGTTTAAAAATACGCAAGTAGTAATACTTTTTAATGAAGATAAAATTTACAGCCAAGAAAGGTTTTAAACTTACTTAGTTACTTAAATTAAGAATTAAAATAAGAATAAGTTTCCGCCCTTTAACATACTTATTTCTGAAATAGAAATTAAGAAAAAAAGTTTGTGTAAAACTATTCAAAAATAAAATGCAATACATTTTGTCACGGATTTTTTCCCTCGGCGTCGCTTCGTGCTTTGTTAGAAGATAGATTCGAGAGCCGTGCCAATTATTCAACAAGTATTAGTCCACGTCACAGCTTAGGTCCTGTGAAAAATCTACATTTAGTTATTGCACTAGAGAAAACGCTACGCTGAAAAAAAAAAGAAAAAAGTTCGCCGGCGGCGCACTGGTGACTATCCTACCCGTTTGTTTACAACCCTATCTCAAACGATAATTAACTTTAAGCAAAAAGAATGTATATGTATAATGCTCTTATTTGTTAAGTTGCTGTTTCCCACAAGGACTAAAACATAATTTGGGCGAGATGAAAACAGGCAAATCTGACTAGATTTGCCTGCTTCAGTGTTTCAGTGTTTGCCTGTTGGAAGACTTTCCATATTTAATTTACCAAGTAGGTATTGTAAAAGGAAAACTCATTAATTGTATAAGCGTTCAACTTGCACACGGGAAGTACAACTAAAACGCCGGTCAGACCAGTTCCTGCCGAGTACCCTTACATTGAAGAAGCGCCGAGAGCGGAAAGACCTATTCAGCCAATATTTTTACTTCTTTTTACTATACCAAAAGTAGCGGAAAGAACAAGAAAGAAATTTTTAAGCTATTGTATAGCTTTTATCGCGGGCCTTGAGCGCGGGGACCGAATTCAAAAATTTCGTAACGAAAATTTATTACACCCTACACACAGACATAGTTACTATGTCTATGCACCCACACATCGATAAATACCAGAACTTTTAACTGAGTTAACTAACTTTTACTTTATAACGGCTAAACCGATTTGGCTAATTTTAGTCTTGAAAATTCGTGGAAGTTCAGGGAAGGTTGCAGCGATGAGAAAATATGAAAAATTGCGAGCAAAATACTAAAAATATAAATTTTAATTTCCCATACAAATCTTACCTGTCAAACATTTGATTTTCGCCCCGTCGGTTCGGTGTTTTAAGAATAATTACATGTAGATCTGGATTAAATAAGGCGTTGGAATCGACAACATGTATTCATAATAGTCGAATTATCGCGTATTTAGGTTTAAAACATACAAAATAATAACATGACATAAAATAATGACACTATATTAATGACTTGAGGGTGATAGAGACAGTGCCATACAGGCAAGGCAAACTGTAAGGCACTGTCTCTGTCACCCACACGTCATTCACGCGCCAAAAGATCGTTGTAGGACTTAAATGTCAAATGTCAATTTTCTTTTTAAAAAGAATTATTTTGTCAAATGAAATAGTTCTTATGCTTTTGTTCAGAATATTTAAATCTTCTTTGCACAAATTAATGCATTACTTATCCGTTTCTAATAAAGATTAAAATGTCTTGCACCTATAATGTGACGTTATGATGTACGTATTCTTAATAGCGGCTACAAACTCACGCCGAGAACCCCCGAGAACACCCGAGAAGCGTGAATGTGATCGGTTTCTCGCAGTCTCGTTCTCGGGCTCGCCTGTGCTCGGATCGGTGTCGGTATTTTGTTTTGTTAATTTATATATAATGATATGCAATAGCTTTACCGCGGCAGTCTCCGAGTGCCACACGTCTTTTTTTATTTGCGTTTTTATAACGAGGTACCTTCAGGTAGGTAGATACTTACAGCAATGTGGACTATTTGCTGTAAGTATCTATACCTACTTACCAATTTTCAAGTGATAATCCAATTATACCGTATAAGTACTTATACGTTTAACCATATTATTTGGAGAATACCGAACGGTATCATGCAGTCATAGTCGAAATTAGCGAGCCTCAATTTAGCTATAATTTTATTCATCCCTACACGGTAAGGCTCATGCATATGTAAACATATGCATGCATGGTAAATCGCCTGAATTAATGATTAAAATTGTATCGGTATCAGTAAACACAGAGGAATGGAAGCAGCTAATTTTACACATTCAAATGTGAGGTTACTGTGCATAGTTTGTTTATTTAAATTCATACTAGAGTCTCGCTCTACGCTCGACTTTGATCGTAATTTATTCTGTCGCTCGAAATTAATTGTAATTCATTCATCTGTGTCACTTCACATTAACACTATGAATCTACACGTTTTGAACGTCGTGTCATACGCATGGTGATGTACGTAGAGTATCTTACGTAGAGTAACTTACATTACATTACATAGGTATGTATGCTGAATTGATAACATATTGTTATTGAAATAAATATTTATCCTGCATTCCATTGTCATATAATCTAAATCATGCCTTTTTCACTCATTCTATCTGTATAATGGTTGTAAAAAGGGATACAAAGCTTTACGTCACATATTGATTTATAGGCAAGGGTCTTGTAGACGTTGCCCAACACGCTGGAGCGCCTTAATTAAACTACATCAAAGCTCCGTTGTGGAATGTTCTCGCAACGCTACCATCCTCCCCTAGAGAGCATCGCCAGACCTGCAAATCCTACAACAGCCAGAAAGACAAAGACAAACCATCATTACCAAAACAACGACCACTCTGTCAAGATCGCACAACTGCACAGAAAGAGGTTTAATACACAGATGACAAAGATCAACTTATTTTTTGCATAGATATACCAAATACCAACACTATCTAAGACTAATTAATATACATATAAAGCTGACTGAAGAGTTTGTTTATGTTAACGGGCTAATCTCAGGAACTAGGTGGTTCGATTATTGAGCTCGATCGTCGATTTATCGAAAAATGTTTTAGGCTATAAATAGTACTTTAGTACATAGTATCTCAATGTATAAATATAACATCACAATACGACAAATAGGAGCGGGGCAACAAGTTTACCGAAGAAAATCGAGGGTGTATACTACTTACCTAAATCATACTTTTTAAAGTTTATTCTATGCTCGGGGTCATCTATAAAACATATTTCAATTCTCGGCTTATTCCACAAATCCCCTTCGAAGATCCCCTTCGAATTCGATCTATTCTCTACCTACAGCTAATCTTCAGACTTCCACAACAGACAGCCACAAATGTCTCTATAGTTTGTAAAAACGTCATTAAAATTTTAGTTATAATTTTTTTTTAAATATCTTAACTTCCTCACAACAAATTTTAAATCATAATAAAAAGAGTTTAATACAAAAATGTACTTACTACTTTCGAATGAACGTATAAAATTATTTTAAACAATACTGTTTTACCATCGCTCGCATTTAACTCTTACAGATATTAATGTAGGATAATTTAAGTTGTAAGGTTTCTGAACGGAGTGGATGTTAGAGTGATGTATGATCGGATGAATGAACGGATTGACCGGATGCAAGGGAAGTGGATGATCGAGTGAGTGCATGAGCAAGATGGCGATTCGGGTCTGTAAGGCGAAAGGTGTATAAGGTGTTAATTAAAGGTGTTCAAAGAAATAAAAGTTTAAATAATATTCTCATTGTTTATTTCCATTCCCACATTCTGGGGGCTCGTCCGGGATGGAAATAAACCTATGAGTTACGAAAATAAAGTCGTGCGTAATAAAGTTGAATTACAAAGTTGTACGGCGGCGTTGCAAGCGTCGTGGTGAAAAAAGCAAAATCACATGCGTGGGACGAGGAAGGCGAAGGCGGAGCAGTCTGAGCACTCAGAGCAATCCGAGGCTGAAGTCGAAATGACGACCAAGCATACTGAAAAGGCGCCGGCGGCGAAGAGCTGTGTGCCGAGCACGTGGGGCGCGATGGCGGCGGACGACGCCATAATTCCGCGCTTCGACGGGAGCGACAAAAGTTATACGTCGACTAAATGGATCGAAGACATCGACGATAATGCCGAAATTTTCGGATGGACGTCTACACAGAAGCTAATAATTGCGCGTCGTGCACTAGCGGGTACCGCGGCTCTTTGGCTTAGAACCGAAAAGGTATTCAAGTCTTATGAAGAATTTAAGGAGGCTTTGCTAAATGAGTTTCCAGTCAGAATAAATGCTAAAGAAACGCACGAGATAATGGCAGCTCGAAAGAAAAGAGGTAACGAAAGTTATTATGAATACATGCTCGTGATGAGAGAGATTGGTAAGAAAGCTAACTTCCCCGATGATGTAGTTATCCAGTACATCGTGGACGGAATAATCGACCTGGAGAGCAACAAGGCAATTTTGTACGGCGTTACGACATTCAGTGCATTTAAGGAGAAATTGGCCATTTATGAAGCAATGAAAAAGAATAGTATACAGCGGAGGCCCATTCCGTCAGTAAATCATGCAGGAAAAAATGATCGACGTTGTCACAAGTGTGGTGTTATTGGGCATATCGCAAGTGCATGTAAAAACGGTGTTAAATGTTACAAATGTAACAAGTTCGGCCATATTGCACCTCATTGTTCTAGCGGCGGTGGCCTAGGCGACAGCAACGACATCAGGCGGAAACCGGTTGGCCAACATCATTCAACTCACAACGAACGAACGGAACGAGAGCGAGAGAATGACGGGATCCACATCGATCGGGAACAATCGGCAAGTTGGCGGAAACGTACGATGTGTGTGACGTCAGATGAACGTCAAACTCAAATCCAAGATGGAAGCCCGCCTGCGACATTAAACGTCAACGTAATCGATCATGGCGGCGACGTCTATCACCAAGTCTGTCACTGTCACCGGGATGTTACGAATAATAAATCATTGAAGAACATAAACATTGGCGGATTAATAATCGAAAGTTTGATCGATACTGGAAGTGATGCGAATTTAATTAGTGAAGAACTATTTTTTAAATTGGACGTAGTATCTTTTGTGCGTGAAATTGTGAAATTTTCAGGTTTAGGTTGAAAGGAAGTTCAGTCATTGGGTAAAGTTGAATGTGACTTAAACATCGATGGATATCAGTTTCGTCTAACATTGTATGTGGTTCCTAAAGATGTAATGCCTTATAAAGTTATTTTGGGGCAGCCTTTTATCCAATCTACGACACTGGTTCTGAATAATGGGTCGGTAAGTGTGGTGCCATCATCATACCATAACAATTGTGTCTTATCTATCATTTCAGAAAGTCATGACATGTCGATTGGTTATGTCCCTGACCAACAATTACGCAAACAAGTGCAACACTTAATACAGAACTACAACCCTTTACAAATTAAAGAAGCTCCTATTGAAATGAAGATCATTCTCAAGGATGACGTCCCTGTATCTCAACGGCCCAGGCGTTTAGCAATTGCGGAACAGCGAGAGGTGGACAAACAAGTTGGTGAGTGGTTAAGTAAAGGCATTGTAAGACCTAGCTTTTCTGAATACACAAGTCCGGTGGTTCTGGTTCGGAAAAAGAGTGGAGCTGTGCGGGTATGTGTGGACTATCGTAAAATAAATGCTAAGATGGTTAAAGATGAGTTCCCATTGCCAGTAATTGATGATCATTTGGATAAATTGTTGGGAGCTAAAATTTTCAGTAAAATTGACCTTAAGGATGCATTCTTTCACTTAAAAATAAATGAAAATTCTATAAAGTACACATCATTTGTCACACAAAGTGGTCAATATGAGTTCACGAGGGCTCCATTTGGATTGTCCATCTGTCCAAGCTATTTTACCAGATTCATTACTTCTATTTTCAGAGATTTAGTTTCAAGAGGTGATATACTAATTTTTATAGATGATATTATAATACCTACTGTTGATTATAAGGAAGGAGTAATAAAGTTACAAATGGTTTTGAAAATAGCATCTAATTATGGATTACAAATTAATTGGAGTAAGAGTGAGTTACTTGTTACTAAAATTGAGTATTTAGGACATGTGGTAGAAAATAATACTATTAAACCTTCACCTGAGAAGACTGATGCCGTAATGAAATTTCCACAACCAAGCACTCGTAAAGAACTGCAAAGCTTTTTGGGGTTAGCCTCTTATTTCAGAAAATTTATTGAAGGTTTTGCCAGTATTGCACAACCCCTAACAGACTTGCTTAAGAAAGATAAATACTTTTACTTCGGCGAAAAAGAAAAAATTTCATTTCATTCTCTAAAAGAAAAATTATCAGAACATCCCGTGTTAAAGATTTTTAACCCTGTTTATATGACTGAATTACATACTGATGCTTCACAGGTGGCTTATTCGGCAATTCTAATGCAAAGAAATCCGGATGATGATAGCTTACATCCCGTTTACTACATGAGCAGGAAAACAACTGATGCTGAAAGAAAGTACACCAGCTATGAACTGGAGGCCCTAGCTATTGTCGAAGCTGTGAAGAAATTCAGAAAATATTTAATTGGTATACCTTTCAAAATTGTAACAGATTGTTTGGCATTTGAAATGACTTTAAAGAAAAAAGATCTAATTACCAGAGTGGCTCGATGGGTTTTACTACTGCAAGAGTTTGATTACAGTATTGAACACCGTGCTGGTTCTCGAATGCGTCACGTTGATGCACTAAGCAGAAATCCCTATGTTGCTTCAGTGGTAATGACTATTCAAAATCAAATCAGATTAGCACAAGATCAAGATGAAAGTTTACACGCCATTAAGGAAGTTTTGAAAAATAATTCATATAAAGACTATTGGCTTTCTAATAATATTCTTTATAAAGGAGATCAACATTTGCTAGTCATACCTGAGACAATGGAGAGAGAAATTATTAGTAAGGCGCACACTAATGGTCATTTTGGGAGACAAAAGATGAAGGAATTAATTACTAAGGAGTATTTCATAAAAGATATTGATAAAAAGATTGATACCTACTTACTAAATTGTATACCTTGTATTTTAGCAACACGAAAGAGTGGAAAACAAGAAGGGTTCTTATCACCGATACCTAAAGAGAGTACACCTCTTCATACATTGCATATTGATCACATAGGACCCCTCTCTGTGCCTCAGAAGCAGTATAATTACATACTTACTATAGTAGATGCTTTCACTAAATTTGTTTGGTTATTTCCAGTAAAATCAACCACAGCGAAGGAGACATTATCTAAGCTTTGTATACATCAGCAAACCTTTGGAAATCCCAATAGAATAATATCTGACAAAGGAACTGCATTTACAAGTAAAGATTTCCAGGAATACTGCCAGGAACATGATATTGAGCATATTACAGTAACTGCTGGGGTACCAAGAGGAAATGGTCAGGTTGAGCGCATACATAGAACTTTAATACCTATTCTAACCAAGTTATGTCTTGAGGATAAAAGCATGTGGTACAAGCATGTGAGCAAGGTTCAGCGAGCTCTTAACAGTACCTATCAAAGAAGTATAAACACAACACCATTTAATTTACTAATTGGGGGGAACATGAGGAATAAAGAAGATGTTGAACTTGTAGAATTATTAAATCAAGAATCTGTCGAATTATACCAGGAAGATAGAGAAGAATTAAGAAGGAAGTCTAAGGAACACATATTTAAAATACAGGAAGAAAATAGACAACAGTATAATAGAAATAGAAAGGAGAGTATTAAATATCAAGTTGGTGATTTAGTAGCAATTAAGAGAACCCAATTTGGCCCTGGGTTGAAGCTCAAACCAAAATATTTAGGACCTTACAAAGTAATCAAAGTTAAGAGGAATGATAGATATGATGTATCTAAAATGGACATGGCTATGGAGGGACCAAATCAGACTTCGACATGTGCAGACTACATGAAGAGATGGTCCACATATTTCGATTAGGTATTGTATTGATATTCTTTTATTTCCTTCATTCCTTATATTATTTCATTTTGTTCAGTGTCTAAATTTATGAGGCATCACATCTTGGGGGGAAATTGTTGTTGTTAGAATAATTATAACATAATTGTGTTAGGGTGAATATATTGTTTTTTGTTAACCAATATTGTGTAAGTTGTGTAACTTTAAATTGAGACTTTCTTACTATTAATATAAAATGTCGAATTTCATGTTTACCTTTTGCCTAAAAATAGTGTAACTTATTAACAAATGTTACACAACACATTATTAAGCTAACTTTGTTTATTAAGCTAACTTTGTTTGAAAATTTGTTTAACTTTGTTTTAAAATTTGTTTAATGTTGTTTAATTATCATTTACCTAAGTTCTTACTTAGAAGTACTTAAGAAGTAATTATCTTAGTTTACATGTTGCATTGTAAATGTAATTAGAGTACTTGTGTGCATGGAGACTGATTGGATTTCAGATCTTTATTATTGTATAATGTTTAGTATAGGGTGTCTGAGGTCAGACCTAACTAGGATGGCCGAGTGTAGGATAATTTAAGTTGTAAGGTTTCTGAACGGAGTGGATGTTAGAGTGATGTATGATCGGATGAATGAACGGATTGACCGGATGCAAGGGAAGTGGATGATCGAGTGAGTACATGAGCAAGATGGCGATTCGGGTCTGTAAGGCGAAAGGTGTATAAGGTGTTAATTAAAGGTGTTCAAAGAAATAAAAGTTTAAATAATATTCTCATTGTTTATTTCCATTCCCACATTAATAATGAGCAGAAAATATTATAAAGGAGGAAATAGGTTTATTTTAAAAAAGAATGCAAGAAATAAATGAAATACTCATACTTTTAAATTTTTATTTGTGAACACTCCTGAGTTAAAATTTTAAAAACCATTTCTAATTGACCATCGATATCACAACTCTATTCTTGTCATTTCAATATGGTATGGTAGAATAAAAATGACTTCAAACCCATCATGGTCTCTACCTATCATTGAGGAGACCTTTTTTTTTGTCGAGGGGGAAACCGTCAAAAGGTACCCAGTGCCGTGGGAGCGACACAGGGTTATGTGGGATTTTTACCCACTAAAACCCCCCCGGTGGCCTTCCTCGGCGCTTGTTGGAGAACTCCGGGATCTCCAAACGGAACACAACCGGAGCCCTCCAAGCGCGGTGCCCTTGTCTTCGGGCTCTGCCCGCGAGGGACAAGAAGCCCCATCGCTTGCCATCTCCATACGACGGTATGCGGCCACACATACCGTCATCCTTCCCGGGGCTGGTGATGGACGGTTCGAGCTCCCACTCTAGCCGCCCCCAACCCCGAAAACCCCTTTTAGTCGCCTCTTACGACAGGCAGGGGATACCGAAGCTCGTATTCTGGTCCCGAGCCACAGGGACATCATTGAGGAGACCTAGAGCATACTCCACCACGCTGCTCCAATGGAGAGTACTGATTTTTTTTATGCCAACTGAAGGCATCTGAAATGGCTAACAACTGCTATCTAATGTCAAACAACCAGGTCCGGTGGCTTTACGTTCACTCCAAAAACCACTGTAAAAAATAAAGCCAACGACAATTTAAAATTATTACTGCCCAGCATTTTTTATCCTCCGCTATCTCGAAACAAAATTTCTGGAGCGTTTTCGTACTTGAGTGCGACAGCTCAGTTATCATTAGGTGGAAGCATCAATGTAGAATTTTATATCGATGGGTGGAAGTCGTTATACCGCGACGTAGAGATCCGCCACTAAGCTAATTATAATTTGTTATCTGTCCGCAATGGAGTAGCAGGGTGGAGTATCATCTAAAACTCCTCAGGTAGACTCGCACTCGAGATGTAGGTTATTTATGGGTTAAAGTGATACCATTCAATGAAATTAAAAAAATAACTTTATGCAAAAAGTAACAGACTTCATAGTGGAAATAACTCCAGAACCACTCGCCAGATGTCGCTCAAATTTATAAGGGACTACACTACAAGCACTACCTTCTAAACAAAAATAATTTATCAGACAAGACGGTAATCATTACCATTTGGAGTGAAAAAATTATCGAAATCGGTTCGCCCAGTCGAAGTTTTGAGGTATCCTACATAAGAAAATAAACAAAGAAGACATGCAGACGAGTTGAGAACCTCCTCCTTTATTTTGAAGTCAGTTAAAATAAAAAGTGACAGTTACGTTTACGACCTCGGTTACATCGTATTGTCATAGCAAGAATATTTCTAACTGGATGCACTAGAAAATAAATGGCGAAGCATATCCTTTGTACTAAGCCGGAAGGACGGCAACGCTCTTAGCGACGTGACTTCCCGTTGCATCACAAAGGAGGAGCTCGTTAAATTGGACTTCAATAAAATATTACCAGACAGGTGCAGCTATTTGATCCCCGATTAAAAAGATATCGAGTTAGAAGTCATTGTAATATTGGAATATTAAATTAACAACTGACCTACCAGAAGGAGAAACTTGCGTTTGACCCACGGCTAAGCTATTTTAAATACATAAATTTATGATGACCAAAATATATGTATAAGGCGAATGTAAAAGTTTTGTCGTCCATCTCACAATTAAGTAGTTTTCGTCGCCTATGGACTCGAGTAACACCAGGGGAGTTACCAAAGCAACGTCGATCCTGCAAACAAACTCTTTTTACACCTTTTTGAAGAACCCTATGATGGTCCGGAAATAACTTAGAAAGAACCGGCTGCAATCAGCGCGGCGTTGAATAACATTCCCAAAGACATTTCCAAACTTGTCTAATCTTAGCAAAATTCTTATAGTCTTAGACTATTCCCCCGAAAGCACAAGTAACCATTGCTAAGTCAATTGGCAATATGAGCTACATGGTCCAGCAAGGGTAATTCCCATTGACAACAGCGTGTGAGCAATAAACAGTTCAATTTATTGACGGCTACAGTTAGTCTGACACTCGCAACGCGCTGTGCAACGTAATTGCAGTTCCACTTACGAGTAGGGGTGTCACAGGAGTTCGACAAAATATCGATCAGGGAGAAACAGAGGTAAACATTACTAATTTATTAATTACTAGCTGACCCGGCAAACGTTGTTCTGCCTAAAAATGTTAAGGGTGAACAACCCTTATCACTTGGGGTATGAAAAATAGACAGAAGCCGATTCTCAGACCTACTGAATGCATATAAAAGGTAAAAATCGGTAAATCCGTTTCGGAGGAGTAAGGTAACTAACATTTATGTAGTGACACGAGAGTTTATATACATATAACTAGTGTTTGTTCACGGCTGAATCCGCGTCAGAGACAACGACGTCAAAGTATCTGTACGGAATGAGGGAAAAATTGAACGTATCATTATTGGTCCAAAAGTTCGAATAGTTAATTCAATCAATCAATTAATGCCCTTAATCTGTATCTTTATCTTTTCCTCTTTACCCTAAGGTTGTCTGGAAGAAATCGCTCTTTAGCGATAAGACCGCCTATTGTATTTCATTTTGTTATATTATGTCTCTTTTATGTTTCTCTATATGGTGTACAATAAAGAGTATTATTATTATTATTATTATTATTAATTCACATTGCTGGCCACCTACCTGCTTAATTTTAATTATAAACAAAAAAATATAAGTAAAGTACCGACATATTACGAAAATGTAATCCCTCTCCCCTTTTCACCCCGTTAAATGATAATTTCCGGGATAAAATATCCTTTGTTGTTTCCCAAGGCCTGAAAGCCTAACAGACAGACAAACTGAAGCATTACTATCGCATACTTAATATTAAATTATTATTATTATAAGTAAGTAGGGAATAGGGACAAATTAGTAATTTGAAAATACATAGATCACATCATAAAAACTCTCAAGAGTTGGGAGTTTCTTGCCGCTTCTTCTACCAAGGCCACTCATCGTAGGGATTTGTGGAAGCGATGGCGTAGATGACATTCGAAAACTGTTTGTAAAAACCAAGTTCGAAATAAAATCATTTCATTTCATTTCATTTCATTTCTCAGGTGTGCCGGTTTCCTCACAATCTGAATCAAAAGATAATTAATTTCTAATTCAATCCTAAATTCCCTTATATGAAAGTCCAACATTGGCCCACTCTACTCCCCCACTTTACATTATTTCTCCCGCAATTTTGTTAAACTACAAAAAAAACGAGACCATTCATGCTGTAAGTACTGAACAGCACAGCACCTCTTTAGAGATACGGTTGTCGCAAGTACGGAACAATTAGTGTAAACCGAGGACCTGCCAGCCCTGACTACGCCGTTGTTTATATGAGAAACGGTGCTCCAAGACTCCAAGACGGCTTCTAAGAACGCTCTGAGTCTTGAATCAAACACAAGGCGTCTGTTTTACGAGAGAATTTAGTGTAAAAGCTTCTAAATTAGAATTTAATGTACCTTATTTAGAGTTCCGTGTGAATGAAAAAATATTTTTTAAAGTAACAAGTAATGCTTGGCAATGTATCTATTGTCTATTACTTAGTTTTGACGGATTGATTTTTTTTTAAATAAATAAAAAAAAGTATTTAAGTGACATCAGATTAAGTCACAGAGGATGTTAAAATAACGACAAATTACTACTATTTAATAGTAGTAAATCGTCTACGTCTATAGTAGTACTAGTAGTAGTAGTAGTGAATTAGTATTTATTTAGTAGTCTTTTCGTACGGCATTAATAAATGATATTCTAGATACATAATGTGCAGATTTTGTAAGTTTGTTAATCTTTATACTAAGTAATTCTGTTTGCTCATTTACGCTCTTTAATTACACGAAAGCTCGGTCGGAACGAACGCCTTGGCCTAATTTTTCAGCTGAAAACGCAATAGGCCTGAAAATTGTCTCGTTAAGCTGTAACGCTCCGGGATTTAGGGCGAACTTGAAGCTAATCTGTGTAAGATAAAGCAAAAGTAAACATTCATTATGTATAAGTACTCTGTAAATTTGTGAGGGGGCAGAGTAAATGAAAAATCTGGATAATCGCTCCCGAGCCGCTCGCAATCTCTCGAATTAGTTTTATGCTAATAGCTGGCGAATTAGAGGAACACATTGCCGCACTCGTAACTTGTAAACCGAGGAAAAAAGGAAAATGTTCTCAATTCGTCTGTATGTTTCTTTTTTCTTATGTGTGTTACCATAGAACTTCATACTGGGTGAACTTATTTCGATAATTCTTTCGTCATTCAAAAGTTAATGTAACGTCTGGTACCATTTAAGTTTGAGCAGCTGACGGTCAGTTTTTGAGTTATTCTCAATAATGTGAATAATTCTTTTCTTGTTCGAAAGGTAGTGCCTGTCTTGTCGTTGCTTAACTCGGCGGGAGGCGCACCCCATAATGCAACACGAAGTGTCGCTACGGGGTAAAAAATACCCTTGGATTTATTGTAAAAATGGGGGTTTGTTATGGGTATTTCAATGAAACAAATTTTTATGTTATAATTAAATATATTTGTTACGAAAAAATGTGTAAAAAAGTATTAATCTATGAATGTAATCTATAATTTTTTTTAATGAAATCACATCATAAAATTAAATGTTTTTTGCACATGATTTATAAAATGACCAAAATTAGACTCTAAACATAACAAAAATTAAAAAAACGAGATCAATATCAAATTAACATAATATATTCTTATTTATAACAATAATTTTAACATTTATTAATTTGGCATTTTTTTGAAAAAAAATCGTTCAAAGTTACCTCTCACCCTCCTTATATGATTTATGTCTAATCTCTAAAATGGCTGAACCGATTTTGACGGGACTTTCTCTAGCAGATAGCGGATGTAACAAAGGAGTAACTTAGGCTACTTGTATTTTAGAAAAAAATAGTTTAAGAAAAAAATGCTTCTTGCTCTGAATTGCTTTCATGCTCACTAAAATCTTCATTGTCTTCAATTTCAGAGATATCTTCTTCCTCATTATATTCTAAAAGCAGGCACTCTTCTATTTGTTCGTCACTAAGCGGAAAATAAGGCATCTTGATAGTCTAAAACAACAAAAAAACAAATGTAGACTAATAAAAATAATAAGACACAAATAGTCGCTACTGGGTAAAAAATACCCGTACGCACCTTATACTTCTGTTGTGGCTGAACACCGCGAGTACACTGGCCGTTTATTCAAAATGGGGGACTGGTGCACGTTTCTCGAAAGGTACCTAAAGCGGCGCGGCACAAAATTAAGTAGAAAAATAAATATTTATGAATTTATGCACTATGTGGTAAATTTTACCCGGTAGCGCCTCCTGCCGAGTTAAGAGCAACATCTGGAGAGTGGTTTTTAAGTTATATCGACTTTTAAGTCGGTTATCTTTACATGGAACATATTTGTGAAAAACCGCTAGAAGGCTTGATAACAATAATAAAATGAAAAAGAAACAAATGAGATTTTTTTCACATTTCGAATTTTACCATTGCCTCGGGTTATTATTAAAATAATGTTTTATTAAGTAGGTTCAGAAATAAAGATAAGTACGTTTATTTATTTACTTAATCTATCGTGGTTATTACAGAACCTGCGTAACCACAACGCTTTGATGTTTTCCAAGAAGGGCGTCAAAGATAAATAGAGCTCTTTACAAACCTCCAGTATATTAAAAGGTTACAAATAAATCTCTTTATATCCCAGTCTTCATAACCAATTTATTTATGCACTGTTCGTCAACTGGACTAACCTACCTAGGCCCCATTTATATAAGTCTTGTAAAAATTAATCTTCTTACAATAAAAACCCACTTCAACATCGACAAGCACAAATAACTCAAAACTTGTTGGATGCTGCTCTAATTAAAATGGGAGGACAACCATGACAAATACCAGCTTTCGAAAAAAGAATGATCAAAATCTGTACACTCAGCCAAAAGTTATGAGGTAACCTACAAAATCATACAGTCGAATTGAGAACCTCGTCCTTTTATAATGTCGGTTAAAAACTTATTAGAGACTTGTCACTATAGTCTGTCATGAGAGCGTTAAATGTAAGTGTCATCATTGTTATAATATATTATGTTGTATGTAATAAACACATACAATATGTATCAAGCGATACACACTGTCTTCATGCATACTAATGTGTTCTATTCATGGAGTGAGTAGATTGTTAGCCTACGTGCATCTCATACAGTAGGTACTGAAATGCACAACTATCTTCGTCGAAGCGACAATTATATGTACGATCATTACGGGATCATCAAATATACAGTGTGTCCAATTGTTGCTTACAAAAAAAATAACCGACTTAAACCTCAATTAGCAGAGATAACTCAAAAACTACTCGCCAGACGGTGCACAATTCAACACATGGGTGTAAAGTTCTAGTCACGACAAATAATTGAAGCCCAAACACAAGGTATATAATTGCTGTAAATCGTTGGGGAGTTCAATTGACTGTCTTTCTGCTTCATTACAACGACTCCAGACCTTCATTAAATTGTAATACTTTATTCTACTTATTGAACACATTAGGAAACACAAGTCGTCGCTACAATTTTCGAAAGTTTCTCTCGATTCTTCTAGGATGCCAGCATCCTTGTGCCTAGATTCTAAATACTTATAAGAACATTTCGCTGTGTATGTACTTAGAAAAAAAACAATAAATAAAATGTGTCTGATATATCTGAGATATTATAAATAAATAATCTTTGATGCAGGACGACTTCTGTCGCGTTAGCTGGTCTTTACTAAATTTAATCGTATTTGAAGTGAAAAATGTCTGCATAATTCATCATTCGGACATTGACATTCAAACTGTTCTACAACCTAAGCAGACAAACAACCAGGCGGGTCACCCGATGGTAACGCCGCCCATGGACATTAGCAATACCAGGGGGGGTCACCAGCGCGTTGCCGGCCAAGAGAGAAGCGATGGGCCCGCTTCTTGGAAGACCATGTCATACCACTGCGGGAATACCGAGTAAGGAAGTTCCACAGTTTACACGTACGTTGCCCAAAATCACATGAAAACCGAACTGTGGACGAATGCCAGATATCCAGGTCGATGGAACCTGGCTTATGAAACCTTGAGTGAAACGAGTAATATTTCATTATTTATTAAACAAAATATCCCCGGTGCTTAACAATTGCTGACCAACAATACACACGTTTCTGTGTCCGTTCAATTCAACAAACAATATTCAGAGCCTGAAATGAAATCCCCTACTACAAGATAAAACAACGATATGTTAGGGGAAATAATAATAATATTATGATTTATTTTAAAAAAGACGAACACAAACTTATAAATATCAATAAAAAGTTATATTCGTATAGGTAAGGGGAGAGTTGTTTCATGTTTTAGGAACTAAACATAATTTTACATTGTTCATAATATAAAGTGAAAAGTTATGTTCCTTGCATCTATTAATAAATAAAATTAATGTTTATTTATTTATTTATCTTTGATGTAAAACTTACAGCTAGATTTACATATTGTTTACATAATTACAAAGTTGAATATTTAGTACATACCTAATAAATGTTGAATATTTGAATATTTAATCCTACTAATATTATAAATGCGAAAGTTTGTATGGTTGTATATGTGTGTGTGGGTTTGTTGCTCTTTTACGCAAAAACTACTGAACGGATTTTCATGAATCTTTGCAGTAATATAGCTTAGACATCGGAATAACATAATTTGTTAAAATTTATAGAGATTTTTGAAGGGGGCGAATGAAGCGAGGGCGGATTTACTAGTATTTAATAAAGAAAAATCTTTGTGATTGCCTAAACTTCGTACTCAGAAAATCATTTTTCAGCAATGAAACACTTAACTGATATATTTTATTGGAAAGAAAAAAAATAAAAAAATCCTGACGAAATAGGAAATGACCGTTGGTTGAGCCCAGTGAAAGATGCGCGCTTATTGGTCAATCCATTTTATAAATTGCAGCTAATAAGATGGCACCTGTCAGGTCAGGTAAGTCAGTTGTCAAGTAAATATGTCAAATGTTCAAGTGTCAAAAGTGACAATACGTTCCACACGAGTGTTCTACTACATTCACGATTTTTTTACATCGAGAATATCCAGTAGGGATCCCCGTCACTGACAATGAGAAGGGTAGCCCGACACATGTCTACCCGGTACACGTCACAGCCTTAATTAAAGGTCGTTTCATTTCTGAAAACTGCCACAGTCGTAACCGCAGTGTACCCTTGCGATCGCTTTTTAATTAGCCACTAATATATTGTACGCGCAGCTTGCGTTTTATTACACATGGCGTTAAGTTCATATTCACACCAACTTCATTTTACTTTTATTTGACCCATAACTGTCCCACTGCGTTACTCAGGGCTTCTACACAATGTAAGGAGTGAGTGAGTGACTTATGTGCGTAGGTGTGTATGCAGACTCTCTAGAATAGCGTGGTGGACTATGGAGTATAGTGCGGATTGACGATTCAAGTCTTCATAATCTAAGAGAACATTACAAAGAATTCACAAGGGTGCAGATTCCTTAAAAAAATAAAGTTAGAAATAAGTCATAATATAATTATTTCGGGTGATACCATTGACGATACTTATTTATATTTTTTTACCCGCGACGGAACGGAGAAGGTATTTATATGCGTTTGGGTTGAGAGGGATGTATGTGCAAACCAATGTTGCCATTTATTTTCGAAACTCCTAGTCCGATTTTGATGCGGTTTTCAATAATTTTTCCGTGGTTGATTAGTAAGGATTCTTAAATAAGTGTTATGGTAGTAACTCACTAGGTGGCTTCGCAATAATATCTAGCCTGATTTTGATGCGGTATTCAGTATAGGTAGGTAGAGTTAGTTCTTCATTAGTGAAATTTCTTAAACGGGCGTTTGTGGTAAATCGCTAGGAGGCGCTGCAGTAATATGGTCCAGTCATTTAAGCTTGAATTAGGTAAGAATCTGGGAATTCGAGATACCCAGCTGTAAGTCTGTAAATACTTGTATATTGACACCCTAAAAGTTGTCTCAAAACCTACATACTGTAGGGTGTACGCAACTATTAAATTTCCAGGTCAAAGGTCACAAAAATCGGTTGTTTGCGCTTTTTTGTAAATATCTCATTTCCTATGGGTTTTTTGCTGTTTGTGTTCATTACAATATTGTAAAATACAAAATTCTCTACAAATATTGTTAATAATTTTTTTTATATGGTGAACCGTTTTCGAGATAGAGGGCGGAGAGCGCGCGGTCTCACAACTTCTAAACTACCTAAGTTATGATTTTGATGTGACATTTATTATTAAGGTCATATCCTGTATTATGACAAGTCAACAAAAACTTAGTTTAGTTTAGTTAGCTTAGTTTTCATGTAAAATTTACTAAACTAAAAAAATCAATGAAAAATATTGAAGTTTGTTTTTTAAATCCTTTTTTGTTCTTCTATGAAAAAAATATTAAGTAAAATGTATCATCAGTTGATTACCCATATTGTAAAGGCCTTAGGGCTCATTCCCACGGCATACGTCTTTGACGATTCGTCAAAAAACACGATACGTCTTGACGGATGGACGTTCACATTGAATACGGAATCGTGTTTTTTCACGATTCGTCAAAATATCCGCATTGAAGTTCACATTTATTTCGTGATTTAGCTCAGTTCAGATTGGTTCAGAAACATTCACGATTCGTGATTTCTAAAAGACGTATCCGTCATAATCATAAAACATTCACGATTCGTGATTTCTAAAAGACGTATCCGTATTCGTCTTTTTTCACGATTCGTCAAGCGTGTGAACATGAGTATTTAAAAAGCATTGCCGCCGTCAAAAAAAATAACGAATCGTGAAAAAAGACGATTCGTGAAAAAAGACGATTCGTCCTCGTGTGAATGAGCCGTTACTTATAAACGTTGCTTAAAATTTAAGTAATACTTAGTAACCATTTAAGAATATTTCTTACTCATAATCGTTGATTAACTTTAAGCAATTTCTTAGCAACGTCTTAATTAGCTGTTAAGTTAATCAATGGCGAACCCATGTTTAGGCATTGTTTAAGGCCCTAAGTAACAAAATGGCGGTTTTCTATCAACTGCTGTATGACGTTGACGTATCGTATGTTTGAAAAGTTTAGTATTGTGAATTGTGAACATGTGATGTGAACTTTCGTTGTGTTGTGGCTTGAAAATTATTTAACAAAATGGATGTTCTTGAAGAAGGCAATGTATTAAGTATTTTCCGTAATGAAATAGAACAAATACGGAGCATTAGAAGAGGAAGAACACGGACGATTAGGACACAAAAACAATATAATGCAAGAAGAGATCCTATGCTAGATTTGAGCGATAAAGATTTTAAACAAAGATACTTATAGATTTAGTAAGGAAAACATGCTGAAAATAATTGATATTTTAAGAGACGATTTGCATATGGACAACCGGGGTGGCAGTATACCCGTGGAGCTACAAGTTATGGCTGTTGTCAGATACTGGGGTAGACATGAGGTAGGATTTTATTTTTCATTGCTTTTAAGCGTTTTATCGGTAAGTACTATGAATATCTATGTATATGGTAATGCCATTGAAGCGCTCATAGCCCGGCGGCTTGCGTCGATCCTAAGCGATCGACAAAGTTAAGCAACAGCGGGCGCGGTCGGTAGTCGGATGGGTGACCGCTAGTGGCTAAATATCTTGGGCGCTTCCGTGCTTCGGAGGGCACGTAAAGCCGTCGGTCCCGGTTGTTATCGATTGATAGCAGTCGTTAAGCCATGTCGGAGGCCTTCGGGCGGCTTGAAAACTTTCGACACTGGGTTGGCCACTAACCCCTTCACCAATCCGCATTGGAGCAGCGTGGTGGAGTATGCTCTAGGCCTCCTCAGTAATGAGGAGAGACCCGTGCTCAGTAGTGGGCCATTAGTGGGTTGTTAGCGTAGCTTAGCTTATGGTAATGCCAACTTCATTAATATGTAGGTACCTACTTTGTTAACTGTAGGTGACCTATAGGTACCTTTATTAGCCATTGTTCTTTACTATATTAGGTATTTATCTTTTAGATTCAAGAAGACTGTGCTGATATACATGGCTTAAGCCAACAGACATTGTCACGTCTCTGCAAAAAAGTGGCTATTGCTTTGGCAGAAAAAAGCCACTTATACATAAAAGCTTTCAAATGAGACATCTTTTGACCTCCTAAGACGTCGACATCGATAGCAATGATTAAAACAGTACAGGCGCCCGAGCTTCGAAGTTAAAAAAACAAAATTCCTGCCATTTAATCATGTCATGGAGGAGGCAAGAGAAAATTTGGATAGTGATTTGTCGATAAAATACCATATTTCATTCCCCTTAAGTCTCCGACACTGGTGACCAGACACATTGTATATGCTGTACAAAATATTAATTTTTCTATCAACTTAATAAATAGGTATAAAACTCCACTGACTGCAGTATTCTGAAGAAACTATTTAATTTAGTCCGCTACATAATCATGTATAACGTTTTACGTTTGAACTCCAACGCTAGTAAAGTTTCGGTGTAAATTATAGTTATTATATCCGAAATGAGGCCGAGGATTGTTCTTAGACGACAATTTCATCCCTCAGCCCCGTGCATTGCGACGTTAGTTGGTGTTAATTTATTATTCACAACTACCCTCCTAAATACTAAATGTTTATTGTTATGATTTTCAACACAATTGTATACCGATCGATGTTTATAAGAGAAGATTGTTGAGAAAAACTATCGTTGGGTAATTTATTGTTTTTATCTGGTAACATTAACTTAAACTTTTTGCCTGTGTTCGTTCCCGATAACCTCGGAACGGCTTAATTTTTCAGAGTTAATTTTCATAGCGATTTCAGAAAATATAAAAAAGAAATGACTTCAAATTATTGACTAATTTTGCAATGACATTATCAGTCACATCTTACGCTACCCTGTTAAACCCGTTAAACCTACCTGACAAATTTGGCACTAGTAGTCCAGGCCATCCCAATACAGCAAAAAACAATATAAAAACACAATATAATATAAAATAGCGCTTTAAACTACGAGTATAAAGCGGATTTATTATTATTATTAATTACAAACATCAATATCCTCATTGCTGCTCATTGGATATTAGTTTATATGAAGGGCCCATTTACTCGGAAGTCGATAAACGCTCAAGCCAACCGAAAAATGGTATTTCTTGTTAATGAATTTTTCTGTAATTGACTTTCATGGCTCGATTGAGTAAGTGAAAGCTAAAGCTTATCATCCATTTGGAGCCTCCGCACTGTGCTACGATTATTGCAAAAAATACGCTAACGCTCATCGTTATCGTCACTTGCAGAAAAAGTTTGTAATAATGAGTAACTATGGTTCAAGAATGTTTATCTAACAGTAAAAATACATTTTTATTATTTTAAGAAATACGACATTAGATATTCCTAGAAATCTTTATTAGTCATAGAACGTCACTACTACAATTCGAGATTCTTAAAAAATATATTATTGCAATATATCGGCACAAAACGATTGTTACTAATTAGACATTTAAAACTCTCCACCTCACACAAGAAATCACAAATGCAACCTGTGATGATTTACTAGCTCACAGAGTTGAACTTATTATTACAGACTTGACAAAATAAACCAACAGTACCCTAACCTAAATCTTGGTTCTCTCAAAATGTAATGTTTGGAACGATTTTCCGTCAATATTCCCGATCTCTATTCCATTTTATAATTCTAGGTTACGGTTTTTGAAATAATTTAAATTATGTAAGTTTGGTAGGCTTTTAGTACCTATAAATGGTTGTAACTGTATAAATAACCCTAAACGGGATACTACAGCGGGGAGTAAAAACGTTTTAGTATCTGCAATAGCCATAATTATCACAGAACAAATTAATTGCAATAAAGCTTAACCAAGGCGGCCTTACCTTACGCGCGCTAAACTTAAATTAACACACTGCTTTCACTGGAGCGGCAAAACGATTATTATTTTCTTTTTCTGACCGATTTGCTATTTAATTTTGATATATTTTGTTCATCTCTTTCCATTATATATACTCGTAATGCGGTAAATTATATTTTCGTAGAAAACTACAAATTTTCTTCAGCAAATTAAGGAAAAACATTCAATTATTCAAATTACGCAGTGATAGCTCAGTGGTTTGAACTTTGAACTCTGTAATGGGGGCTTGGGTTCGAATTCCGCCCGCAATTTTTTTTCTCTCATAGATTTTAAAAATTATCCTTCTACGTTGTTAACAATTACCACCACCGGCCACGGTCCTTAGTACCATTTCTGGCTTCATAATTATGTTTTGTCAGCAATTGCGTTCCGGATAGAAAGATGTGGAGCCGGTTACACTTTTTTAGAACCAACCATCTCTATCCTCAAAGATAGCAACGCGTTTGTGACTGAATTAGAACGAGACTATTTCTAATTAAGTCTTGTTCAAGGTCCGGCACAGTTATCACGGGCGCCAGCAGAAGGGTGGTGCTGCCTCCTCTTTTGCTGGCTTAATTTAATAAAAAAGAAATATTATTATCACTTGCTTCATTAAAGGAAAACATAGTAAGGAAACCTTGACATCTGAGAGTTGATCATAAGGTTCACAGTGATCTGTGGAGTTCGTTAAGACACACTTGGCCAGTGTGATGTCTTATAATGTATCTTAAGTAACCCTCACGTTGTGATAGAAGACTTGAGACCAAAAATTAACAGGTGGGTTACGATGGTGATGACTTGACAATAACGATAATGTTCAACAAAATAAATCAGTGTAAATGTTAACGTTTTTTCTTTTTAAAAATTCTCGTAAAGGAAACCATAATCTTAACCAACTTCACAATCTACGTCGCTGCTAAGTACACTCACCTACAAAGATGACATTACTCTGTACATGTTGGTAAAAATTTCGTTATCTCAGGAAACATTCTAAGCACGATGGTGCAGGCTCTGAAAGCTTTAAAGGTGTTTTACACCTTAGGCAGTAGAGATAAAGTTCGTAATACCTTGGATAGAGCCTTCGTGCATCTGAATATTCAACTGCTCATTCGAGCTACAGTTGCGCTTACCTCACGCATAATTATTTGGAGCTCCTAGCGAAATAATTGTTGCAGGAAGTAAAAAATATTTTAAACTATGAGATAAAAATTAAAATTACAAACACACATAAAACAAAATTGTACAAACAAACCTCGACGTTACAATTCCATGAAGGGTTGTGGATGTGTCTTGTAATTTGAAATCACAGTAAGATAAGACCCGAACTAAATCGAGGAATAATTACAGGATACGATAAACATAATAATGTAGATTTATACATTGAGATACTATGTAGGTACTTAAGATTTATATCGTAAATTTAAACAGTTAGGTATTTAGAATTTTGTTGAAGTAGCGAATATAGAATTAGTAGTGATAGCCAAGTGGTTAAGATTCTGGCCTCCCACTCGGAGAGTGCGGGTTCGCGGCGCGCAAATACGAAGAAAAATATAGTAAGGAAACCTGCATGACGGAGAGTACGCAAAACACAAAGGTGTGTGAAGTCCGCCAAACCGCACTTGGCCAGCATAGTAGATTATAGCCTTAACCGTCTCATTTTTAGAAGGGACCCATACTTAATGTCGCGGGCTATGTTGAGATGTGGTGATTCGTGATTTTGATTGTTTTACAGATAGTTCAACCCAGTTGCATGGTCACGGGCAGAATGCGGTGGCGTGGAGAAACCTTCAACAGGTGACATTTGACACAAATAAGACAACATGTCAAGTGTCGAAATTATTGTGTTTTTTAATTTCGACACACGACACTAACGACATCGTAACACGTCAAACGAAAATAGCATCAAGTTTTCTAGATGAAATTATCGTTAAAACAATTTAAATTCGTGAGAACCCGATTGCATTTGTTTAGTGTCATCGATTTCGTAAGTTTAAAATAATTTTATATCGTTTTTCCATCAAAGTTGTTATTTATTTCTCATTTTGTATGTGCCATTCTGTAAACGGAAACTCAAATTTTACTAAACTCCGAAACCACGTACCAAAGTTCCCACAGAAATGCCAAGTTTACTTCTAGGCATGCTACGTCTGACTTCCCAGCTGAGCATTGTGTTTGCGACTGTACACACACAAACAAAAACAAAGCCTGCTTGTAGTTCAACAAACGACCATATATAATATAATAATAAACAATAATAAACGCTAACACACTCATACCCTGCAGTAGGTTACTCGTATTAGGTACCTGTGTCGCGGGTGGCATGGACTACACATCATATAACACATTACAATTACACCCATGACCCGAGTACAAATATTTATCTTCCACATAAATATCTGCCCCGGCCGGGAATCGAACCCGGGACCCCTCGCGTCGCGAGTAGTCGTCGTCGTCGTCGAGTGTAGGGGAGTACTAAGAGAGGATTTTTGGAAATTCCACCCCGAAGGGGGTGAAATAGGGGGGTGAAGTTTAAACGAATTCCACGCGGGCGAAGCCTGCGGGCGGAAGCTAGTCTTGGATAATATTGTGAGGGACACTAGATTGTTCAGGATATTTTTTCGCTGAATGAAAGGCATTTTTAAGTTAGTATACAATATAGCATAAATTATAATTACATTGTATTAATTTCAGCTGTCCATTTTCTTCAAAGCCTCAAAACAATAGTTTGCTCAAAATTTAATTTCACAAAGTTCCCAAGGCTCACTTTAAAGTTCAGTTCCCACAACTTTTGTTATTAGAGGCTTTCTGTTTTCTGTGTAGTTTTTGAATATAAAACAGTAATTTGAATATTCTACACTGAAATACATTGCAACTCCTTTTTTTCGTTATTTACGAGACTGTTTTGCCAATGTTACACAAACAGTGACATGTTTTAAACGATGGCATTCTCTTTAAAGGATTCAAACTATGTACTTCAAACATCTAAGTAACTACTAAGTAAAAGTTATGATGTATCTAACGACCATCAATAAATAGACATTAAAATGATAAACTCAAGAACTGACTTCATAATCGACAAATAGGAATATCTCATAAACTACGCGTCAGATGTCACTCAAAGTAAGGAATTAGACGTCAAAAGCCAGCTTTTGAATTGAATAAACAAGTACAAAAATAGGTATTGCGTTTGTTTATTATATCAAAACTCATAACATATTATTACAACGACACAGCTACTGTCAGCCAAATTACAATGTATACGCAATACAGACATACATTTTCAGTGTGAGTAAAAGTTGAAGATGATGGGGATCTATTCGCGAAGCTTGGCAATTTTCACTTCGTATATGTTCAGAGGAGCTTACTCGATAGGGTTGTTCCTCATTTAAATGCGTTTAAATGAAATCAAATTCATTGATTATCTAAAGTTATATACATTATACATTCGATATATAAAGTAAACTAGCTGTTGCTCGCGGTTTGGCCCGCGAGGAAGTACGTACATTTGACTGATTTTCATACTAATTTTCATCCCTATGTTTACTCTTGTAGGGTGGAATATGACAAAATCCGTTCTTAGTGAACGTCTACTGACTATAAAATTATCTTTCTGCCCAAAATAAACCGTTTATAAGTCAAGCGGTTTTCAATACGTCTGTACACGGAAGATAAATGAGTGAAATATTTAAGGGGGCCTGTGTTAACGAAATACAATCTAAAATAATGATTTGTAGAATGTTTGTTTGTTAGTCGATTTATATATTGTTGTTTGCGTTAATCCCAGAAAATTATCACTGGATTTGCGTGCGGTTTTATTAACCTGTGGGAGGATCAAATTAACAAATAATGTTTGTTTTATTGTGATTGGTTCATAAATATAAAAGTTACGGCAGTTTAAAGAATCGTACCTAAAAAAATTTCTAATGTGGCTACTACAGTATCTTAAAGTAAAGCAAAAGTGGGTTTACCAGATCAATGATGGTTTACTTAAGCATTTTGTAAAATCAGTTGTGCCCGTTATTTTATTTAGTTACCACTGCTACAGAATCTAGGTACTTTGACTCTTTATTTATTTATGTAGATAATACGAAAAGATTCAGTGACATTTCCCACTACTTCAAGACAATTTTTTCAACAATACTTGGACGATATCATCAGCTGTATCAGGCTGCGACAAAGTCAAACTGAAACGAATAACTGAGGATAGACTCCATAACTCGCGGGAGACATACATACTATCGACGAAGCCTGATAAGATTTATTATGTTCGAAAGAAATTTGTGATGTTGATCGCGGTTCTTTGTGGCAAAGCCATGTACCTACAGTGCCACAAACTTATCTGACGCGGTAGCCAAAATTGGAACTAATGCAAATGTCATACTGTTGTCAGACAAAGACAAAGACAGTAGCGCTCCTCTTACCGGGTCAGATATGTTTGTGGCACTGTAGAGAAGGAAGAGTTGATAGTTTAGAAGACCATGCCTTTATTCATTATTTATTTATCTTCCACTTTTATTAAACAACTCCCGTGACGAATTTTTTTAGACGCAAACAGCTCCATGAAAGCGCTCAAAACTTCATGACTTAGGTATGTAAAGGTCCGACTGAATTACAAAGTCGTTAAGCATACCTAAAACCCATGATAGACTATTGGTTAAGAAATCGTTAAGAAACCTGCATACGCGAAGAGTTCGCAAAACTGAAATATGTGAAGTCCACCAATCCGCACTTGGCACCGTGGTGTAATGGCCTCAACCTTCTCATTCTGCGAAGAGACCCGTGTTCAGTTAAGCGGTCAGTTAAGGGTTGCGATAATGAGACCATAATATAGTATATCGGACTGTGTTAGAGATCCTAATTCATCAGAAAATCGCATGTGATATAGAGATGAATTATGAGAAGAAACGTGCCATATAAGTCTTGAGACAAAACCTCTTCTCTTTCTCTTCTACTCCTGGTGCATCTTTCTGAGCAATGATTGAACCAGCTTCCTCCTTAATCCGGATTCCTTTTCTGCAGTAATTTTTTTTATTTCATTTTTTTATTACGCCTGGAACATGGAAAAATATTATTCATATTTCATCAGTATGGAGTATTCGAAGGATGGTGCTGGTCGTCTGATCCCATACTTTTAACGACAACTGACGAGCACTACTTGATCACTACTTTATCGATTTAAAGTCAATTATTTTTTTGTATAAAATTAGTCATGGTCTTTGTGTTTGCCATGGCCCCACGACAGTCAGAATCGGAATACATATTTGTTTGTCAATTTTTTTTTATTTGATCAATTACTTTAACTAAACCAAACGCTTTACCATAAGTAAGTAGATGTATAAATTATTATTTATTCTGTACCGTCTGTATTAGGTATATTGTAGCGTAGGTGTATCTGTATTCGTTATGAAAATCAATTATAGTAGCTTGGATAGAATTAATTTTAAATGAAGTGGTACAAGTCGGGCCGAATAAATCGTTCAATAAATTAATCAGTGGCGTTAAATGGAAACCGTATTTCATAATGATGGCGACGCTTCAGCACGAATTTAATAAATATGAAAAATACGTTATAACCTTGTTATGTGTGATTATTTTTGGCGTAAACCCACATTTTCTCATCATTAGTGAAAAGGCGTACAGGACCAAGGTATAGTGGTGGGGGACCTGTGAACTGTGTACCTGTAAACTACTTTGGATTGGTCGAGGTATTAAAGGCTAACCTAAGTGTCATGAAATAGTTAATATTGACGGCCAACGGTTCATAAAGTCAACAAAGTCAACTTTGTTTATTTCATTTGGGAATTTACAAATTCACTTATGAACGTAATTTTTTTGATTCTACCACCCACCGTTATGGAAAGTGCTTAAGGAGGAGAAAAAAAGCGGCCAAAAAAAAACTCCTCCGCATGTTTTAAAATAGAAAATTACAATATTACTTAATCGATCGATACAGGTAAGAATATTGAACCAAGCGCGTGGTTCACTTCAGAAAATTATATGATGTTGTTTAAGTGTGTCCATGTCGATACTAGGAATCCAAAGTGTCAATGCATGTGATCTCTCCTCCTCTCGATCAGGCCTCTTTTTCTCTCGGTTAGAAATTTAATCTCTCATCAGACAAATAACTACGAGGGACAGTCACGGTAATTAGTACCATTTCTACCGCCTTAATAATTGTTTTAACTGCAACTTGCGTTTTTAGAAGCAAACATCTCATTAATCAGGGGTAGCAATGCATCCGTGACCAATTAGAACCACCCAACTAATAATTACTAGCTGGACTGTTACTAACATCAACTAACAGGACTGACTAACTAACAATCACTCTTATTTACACCATCTTTTAACTAACCATCCTAGTCCCTAAATCGAGTCTTCTTCTGTCGCACTTATTATGGGCGGCAGTAGAAGGTGGTGCTGCATGCTCGTTTGCCGTCTAAGCCCCTTCGGACAGGGCGTCGTAACGTAAGCGTATCGTAATCCATGCGTACTACGAGAGCACTACGAGCATGAACATTGTTGAACAAGTCCGCATACGAAACGTTTCGTAAGCGAATCGTAGGAGGATACGCTTCGCGTGAATTACGATACGCTTACGGGGTGTCCTACGTGAGCGACGAATACGACGCGACGCTACGCAACACGACGCGATGCTACACGCGACAATAACTACGTCGCGTGTTGTCGCAGACTGTCACAGGACAAAAGTAGAGATACCGTTGATTTGATCGCTTACATCACGATCGCAACGTCGCGTCGCGTCGTATTCGTCGCTCACGTAGGATGCCGCCTTACTCTGCGACGCCATGTGCGAATGGGTTTAATCCCGAACAAAAATATAAACGTGTGGATAACGTATCGGCACATCAGGTTGCAAAAGTTACGCGTTGTTTTATTTTTAAACTCAGCGACGCGGCAAATAATTGTTGTTCTTAATTACCATCATTAAACTGTTGTGTACACTGACCACTACTCAACGTAATTGCTGACCCAAGCTCCCGCTCATCTGCAATTTTCGCTTCGGCGAGAATGTGTAGCACGTTATCTTTTGCTAGTAGTAATGTTTCTAAGTTGACTGCATTTGTCGCGGTGTCTGCTTCGTTTCAAAATTGGCACGTGGGTTAATTTGTAGGTACTATTTTTGACTTTGACGGTGTCTACATTACATTATGTACTTTCTTTTCAAGAGTTTTGGTGTTCAAGAGAACCCACAACAATGTCTTTTTTTTTCATTTTGCCTCTTTGATTGTATGTGTGTATGTTTGTGCACGCTACTCTCAGAAAAAATATTTTGAGATTGATTTGAGTGCAGTTTTCAGGATTAAATTGTGATGGGCATCATTAACGTTACATGTTTTTTTTTTTCATTTAAATCGGTTAACAAATAAAGAAGTTATGTGGGTGAAGTTTAAACGAAATCCACGCGGGCGAAGCCGTGGGCGGCATCTAGTATGGGATCCTATGGGCTACTTAAGAGTAGGTACAGTTTATTAGTATTTTTGTCGGAGTTTATAACTACTTATACTTACATTTTCCGGCTGCGCTCCCAGTTGCTTTGTCGAATAAGTAAGAAGTGACAGATAGACCTCACTTTCCACTACCGCCTCTAGCGGCGAATTCACACGCTTTTACCCTCATTGTCCACTAAATGGACTTATTGTCCACTATCTAATCATTTGTCTTATCAAAAAACTGAAGTGTCTAAAACATTGGCAATGTTGCCAACATCAAAGCCATCTGCCAAACAGCCAAGCAGCCGACAACCATTTCTTACAATGCTCCGCTGATTACAACTCGCGGTGACTTCGCGAAACAACCGATGCTAAGTCACCCCGTAAATTGCTTTAGTGACGTCATCATCTCATCCCCCCGACCCATTTGCAACCCCCGTCACTAGCCTATTTACGGAAAACTGTAATTTATCACTGAAATTAAAAGCGACTGTTTAGGTGGAATTATGGAAGTGATAAAAAATTACCAGCTCATGATAAAGGACCTCTTGGGGACGTTTTTGAGATTATTTTGTTTATTATTGTCATCATAGCCGATGTTCATCGTCATTGTTTATAAAATAAATTTTTAAGATTGTTTTTAATAGCTCATGCTATTTCAAAATCTTGGTTACGAAGGAAAATTAACGAAAAAAATATTTGAAGAAAACTTACATGTTTTCATGTTACACGTAAATAGCCACTAGTTATATAACCACCGACCTCTATAATACTAAATATTCCTTTCTTTTTATTTTTACTAGCTTCCGCCCGCAGGCTTCGCCCGCGTGGAATTCGTTTAAAATTCACCCCCCTATTTCACCCCCTTCGGGGTGGAATTTCCGAAAATCCTCTCTTAGTGCTCCCCTACACTCCCCAAGGAACATACATGCCAAATTTCAGCTTCTTCTGTTCAGTAGTTTCGGCTGTGCGTTGTCTGTCAGTCACCAGTAACGCAAGAGTTTTATATAATATTATATGATAGCAGCTACGTTCTCTGAAAATTAAATTTTCCGATAATCCGATGTATAATAGGGTTTCGTTCGTCACAGCTACTGGTATTGAGTATTGAGGAACAGGTTTTCCGAAGCGAAGAAGAGTAAGTTAGTGCGGTACATAAGGAGGCAGAAAATTGGTATGAGATAAAAATAGTTTAAGATAAAAGCCTAAGGCAGGTGTCCAACCGCCGGCAGGCAGCGAGTAGCTATAGGCTATTTACTCGCCCACGAAAGGGATTAAAATATTCGCGTGAAAAAAAGATATGCATACGTGAGCGAGTACTCGCCGGCGGTGTGAACAATCAGCGAGTACTCGCTGACATATGCGTCTCTGTGTTTACACGGAATGTCATATCCTTTGTACGTATCTTGAGCGAGTAAATAGCCGGGCTGCACTCGCCGACTCGCCTGCGCTGGGACACCTACCTAAGTCACCGACAAAAGCCAGACTGTTATAAATCAGAGCTTAACAAAACCGCCCGCCTTTTAACAAAAGTTTAAGAAACGGAGAAACAGATAAACAACGAATTAATTAACAACAAAATTTTATTAAGAAGCCAACAATCGATATGGTTATGGTTAACAAAATTAACTTTGCGTAACTTAATCAAGATTGATTGAGCAAAGATTTAGATAAAATTCGCTGACCTTAAGAATTGCTTAATCGACTTGGATCTAGTATTCTGTGATGTATGGTTCTGTAACTTTATGTGAGTTCTATAATGTAAGGTCTACTTAAATGTTTTTTGTAATCGGTGTGTATCTTTATAATTAATAGTCATATTTTACAAATCTTGAGTGACAGCGGCAATAGTAGGTATGTATGTCAATGAAAGATTATTTATGCATAAATATAATTGTATTTTGTGATAATTTTTATAAAAAATAATCCAAAAATTACATCTAATTTTTAAATTATTTATATCTAATCAGAAATGGTAAATATAAAAATCGAACACAAATATTACACGAAATGTTATTTAATACGAGTAAGATATTAAAGTAATCAAATCAAATCTCAATTTACCACGTGGTTTGCGTCAAGAACCATTGAATTGATATCGAAATAATGTAATATGTAGAATTGACAATTTGGGATATTGACAAATGAATATAAAATTACTAGTTGGTATGGCAGACGTTTTTCTGCAATATATTTAAAATTCCTTATGAGTTACCCGAGACCATAAATAGGTACGCATTATTTACAGTGAAGTATAATTAACTATTAAAGGAAACTTACCTGTAAGGAAAGTTCAATAGTAATTATACGAGCTGGTTCTTCCGAAAGATCATACGTGAATCCCGCCCAGCCCAGGCCCTTATACCTAGGATGAAAATAAATTGCCATAGCTGTATGGGCTCTAAACCTAAACTAGAATGACGAATTGGAGAAATGTCAGTGTTGATAGGATTTTTTGCTTTGGATTTGTGACGACGGCCAGTACATGGAAGAATTACAAAATACGTAATAAGTTTAGTTTTGTTTTGGCGGGGATTCGCAATTCTATATTGCTCAGTGACTTACCTAAGTATCGATGGTAATTGGTCGACGGATGCAACAGCGGATGCGATTGGGATTGACTTTTGACTTTCAGTACTTTGGAGGGCACGCTATCTCGTGTGTCAATCGTTAAGGCATTTCGGAGGCCTGCGTGCAACATAAATACTTCTAAAACATGTGTTTGCCTAACTTTTCCACCTATCCACACCGTGTGGTGGAGTATGCGCTAAATCCAGCTCTAGTAATAAGCTGAGACTCGTGCTCAATTGTGGGCTTAAGCCAAGACTTACCTATTAATTTAGTTTGGTTTTCCTTGTTGAGTTTTGTTATTTTGCATGATTATGCGTTTGGTTGTTGTCATTTTGAATTATGATCCAAGTTATCTGTGTAAGTCTGTTGATAAATGAGACAAAGAAGAAGAATGATAGAGGAAGAAGTTAAAGAAAATCCCCGCGTGAACTGTGTACTGGTTTGAAGTACCTAATATTACGTAATAATGTAAAAAGATTATTTAAGTAGTGGGAACCAATATTATAAGCTCAGTAAGCTTCACTGAATCCTCAAAGGTTGCTTTGATGAAATTAAATTTATTTGCGATATACCTTCTATCGCTGGTAAAGGTAAAAGTTTACTCAAATGTATTTTTGTTATCAAAATATTAAATCAAATAGGTATGAATCGAACTGGATAAATCCCTTTGGTACATAATGTATGTACGGTAGGGTATCTGCCTACTCTACATGCTCTACACCTTGCTAAGATTATGGAATTACCACTCCCCGCTTATTTATTACCTCTGCTTACGGCTCAATTAAGGTTTTAGGCAAAATTTACTTTCGTACATACCTGCTATTATGACGTAAGTATAAAGAATTCTGACGTTTTATTTATCTACATACCATTATTACTTATTTACGTGTGTTTTTTAACCCAAAGTACTGTTCTTAAATACCAAAACAGTAAAAACATCCGAAAATGTTTGTCAATATCGCAAGCAATGTTTGCATGCCGTTACTATAAGCAATAACCATTGCCATTTAAAATTGGTCCAATCGGTAGTAACCCTAAAGGTCTCGATGGGGTACTCGAGTTATCGAGAACCTTAAGCGTCGCGTTTCGTTCGGTTATATTAAACCTTTGTGATATTATGGCTGCCTGGTACCTGCAAATGTATTTACAGGTAAAATGTTGCTTACTTAAGGGATGGTATTCCACTCATCCAATTTCTTTGATCGAAGTTGTATTGGACAAAGAAATTGGATGACTTCATCCAATTTATGAATAACTGTGACGAGATGTAAATAGGAATGTATGCTTTTCCTGAGCCCAGTCATAGATGCGCGCTTATCAGGCAATCAACAAAGTCGGGTCTCGCTTGGATAGTTTGGCACTTTTTCTATAAGGAATGTGTCAAAAATGTGTCAAACTATTCATTCGAATAGCAATATAAGCATTCATAAATTTGCAGAATAGGGGCCCTGATGTAACATTATCATTAAATCTACAAAGACCACTTGTCTCATAGATATTGCCGTCCCTAATACAAACCACCTGACACAAAAACACGCAGAATAATAATTGCCTTTTACAACAAATATAATTATAACTGAACTAACCATCCTAGTCTCTAAATTAAGTCTTATTTTAAGTCGGTCGCAGTTGTCATGGGCGGCAGCGGAAGGATGGTGTGGCCTGCTCGTATGCTACCTTAATTCCATAAATAGGTACCTGTGTATATATTTATTTCCACATAATGATAACGTAATAAATATTTCATACTCTTATTATAATATATAAGTGGTTACGCAAAATCTCTCTGTTAATGTGGAAAAATCTTTCTTCGTAATATAGGTAAGTAATTTAATTTATATCAACTTAAAAATATCAACGAGAGCAGCGAATTAAAAACAACTGCATTTCTGCGAAATTCGCTTTTATATTTAATTGAATTCAGAATTTTAATTATAAAATTGCTTACTTAGGATACATTTCATCCCGAGAAACGGGTCTGTTCAAGCAGCATAACAGATACCTAAATATGGAGATTTTGCTATTTGTTGCAGTTGAATAAACTATTATTAGGTGTTTAGTTTTCGGAATATTATGTTTTTTTCGGATTTTTATGGGACTTTCACTGGGAGATAGAGGAGTCTGTAGAGCTACTGTAGCTGGAGCTGTATAGGCTACTTTTTATCACGGAGTTCGCGCGGGATCGAGATTCGCGCGGGAAACACTCCTATGTATGTACGAACGAAGTCGCGGGCAACAGCTACTTATAATTTATTTATCACTTATCAAAATATCGCGAATCTGAAATTTCTTCACAATGTTCTTATAATGAGTAGAGTCGACCATTCCGTTTTTCAGTGTGATAGGTTAAGGGACGTTCTCTATCCCTCACATCGTGAGAGGAGATCCATGTCCAGCAGTGATTGCGTTGATGATGATGATAATTTTGTTGACAGTAAAGCACAAATTTATCGAAACGAGGGTGGGTTATGTACACTAATACAATAAAGAAGATTATTTGTTTGTACCGAATAAACTGAAAAACTATCAACTCCACTTCAAAACTATAAGTATATAATTTTATCATTACAATAGGTACTATACTGTTCAATGTAACTGAGTAACATATGCTATATTAATTACTAGCTGACCCGGCAGACGTCGCCCTGCACTTATGTATATTATATATTATATAGTATTGTATAGCACTCGCTTCCAAAGCTTGTTGCTACGCTCCTATTGGTTGTAGCGTAATGCTATATAGCCCGTAGCCTTCCTCAATAAATGGACTATTCAACACAATAATATTTTTTTAGTTCGATCCAGTACCTAGCTCCTGAGATTAGCGCGTTCAAATGAACAAACAAACTGTTTCGCTTTACATGATTAGAATAGAATATAATATATTTATGTATAGATATAGTCATGTAGGTACCAAATATATGTATCTACCAAAATAGAGTCCAAATCGTTCCTCAGAGCACTCTTATTAAAAAGTCTATACAATGCCCAAACGTTCCATTTCTACCACCGTGGATTAAATGGAAGCTCAAATATACCGTAGAATGTTTTAGGTATAATTATCAAGTTCGTCCACAAGGGTATGCCATGCATGCGACTTGCGAAGTTGAACGCGAAAATTTCTCTCATTAGGGAAACATTGGGCTTTTCCAGTAATTAAACGAATTTTCCGACCGTACCGACATAGTTCAATAACACTTAGTCGGTCAACGGCCTGTGGTCGTGTAATTTTTAATTTATTTTCAGAAGTACCTGAATTATACGTTCGTTTTTTTACGCCTCCATGGCAGACGAGAATTTACGCTATGTGATTAGCCAAAATCGTCTATGGACAAGGCAAAACTAACCCAATGACTATGGAACCGATCCGAAATAAATAAATAAAAATGGATGATTTTTATACATAAGACTAGCTGAGCCGGCCGATGTTATTAAAATGAAACATGTACGATTTATTAAGGTTAGACCTCCAGCTAGCCAAATACGAAAACCGCATCAAATTTCATTCAGTAATTTATGCGTGATGCCTGGACAAAAATGCAGACGGCCAAAAAACAATATTTTTGGCTTCTACTGGCCCGATAAAAATCCTTCATATATTTTTTTCTCAAATTTCTTCTATGTAAAGACATAAAATTAAGATAACATAAGATTAAGATAGGTACGAATAAGATTAAATTTACTCCAGTTTAACTTTTAGCCACTTAACTCAAAACATCTAGGTAATCTACAATAGGTATTTAGAGTAACTTATTATTTTGTAATAAATGAAATAATCCCAAAGTGAATTGAAGTCTTATTGTGGTCAACGAAAACAATATAAGTTTTTTTTTATTCTATTCAATATAAAAGTTCAAGGAGTCAAATTGAAGGCTATTCCCGGGACATTAACCTTAACAATAGTAGGTATTAAACTTTCACATTGTAATAAGCGAAACGAGTGAATTATTAAGCGATTAGCTCCTTTTGTGATGGCCCGGTATACTTAGGGGAAATCTGAAAGTGGCAACCTTTGACTGCCTAACAATAGAGGGGTTTGAAAAGTGTCCACTTTAAAATTCTACACGCTAACGGCTTTGTAGCTGGATTATTAAGTCTACCTAACATACAACTGGGTTCGATTTCGATTCTACATTTTACCAAAGGAATTGAAATAGCAATCTAACATTCCATTGTGACCGACTCAGAATCATTCTCAAATCGAGACTCGAATGATTAATCCAGTGTTTTGTAAACGTAGAACAGTGTTTTGTAAACGCGCCTAGGAAAAATGTCCTTCACGTTTTGTAGCTTTTTAATCAGATTTTTTTATGGAATTAAGATAGCAAACGAGCATGCAGCACCACCCTTCCGCTGCCGCCCATAACAAATGCGACCGACCCAGAACTAGACTCAAAGAGACTAGAATGGTTAGTTCAGTTAGTATATGGTGTTAGAATATTAGTTGGTTAGTTTGTTAGTAAGTGTGAGGACAGGGACTGTGAGTGATAATTACCTAGTCCTGTTAGTTAATGTTAGAAATAGTCCAGAATGTTATTGTTAGTATGAGTCTCGTTCTAATTCGGTCACAGAGGACTGAGATGGTCGCCTCTAAAAATTGTAACCGGCTCCACACCTTCCTATCCGGAACACAATTATTCTTAGGAATGGTACTAAGTACCATGGCGGGCGGTGATCCTTCCCCGGGTGAGCTCTAGGCCCTTAGTTATTTGTTAGTAAGTTTTCACCATATTCATTATTTCTGTATTTAATTTCTTAGTTTTTCGTTATTGTTAGCGTTTATTCTTTAAAACCAACTTACTTAATATTTCGTAAGTGTGTAAATTATTTAAAAGGAAATTCTTTACACCTCTCCTTCTTCTATTCGATAACTTTAACGCGTTAATTCGAATTTGGCGATCTCGTTCTATGGGAAGTAATAAAATGTTTATGGGTTTATTGACATAAATCCATTAATTGGGATTACGAGCTCATTACTACCGTGCCCCTTTGTGCCTATCAGAGGGCGTTTCCTAGCGTCCCTCCACTTAATCAGGATATCCGGGACAAGCAAGATAAGTGTGTTACAGCTGACGTACCGGCTCATATCTTGTGGCACTTTGCAGCGCTTACAATAATTTATAATAATTAGACTTACAGCTTACAACGTTATGTCTCTATTCTAATACTAAACGCAAAACTTTCAGAAAGGACATTTTTGAATGATTTTGTGCATCTCATTTATGAAGTAGATACATCATATAAGTCACCAAGGCCAATTTTAATTTGTTATTTTTTATTTTAATAGTTTCTTTATGCAATGGTCGATTTGTTTAAGTATGGTTAGTCACACAATTCTATTTAATAATAATTCAGTCAACTTAGGTAATATGTCGACTTTTATTTTATTCTAGTGTAGGTATTTACATAGTTGTCGCTAGGTATACTGAATTTTAATTATAATACTGATATTTTTTTAGTAGTCCCTACCACAGATTACTATACTTGTAGCTAGGTCCCTACTAGCAAGATTAAGACAAATCGATTGAGGTAAGAATCCTTTTTTTGACTGACTTTAAAAAGGAGGAGGTTCTAAGTTCATCCGTGTTTTTGTGTGTTAAGTACCTCATATTGTATTAATTCTATATTTTCACAACTTCTAAAACTATATTTTCACAAGAAGGCGAATATTGTTCGTACGTTAGGCATTTCGATTGTGGAAAATACTTCGAATACACATTTATAATTAACGTTATTACAATCCAACAAAGTTTATTTCGGTTTGTATCTGCTCAATTTCTTTTTGTATTTAAACAAAAACTTCCTTCGAAGTCGTCCCCGAACACCCATTACTATCTAAGTTGATTAATTTACAAAAAGTCGTGTTCAAATTAACGCCGTGGAATGGCCGCGGAGGGATTATGTCATTTGGACGAATCGTGGTTTCTTTTTATAGTGTACCTAGACGTTATTGTGAATTACTTTTAGCATCGTCTTCATCTTCACCATCATCACAGCCCATTACTATTCCATTTAGGTCGTACCTACATAGTTTACCACCCATTCCAATTGTTAGGCTATTGAGTCATGGGCGGCAGCGGATGAGTGGTGCTGTATGCACGTTTGGTACAATCTATTCCATAAAAAAAATTGCCAAGGGCGAGTCAGACTCGCCCATGAAGGGTTCCGTAGAAGCAAGTAACATAATATAAAAAAATGTATTCGAGTTGATTAACAAACAGAAACAATAATGCACATCATATATTATTTTTCCTAGTTTCATCATTCTCTTATTTTAGAAGTTACAGGGGGGGGGGGGCATTTTACCACTTTAGGAGTGCCTCTCGCGCAAATTACTCAGTTTAGAAAAAAATGGTATTAAAAACCTCCATATAATTTTTGAAGACTACACGTATGGATTTGATAAAAAAATTGAGCTTCAGTTCTAAGTATGAGGAACCCCAAATTTTTTTTTTCTATTTCTGTGTGAAAATCTTACCTTACCCTAACATAATCTTACCGAATATACATACTTACCAAGGTTCAAAAATATAGTTCTTATAGTTTCGGAGAAAAGTAGCTGCGACCCTGTGATATACTGGCGGACAAACAGACAGACAGACAGACATGTTGAATCTATAAGGGTTCCGTTTTTTGCCATTTGGCTACGGAACCCTAAAAAAGCATCGCCACAATAATTTCTTTTAAAGAAGCAAATGATCGCACGATTTCTATTTTTCGCTATCATCAGCGGTAATGAATACCAAGCATAACTTACGTCTGATAAGCCTTAACATTTAGCATAGCTTCATATTTAACTTCAAAAGTTTAAATTGACGCAGTTTTCCAGATATTTTACTTACAACTCCTAAGCATATTCCCCTCTAGACTTACACATTGTGTTTAGTTCGTACTTATCCCCCGCAAGTACCGACGCCGCAAACTAATACTAGTTGACAAGGGCCTGCAAACAGCTTAGCGACCGCCTTCGTCAAACGTTTAGTTAAAACAATGGATTATCCGGCTTTTGCACCGCTCTATCTGTTCCTGAATGAGTAGGTACGTACGCTTTGAATGAATCGTTCATTATTCTCATGATATATTCGCTTCAACTGCAGAAACCATTTCGACCGCTATTTGTCCAAATATGACCCTCGATTTCACATATTTATTACCAGGATAATGCTGTTGATTTAATATTTTATTCTGTTTATATATAAGCTGGAGTTTTCGATGTATTACGTTTTATTGGTGTGAAATATAGCCGAATGCCTGGTGTTTTTGCATGGTATGTTATTGATGGTCATTGTCGTTTATTTTGCATTGATACGTGCATTAATAGGTGACGTGATAATTGTACATTATCGGTCATCAATTTTAAACTTTATTGACATTATATTACAAGTTGCATTTTATGTGTGAACGTAAATAAATCTGTTTATAGATTTGATTGTGTAAGCATAAATTGGTTCAGTTACTCGTAGACAAGTATGACACAATATTTATGCATAATAACAGGTTATTGGCGAGTCGGACTCGCACACGAAGGGTTCTGTGATATCGAGTGATAATAATTCTAATTATTTATTTTGTCAAATACAAGAAAGGAGGTGACAAACCTCAATTTTTAAGGTTATTTCTATAAGGATAATTTTTTGAATCTTATTTTTTAATATTTGTCGTCATTACAGAGTCAGTAATTCTCATACTTTGAAAACTTTTGGAGTCTACCTACTTAGTTCTGTGACCGCCTTGGTGACAAATAGACATACAAACAGACTGATGGACAACAGGCACCCAGCCGAAACACGACGATCCGTAGAAGGAAAATTATTATGACAATTAAATATGTAGAATAATATTATTAAGTATGTACATGTATTGAATTCAATTTAAAGTCTGAAAAAAAGGAGTTCAAAAACCACCAGTTCAATTCTAAAACTTGATCTTACTTTTGTTAATGAAAGTTTCTAAATTCCCACTGAACCCATTATCTATCTTGTGAAGCAAAAGAAACCTAGAGTACTAGTTGATAAATGAAAAGATCTCGAAGTGGTAAGTGATAACGATTTCCTCGTGAACACGATAGTGAATTCTGGTTGAAAGTTGAAAGTTTTAATGGCAACTACTGAAGGTTTTACTATTTTATCTGTTAACTGTCCAGAAACGGATAAATTATTTGCTTCTTGTTGTTGGACTAAAATGTTTGTTGCTCTTGAACTTATTGTTTTGCTTATGAAAGGAGAAACTGAATTAACTTACGTGGTACAATATCTACTATTTATAAACTGAGTGCATATGCAATGAGTACCTATTCCGTAAGATAAAGAGATTCAAAAGTCGATAAAACTATAAAAATGTTACGGAAGTGGCTAAACCCCCGTTTTCATATCAATAATTTCTGAAACAAACCATATATTATTGTTTACAACGTAGTTTTATCAAAAAAAAAATTCATCTTAAGTACGAGTACATAATAAGGCATTCAATAATTGAATTAAAAAAAAATCAAAACAATTAAGTGTGTGATTGTCGGAAAATTTTTAATGACCATTTTAATGACAATCCATTTTAATATAAGACATAAGATAAGCTAATATATGTACCTTGCCGATTAGAATGAACAGATATCAAAACATCAGGTTTCCCGACTTACACAAAATAAGTTCTGAATTCTTTCTTAGCATGCACATTTCAACTGTTATTCTATTCGCTGCAAAGTATCTAAGAGTTTCGTAAACTCAGCTGAAGAGTTGTTCAGAATTGGTTCAACAACTTATTTTCAACTTAGTACTTTTTGATTTTTTTACAGTTTTCCTTAGCAAATATTAGGTAAAATAGTTTTCTGTGGTTAAAACTTTATTTAAACCGACTTGACTGTACAGATTATAAGTGAGCAGCAAAATTAATGGATGACGTATTAAGAAAAAAAAACACTAAAGATTTCTTTCAAACAAGTAAGATAGCATTAACACTTCTCTACCCCTTTTATCTATTCATAAACTTAGCTAAGATTTGGCTTATCTAATGCTATGGCTACATCTGCGTCTCAACGCGTAAATAACATTACCACGTTAATAATTAACTAACCACATTAATGTGATGAATTAAAAAGAAATTTGATTTAACAAAATTGTCAATTACGATCGCTATACCTAAATGTACAGGATTATTTATTTAATATTGTTATTAATTGAATTACATAAATGTAAAAAATACGTCCTATGCTACGGTAAGAAGAATGAAAAAGCGCACCCATATAAGCCTTCTGGGTAATTTTGTATGAAGATGTTTACGTTGACATTGTACTCTTTTAAAAAAGTAACGCTATCTTTAGCGAAAAAAAGCCTGGAGGAACCAAAATAAGCTTGTTTCACAAACACACCCACTAGCACACAAAAGGCCGGGAAAATATGATGACATTAACAATATCTTCAAATCCAACGTCACACCGCGTCGAAGGCACCACAAAGTGTGAGACAAGTTCGTTCATACAGCGAGGGTTCTGTATGTTTATTTATTTTCATGTCTCCAAATTTTAAGTCTTCTAGCTTGACTTAAAAAAAGAGATGGTGCTAATATTAAAAAACCTAAGTGACACATGCATTTTTTCACTTCATAAATTTTAAATCATGTTATTGGGTTTGAAAAACTAAAAACACTCGGGTATAAAGCTAACTGAAGTATAAATTAATGCAAAGCATTAAATCCCTATGCAGTTAACAGTAGACGAGTGCCCTTATTTGGAGCCAATTCTGACCGTGTTATTTGGCCATGCTTGTCAAACATGGCCATGTAATCAAATTTGGTGAAAATTAACCTGAAAGTTTCCGTTATAGTAAACCCAACTTAAGATTGAAACGAAAGAGGCGCTGTCGGACGCATTTGACATTCATTTGACCAATCATTGCACACTAGTAACTGACAGATGAATGACCACAACGTACTTATGAATGACTTTTCGTTAGTTCCAATTTTTGCCATTTCAGAGATAAGTTGGGCGCACTGTACATACATTTTATATACATACATGACAATTAATCAAAATGCAATCAAATATCAAATCTCATAGTTAATAAACCTACAAATTTAGTGGCTGGATTAATTGCTAAATATAACATAATATACCTACCCATCGCATGTAGCTAAATATTAGATTATATCAGCTGAATATTATGTAATTATATACTTTATTTACACTACCCAGTTTAGCGTCGACAGGTAAGACATATTTTTGCAACCTATTTCTGTTAAGGTTATACTTAGAATGGCTCCAAAACATCCCACGCCACATTCTAAGTGCGATGCGACCTAAATTTCTGTCATCTCTTAGCAGTTGTAAAATCTAACATAGCACATAATATATTATATTAGATTAACCATTGTTTTAAGTTGTTTTGTTGATTTTTTTGTTGTTGAATGTGACAGAATAAACGTTTTTTCTTCTTCTTCAGTAAGTTCTTCCAAACCAAACTTCTGGCAAACCCAAGCCCAACTTTTGACATCGATTGAGAACTACTTAGTGGTCCAGACTAGAAATCATTTACGTTTTTATTTTGGAAATAGAATACTCACATTATCTTCCTTTTTCAATAGTACATTATGATATAAGTGCGCGAAGTTGGTCATTACAGTCGAGGCGGTATTGCACAGCCCGAGCCGCAAGGCGAGGGCTGGAATAGAGCCAAGACTGTAGTGAACAAAGCGCACGCGTATCATACGACGTTTTTCAACACACTTGCGAGGAAAAAAACAATTAGGTATCGACATTTTTCAGTCACAAATCAGCAAATTATAAACGAACAAATGTTTGCACAAAATGGCGCCGAGGTTTATTTTATTTTTTCGCGCGCCGTATCTTTGGTTGAATAACTATGCGCGCGCAGGCGCGCAGGTTAAGTCCAGAGGCAAAGAAAACCGCTATTCAGCCACAATATATTAAACTAAATAATTATGTATTTCTAATAGGAATTTACGGTAATTAATGATTTAAAATATTGTATTTTTTAAATGCTTTAATAGATAATTAGATGAAGTATAATCTTATCTTATCAGATTTTGACTAAGTACAACAAGTTTATTTATTTACAAAATAATAAATCTTTTGGTAACAACCTCTTTACGGATATTAAAAAAAAAGTGGAATAAGAAAAACACTAGTGCGGCAATGAAAAGTAAAACGCACTATTGTGTAATAAACCGCATTCCGGGCGTAAGACTAAAGAAAAAATAGCAACTTTACGAGCAAGTGTGTTGAAAAATACATATCTATTTGATGAAATCGACGAATATTTTAAGAGATGCGATAAGATTATGTAATTGTTAAATTTCTTGATATCAAATCAAATCAAAACATTTTTTATTTGCTCTCACAATCGTTACCGTTACTTCTGTAGGTACAAATACTGAATCGTGCTTTGTGAGAGCCTGGTGCCTGATGTAGGTTAGAATACCTGTGTTACAGGTCACCAGTCCCCCCCGCAGCTTGATTACATATTGTAGTACAAGCTAGAGGTAAGCTGATTGAAGTGGTCTCTCTATCTTTAAACATTGATAGCAATCAAAATTACATACAAACAATAAAAAACAAAAATATAATGAAACATATAAGTAAGTAATGCAGACGCTATGTGGGTGTCATTGTGTGTGCGTGCATGTGTTCATGTGTGCAATTGTGTGTGTGTGTGTGTGTGTGTGTGTGTGTGTCTGTGTGTGTGTGTGTGTGTGTGTCTGTGTGTGTGTGTGTGTGTTTGCGCGCGCGCGCGCGTTTATCTCAAGGCAGAATAGAGGAAGACGAGGAGGGAGAAAATGCAAAGGTCATACATGTCTGATGTCATTTTGGGGAGTGTAAGAGATTTTCGGTTTCTTGATAGGGAAGACTCCTAAGAAACGTGGATATCGATTGTTTGCAGTTGTGATAATTCAGGGGATAGAAGTTAATTATTGTGTTTAATTTATTATACAGGAATGTCCCACGGTAGGTAAAAAAGTTATGAGATAAAGAAGTGTTAAATGCCTGCGTTGGACAGACGGTGCCTTTTCTACGATTATTTTTTACAAACTCCGCATCATACTCTAACTGGGAGTGCTTTTTAAGGACCGTACGGAGTATATATGTTTGTCGTACAGTAAGCAATTGTCAGTATTTGAAGAGGTCGGTGGTGGGATACTGGAATGGTAACCTTGCTGCAGTTTTTAAGATGGCACGCTGCGCTCTCTCAACTTCGAGAAGGTGGGTTTTGGCAACCCCACCCCAGACTGTGATACAATATTCTATTAAAGAGTGGCAGAGCGCATAGTAAACCATCCTAAGAATATTTTGATCGGCTACGTGGCGTAGGGACTTGAAGATGTAAATAAGTTTTCGTAACCTGCTCACGAGGATTCCAGTGTGCGGCTTGAAGCTTAATGTCTGGTCGATGGTTACTCCAAGGTATTTGATGTTGTCTGTCCTTTCGAGAGATGGGCAAGAGCAGGACTGTCCATATGCACAATTGTGGGCTTTTAGTGATAACGAGGTTGGGGGTAGGAGACTAGATTTTGTGGCAAACGCTATAAATTTGGTTTTGGACACGTTAAGTGTTAACAGATTATTTTGATATAATAATTTATCTCAAGGAAAACAAAATTATTTTCATCCAAAAATACCTGTGCTTATCCAATTAAATCACCAACTCTGTTTCAGCAAGTTATCAGTCTTATTATTATTAAGTCAGGAAGCAGAGTGGTACGCATAATTTTAACATAACAATGAAAGACCGACGGCAGTTCTTCATGTTTAGACAAATAATTAATTTGATGTTGTTAAGATAATAAGAAAATATATATCTCGGAGCCAGGGTCAGAGCGGTTGTTATACTTTGGGTTATACGTGACTGGGGATAAGAAATAATAGTCTGTACACTGAGTTTAAACGTCTATTCCAACACTTCAATACAGTTATCACCAAAATTAATTTAGATTACATTAAATTAAACTTAGAAATAAAGCTGACGACAAAATAATAGCAAAGTGGCAAAGGATCAGCACGATTAATTCAAATTTAACTTGGAAACGCGGCAAGTTTGGTATGGCAGTGGGTTCGACACGTCCGCTCGGTCTAAGCGCTCAATTCAGAATGATCATGACAGCTATGGTTCTCTACGACGCCATCTCTACCCCCACTCCATACCAACCATGCCCAAACAACAACTGTTTCGTTTCCAATCATCATTCATAGATGGCGTTAGGTTCCTAAAACTAGTTTCATCGATTACTCATAGGTGGCGTTACTAGATCAGCGTAGGACTTTGGTCTCGCTCCTACACGGCCAATCTGACATGCACACGTCCTCGTGTGATTCCTTTTTAATTAAGTTACAACAAAGCTCTAAAGTTTATTTTATTCAGCAAAAGTTTTTCGTTATTAATGAGACTACCTTTTAGTTATGGTCACACAATAGTTATGGTCAAACAGAATAGTTATGGTCACACAGAATAGTTATTGCCACGCAGGCGAATTATTGCCATACAGGCGAAACATTGCGTCACAGGATAGTCATTGCGTCACAGGATAGTCATTGCGTCACAGGATAGTCATTGCGTCACAGGAGAGTCATTGCGTCACAGGAGAGTCATTGCGTCACAGGAGAGTCATTGCCACACAGGCTAGTCTTTGTGTCACAGGATAGTCATTGCCACACAGGCTAGTCTTTGCGTCGCAGGATAGTCATTGCCACACAGGCTAGTCAGCTAGTCATTGCCACACAGGCTAGGCTTTGCCACACAGGCTAGTCAGCTGGTGTCAGTCAGGGCTACACAGGCCAGACAGGGCCACACAGGCCGGTCAGGGCCACACAGGTCGGTCAGGGCCACACAGGTCGGTCAGGGCCACACAGGTCAGTCAGGGCCACACAGGTCAGTCAGGGCCACACAGGTCAGTCAGGGCCACACAGGTCAATCAGGGCCACACAGGTCAATCAGGGCCACACAGGTCAGTCAGTGTCAAATTCGTCAATGTTGATAAAATGTGTCAGTCTCAAGTTGGTTAGTGACCCCTACTACAATTTACTTTAAATTTCTTTTACTCAACAAGTTTCTAATTTTTCAAGTTTCTAACATTACAACACTAGTTTAGAGGAGCAAAATTACAAATTAATAATTTGTGTTTGTTTTAACTTTTACACTATGACTACGCTATCGCTATCGCAGATTAATCCGTACAGCATCTTCACGTAATCTGGGGATGGATTCCATCTGCAAGCACGCTCTACCGGCACCAATCCGCATTCGTCATTGAAGATTACCTGTAACAATCAAACACACACGCGAGTATCTTTCTACGCTCAGCCCTTCCTGATAAACAGAAGCACTTCTTACAAAATTAATCTGCATCAGTACAGGGGCTTATTCCAATTTGAATTTGAATTTGAATTGATTGATTTAAAGTGTATTAATATTGACACACGGATATCTGAAGAAACATGCCATGAGGGCCTTATTACTTTGTCTGCTATGAGGATAGGGGATACAACATAAGACTTCAGAATTTATTTGCCACATAGGTTGTATGCTACTCAGGCTGTTGATCAGGTGTGCCACGCAGGCGTTTGAACAGGTTTGCCACATAGGTGTTTGATACTAGTACCAATACACACAAATAAAAAGAATTATAACTTTCCATTTTAATAACTTTAAAACTAGAATAGACCAGGTGGACTGATGACCTGAAGAAGGCGGTGGGCATCCGCTGGATTCAGAGAGCTCAGGACCGGTTAGGGTGGCGCCAGTTAGGAGAGGCCTACGTCCAACAGTGGACCTCGAAAGGCTGATGGATGGATGGATGGATGAAAACTAGTCTATAAACTACTGAACAAACTTTCTAATGATTCTCACCAATCGAAGAAGGATTCCGCATGGTTATGGCGTATAATTTATTAAGGTTTTGTTTTAATTCATTGAAAGGTGACGATAGCGATTCGCTATATAGTACTATGCAAAGCCGGGGCGGGTCGCTAGTTATTAATAATTTTGTTTCATTCTGATATCACACCCACCATCAATTCAAAAACTAATTAAACCATTATAACCGGTAATAGTGAACAGATTACCCAATTATTAAATTGAACGGTTTTGAATTGGATAATTCAATAACAAAGTAATTCTATAAAAAACTAATCCACTTAAATCTTTTTCCGAAGACATTATATTGAGAAGATTCTTTCTCTTAATTATTCTCTCTTAACCGTTCCTCCTAATTATTCAGATCAATAAGCAACATCATTATTGTTTCTCAATTACCCAACTAATTTAACCAAGAAAAATACAGGGATCGCCTAATATCCAGTAATGTCTCAAAAATGGAAGAGTTTAATTCACTTTTACTATAAGCCATAAGAAAACCAGTTAAACAAAACAGATCACCTGTAACGTTGTGCCCGTTCCGCGGCAATAACCGATGATGCTTCATCATCACACCACGAAGCCAGCGCCAGCGCACGCACACAGCCATCAATGCAGTTCCAATTAACACGAGTACAACCTTCGTGTGCTGCTCTTGCTCCCGATCGCCACAGAAACAACCCGTGCCATCTTCGAAAACCAAGCTGGAACACAGAACACGAATAACGTTAAAAACTCATTGGTTTCACGAGGTAAATTAAATCGAATCAAAGTTTGCTGCACTTGTTAAAAAAATAATAATTAGGGAACCGACTGTATCCAACTATTATTTTATCGATCACTAATTACAAGACAACAGAAGGTTGTATTTTCACAACGCACGAAATAAAATTGAAGTTATGAAACTCCAACACACCGGATGTCATAAAATAAAAGTTTGTCATACCAAAAACGCCGTTTCACTTTTACCTCGTTTCATGTTACCACAACTAGGTGATGTCACCCTTGGTTCCAGACAGGTACCAGACAAGGTCTTGGTCTCCAGCTTCTTAAAACCTAGAATCGCTTCCTAAATGCAGCAAAAATCGACTTTATTTATTTCAAAAATATAGTGGGTAGAATCTGAATCGGGTAAGAATTCAATAAATTCGTCTAAAATACCTCTGAAGACAATATTTAAATCATTAGGTAACCCCTTTCTCAATATTTAAACGTAACAGTAACTTACCCGCGTATTTAGAATACGAAACAAAACAATTAATTAATCACTTTTAAAACGACAACCAAATAAGCTGTAACGGGTTTTTTTTTTAATTAATTCTTTTCAACTAAAAGCGGCGCACCAAATCACTAAACACCAAGATAATTAAAAGAATACTTTCGTTATTCACCCGCTACCTGACCAGTACTTTCAGTATCACTGCTGTCAGTCACTGCATACCAATAAAAAGTAATCAAGAAATAATTTTAAGAATTCAACGCATGTGACAAAAGAAAACAACACTTGTGGTAAAGGACACTGCACTGTAACACCTTATCACGTTATCAATTGAAAATGTACCTACACGGAATACGTAACAAAATTCCAGAGATCAAACGCGTATTTTTCTTTTTCGACCAGGCTACAAAATCTAATCTATCCCCATGATCTTTAACAATAGGAACAAAGAACGAATCCTAGTTCAACATCAAATATCGAAACGCTTAAATAATGCTTAAGCAACCGCGCACCAATATTATGAAAACATCTCACTCATTAGTGAACAGTATCGTAGTAGTAGCAAGTAATATTACAGACGTTAATCAGCGAAAAGTGTCGTTGCTATCATCTATATCGATCGACAGCAACTAGAGTCACCTCCATCAAGCAACGATACTTATAGACTTCATTGAATAATGCAAGGGACACATCACCTCAACTAAGCGATATGTTTAGCAGCTGAGTAATGACACCAATTACTGTTCGCTAATCAGAAATAATGTAACAACTTAATCAGATTACACCTTGCACCATACTAGAACGAGAAATATTATTGCCACTACTCAACTCAAATTCACTTCTTATAACAACACTTGAAGTGGTACTTGGCCCTCGGGTGTCCTAGTAATTTAACCCCAAATCTACCTTCATTAAATTTTGAACAAATTGAACGCAAGTTACTAGCGTCTTCCGAAGTATGTATGACACTTCGGTTAAATTACAGTAAAATCAAAGACTTGCAACTTTGGCTTTGACCAAGGTAACCACTGAATGATATTTTTTTTCAGGGAAAGAAAACAAAGAAAATAATTACTACCGGTGCTGACATAAACGATAATGACGGAAAATCTACGACTGTATTAATCACTCATGATTGTTTAACAAACTATTTGACACACACACTATCTAGTTTACGCAAGAATTAAAATTTAAGCTGCGAAATTTTGTCACCACAGATGTAATGAAATAAAAAAATTATACCATACCAATACTCGCCGTCTTACTTGAAAATCCTTCATATCGATACTTGCCGTTTTATTGAAAATCTAGTCACATCATTTCACTGCACTTTGCACTTTCACTTGCATCCACGCCTCATGATATCACCTGAAAACGTGGACAGAGTTCTTTATCCCAGCTTCTGATCTCGGAGCCAGGGTCAGAGCGGTTGTTATACTTTGGGTTATACGTGACTGGGGATAAGAAATAATAGTCTGTACACTGAGTTTAAACGTCTATTCCAACACTTCAATACAGTTATCACCAAAATTAATTTAGATTACATTAAATTAAACTTAGAAATAAAGCTGACGACAAAATAATAGCAAAGTGGCAAAGGATCAGCACGATTAATTCAAATTTAACTTGGAAACGCGGCAAGTTTGGTATGGCAGTGGGTTCGACACGTCCGCTCGGTCTAAGCGCTCAATTCAGAATGATCATGACAGCTATGGTTCTCTACGACGCCATCTCTACCCCCACTCCATACCAACCATGCCCAAACAACAACTGTTTCGTTTCCAATCATCATTCATAGATGGCGTTAGGTTCCTAAAACTAGTTTCATCGATTACTCATAGGTGGCGTTACTAGATCAGCGTAGGACTTTGGTCTCGCTCCTACATATATGTAACTCCGGGCTTGTCCCTGAACCCACGGCTTTTCGTGCGTTAATTTTTTTCCAAATAACCCCCCATAGGGTAGAAGTTTTGGCATAAAATGTAATTTATTCCTCTATCCTTTAAAATTATAAGATAAAAAATCAAAAATCGCAAAATTTATGTCAGTTAATAAAACGAATCACGAAATTTGATAAAAGTGAAATAAATTGACTGAAATATTGATAAGATCGTAAAGAGAAGACCGAAAGCACTGGCTCTCAAGTCTCGAACCAGATAGCAAAGCAAAGAATTGCCGGCTGAATCAAGGAGGAATGTAGGAGGTGATAGCTAACTAGGTAACTTCGCGAAAAGAGAATAATAAATCAGTTCCTAGTTAGAAAACGTAATCATTATATATATAGTTTTGACCCATATAACCATGGCGGACTACCAATCAAACGGTCCTGGGTTCGATTCCCATGGTGACGGAGGTTTGAATGATGAGTTCAAATTACTGTTCTTTGTTGTTAATGTGTTGTCCATGGCACCCACGACATAGGGAACTCTAGAACGAGCTATGGTTGTTTATCGTTATTTATTTATTGATCTTGCCTTCTGTTTAGAATAGTTTAAATCCTCACCGATAATTTACCTTCACGAATGTAAGATTCGGAACTCATCCTCACATCCTCATGTTATGAGTTCTACTGACTTTAGTTCGGTAACATTACTTATTTGTTTTACTTAAATGTTCGACATAGAATTCATTTTAATGACAACCCACACAAAGCCAGCTCTCCGTCCCTGTGATTAGATGAATTGTAGACTGACGGCGAGCATTTAATATGTCATAAGTAAATTTTGCTTACGAACTAAATTGTAGGCACACTTCATAAAAGTGGCAATTGCATATTCTTGGCGACTTAAGTATAATTTCCGTAAGTATGCTTGTATTGGCAAATTGGCATACATGTTATATTTTTTTAAATCTATTACATTGAAGTCCCTTATCCAATTAAATCTTTCGTTTTCTTCTACAGGGAACCCTACAACGATGAAAGCCACGCAAACACTTGAACAGGAAAATTGCTACGACGTCTAGGGACTGGCATAAATTCATAACTTTACATCATCATTTAAAAAGAGAAAAAGCGCCAACAACTTTCAACATTGAGAACAAATCGAGTAACGAAACTCATCCTTAATACAATAGCAATATGGGCTTAAATTGCACCATCAATTCAAAACGGATAACGAACAAGTTTCGAGCACTAAGGCATGGAAATGAATAGAGGTTGCGGTGAATACACTTTTTTCTAAATTTTGAAATGTTGGTTGAAAACGTAACAATAGTATATATATTCTAGAAACTTGGTTCTAATAACACCTATGAAGACAGAGAAATCCATATTTAATTATCTTTAAATATAAAACTCTTGCGTTGCTGAGTGATTGACTGACAGACAACGCACAGCCTAAACTAATGAACGGAAGAATCTGAATTTTGGCATGTATGTTCCTTGGGAAGTGTAGGGGAGCACTAAGAGAGGAGAGGTTAAATAGGGGGGTGAAGTTTAAACGAATTCCACGCGGGCGAGGCCTGCGGGCGGAAGCTAGTGCATACATATAACCCACCGGCAAGACGAACCATCTTATATCAAGCGGCAAGCGGTAACCATCGCCCATAGATTTCTATAAAATAGGCCAAGAAAGGAAACAAAGACATTTATTTCTTTATCTTTTTGTATCTATTACTTTTTTTAAGTGATAATGTAATTTCTTATGGGAGGGTCAATCAAAATAGGCACCCTCAGGGTAAGTAGACTCTACGGCGGCCATTACTACCGAAACTTTCAGAACATTAGGTACGGCTCACGCATTATAGAATTCCGAAGACTCCGTTATACCAATAAGACATCACATCCCATAAAGTAAAAGCATACATGCAAACTGCAACCATATTTTCAAATGTCTGTCGTCTGTTAAAGGCCTTACGATGAATACAGTAGGGCTGTAACTCGTTATGTAGCCGATAATTCCAATATTATCAATTACCCTTGCGCTCCAACAACAATAATACTGAACTGACGCGGGTATAAAGTATCCCTATTAGACACCCCTTCTAAACAATGAACTCTGCTTGCGAAATATAATCCAAAATGGCTCGTACGCTGACAACTGTTTATAATCACAGATAATGGGGCTCTGGTCAACAGACGCATAGTTGAGGTTTAATTAAAAGATAGTAACGAATTTCATCATATCCATTACTCGTCTCATTGGCCATTTCGCAAATTGTTTCAAACAAATGCAGCAATGGTTACGTAAGTTTTCAGAATGTTAGAGATAATCAGAAAAAGGATGTGGTACGTGGTCGTTACGGTTTCAAAGTGGGAAGTGGAAATGCCCTGGATATTACGTTAAACCTAATGGCTGGTAAAGATAACTGCTCAGTCATAAAAATAATACGGTTAATATTTACAGAAGTGATTAATTAAAGATTTTCGTGTTCGGTAACTCCAAACTTTCTAAGGTATTTTATGCCTTAAACAAGCAAATGAACGGACAGGTTAGGTACTGATGAGAAAGGGTTACCTTCTTAAGAAAAAAGACCGTTAGCATGCCTAACATGAGGTAGCACGAGAAAATATGATGGTATATGAAACCAGAACAATTTTTCCGGCAAAGTTCTTTGCCGTCATAGAAAAAACTGTATTAATAAAAGATATCATTTTGTCTCTTTTTTTATGTACCTACTTGGCTAATTGGCGTAAGCTGCTCCTTATATGTATTGTGAAAATGCGAAAGATGATAATATTTATACGTCTTGTACTCTTCTACGTCTTTGGTAACCAGTACCAGTCAGTAATTTCTATTTTTATTTCACCACATACGAGCAATCAACTAGTCCAACGCAAGGTCTAGCCAAATCAAGTAACAACTCTTTTACTACATAGAAGTTCTTCGTTAACAATAGGCGCTATTTAAAATAGGACCATAGGATACTGAGTGATTTTATTTTCTTGGAAAGACTGCGTTACAAAACTTGTGTTAATTTCCCTTATGTGTTTATTTCAGATGTTTTTGGCATGTATTTAAATGGACTACCCTTTGCGGCATTGCATTCTCTCATAACCAATAAAACAAAACGTCTCACTAGATTGGCTTAAAAACACAAAACTAAATCGGAAAATTGCCAGTTAACTGGAACGAAGATAAACCCGGCTTCAGACGAATAGGCATCTTTCACACTTGCTTCGAGATACGACCAGCTGTTTAAGAAATATAAAGACTAGCACTGACCACCGGTTTTCCTTCTGTTTCGCTCGCGTGGTCTATAGCAATTAACAATGAATCTATACTTATAGTAATACTATAACTGATCGTTTGTTTGTGCACGCTAATCTCAGAAACGGCTGAACGGATTTTTATGGGAGATAGAGGAGGTTGTGGAGCAACATAAATGCTAATATTAATCTCGGAGCTCCCGCTGGATCTGGATTCACGCGGGAAAAACTAATGCACGAACGAAGTCGCGGGCAATAGCTAGTTTATAATATTAGCACGGGTGATCCAAAAGGCGGCTGTAATCTATGAGTTGTTATAGCTTGCCTCATCGTACTGAGACTTTGGTTGGAAGTCGGTTAAAAAGCAAAAAGTGCAGAGCAGTTACTTTAAAATTTAACTACCGTTCCATTCCATTTTGCTAATGAAGTAGCCGGATTACGTGTAGAATATAAATTAATATCTCATGTAAAAGCACCGTCCTGCGAGATTAATATTGTATCAGGGAAACCTTTTACAAAGCAATACTTGTTTACACAGAGTGGTATTGAAGGGGCGAGTTCTGGATCAAGTTTATTATACGTAGTTACGTACAAATTCTGTCCGCGTTCGATATGAAATTCTTTTTCTTTGCATCCCACATAAATGCCAGCTTTCCGCCCCTGTGATTAAAGTTCATTGTATATTGACTGCGAGAGATTAAAATATAAGCATTGCTTACAAGCTTAAGGTTTTACGAGGAATGAAAATTCCATATTCTCGGCAACTTGTAGATTTCATAATGTGTAAATATTGAATCAATTGCTAAGTACAGGCTGAAGCATTTTTGCAAAAACTAAAACCTTACAGAAAAGGAGGATGGGCGTTTTGGTACCCATGTCCAATCAAAATGACTACTGTCGTTTGATAGGTCTTTTCAAGAGTACAAAAAATTACTATGGTGACAAACCCGTACGAATTGTCCGTTTTGAAATATAGCCTTTAGAAAACGAAATATTTAGTTCGAATTAGAATTTGTTGGAGGTTGTATACCTACCTATACTAATCTGTCATACATTGAAAAAGAAGTAAAGAAAGATCGTTTGTATATTATTTATTTACTAAAAAACCTATAATATAATATAGCAGCAGCCACACTTTCCTACAGAATTTAAGAAATCATATCTTTGGCATAGTTCGACTGATTTTCATGATGTTTGCACAGATTTTGAGCTTATTCAATTAACAAATAAAAATAATCATCATCACCACCATCTCAACCCATCATGGCCCACTATTGAGCACGGATGACTACTGAGAGGAGTCTCAGAATAAGAAGGTTAAGGCCATACGCCACCACGCTGGCCAAGTGCGGATTGGCGGACTTCACACACCTCTGAGTTTTGCGATCTCTCCGGCATGCAGGTTTCCTCACGATGTTTTCCTTTACCGTTTGTAGCAAGTGTCATTTAAATGCTTAAAACGCACATAATTCGATAACATTTACAATGCCTAGGTAAATGTAAATCCTAAGATTCATCAAATAAATGGTAGTAAAAAAAATATCAACTCGTGTTGGTGAATCTTACGATTGACTGGTAAATCTTAAAATTGACCGGTAAATCTTAAGAGTCACCGTGGTTCGGGCTTTTACAGTAACATATACGAGTATATACGTATAGAATAAACGATAAAACTTATTTCGAATAGCTTTATTTATACTGATAATTAAAAATATTTTCAAGTAAGATTACTACGATCGGACAATGAACCGGGACAAGCGCTATGGTTATTCACAATCTGCACAAAAATATCTATCCAACGATGTATCACTTACTCCGATTGGTGCCGGTACCAGATTCCATACATTTGTGCCCATCCTCCTTTCTTCTATCTTCCATCCGAACCTACCGTGCGATATGGATCTTCGTTCCAAAATTGAATTTACGAAACAAAATAAAACAATCGCAACTTATCAAACTGCAGCCTTCAACGAGGTGTTCGATTTCAGTACAAAGTGAAGTGAAGCGCACTAGTAGTGCAACTCGCCGAGTGTAAACAAGGCACGATTATAACGGAGCAATCTTTCTCACTTAGCTTACATAGCTAACTTCCATCGAGTTTTCAGTACAAAGAAAAGAAGCACGCCAGGTTTACACCGTCTTTGAACATTGTAAATACCTTCTTAGCTCTCCCAGATTCGGATTCAGGAATGAAATTCAACAATAAAAAAGTAACTTTTAACACCATTTTATTGCTTGACCTGTATGTGGGTATGGTTGGCCGTTAACTTGTACCCACTAACGTGTACAAAATGTTCAACGTCCAGTCATATAACATTAAATACCTATAATAATAAGAAATAGCAAGTAAGGAACCTTAAACTTGGCTCAACTTAGTCTAAAGATTTCATTACTTTTTAGAGATAAACAAGCAGCTCTATCGAGACTTGGCTATTTTTTACAGAATGTTTGTGATTGGATTTCACTTCTCTTTGTAAAAGCTGACGTGGACTGATTGACTAAAGTTTTATTATTAAGTTTTATTTTAATGTCAGTGTCGAAAATGCAAAACATTACAAATTAGCTTAACTTCGGAAGTAAATGATCTACCGACTTGAAATTTTGGATGTCTATTGTGTGATTATAGCTTACTAGATGACGATAATTTCAGCGTTCTAATCCTAGCCAAAGGTTCTCAAATAGGAGCCGGAAAATGCGGCGAAATGGTTCCAGAAAAGGATGTTACGGCAGTGTTGCTTCGCGCTCGACTTGGCGGGGGCACTGCCGTGCCCCCAGATTTGTATGCCATGCATTCCAGATCGAAAGCGAACGGAGAAGGTAAAAGTGTATTTAAAAAATACCCGCATGTATCAATTCAATTTGAAATCATAATCTTCTTCTTCGTCGTGTCAATGACCACAAGGTTACTAACACTACCTATATTTTATTACTCCAGAAAGACGCCACGGAGAAAGCAGCATCTGTGCCTTTCATTAGGTCGTCCCCAGTATAACTAGAGGGGCACAGGGGACAGGACAATAGATGGGTCATGTCCTGTGTTGGAGCACCGCAGTCACACTCCGGCTTAAATCATAATAAAATAATTTCAGAGTAGGTATTATTGTTCAATTCAGAAGTACCGTACGTAACAAAACATCTTTATCCACATAGCTTCTACTCCTATCCACAATTCTATGTAACCAAAAGCGACTGTAACAATATCCTGCGAAGCGGAAACCCTCGAGCGAGTACGTTTATAAATATTTATACCAACCTAACGGGTTCAAGAGATCGACGAGTATCTAAGCCCGATAAAATCCCTTAACGATCTACATTCCTCACTATCTCAGTTTACAGCGACGATAAAAACTTTATTCAGTGGTCAACATAAAGCGAACTTAACGACGTCCGGTACGAGTTTCCGAATGTACGACTTTTATTATCTTCAGCGATCGATCCGATGTACAACTATGGAACTTGTGTGAGAGACATGGTTGTTCAATGTTCTGGTATTATGTCATAATCTTTAACTATAGATATAATATAATATAATATAATATGATTGTAGTGTCTTCAGATCAAATTACAAATTAATAACTTCAGAGTACCTAGACTGTTTATTACACGAGGATTATATTATACGGAGATCAACGTCTATCACCACATAGACTGTTACCAAAGGCCCAAACCGAACAATTGTTTTGCGTGTAAAGCATTTCGATTACGGCCTTTGTTTCATTACAAAAGAAAGCCCCTTTCATTCATTCTTTCCTTTCATCAAGCTGAGACCCTTTTGTTGCGAATGTTGTTAATTTTTTAAAACGCCACGAAAATACTTCGAGAATTTTCGACAATATTCAGTGATTTTTGACGGTGATTTGTTAGGAATCCTTTTGTATTTATTTGCTAACAGTAATCTGGTAATTCACACAGCTCATGGTATTTAGCGAATGATAGGAAATTCTCTTTATTCTTAGCTTATGTGATTCTTACTATAAATTTAATAATAAATGTAATTAATTTTTCAACACACTTGCTCGTAAAGTTGCTAGGTTTTTTCCCGCGGCGGTAACCGCGTAACCGCGCAATTCGCATACATTATCAGAAACCGCAAGTGCGGCCGCTTGTATTGCTTTCCTTGAGTTACAAAATTTACGCGGTAAGAAACCGCGGCGGTTTAACCGTAGTGCGGCCTCGGCCTTACGCCCGGAATGCGGTTTATTACACACTAGTGCGTTTTACTTTTCATTGCCGCACTAGTGTTTTTCTTATTCCACTTTTTTTTTAATATCCGTAAAGAGGTTGTTACCAAAAGATTTATTATTTTGTAAATAAATAAACTTGTTGTACTTAGTCAAAATCTGATAAGATAAGATTATACTTCATCTAATTATCTATTAAAGCATTTAAAAAATACAATATTTTAAATCATTAATTACCGTAAATTCCTATTAGAAATACATAATTATTTAGTTTAATATATTGTGGCTGAATGGAATGGTGTTCTTTGCCTCTGGACTTAACCTGCGCGCCTGCGCGCGCATAGTTATTCAACCAAAGATACGGCGCGCGAAAAAATAAAATAAACCTCCGCGCCATTTTGTGCAAACATTTGTTCGTTTATAATTTGCTGATTTGTGACTGAAAAATGTCGATACCTAATTGTTTTTTTCCTCGCAAGTGTGTTGAAAAACGTCGTATGATACGCGTGTGCTTTGTTCATTACAGTCTTAGCTCTATTACAGCCCTCGCCTTGCGGCTCGGGCTGTGCAACCGCCTCGACTGTAATGACCAACTTCGCGCACTTGTATCATAATGTACTATTAATCTATTAGTTGGTCCTCATGGTTATTTCGTATCTCAGGGTTAGCAACGCATGTGTGACCGAATTAGAACGATATTCATACTGACAATTAATAACTTACTACTAATATCAACTAACAATACTATTTTATTTATTAATTTTTGCAACACCTTAATCCAGAGTATACAAGGGCAAAAACTTAATGCCTAATGGCATTCTCTACCAGTCAGCCCTGTGTCATTAACATACTCTATTCTGACACTTACCTATTAACAAACTAACCGACTAAACTAACACGATCTGTTAACTGGACTAACCATCCTAGTCCCTAAATTGAGTGTATTTCTAGGGCGGTCAAAGTTGTCATGGGCGACAGCAGAAGGCTGATGCTGTTTACTACCTTAACACGTAAACATCGTGAGAACCTATAGTAAAATCAAGTTCCTAATTAGCAACTGACCAGCGACTGACTTAACGGGGTGTCCTACATGAGCGACGAATACGACGCGACATTAATTTGAACTTGTGCAATAGCTATTTACTTTGGTTGGAGCTAGTAAGCGGACTGTATTTCTTTACTGACCCGGAGCCCAGCGCTGATAGTATCGCCGTATCCCGGGTGGTTTTCTTTAGGAGAAGCTTCAGGCAAGTGGAGATCCTTAGGTGCGATTCCTCGAATCCTTTGTGGTTGGTGCGGACACTAGATATTACTTACTAGCGTTATTTTGGGTTTTGTTGCGGAATAGTTGCGTACGCGACAGTGGTTATTACTCTACTTATTTGGCGCGCGTTTGTTGGCGACTTGGCGAACAGCGCTCTCTCTGGGCAGTCGGAGCAAGAAAACAGTCCAACTTATAGATAATTAATACAGATAAAATAAAGATTTACTTTATGGATGGTGCATTCTGAATATTAATTAGAATAGTAACTGTACGGAACAACTTTTTTAATATTAAAATTAAATAACACTGCTTGAAATAAAGAATCTAGCGTACTATCTGTGGCTTTTTATTATTTTAAAAATAATTATGATACGATCTTTAGATCATAGCGTTGTGATCCATTACGATTTAAAAAACCGATCCAAAGCAAAAAATCGGGCATCCCTAGAACAAAGTCGCAGGCTCAGTTCGTTATAATACGTGTATATATACGACGCGTCTACAAAGCAAATATCTTTTTAATTTTATTTTTGCTACAATTTATTTGTTTCACGGAATTATTTAGTTCACGACTAAACTCGTTAGATTTCCCAGCGGAACCTATAAAGTTGCGATAAAGTTTTTTAAATTCACGCACGACCGCTCACCAAGGACCAAGATATTCCCGATTCTCTGAACTATTCATTTATGTACGAGTATACGCTCCTTGATCGAACGTAAAGAGTGTTTTTTACTGGTTGCCATTACAGGTACCACTTCGGCTCTCAAAGATCCCGTTTGACCCTTCGGTATCAAGGGGCTAATGGATAACATGACACTCGACGAAATTTTTTGGTGGTTTCAAAATTAAACTCTTAAAAAGTGATAAAACTATCCAGGGATACGTGTAGATCATTTATGTTTTCTTGTACATGGTCACTTATTAACAGACTTCAAAAAAGTAGGTTCTCAATTCGACCGTACATACATACATATAGATACCTATTCTTTTTTGTGTGTGTTCAGGGATCTCCGTCGTTTATGAGCCGATTCATATTATTATATTTACTTACTGGTATTACAAGGGTAGTACCATGATAAGAACACCAGGATCTGATGATGGCATCCTAGAGAAATCTAGGGGAACTTACGGAATTGTAGGGACAACTAGTGCGTGTGTTAATATTTTCATTAAGTATATTAAAGCACGACAATTTAATGAAGGTGTGGAGTCGACCTGATGAAGCAGAAAGCAGACGAGAGAACATCTCAAGGATTTGCAGCAGTTCTGTTACATCGTGTATGGGCTTGAGTAATTTATATTGACGAGAACTTTACGCCTAGATGGGTTGAATTGAGCGCCTTCCGAGTTCCTCCTTCCTTCCTTTCTGGCGAGTAATTTTTGAGTTATCTCAGCTTGTTGATTTTAAAAGGACAAATGCAGGTCATTCTTCCTACTTCCTTCCTACTAATATTATAAATGCGAAAGTTTGTAAGGATGTGAGTGAGTGTGTGTGTGTGTGTGTGTGTGGGTTTGTTACTCTTTCACGCAAAAACTACTGAACGGATTTTCATGAAACTTTGCAGTAATATAGCTTAGACATCGGAATAACAGAATTTGTTAAAATTTATGGAGATTTTAGAAGGGTCTAGTTCCCCAAAGCGAAGCGAGGGCGGGTTTAGTATAGTATAATAAAACAGCTTAAGGCATGTTTGTAAAATTCTAAAATAGTGTAAGCATATCAATGTAATATTAAAATATTAAATAATAATCACTGCATCACTACATTGTAGTACATGTTTATTAAGTCGCTTTCCGCTCTCCCTATGTAAATATATATGTTTATATCCATGGTTTATATCTCTTAAACTATGCAACAGATTTTGATGCGGTAGGTAATAGTACCTAATAGATAGGGTGATTCAAGAGGAATTTAAGATACATGCATAATGTAGTAGAGAAACGCAGAGAATTTTTGGGGTGACCAATTGTTTTGTCTACATGCTATAAATGTTTTCGCATCAAGGAGACAGGATTCCCGAAACGAAAAATCTTTAGTGTTTCCGTGTTTTGTAAGGCACGTAAAGACGTCGGTTCCGCTTGTTAATAAAGATTATTCGTCAGAAGTTTTCAGGCGACATCAAAACTTTGGACACATATCTGGAGAATATTATGTCTTCTCAAAAATAGACTCGTTTTCAATAATGGGTCATTACTTGATTGATCGGTTGAAGCCAATCAATATTTTACTCAGTTATGTATTATTACCTAATCATAATGTTTTTTCCATTGTTATTTATAAATCATATCAGTTACACATCCTTAATGCTGACTAGATAATTGTCCGCTACATAAGTAGGACGGACAATCATTGTATATTATGATGATACTGCAAAAGCTTTGTCATCTGTTTATCGTGTGAATATAATTCGGGGATTCCCCTTTAAACAGTGTTGTACTCTAAAAAAAGAATCTTCAAGCGTGCTCATAATATAGTGTTCTGTGCAATCCTTCCGCTCATAATAAAATTAATCGATACACTGTACCTACTATGTTTGTAGATACAAAAAATATGCAACGCCCATCTAGTTTCAGTTCCATCCAGTTGGAAAACTTTAAGTGATAAATAAAGTAGGACCTCACCAAAAACATTCTCAAAAAATAGCCAAGTCATCGAGACTTGGTCTATGTATGTTGGGTCTATCTATCGAGATAGACCTGTTTGTTCATCTCTAAAAAGTAATGAAATCTCTATGCTAAGTTGAGACAAGTCTAAGGTTCCTCACTATTTCTTATTCTTATTTATGTTATATGAATGGCCGTTAAATATTTTACACAATAGTGGCTACAAGTAAATGGCTAAAGCCATGTATTCACTGAGAAACATTTGTTTATAAACTCTGTTTCAGAAACAAAATCTACGTGTTTCTGAAACATTAAATTATGGGTTTAGGTCTGTTGGTTCCCCTGTTCAGTTCCCCTAGTGGGTCCATGAGGACTTATAAGTACTAGTGGTTCCCCTTCTGATATAGGGGGTCCATCAGGATTTGTGAATCCTGTTGGTTCCCCTCCCAATCGTTTGCAAATATTTTTTATTCTTATTAACTGTTACTACGTGTTTATCGGATGTTTCTGTTTTCTGTACTGAAACAAATCAGTTTGTCATTTGTTTATAAACATAGAGATAGAGATAGAAATAGATTTATGGCGCCACACAACAACACTACTTCCTCGGGCAACATGATCTAAGCAACTGACTGTGTGGACAGCAGAGTTTCCGAAACATTGTTCCTGGCAACATCTACGTTGTTTCATAAACTGTGTATCCGAAACAATGTTGCTCAGTGAATACATGGCTTGAGTCACGCGGTGGAGTATGCTCTAGGCCTCGTCAATAATGAGTAAAAACACATGCTCAGTAGTGAGCCATTAATGGGTTGTAGTCAAGGGATCATACAATGCATTATTTGTCTAGAAAGATAAAAAATAAAGGAAGAAATTATTGGTTTTTAAGCCCCCAGTCGAAACAGCAGAAGTTGTGTGGCTGTCGTGGCCTCATCGTAGATTTGCTCACTTTATGAAATGCTCGATCATTTCATGAAATGTTTTAATGTCTATTGGCCACATCATGATGTGGTTTGAGTAGATGATTTCTTATTGTTTCTCGATATGGGCAACTAAACGCGCGGCTATTTCATGAAGGTCAAGATTATATTTTGATCATATCGTAAAGTAGTTACATAAATTACCGGTAGTAATACACAAGGGCGAACGCAGCGCCGGAGACGTCACGATTCGAAATAATACACTATATTCCGCGTTTTTATTAAATATTTTATGGACACCCTATTAATACGATTTGGCCAAACGTGGATGACCAAATTGTGAAACGTAGACGATTTTACGATCTGGCCAAACTTAGTTGCCCATATCATGGAATGCGACCATTTCATGAAATACTCAAGCATTTCATGAAGTGAGCAAATCTACGATGTGGCCACGACATGACCATTGACTCTAGCGATTGGCTTCAATGAAACGTAACAATATTAACTGTCACTTTGTTTATTTATTTTTTCCTTTCGAAGACTGTCATGAACTTGCTCTTGTAACAGAGCTATTGATCACCTCAGATCTCCTTTTAAAACCAATGCATCCAAATCGGGCCAGACATCCGAATCAGACATAAGAGACTTTTATGTTTAAAATAATAGTAGGGGTAGCGGTGATAGCCTAGTAGTTAATAATTCAGCCTCCTCGGTATCCGGGTTCGATTCCCAGGACAGGCACCTCTTTCCAGAGTTATGTGAAATTAAATGTCACTACCTATAACGGTGACGGAAAACATCGTGAGAAAGCCTGCATGCCGGAAAGTTCGCTAAACTCAAAGTTGTGTGTATTCCGCCAATCCGCACTTGTCATGGTAGACTATGACCTTAATCTTCTCATTGTGAGAAAAGACCCATGCTCATTAGTGGGCCATGATGGGTTTAGATATGATGATGATGATAAATTATTGTGCTTATCTATGCGAAGCGAGGGCATCTACTTAATAATATAATATAATTATTTTATAAGGTAACATAATAAAACAAAACGCTCAATGAAATATTGCATTTATTATTATTATTATTTTTCATAAAAAAGGAAAGTTAGTAATCATTTTTACAATAAGTGAAAAAAATATTTAATAACATTATGACAAAAACATAGGTACCTACATGTCGTCGTAACTTACATTTAAATTATCCCAAAATTTTACATAATTTATTTGTTATAAAATAAAATTTTGCGCTACACACAACACTGGAGAATTTAAATGGCCAAATCACCACTTACAACCAAACCTTAATATTATATAATACTAGCTTTTGCCATTGGCTTCACCCGCGTGAATTTCGTTTAAACTTCACCCCTTTATTTCACCCACTTAAGTGTCATAAACGTAAGAGTAGATAAAATATAGGTATACTTAATCAGAAAGCTTCGAACTGCTAAGCTATCGGGAGTTACACGTGTTATTGTGAGTCAACCATAAAAGATAGAAAGAAAAAGATAACACACAGAAAAGATAGACATATAATTTTAAGGAGAACATTTCCGTCATACATGATTTCTGTGTAGCTTTAACCATTAAGGTTGCACACGCGACGGAAGCTTAAAAAATGGAGTAACTTCTCCCGTTTCCCCAACATTTCCCTTCACTGCTCTGCTCCTATTGATTGTAGCGTGATGAAAAGTATACTATAACCAGCGCGAGAGTATGAAAAATAATTGTACCAAGTTTCGTTAAAATCCGTCGAGTAGTTTTTGTTTCTATAACGGTTATACAACAGACAGACAGACAGACAGACAAAAATTTTACTGATTGCATTTTTGGCATCAGTATCGATCCCTAATCACCCCCTGATAGTTATTTTGGAAATATATTTAATGTACAGAATTGACCTCTCTACAGATTTATTATAAGTATAGATAGATAGATTAAGGTATAATGTATTCTTAAAGATAATACCAATCTACTATTGAACACCAAACACGTAAAATGTTATTTAATATAATAATTACTAAAAAGTTCATAAGTTAGAATTGTCCATAGAATCTGTGATATGTCGTGTACTCAAAGACCGGGAATGTTTTAATATCTTGGTTTCATAAAACTTATACATAAAAAAACATACAAGCATTAACAATATAATTGATACACAAATTTCCAAAAATATAAAAGATCTTTCATTGTTCTTATATGCTATACCTTCATGGTCACTTTTATTTATTTTTTCTATTGATGGTGCATTCAGAGTCCGTCCTAAAGATAACTTTCTGTCTATTCCTGATATAACGGTTTCCATATACAAAAGTTCTTGTCTCATCTGATTTACATCTGAGACTAATGCATCTAATTTCAAATGATTTCCCACAAGTGTAGTATTTGGCGCAAAATGAGTAAAGTTATCATTTTTAGATGTCCTGTTATTATTATTGTCTGCTGTAAATCTATTTTGCATAATTCCAAAGTTTAACATTACTTTCAGAATTCTTTCTAATAATGAATTTGTTCCGTTTAAACCGTACACTACTTCAGTTTTTATATCTTTTAATTCAAGAGTGTGGTCAGTGGCGTGTTTGTTAAGTTGGTTAATTGAATCCTTTAATAAATCAGTATTATCTATGTCTGTATTTAATTTTGGGCCTCTACTTTCTGATGAATTTAATAATATATCTCTAATATTAACTAGGAGTTTTTCACTCATACTAGAGTTAACATGTCTTGGTATTTGAGGTTTTTCATTATATTTATTAATATTACATACAATTCCATCTATATTGTCAGCATTGCTTTCATCTGTATTAACAGCGCTGACTTTAAAATTTCCATACCTTTTTAACTCAATTATATTTTCACATGAGAGTGGATTATGACCGATACTAAGTAAATCTAAGTGCATTCGTCCGTTAAAAAAATCCGAGCCTACATCTTCTATTCTATTATGGTCTACAATAAGTGTTTTCAAATTTGGAGTATCGTAAAATCTTTCTGTTTGTATATCATGTATGCTATTGTATGATACGTCCAATAAATTTAAACCCATTAAACCTCTAAAAATTCCAAAATTTAGCGAAGTGAGTGAATTATGCGACAAATTTAGATGTGTTATGAAAACATTGTCTTTAAATGTACCTTGTTGTATGAAATATATATTATTGAAACTCAAATCTAACCACTTCAAAGAACTGATATTTTTGAATGCACCAAATTCAATGTTGGTTATATTATTATTACTCATAATTAAGTTAGTTAAATGCCTCATCGAATTAATGTGCAGCAAAGAAATATTGCGAATTCCTAAATATGATAATTCTAAATTTCTTACAGGTACATTGCTGATAGATTTAAAATTTGCAGTACTATTTATTCCAGACAACAGTAGCATTTCAAGTGTCCCTATATTATTAATGACTGAAGTATTAAAATTCAAGTGATTGTTAAACGAAATATCTAGGAAACGTAAATCTGTCTGATCTGCAAAACAGTTATTATCTATAGTCATAATTAAATTATAAGAAAGGATAATTTTGTTTAATCCGATCATATGCTTAAATCCAAACTTGAAAATTTGTAATATAACATTATTGTTTAAATAAAGACTTGTTAAATTCTTAAGATCATTTCCGTTAACGTGAAAATCTGTTATTTTATTAAAGGACAGATCGATTGTTTTAATGTTGCCTGTGTACATAAAAGCATCATATTCCACTTTGTTTATAGAACTTCGAGATATATTTAACTCTTGCAGTTGCACCATGCCGCTAAATGACTCATTTTGAATGGATGTTATCGATGTATGTGATAAATCTAAAACTGGAATCAAGTGCAATCCGTCGAAGCTGTTGCTTAATAATGCACCACCTATAGGATTTTTAAATAATTCTAAAATTTCAATAGTATCTAGATTTCTAAATGTAGTAATGTTTAATTTCGTTATATTATTATTCGAGACATCCAAAACACGTATTCTGTTCAAACCTTGAAGATCTTCATGCTGAATTTGCTTGATAAAATTATTACCCAAGTTAAAGATTTCTAGACTAATGAAGTCTGCTTTATTGAAACCTATACTAATAATCTGATTGTAAGAGAGATCTAATGTTTTTAGGCACACCAGTGTATTAAAGGAACGTTCAGAAATCGTTCTGATTTCATTATTGTTTAACAAAAGCGTTGTCAGTCTGTTTAAACCGAGGAAAGCGAAGTCTTCAATTATTGTTAGTGCCTGATAACTAATATCTAATTCAGTGATGAGTTGCAAACCTTCAAAAATGCCTTTGGAAATGGCACCTTTCAAGTTATTTCCTATTATAGAAAACCAGGTTATGTTTTTGTTTCTAAACAAATCTTTAGGTAGATTCTCAATCAAATTATTCGACAAATCGATCAATTTTAAATTATTAGTTGATAAGAACACATCTTTATATATGTTGTTTATTAAATTATGATGTAGCTTCAATGAGGTCAAGGATACCGTATTACTGAATATATCTTTCTGTATGCTTTTAATTTTATTAAACTCCAAGCTTAAAATTCGCAGATTTCGTAATGTTTCGAAATCCTGTATGGATAAAATTTCAATGTTATTATTACAAAGATAAAGCTCTTCAAGATTACTAAATCGGAATAATGATACGTTAATATCCGATATGTTATTGTAGGACAGATACAAATATTTTACATTCCTTAATCCATCAAAAGTGTAATGGTTAATTCCCGCAATATAATTATGAGATAAATCTAAATATTCTAAGTCCTTGAATGGTTCAAAAACTCCGCCAGGAATATTTGTCAATAAATTATTAGATATGTTCAAATTTTTTACACTCTTGTAAACAAACTGATAATTGTCAACATCTATGGAACTTATGTAGTTATGAGATAAATCTATACTTTCTAAGGAAATTAACTCTACTTCGTTGAATAATTTCGCGACGCCTAAATTGTTATTAGACAAATTGAGCAATTTTAGATTAGCCATCTCAAGAAATTCAGGAATAATATCCAGTTGGTTATTTGTCAGATCTAATGACACTATTAACAGTTTGTATTCTTTCATATACGGATTTTCTAAAATTGATGATACTGCATATTTAGATTCAATTTTAAGTCGCACCTGAGTGTATCTCTTGTAACGATCTGGAAGAATTATAGTCGTATTAGCACAGCCGCTGTATCCATCCGAATATCTTAAAATTGTCAAATCTGTAGATGCAGTTGAACAATAGACATCCATAAAGCAATCATTTTTTAAATATTCGCATCCTGAAGCCATACATTGCACTATACTGAAAATTAATAAGGTCCCTGAAAAGTATTTTCAAAGTTTATATTAACTTATTACAAAAAAATATCCTTAAATGTAGGTACTAGTTATTTTCATATATAAAATTTATTAATTCAGATGTTACAGAACTAAATCTGTTTCTGTTTAAGTGGATCATGAATTCTGTGGCTTTAATCATTTTACCTTGCTAGTGTTGGATACTACAGAATAACATAAGTCGTTAACCTTAGGTAGATCCTGACCACAAGGATCTTCTGTGACTCTTTCTCAATCAGTTTAATATTATTGTACTGCGATAAAATTATTCAAATGGCTGACTTAGAAATATTTAATATGTTATAATAGTTCAGGTTCAGTTCAAAGCACGCTCTCTTTTGGTCGGCAACGCGTCACCGGAACCTTAAATTGCTGATATATATTAGCAACCTTGCCATCCAACGTTTGTCAGTTATTAATAAAAAGTCTTAAGACTTTTACAAATATTTTATCACTCTTTGAAATGAAACATACGTATGTTCATTTTTATAGTCATACTTACATTTTATTTTTGTGTCCAACTCCATTGTATACTTAACTGAAACAATTAAATAATATTTCTTGTTATGTTGTTATTCTTAACAAGATGTAGTAGATCGCAGAAGAGATAAATAAACGCAGAACTAAAATTTAACTACTTGCTTTGGTGAAGGAAAACATCTCAAAAGGTGTGCGAAGTCCACAAATCTGCACTTGACCAGCGTAGGGTACCTAGGTACGTATCTATTCCTGAACAGCTAATTATAATCTGGATGCAAATAATTCTATGCAATTCCCATGTCGAAATACCTGGATGTCGTAAGGGGCAACGGGGGCAACATTAAATTTTATATAATTTAAAATATGTAGTATTAGAAAGTATACATAAAATTCTTCCTTCGTTCTTAAAATTCGTTACTGAGCGACTGACACATAACACACAACCAAAATTACTGAACGCAAGAAGTTCCTTGGAATGAGTGTAAGGTAAGAGAAGAAAGGATTTTTGGAAATTTTCCCTTTATAGGGGAAAATTAAACGGGGTAAGCTAGAACAAAAATTCCTCGCGGTTGAAGCCACAAAGGGATAACTAGTTAACTTATAATATTTACTAAACTATATTTTCTGGCAGATCACCCGCGCGCTGGACGGATGTTATTAAAACGTCAACTAATTGTTCCATAACCCAATGTTGTCGCAATGCCACGAACAGAGATAGATGGAGACGCATTGCGAGAGCTGCAATCCTCAAGGAGAACTAAGACGACCTACCACGACCGTCATTATAGGACCACGACCACTCTGCCAAGAGTGTACGACTATGAAGAATACCTTCTTGCTCGAGTCAACCGCATAATAACTCGTAGTATACCTACCTATTAGTAATCTGCTAGGAAGTTGTGAGGGAGTAGGTATATTTTTGGGTGATTCCTCGTGGTCCAACTATTTAGTCCAACTATGACGTCACAGTTGGACCACGAGGATTTTGTTTATTCTCGCCTCTTCCTGAGCCCAAATCATTAGTCTTTGATATTGCTGCATGTCCGAGGGATAAAGACTACTTAATATCTGGTGGCTTGAATACTGATTTATCGGATATTTATTTACATAAATCCGACATTAAATCGGATACTTTTAGATTAAAAAATATAACGCTCATCTCATGAAATAGGGCCTATAAAAATATTTAAAACACTTCCATTCATCGCTTACACTAAGAAAATTTATTGCTATTTAAATAGAGTAATTATTTAAATAATATCTAACACTCACCACATTAAATATTCACCATGTATCTTATTTATTTAAAATTCAATTAAAATCGTGTATATTTATGTTCTCTTGATTTTCTTCGTTACTGAACAAGTTGTGACTTATCGCAAGCGCTCCCGTTCATATTTAACTTTACTGATCCTCCAACATTGTAATTATCACAATATACAAAGCTATGTGTTCACAACGTCCTAAATATACATTAGGGTTGGGTAAGAAATATTTTATGAATTGGCATTTTGTACTATGCAACTAAATGTGTAGTACTACTTGCCTTAGAGGCAAAAAACAGCTGATGTTCTCGTTCGCGCCGTTGTAAGCCTTGCTCGACCTTTCCCTGGTCTTCGGAGATTAGATCCAGTCTCATGGAAACGCTGGAGTACTCGCTGAACTGTAGAAAGGGTCACACTTACAGTTCTTGCTGTAAATCGCTGACTGCGTCCATCTTCTAGCATTGTGAGGATCCTGGTACATTCTTCATGGACTAGCGGCATGATGACTTTAGAATAATAAAATTTATAAGGCAGAGACAATGGTGTGGTGTGTGTGTTGAATGAAATAATTGATTTGAATTTTTTGGACCTTAATTCAAAAACGACCAATATTTTTATTTTTAAATTTTACGAGGCATTAAATATGCTTTAATTCTGTTTTTATTTCATAAAGCTAGGTATTGACGATTTCATAACCGACCCTTTTTCCTTGCGGTCTAGTTTATTTAAAACTGAATTTATAATTTATATATAGGCATATAATATATAAATTATTTTTAGTTTCTGACTTAGTGAATAGTAAGTTAAGTCGTTTCTGTAATTATCGGGAACAATTATACTCAGAAATACAAAAAAAATTCATAACATTGTTGTAGTGATGCATTGCGCTTATTTATACCGCTAATAATAGTGTTTCTCAAAAATGTTTCACGTACAGACATCGACCATTCACAGTTTTGTTAATTCCGAACCCGTGGACCTCTAAGGGATAAAAAGGAGATGTTTCAATGTTTCAAATCCGGCCCACAATATGTACAGTACCTCGAAAAATCGAGAAAAATCCATGGAATTCGGAAAAAATAAAGATAAATTACCTAAATGCATACTTTTCTGGTACAAAAATTGTATCTATCATTTAATTTTATCAAGTTTCAACATGGCGTCTTACCAATTTGTCATTGATCACAGATCACGAACTGTCTACTGTCACTTTAATATGAGAGAAATGTACGTACATATGTCAAACTTCAATCAAATCAACCAACGTGACATGTGATGACAGCTTACCGCCATGACGGAAAAATTGTATCTATCATTTAATTTTATCAAGTTTCAACATGGCGTCTTACCAATTTGTCATTGATCACAGATCACGAACTGTCTACTGTCACTTTAATATGACAGAAATGTACGTACATATGTCAAACTTCAATCAAATCAACCAACGTGACATGTGATGACAGCTTACCGCCATGACGGATTTTTGTTTTTGTGTTGCAATTTCAATTGTATATTTTTGTGTTGTACCAAAAAAGTAAACCAATTTGAAGTGATTGGATAGTTAAAAACTGTTTGAATTGCGATTCTCCATATTTTAGTATGGTGTACAAAGTGGTGGCCGGGGCTCCATACATTTTGAAACAACTCCTTTGCCTAAGAAATGCTCCACAACGTTCTCTATCTTCCAGTGAAGATCCCATACAAATCGATTCGGTCGTTTTGGATAATATTAGCGTGTAAAACAGACAAATAGATAAACATCCAACCAGAAAACAAACTTTTTCATATAGATTAGGGTTCAATTACTGTTTCATAAGTCCTCTTAGTTATTGTTTTGTAAATTCGATGTAAAACAAATTTTTACAGTCTTATTACAAGAAGAGGTATAGAACCGGTTCGGGCTTCTGTATTCTAATAATATACCAAGTAAATTTTACTCATGTAACATTCTAATGGCGAAAGATTTTTTTTATCTGTATATTTTCAATTTTATTCAGTTCAGTTCAGTAGACTAGAAAAAACCACTCACTTTGCTTCTTGAAACCTTTCGCTAAGTATGGTCTCACATGCGGTAATTGCAAAACGTTATTCTTTTAGCCGGCATGGCAAACGCTTCGTTACGTAACGTGTTACGGCGACAGTCTTTCTCTTTCTCTTACGCATGCGGCAGCGGAGGGCAGGCTCCTCCTCTCTCACTCTAAACCACAGCGCTAGCCTTATTTCGGACAGTCGCATTTAAATGATAACCTAAGATTTTCTTTAGTTAAATAGTTTCAATCATAATCATTAGTTAGGTTTCTATTGCACTATTATATTAATAGTTCTCTCATAAATCTTCGTGTACGCACAGTGATCAGTTACAGATTTATTATATTTACAGACATGTATGGCGATGATATGTATTAAACTATCTGGAAGGCATCTTATAGGTGACGACATCCAGATCTCGGGGCACAATAAATAATTAACAAAAGAACCATTTTACTTTCCATTAGGAACACTCTTGTCCGTTATCGGACTGCTGACAGGACGTTCTGTGCCATGCACACACACATGAATTACTATACAATCACACTATACACCTACACCTACAACTAAGTACACACATACACACACACCTACGTACCGCACACATGCACCGCACCGTCCACGTGTCAGCATTTTAACTAAAACCAACCGCACACACATAACTAATATCAGGTGACCAAGCTTCGCTCGGTATTTTTTTTTTGGTAAATCATGTTTGGTGAAATTATATTTAATATACCTAGATACGAATGATGAAATGTTTTTACTGCACCTGTACTTCAACGTGGGTCTTTTGGTTTCGGGACCGCTCTAATGGGACGGGTGAAAACGGGAATGGGAGCCAAAGGAAACCCGCTTTATTTTCCACCTAACTTTATGATGGTTTCGAAGTTTGCCTTTGTATTCTAATAATACTCTAGCAGTTTTTCACTACCTAAAAACCCTATACATACCTACTAAATTTAATGAATATCGTTTGAGTGATTTCCGATATTAATATCATTATGTAAACACATACAAGAATTGCTAGTTTATGCATTCGCCATATAGGGGAGACCGGGGCAAGATGAGATAGCTAAGACAAAACTAGTTATACTAGGAAAATTAAACTCTTTAATAAAATTCTTTAACAAATGAGGAAACAATTATGCATTCGTCTTTTATAATTAAACGTTGCAGAATGCAAAATCACATAACTTATTTGGCAATTAATGAAAAAACTAAACTGAGCAACTTTCCCGTTTTGCCCCATAACTGGGGTAAAATGGGAAACGCCGTGGGGCAAAACGTGGGGTAAAAAGTTGCAACAGCACATTTTGTAATTTTACAGGAGAGCACTTTTAAGATTTTTTTCGCATTTATTTCCATAATACTGGATTACTACCTGTAGTAGGTTAAAAATATTTATACAATTGTTTATGCTTATTGCTACAGTTTCACGTAAAATGATTTTTTTAAATTATTAAATAAATACTAATAAAAGGCTTAACAAAAAATGTGTCCTGAATTGTGACTTTGTTTTACCAGGATTTACTTAGTTTACTGACTTATGCATTATTATTTATAACCAATGTTTTTGTTGCTCCAAAATATTTGTAATTTACACAAACGGATTGAAGTTTTAAATGTAGATGCGTTTCTATCGCTCCAATTAGTGAGAATAAAAATGGTCATATATATACATTCGTGTGCTTGTAGCTCCAATATGCAGGCAAAAATCACCAATTTCCACAAAGACACTCACTCACCATCTAGAAGGATTTTATACTAAATCCACGGGTGTCTTTGTTTCCCCAGACGAAGGCATGGTTTATAGACAATTTGGCATACTTAACTCAATTTTGCAATTTTGGCTATTTGTGACTTTGTTGCACCGAAGGTGCGAAATAATAAAAGGTACTCAACTCTAACGACAACAAAGGCACAAAAACATAAAGTACTTACCTTAAAGTACTTACAAGTATCTATTTACAAATAGAGACAAATACATCACTAGTACATTCCGCACAGCCATAATAAATTATAGTTCGTCGTATTACGTAGGCGGAGACAAGATAGGCAGGAATAAGATACCTGCTAATCAGAACCATAACATTGTCAAAGAGAAGTCAAATACTTAAACCGATGCAACGATGTATTAACAAAACCAAAACTGATTTAAACATCCACAAGTAATACCACAAATCGATCTTTTATCTATATCTAGGTAGGTACATATTAACTATTTCGGAGGCACTAGTCAGGATGGTGGTATAATGCTCCGATTATCATGTTGTAAGGTGAAAATAAAACACAGTGGGCGTTCAATACGTGTCTTCATGATTTAAATTGGGTTACAGGTTACACAGCTTAACTTAATTTGATTAAAGCTTTTAGGTTATGTTAAAACGTGATACGACTGAAATACACTTAGAGAAACGTTATGCCGTCGGGCATAGGTACGACGCAGTATAGGATTTTATTACAAAGTACACTAGTTAACTTAATGCGACCGTTCAGCTCGATGTCTCTCGATAAGTTAGAAAAGTAGACTAGATTGAGTGGCCTTTTATAACACATGTCCAAACAGAAAACACATAGGTGGCTTTACTGTGCTCAACTGAAAGTCAGTATAACAACTAGATTAATTTCTGCACACGGAAATAAAATAGAATAAAACTTTTATTTACTTTGATTTTAATCTAATTTAATTTCCGCCTCCGACACGGCCATTCTGACAACGTCACACGTCCTCGTGTGATGGCTTTTGATTTAGGTTACAACAAAGCTCTAATTTTATTTTATTCAGCAAAAGCTACTAATTTTAAACGAGACTACTAATTTAATTTGAACAACAAGTTTTTAGATTACTTAAAATTTATTTGATTGAACGCCAAGTATTTTGTTTTAATTCTGTTTTTTTTTTTTTTTAATTTTTTTTAACCCTAACTAACTACACTCCCGCCGCGCCGTTTCCGGTGTCGCTATGGAGAAGAAGACGGCTAAACAAACTCCATAACATGACAACTGTTTAGAGCATGTTTAGAGCAAAATTACCAAATTTATTATTAACGCGGATTTGTTTTTAACGTTTAACGCAATACGTCGTCGTACAATCGTCGTAAAACTGGATGACTCGATCCGCTGTGGTGTCGGAATTTACCTGTAACAATAAACACAAACGAGAGTATCTCTTATAGCTCGGCCCTTCCTGACCTAAGTGGGCAGGGAATAAAAACAACTTTATCAAAGTCATTTTGTGTAAATATCGATTGGTGATTACTCTGTAAGTGCGATTTTTTTTTTAATTGCGATTGATGATTTGTTAGAAGTGTGATTATTTCATTTTTGTTTTGTTAATTTTTTTTTTCTTTTACTTTTTTTTTACTTTTTACTTTTTACTTTGTAGTTTTTAGTTTTTTTTTTTTAGTTTTACTTTTTAGTTCCGCTTAAGTAGCGTCATCGCTTAACCAGCGGCATCACTTAACCAGCGGCATCGCTTAACCAGCGGCATCACTTAACCAGCGGCATCGCTTAACCAGCGGCATCGCTTAACCAGCGGCATCGCTTAACCAGCGGCATCACTTAACCAGCGGCATCGCTTAACCAGCGGATTTTTTTTTTTATTTCGATTTTTTTTTTTTTTTTGTCGTTTCTCCAAATCAACTCTCCGTAAAAGGGAAATAAACAATGTCTACACTACACTTTTTTTAGTCTGTCTAGTGAGTACTGTCTAGTCTGGGACTGGATGTTTTTAAGGAGTAATTATTACCCATGACCAAAAAGTGATTTTGAAAACTCAAGTTGGCTTTTTTTAAGAGAAGTTGGTTAAGCTGTTATTTTCTTAAAATCCTGTATACGGTGGATGTGCTTTCACATCAAAGTAACATAACCGTTCAAATACAATTTCAAAAGTTCCATTCGATAAGTTGACCGAAAACTGAATCTCTCAAAAATAGTCTTTTACCAAGTGAACTACGTCTCGAAAAGAAAAGTTAATTTACTACTTCTTTAAGCTATCAGAAAACAATTAATATGAACGATACAGACACCTGTTTCGTTGCGTCCTATGTGCGGCTGCCAGTTGCCAGAGCTTCCTCCTTCAATGTCACACGAATGAACTCCAGGAAGCCCACGAGTGCACGCACGCAGCCGTCGATTCGGCTCCAGACAACACATGTGTAACCCGCGTGTGCTGCTGCCTGTGCATCCTCGAAAACTTATCTGAAAACAGAACGATGCACATTGCATCGTCACATGTGAGATTACTTTTAAACTTTCACTTTTCACAAAGTAAATTAAAACCAATCGAAGTGTGCTGGCCTTGTAACTAAAATAATTGGGGAACTGATTGTATCCAACCGCTACTTTAATTAAAAATTTCACTAAACTTCCACAAACTGCTATTGATTTTTTTTTTCAGCAAATAGAAAATGATGAAAGATTTTAATTGTTATCTTTTGTCACTGTTCATTAATTGCAAGACACAACAAAAGGTCATATTTTCACAAGGAACGAAAATAAAATGGAAGTTATAAAACTCCAACACACCAGATGTAACCAAATAAAACTTTGTCATACCAAAAACGTCGTTTCACTTTTACCTCGTCTAGCCGTTACTATATCTAGGTAATGTCACCCTTGGTTGCAGACAGGAACCAGAAAAGGTCTTGGTCTCCAGTTCCTTATAACCTAGAAACGCTTCCTAAACGCATCATAAATCCGACGTAAACACTTACGCCGACTTTATTTATTTCGAAAATATAGTGACTAAAGCGGGTAAGAATCCAACTAATTCGTCTGTAATAACTCTAACGACAATGTTTTGGATCATTAGATAACGCTTACACAATATTTAAAATTAACAATGAACTACGCGGGTATTTAGAATATCGAAATTATTTTGTCACATAGTAAATAAAACTTTGAAAATTGTATTGTGTTTCACTTTTAAAACAACACGAACCAATGAGCAACCAAACCGTTCACTTTAAAAAAACTAGCTTACGCTTACGCTTTTATTGTTATTATTGTTGTAGGCTTTTATTATCGTTGTAGGTACTCGATAAATGGAATAAATACTTCGTCAAGTTGAGCACAAAAACTATTTTGTGTTTATTTTTCCAATGAATCCTTTTCAGCGATAAGCGGCGCACCAAATTATCAAAAACAAAAAAAAAACTATCACGAACATTACACGTTTGATAAAAGTCACTGCACTGTACGTCATATCTCGTTATCAATTAAAAATTGTACCAACACGGAATGCATAATAAAATGCCTGACCTCAAACGTTTCTTTCTTTTTCGACCAGACAAAATCTATTCTATGTACCCTCTTTATCTTTAGGAATTTTATGAACTTAGATTAATTATTATTGTCACTTCGGAACATAATAATTTTACTTTAAAATGACTCGAGTTACGTTACATTTCGATTAAATTAAATGAACAAAAATGCTTACCCAACCAAGTACCATTGTTATCCAATAACTCTCATCAACTATTATCATCAAGGTATCTTCAAAACAAAGCATGAATCAAACCCGTGGCCTGTGGCTTTTCGCTAAGCCCAACCAACAAACTACGTTTGTTACACGCGCATTCTTCCGAATGCCGTACGGGTCGCACGGATTCCTCCGTGGTCTAACCTGGACCCCGACCTCCGCCAGAGCCACCCGCGTACCGCGTATCCACGGTCTACCTTAAAGCAGTTTCGCATCCACTTCAAGCAGATACCGACTTCTACGGACTACGGCTACGAAATGTCTACTGGTACGGTCCGACCAGCCGAGCTAAGATTCATCGCTGTCACTCTACTCAAATTCACTTTTTATATCACAACACTTCAAATGGTACTTAGCTCTTGGGCATTCTAACAAACTAATACCACAAATCTACCCACATTAAACTTCAACAAAATGATCGCATGATAAAAGCGTGTTCCGATGTTATAATACTTGGTTAAATTACCTACACTAAAATCAAAGGGTGTAACTTTCCCTTCTTATTAAAAACATAGAGGTCATAATAAAAACGATTTCTTTTGTTTTTCAGCGATTAAACATCAAAATAAGATTACAATGAGAAGCGATTTGTTTTAATTACGGAGCTGCCTTAAATGATTTTATTACCGGAAATTGATGTCTTTATTTTTACTCACGATTATCAAACAAACTACACACACACAATATAGTTTACACAAAAATTAAAATTTAAGCAATGAAATTGTATCACCTCAGACGTAATGGAATAAAAATAATGCCATACCCATACTCGCTGTGTTACTTAGCTTTACCAAAATTCGACGCCACATTCCATCCATGCCATGTGAGATGTAATGGCACATGGCAACTCACTTGCCATTTATGGATCCAGTTATCACCTGAAAATTGCAACCTGTAAACCCGAAAACTGTACTTGAAAACCCACAGTGAGTCCTTTATCCCACTTCTGATTTCGGAGGCACTAGTCAGGATGGTGGTATAATGCTCCGATTATCATGTTGTAAGGTGAAAATAAAACACAGTGGGCGTTCAATACGTGTCTTCATGATTTAAATTGGGTTACAGGTTACACAGCTTAACTTAATTTGATTAAAGCTTTTAGGTTATGTTAAAACGTGATACGACTGAAATACACTTAGAGAAACGTTATGCCGTCGGGCATAGGTACGACGCAGTATAGGATTTTATTACAAAGTACACTAGTTAACTTAATGCGACCGTTCAGCTCGATGTCTCTCGATAAGTTAGAAAAGTAGACTAGATTGAGTGGCCTTTTATAACACATGTCCAAACAGAAAACACATAGGTGGCTTTACTGTGCTCAACTGAAAGTCAGTATAACAACTAGATTAATTTCTGCACACGGAAATAAAATAGAATAAAACTTTTATTTACTTTGATTTTAATCTAATTTAATTTCCGTCTCCGACAACTATATAACTGTAACTGTTTGTGCACGCTAATCTCAGAAACGGCTGAACGGATTTTATGGGACTTTCACTGGGAGATAGAGAAGGAGGCTGCGGAGCTACATATAGGCTACTGTTATCCCTCCGGAATTCCCGCGGGATAGGATTTTAGTTCATCCACTTTTTATCACTTTAGGGAGAACTGGAATGGTGGTAATGGTATGATGGTAATAGCTTAGTTAGTAACGGTTAGTAAGAGTCTCATTCTAATTAACACAAATGTGTTTGTACCCTTGAGTATTACGAAGGTATACCTACTGTAAAATATTGCAATTGGATGCACACTTTCCCAACCGGAATACACTTAGGTAAAGACAAATATTTTTTAGTGAGAAATACGTAACTGACTCTCTGCGTTGACCCACTCTTTGCTAGAACACACTAGTTCTCATTTCGTACGGTCAGCAAAAATTCCAGGCGTCGAATTTTATACCGCTCCATCGGCATTACTTGGTTGGACTTTGAAGCCCAGCTATGACGTTTTGTGCCCTCAGTTGAATACGCTGTTAATTATTGAGGTAAGTTATACTTTATATCACGGTATAATTATGTATCTATCATTTTTATATAATTATAAAATATGTTTAATGTGCCATCAAATAATCTTGACCTTGTGATTATTTGTACAAAAAAATAGGGTTAGTTGTAGTCAAGGTGGCCTAACTCTGAAGCGTAATCACTCGCGTTCGCTCATAAATACTTACTTTTCATTTTTCTTTAATATTAAATGGAGCTATACCTATATTTCG